>JAYKKT010000049.1:0-1200000 GCA_036023115.1 Brasenia schreberi
TGTAATTGTATTCTAATACCTCGTATTATAACAATATACGCAACAACGTACTTAAGTTCTCATAGTAACTCAAAACACACACTAGTATGCATCTTACTACAAATCCTCCTCTTTGCATATTATCACCTTTTGTTTATATAATAAATGCATATATCTATATAATCATAGGTTTATAAAACACAACATCAAGGATCTTCAACAAGACCAGATCCCCAACCTCAAACCCTAAGACAACAATATGTCGGTAAAACTCTTTATAAAGAACCTCTCCCAAAATCACATATCGAGTAGAAATTTTTCGAATAAAAGCTATATTTAAAGGAAGCAAATTCGGAAAATCCTCCATGTTCTAAAAAGCTTTAATGTCTTGAAACCATGGTTTTTTATTTGAATTTTGGTCATTTTGGTAAATCTCTAAATCGTGGGTGAATGGAGTGGGTAAATGTAGGATCTCCAGGGATCGAGTACCTATAGTAGGATCGATCCTTAGAGATGACCCTAAAGAGGAGAGGGCTTCTGCTATGGTGTTATCCTCTTTACCTATGTGAGTGATTGTGTATGATTTGAAAGAATCAACCAACTAGGTGGCCAATTCATGGTATGGAATGAGTTTCTCATTTTTGACTTGCCAAACTTTTGAAACTTGGTTTACAACAAGTATAGAATCTCCAAAGACTTCAATACATGATGCCCCTAGATTTTTGAAAATTTTTGGGCCTTGTATGAGTGCCTTATATTCAGTCAGTCATATTATTTGAATAAGGAAAATCTAGGCGAAATGTCATTGGGATCTCTCCTTTCTCGGGGGATATGAGAATGATTTTCACGCTTGTCCCTTGTTGATTTTTTGTTCCATTAAATACATTTTCCATACTTAATCTTCATTACAATTTGCTAAAATATGGTTTTCTAATTCATTTGTCAAGATGCCTTCATCGGGCATTTCATCAACTATGGGATATGTATCTTCAAAGGGTAACTAAGTCACATGATCAGCTAGGGCTTGTCTCTTAATGAAGTTTTGGTGATGAAATTTCATATCATACTCCATTAATAGGAGTTGTCATTTACCTAGCCTACCCTTTATGATAGATTTTTCAAAAAGGTGCTTGATAGGGTCAAGTTTAGACCCTATCTAAATTTCATGATGTAGGAAATAATGTCTAAACTTTTGGCAAGGTCATACCAAGGCAAAACACATTTTTTTCATGGCTTGATAATTTCTTTCATATGCCAATAGAGTTTTCGAAATGTAGTAAATAACATACTCCTTGAGACTATCATCCTCATATTGAGCAAGTAAAGCACCCAATGCATTCTTACGAATGAAAATATAAAGCAATAAAGTTTTTATGGCTTTTGAGGTTTTAAAATTTGAGGATTTACCAAATAAGTTTTCAATCTTTTAAAAGTTTTTTGCCAATCAGAATCCAAATCAAATTTAACCTCTTTTCTCAAAGTCTATTGAAAGGTTTGTATCTTGTTGCTAAGTTTGAGATGAATCTCCTAATTGCTTGGAGTCGACCTTGGAGACTTTGAATTTGGGTCAAGTTAGAGGGTAGAGGCATGTCTATGATGGCTCGACACTTAGAGGGGCAAACCTTTATGCCCCTTTGGCTAACCATGAACCCTAAAAGTTTTCCTGACTCTACTCAAAAAACACATTTTTTAGTGTTTAATTTCTCAGAGCTCATGGATTTGATAATGAAAAATAGTGGTCATCGCTCTTTGGTATGTGATACTAACATTTTTTAAACCAAAAGGCATAACAGCGTAACAATATGTGCCCCAAGGTGTAGTAAAACAGTTTTAGCCTCATCTTTTGGCGCTAGCTTGATTTGGTTATAACCCGAATAGCCATTCATGAAAGAAAACATTTCATGATTTGTAGTGCAATCTACTATCAAATCAATATTTAGAAATGGAAAATTATCTTTTGGAGTGGCTTTGTTCAAATTTCTAAAATCAATGCTAGGGTTCAAATTTCTAAAATCAATCCACTATCCACATATTTCCAAAAGGCACAACAACAATATTAGAAAATTATTCAAAATAAGCAATGGGTTTTATAAATCTAACTTTTAAAAGATCTTCTAAACCCTCTTTTACTTAAGAGTGAACATTGGGATGGATTTTCTTAATCTTTTGTTTCACGAGTTTTGCATTTGGTTCTAGAAGTAAATGATGTTCTACAATCCTATGGTCTAAACCAGGTATGTCTTCATAGGTCTAAGCAAACACATCTAAGTATGATTTTAAAAATTCAAAATGATTTTAAAAATTCAAAGAATAATGCTTTTTTATGCTCATGCAAACAAGTACCTATTTTGACATACTTTAGATTCGATTCACTCCTTAAATTGACCTCTAGAAAATCTCCTCCTACGAAATTTAAAGGTCTTTCCAAGTCAAGGATTTTATGGAATTTAAGAAGCTCGAAAGCTTGATCTTTCTCATGGATGAGGGGATCTTCCTCCTTGCTTTGATCACTCTCAAGCACTTTGGTTTATAGGAAAGTATTAGGTAGAAGAGAAGGGTTATGCATAAAAAACACTTTGGGTTTGGTTAAAACCAATTTTTGAGTTTGTACCCGGTTTTGAAAAACAAAAATTTTAGGATTTTTTTTTCATTTTTTTTGGATTTTTCAGAACAAATGCTAGAAGGAAGAACATAAAAAACTTTCATTTTGAAAATTTCAGATTTTTCAAATGTTTTTGGGTTTCGAAGTTTTCTAAATTTTTTGGTTTTTCAAGATATGTACCTTTTTTGGATTTTTTTCAATAAAGGGGTCTTCCATCAAACCTGCAAAGAAAACACTATAAATTAAACTCCAAACAAGAGATCTAAGCCCGATTCAGTTTTAGTCAGTTCTAGTGCACCCTTGACCCAATTAGTCTCTGGTAGCTCAAGGGGTATGGATGAGTTATACCTAAGCCATATCGACCTAGATTTGGTAGAGGTAAGATGAGTTCTAATCTACCTTGTTTTTTAGCTCCTAAACCCTGGAATGATGCATACCCCATGTTTAGTAACATATTCGAAGGCTTTTTAAGTTTTGAATTTTTTTGATAAAGGTGTTAAGATAGATTGTTAATTTTTTTATATGGTTAATTTTAAGATAAAGCTTTTAAGTAACTAAGGTCAATTTTTTTAGAACAAAAAATAATAAAGATGTTACAAACAAAATTAATATGGTTGGTTAAAATGAAGATGGTCATCAAATATTCTATATGAAAAAATATACCGTAAAAGTCGAAAGGTAAATATTATAGTGTAACAATTAGACCAATTATGTTTTATTGCTTAGAATGTCGAGTAGATAATTATTAACATGTACAAAAGATGTCTGATAAAAATGAAGATGTTAAGATAGATGAGTGATCATAAATGAAAAGACTATATATAACGAAGTTATTGGAAACAAATTGAAAGTGTCACCAATAGATTATAAAATGAGGGTAAATCATTTAAGAGGCATGGAACAAGTAGAAAAATTATCAAAAGAAGCTCCCATAAGAACATATGAGAAACTAGATTATGAAAATATTAAAATAAAAAAATAACTGCAAATTAAATTATATTGAGTTAACTGCTAACATGATGCATAATTATGCTCTATGAAAATAAAGAATCCATGTAGCCAATCGTATGAAAAAAGGCTTAATTAGTGTCGTATAAAATAAGATGGACTTATGGATATACGAAACACTTATCGTGCCTCTCTCTCTCTCTATATATATATATAAATATATAAGCCATGGAAAATTTCCTACTTGACAAGTTCAAGCTAAGCAGAGGAGGATTATTGGATATGCATCTCCTTGAGTAACACGCTCTCGGCCCTGAAGTCCAATTTTTATGAGTCAATCCTCAAGTCGGGAGTTGGAACTTGACTCTGGTGACCACATCAAGAAAAAGCGAACGTACGTACACGAGCAAATGAAAACAAAACCTTTCCAACACTAACCAGCGTCATTTGCATGGATTGTTAGTTACATTCATTGAACTCAATCATTTGTCAGACTAGCATTTAAACTCAAAAAAGCAACATCCTTTTTTATTCTTTCCTTGTAAGACTCAAAACATTTTCAGATGCATTCATCCCTGCACCCTTTCACTGAAGCACTAATATGATTACTTTTACGTCTAAATCACCTTCAGCATGCCTTTCACTTTATGTTTTACAGGTGGTGACAGTTCACTCTTCTCCAATAAAAGGTTGCTATCTTCATGATTTGAAGACCATGATTATGTCAAGGGTATTATTAAGTATTATTGTATCGCACCATATCGTACAATACGATGCGATACGTATCGTATCACACAATACGATATAGGTCTCTGTATCGCTCAACCAAAGAAGACATTAAATGAATTAATTTGGAAGAAGCGCAACATCATAAAGGAGATGAAGATTTTGATTTTGAAGGAAAAGGTGGTGAGGATCTTCAATAAAGAGAATATAAAGATTATTTAGTTGATGATCCTAATTACAATATGTAAATGTAAATGAATTTTATTTTTTGCTTCAAAATATATAATCCTTTTCAATTGTTGAATGGTGAATGATGAATATGTATTAATATATACTAAACTTTGCATTATATGAATTCTTTGCAATTATTAGATTTTTTTTATTTTTTAGATTTTTACTAATTTTTTAATATTAAATTATGATACAATACGATACGTGAAACAAAACGATACATGATATGATACGCGTTGAACAACACTGGGTATTATCATGTACCCATGAAAAACAAGCATGTCCAAGCACTTGCAAGACAAACAAAGAGGCTCCTAACCAAACAACAGCACTTACATACCCTTCAACCAAGCCTTTTGCTACACAAGGTGAAGGTCAGCTAAGAACTTCAAACTTAAAAATGGCAGAGTGGCCTTGCCAAAGAGAAGGCAACTTACATCCTTTCAGCAAGATACCTTGCAAGATAATTTATAGGCTTGTGGGCATCAAGGTGCTCTTGTGCTTGTCGCCTAATTTTCAACCGAGCAAGGTAGTCCACTGCAATCCAAGGAAAGCTTAGTAGCAGTGGGACCTGATTATCATCATCTGCATTTCGCAATGCCATGGTTTTCTGGACCCAGCGTGGATGATATGCAACGCAATACCATGCTGATGCCTTCTGCTCCAAAATCGAGTTTCTTTCATCATCTGAAACATTTGTGTCTGAGTCAACAGCTTCGAAGATTGACCGAAATTCTTTGTGTATTGTTGTGAAAGCATTCGTGAGCTTCTCTTTTAAGTCCTGCTGCTTCCTGCTGTTATGCTTTGGGAGAGACACAAAATGACTAGTTACTACTTCACCCTCTGAATGGAGATTATAATGGAGAAGCAGAGAGTAAAGCATCTGATCATACGAAAACTTGTGGTTCCATGCGTCCACAAGAAACAATTCATGTCCAGGAATCTCCAGGTCAAAATCGTAAGGCAAGTCTTTGTATGAGATTCGATCTGCTTCGACCATAATTTCATCATAAGCACCGAGAATTTTGCGATAGAGATGTCCGAGGACCTTCTCAGACTTGTATGTTTCACTGTCTTCTTTACGCATGAAATCAGGGTATACTTTAGGTTTGAGATGTCCAGGCAGAGTGGCATTAACTCCTGTTTTTGGGAAGTCCACAGCAATTGCTGCAAGCTTAGCCAACTCCATACATTGCTCATCCATTGCTCCAAAATCACTTAGATCAGCACGCACAACATGGGCACTACAAATTCTGCCAAGGCTGTCACTCAGCATACTTTTAAAGAAGAATTCAATAATGTCCTGCCAAAGATACATATCCCAATTTACTTAAGAGTTTTGGACAATAACGAGCACCAAGACAAAACATAACTCTGTCTCTCTCACTGTATATACATATATATATATATATATGTGTGTGTGTGTGTGTGTGCATGCATGTGTGTGTGTGAGAGAGAGAGAATCAGAATCACTTGCCAGCACTGGCTGCTCAGAAAAGAAAGAGAACAGAAATGGAGTGAATGAGCTTAAGGACTTAATACAGATGATGCTTACAACGGAAGTATGATCTGCCAAAACATTTGGCTTGAATTGAATAGCATCAAAATACAAGGAGGAAATTTTCACATTTTCATTCCACAAATACAATTAGATGTCATGTTGTTGAAGTGCATGGCAAACAAGTAAAACTGAGCAATATAACTTCAATACACCCAAACACCCCAAGAGTAATTTTTTAGTTCAAAAATGAATATTTGTGAAACTGTAGCAGATATCAGGTACAACACACACACACACACATATATATATATATATAGACAGAGAAATAATAAACATAAGCAAATAATAACAGAATCAGCAAAGAAAGATTTCTGAGATGTAACGTGATAGGTGGATTGTAGTACTATAATTTACAAAAGCATAAAAACCACACAGGAAGACAAGAAGGAAAAAGTTTGACAAGTAAACAACAAACTTACATCTTTGTTGATGTCACGCTTTAATTCTTTTGCTTGGGCTGGAGAATAATCCATTGGTGGCGCGCTCTTTTTGCTCGAGGGGATGAGGCCCGAGTCCCAGGTAACAAAGTAGATGTCTCCATCAAGGTCGCTTCCGGATGCTTCGTTAGGATGTGGTCTTTCTCCCTTTTGAGGGAATACCAGACAATCAACCAAGTGATGCAGGCTAGGGGCATCAACTGCTTCTAAAATTCGAATATCCCCAGGGTGAAGACAAGGATTCTTGGCCACAACAACTGTCCCAGTAACAACCTGTACATTTGGTGCTCTATCAGAAAATTTAGCACCATGCTTAACAAAGCACCCCAACAAAGATGGATTTGAGACTTGAATAAAGCATTGACCATATTCAAGAATTGCTAATTCATCCATGCAACCCAACAACCACCTGCTATGCGAAATAAATATCCGTGATTTGTTCAGAAGGTCTTTCAGCTGACCTGATCTGAAGCAATAAATCATATCCCTTAGGTGAGGCTCACCCTGAGGATCAAAACCAGCACTAAGCATTATCGCTGCAGTATTTCCTAGCTCAGAGCAAGATGAGGTCAAAACCTCAAATGCGGTATCTTTGTTCTTGAGCATCTCGTCCAACTTATGGACCATTGTATCTTGCATTTTCATGAATACATCCCCGGATACACCCAGAGCTGAAAGTAATGTTATTATTTCCCTGTTGAGAAAGCCTGGTTGGAAACGTGTCCACTGCACAACCTCAAGAATGGAATGATGACTTTCGAATTTATTCATGCTAGGCCTCAATAGGAGCTTATAACAACCATGATCCAAATTGGGCCAACACATCACCACTCCCTTGCAGCCGGCATATCTGATTTGGAAACCAGATGGTCGGTTCCCAGTCAAGTCCAACTTGGATGCAACTTCCTTTGCTAGTTCTGGTGTAATAATCCCAACACCATCTGAGAAGGTATAGCTATTTCTTTTCACATCGGGAAGTTCAAGGTTTACTTCACAGGGTGGCACATCAATGGTGGCATATGTGGAAGAGAAACACTGTCCCATCCTGGCAGCACATTTTGCAACGTTCCTGATTTTGAATCTCCCCATCCACGTCCTGATAGATTGTGCACTAATATGTTTGTGTTCAGAAAAAAACCACGCAGAGCGATCCCTCAACTGATTGGAGGAGAAAGCCAGAAACGTGTAATGCCTTCCACACAAATAGAAACCGTTTCGAGCAATGTGCCTCACACGTCGAAAAATGGTTGTCCGACTAGAGGAAGACACTGAAGAGATCTTCTTAATGATGGGTGTCGGATAATAACTAAGTATGCTGTCATTGAGTAATTGTTTTCCTTCATCCATGAAAGTGACCCTTATGAATCTATCTGAAATGTCCTTGTACTTCCTAAGCACCCGATTTGAGAGCTCGACTTCTGGAGGAAGACAATAAGCTGTAGTTGGAGTTATCACTAATCTTCTCACTTCCATATTATAATCTGTACATTGACTGCCCCTGACAAGTTCTGGTTTTCTCAAAAGCCACTCTTGGACAGTTTGCAACCGTTTGGAAGCCTCAAAGATAGGATTTTTGTAGAGATAGATGTGCTGAAGTGCAGCAATGTTCAGATCGTCTGGTTGCATCCTGAGTAAGCTAAGGAAGTCCTCTGACAGATGGTGCCTACTCATGATGCCCTTGTGTACTAGGCATTGAACCAAATACAGAACTTCAAAACTGATACCCTTTTCTTCCATTAAAGAGAAGAAAGGATTAGACATAGTATTACCATATCCAGGTTCATAGTCAACTGTAGGATGTTTTGCAGGTAGGCAATCTAACACCCTCTGATCCTTGAAGTAAGCCCTGACCTTGTCCAACAAAAGCCCAAACCGTGGAGAGAAGTCGACTTTATAAAATTGGCAGTTTCCAATAGTGGCACTTCTAGTGAAATCTGTCGTCCTGATCCATGGGTCCTCATCGTCTAACAGATTAAATGGAACAGAGATGTGGATATCATCATCTGCTGTTCTATAATAGATCAAAGGTGGCACACGCAAGTGCATCAGTATAACAATGGATGCTCTCTGATTATAAAACTTCACATTCCTGATATCCCTAACTGAAAACTGCACCTTGAAATTACACTTCAACACTGTTTTCTTTGCTGAATCTTTTAAGGAAAAAACAGTATCCCTAGTGAACAATATCTTACACGTTGCATCGAAGGGATCAACACAAAAATTAACTCCTCTTTCAGGTCCTTGCCAGCTCATCAAAAAGCTTCCAGAACTAACCAATGAACCTATCTTTACACTAACATCTTCAAAATGATAGGGATCAATGGCCCTTCTCCTAGACACTTTATAACAGGAATTCATCGCCAAATCAACTTTCAGAGGGCATCCATTAAGCATAAGCTCACACCTGTCAGCCATTTCATATGCTTCGTAGGCCAATTCAGGAAGCACAAAATGAACGAACGCATGTGGGATCACCTTCTGATAGTCATCACTCTTTCTGACGTCTGAAGTAGTTGTAAGGCTGAAATCTGGGTAAGACTCAGGAGGTGTCCAAGATCTTTTCAATCTGCATCTCCATATTGTACCCACTTCCTGTTCTAGAAATTCCGTCAGATCTCTCGCTGAAACATCATCATGGAAGCCTCCTACAACCACTTGGGTTACCACCAAGCTTTTCTTCTCTTTGTCATGATTCCCACCATCCATTTTGTTAGTTTAGGTCTACTATCTTCTTTCAACAATTAAGGTCTGCTGAGGATAGATCAACCACAAAGAAGCCCTGCACAAACCAGTCGCGAATCTTTAGAAAGCCTGATCCACTAAAAGACTTAAAAGAACTTCAGACACAAGTTCCACCCTTGCCAATCAAGAAATTGAAATTAATGAACGCTACAAACATAATAAAGGGCATCCGTTTTCTTTATGCTTTCAGGCCATGGCAAAAATGAAGATTAACCTCAAAACAAGTTTACTAGCAAAACTTCTATGCAGTAATATCAGAATCTAAACCTTTTCTGGATCCCCATTCAAGATCAATCTGTTGCATCAAGTAGGATCTCTTGTGGCCTGGCTTAACTTTGTCTAACCGTTGATCACAGTAAGCATTTTGCCTCAAAAACAGAAAAAGATTATGGGGAACAGGGGAAGTGCATTCTCATTGCCACTCCCCGCTTCTAAGCACAAACAAACGGAGATAGTGAATGACCAGTCCATAAAGCATAATTAGGGGCGAAATGTCTCTCGGGCAATTTACCAAGAAACTCTCATTCATGAGAAAGAATCTAACGGATGCCTGGGCAGTGAAGCAACACACCAGAAATCCGACTCTCAGAACAGAACGAGAAAGAGAGACCATTTTAACAGCACCAACAGAACACGGAGAGAAAATATAAAAATGCACTAAAAACAACAAAACACACAACAGGCAACACAGAAATACACACACGGATAATTAATGAGCGCTTGCTGCAGAATAGAGAATGCCCAGAGTCACAGAGTCAAATGACGATCGATCGATGAGAAGTTCAAGAAATGACAAAAAACGAAACTAAATGCACAAATACTTGAATTCTCGCACTTTAAGATTCAATGGCAACGCTCACGAAGTTGACGATCGTTGGAACGCTCACCTCTTGCAAGGGGAGCGAGCGCTAAATCCCCTCTCTTCGGTGTAAACAGGGGCGGAAAAAGATGTTGGGACAATTACCAATATGCGCTAAGGCTTAGTTATTGTTTGTTGTTGTACAAGAGGAGGCCAAAGCGTAACTTATACATGCGAGTCGAACTCCTGCAATGGAACATTTTGATGCCCAACTTTTGGTGGGACAAAAAAATTGGTTGGATTAGTTGATAAATAATCTGCATGAAAACGAGTGAAGGAGTAATGGATCAGTTGGAAAATTCTAGATCCGCCAGTGCGTAACCTACCTAGCTTACGCAAAACAAGAACAACGGGGTTAAATCAAGAGAGCCTTTCAAGTTGATGGTTCGATATGATACCTGGGGTGGAATTTGTTTAACCACACCTTGACTATTAAAAGAATCACGACAAAAAGCTCATCAAACACAATGGGCTAAGCCAGCCTGTTAATAGAAATTATGGAAAAATCATCTCAAAAGTACCTTGCCTTTTGAAATACTCGGAAGATGTGCATTTCTGATATCATCTGCCTAACCCAGACTGGTAATTAAAAGAAGAAAGCAAATCAAGCACAATGAGCTACAGCTAGGTTAGGTTCTCGTTTGAATCCTAAACTGCACAAAACCAGCAAAAAAAAAAACTACAATTTTCAAAGGAAAAAAATTCAGAACCAGAAGTTCTGGTTTTTCGTTGGTTCCAGTTTCATGGAAACTGAAACGAAAACGGAACCTGTTTGTTGCGGTTTTGAGCCCGATTCTAGTTGCGGCTCCTGACCCAATTTAGTTCCAAACTGGCCATGTGTAGCTGCACCTATTTCTAGTATAGTGTGTCGGTCGACTTAAAAGAACCCACCGTTTGATAATGGTAGGGATCTGCTTAATTTACCTCAGCTTAACCAAGAAAAGACCAGAATGGTCCGTAAACGAAGAGAATATGAACACTACGTTATAGCATCGTTTTTGCTTTTTGTATAAAGCTGACGATATTTTCAATGGGTGATTTTTAGGTCTTGCTTAACCCGCAAGCAAGGTGTGTGAGCATAACAGTCAATTTGCGTTTCCAGCTTTCGTCAGTCAACTCATTCTCGGATGATGAATAATACCTTTAAGGATTAGTAAGGGTCGGTGTCCACACCCCTACTGTAAAGAAACTGCGGTCCTAAATAATGTGTTTAGTGTTTTAGGTATGTTTCTTTTAAGTGCAAAAACAGTCCCACTTTTATATAATAATATTTGGAGGTGGAGCTATTTTTATACATACAAACCCGGTTACTATTGCCAAATGGAGACTCTTAGGGTTTTCTAGGTCTCCCACTATCATACATATACCGTCTACTACCAATAATCTTCTAGAATCCCTAATTGCTAGTCCTATTTTTGACCTTGTTCTCAGGATCCACTCCCGAGCCTATTACAATGTACATGAACAAGAGGCTCTCACGAACCTCCCTTTTTATACAGAGTCTATATCACGACACAATTACATAGGAGGGTGAGTGATCTTATGCAAGTAAAAATCATCAAATTATTTGAGGGTGACAATTTGTGTACCATCACCTTATAGCACCATCTATAGAAAAGCAAACATGGTTATATGTTCTACCTTTCGATCAGGATCCATGTCTCTAGAAGAGAAAAGGTATACTCGGGAGTGGATCCTGAAAACAATAAAATGTTACACACAAAACATATATATATGTGATTAAATGTATATGTTATCGAAGTAAAGACAAAAAATAGCTTGTAATGGAAAGCCCACACATGAAAACCAGGAAGATGAAGTTAGACTCATTCTCTATAAATGTATATGTGAATGCAAAAAAGTGAGAGATTCATAGAGAAAGAGTTAGAATCTTCCCTTAAAAGCCATATGTGGGAAACCATAAAATCCATCTATCTTCTTCTTTCTCCCGATCTCATTAAGGTGAGGACCGAGTTTCTAGTTCAATACTCATTCCACTGCATCATTGACATCACCGACAATGAACTAGAGTGCAACATTCACTCCCACAATTGGTATTAGGGCCTCGGTTCATCTAGAACCCTCAAAAATAAATAAAATAAAATAAAAAACAGAGCGGAGCAAAGAGGTTGCCGAACATTTTTTCTAGTAAGAAAGAATAAAACAAGCTGAGAAAGACTGACATAAGAAGGGAAGCCCAAAGGCTCATATCAGAGAGGCCTAAAGGGAGAGATCAAAGAGGCCCAAAAAGGCAAAGAAGCCCAAAGAAAGAGAAACGCCCGAAGGCGGAGCGGCGAGGCCAAGGCAAAGTGGTGGAGAGACCTCTTCTCCTCTCTTTCCCCCTCTCTCTCCTGTTGTATCTCTCTCTTCCTCTGCTTCTTTTCTCTCTCTCCCTCTTCTCGAACCATCGAAAACCACTCAACTGTTTTCAAAAAACCATGGGTAGGAAAACTATGGTTTTTCGAAATCGTCGATGGTTTTTAAAAATCATCAGCAGTTTCAAGCAGATCGCCTTAGGCATGAGACTAAAAAGTTTGTTTTTCACCTAGTTGTTTTTTATTTTTCAAACCGTCAATAAGGAAAATTACGGAAAAGTCTAGATATTTTTAAGTAAAAAAATAATTTTGCCCTTAACAAACGAAAAGACAAAACTATCCTTTGATAGTTTATGAAAATTACAAAATATCGGTTAATTTCACATTTTTGCTAGTATATAAAAGACAATATTGTCCCTGTCTTTAAGAAAAAGTATAAATTCAAAGTAAGGATAAAATTATGATCCTACCCTTGATCAATCATGAAGTTTACGAAAAACCAGGTTCCATTTTACTATTATGCCCTGGTTCCTTTTGAAATATTACAAAACTGGATAAAAGAGAAATTTTTCTAGTTTGGCCTTAAAATTTTTGGGAAATTACAATGGCAAGAAATAAAGGAAAAATTATCATTTTATCCCTAGATTGATTTTGAAATAAGATAATCAAGTTAAGAGTATTTTTAAATTAATACCTAAGTATCAATTGAAATTACTCTTAGGTACTTGAAATTGAATGGTCTAAATTTCTTAATATGGAAAATATGTATCCCGCTTCAAATGAAATACTCTTCGGTACTTGAAATTGAATGGTCTAAATTACAATAGAAGAGGAAAATGATGCATACAAAACATTCCTTAGAGATGACACAATTGCTAGAACAATAATGCTGACATATATGGAGGATGACCTCATTAGGATATTTAAGAAATATGAGACTGCCAAAGAATTGTTTGATTCTATAACAACTAAATATGATACTACATCAAAGTTGTTCAAATATTACTATAAAAGTACAACTCCTACCAAATGAAAGGATATAATATAGTATAATATGTGAGCCAAATGTTGGTAATGGCTAGAGACTTAGATGTAGCAAAGTCAGTCATCTCTAAGGCTACATAAATATCTACCATTTTGAATAACCTTCCCCCTTCATGGAACATGGTTGCTACAACCTTGAGATTATGAGCTGAAACAAATATTTCTGAGTTATCCCTTAAACTAGCAATTGAATAAGAACACATGAATAAAAATAAGAAGGACAAGTTATAGTAGATCAAGAAGAGATTGAGACAAACTCTAAACCAAACCAAGGAAAGAATAAACCAAACAAGAAGTTTGGTTAGAATAACAAGAAAGGCAATCAAACTTTCAAAAAATTGTAGGAAACAGTTTCTTGAGTCAAGTGTTTCAATTGTTGAAAGATGGGGCACTACAAGAGAGATTGCCGCAACAAGAAGACTATGATGGAAACACTCAACAATGTGGTCAATCGGAAAAGCAATACATAATATGCGTGATTTTAGAATGCCTCTACATTGACCGCTCAATATCTGGTTAGTTCAACCCATCTTGATTTGATTTGGGTTTGATCATGTGCAACCCATCTTGACTTGATTTGGTGAACCTTGTGAGATCCTACTCCTCTTTTATCTGAGTTGTTTGCATGAGGGACCTTCTTGCTTTCGCTCCGTTAGTTAGTCTTCAATTTTTTGAACCGCTTTAACCCTTTGATGGGTATACGGTCCCGAACCTCTTTAATCCTTGGATGGGGTAAGGTTCCTTAGTGTAGGATTGTCCTTGTTTTGGTGAATCTTTTGAGTTCTGTCATGTTTTGAACTTGTTTATTTTATCTTTTGCATTTCAAATGTTATGTAAGTTTGTAAAATGGTCATTTTGCAAACATTTTGCTTGTTTGGTTGTCGTTGTCTCATCTTAGCTTTTTCAATTCTTTATTTGAAGAAAATAATTTGAAACAATAAAATTTTGCTTATTTGGACTTGAGGGCAAAGTGATCAATTTTTATTTTGTTAACATTTGATTTTTTTCTAGGGAGTTCAAAGTATCCTTATTTTGAGGTTCCCAAAGAATTTTGGCATGAAAATGAGTTCGTTTAAGGTGTCTTTTTTAAAGAAACCTTACAAGATCTACAACCTCAATTTTTTTTGAAAAGTAAGAAATTATAAAAAAATCTTTTGAAAAATTTTGGGTGTTCACATATGCCCCTCTTTGTCATTAATAAAATTTATTTCGTTAACGACAAAGAATAACATCCAATTTTTTTCTTTTTTCCTGAATGCTTGATTTGAGTTGAGCGAAGATTTCATGAACTTTCTTATTTTTTATCAAGGGATTTACTTCTTAAACTTGGGTTATTTTAATTCCGATAAGAGAGAGAACTTCTAGCAAAAGGTCACTGAATATAGATAGTAACCGACCAATGCAAGGATCATATATGAATAAGGCCATTTATGAATGCACATGGGCATGAGATGCGTGAGATGTAATGGATAAATCATGTGTATTGGATCCTATAAGTGGACCGTTTGATAATGGCAGGGATCTGCTTAATTAACCCCAGCTTAGCTTATTAAACAAGAAAAGACCAGAATGCTCATATTTGTCCATAAACGAAGAGAATATGAGCACTATGTTATAGCATCGTTTTTGCTTTTTGTATAAAGCTGACGATATTTTCAATGTGTGATTTTTAGGTCTTACTTAACCCGCAAGCAAGGTGTGTGAGCATGACGGTCAATTTGCGTTTCCAGATTTCGTCAGTCAACTCATTGTTGGATGATGAATAATACCTTTGAGAATTCGTAAGGGGCCGTGTCCAGACCCTACTATAAAGGAACTGTGGTCCTAGACCATGTGTATAACAGACATGGGTTGTAGATTTTGCTTGAAAAATGGGGTCCATGGCTTTCTTGTATCACAAGCAAAGGTGGGCCATTCACTTTTGGACCATAGCAAATAAGTCCAGCCATGAAGGGGATGGCGTTGGCCCATCAGTGTCATCAACTCGTCCATTCCTCGTGGCATATGAGATTCCTATTGTATTATCTAATCTCTCCTCATCGTAACACAAAAGACAGAGTTTATCTCGTGCATTGCACTCATCTAAATGATGACGACACTAGAGTGGCAACTTCAGGCATGACTTGCCGTAAAACTTGAGAAGAGTTGATGGTTGTGAAATCAAAGTGAGATGTGCATGGGAGAATATTTCTACTTTAATTAGTTTCTCAGATCGTATGGAGTTCTTGTAAAAATAACAGTAGTCCCAAAAAGGAAGAGCATGAACACAATCTTTAATGGAGGAGAAAATTCTGAATCCTATAATTTCTAAATAAAAACCAAACTAACAAACCTGGTTACTATTGCCAAATGGAGATTCTTAGGGTTTTCTAGGTGTCTCACCATAGATACGTGCAATGCTCTATTATACATATACCGTCTACTACCAATAATCTTCTAGAATCCCCACCTGGGCCTCTTACAATTCTTTCTACAGTATGCAGGAATAAGAAATTCTGGGCGAACCTCCCTTTTTTATACATAGTCTTATATCTTATCAACGGTATAGTTACATAGGAGGGTGAGTGATCTTATGTAAGTAGAAATCATCAAATTATTTGAGGGTGACAATTTTTGCACCATCACCTTGTATAGAAAAATGAACATGGTTATATGTTCTGCCTTTCGATCAGGATCCATGTCTCTTCATAAGAGAAAAGGTGTAGTTAAATTAGGGATACAACAAAAGCAAACTACAACTAAGTCTTTTCCTATCTAGACGGGGTCACCTACATGGATTCTTTGTTTCCACATAGCTCTATCACGTGTCATGTTAGTAGTTAACTCACAATAAGCTAGATCATTCTTTATTGTTTCTTTCCAACACTTTTGTGGACGTCCTACCTCTTTTGATACTTTCAATATCTAGTTTTTCATACCTTCTTAAAGGTTCTTCTTTTGATCTTCTTTCTATATGCCCAAACCACCTTAAACGATATTCTCTCATTTTATCCTCTATTGGTGCCACGCATAATTTATTTCTAATAACCTCATTATATATATGGTCTTTTCTTGTATGACCATTCATCCACCTCAACATCTTCATTTTTGTCACAGACATCTTTTGTACATGATGATTAACTGCCTAACACTCAGAACCATAAAACATGATAGGTCTAATTGTTGCTCTATAATATTTATCTTTTAACTTTAATGGTATCTTCTTATCACAAAGAATACTTGATGCTCTTCTCCATTTTAACCAACCAGCATTAATTCTATATGTAATATCTCTATTAATTCTTTCATCACTCTGAAAAATTCACCCTAGGTATTTAAAAATTTCCTTTTGGGAGATGTGCCAATTTTAATTTCTATGTCCTCTGAAGTAACCAAATGATCAAACTTACATTCCATATATTTTGTCTTTGTTCTACTAGGTCGGAAGCCTTTACTTTCTAATGTTTCTCATCATAGTTTCAATTATCTATTAACTTTTTCCTTAGACTCCACTAACACAATGTCATCATCTCTAAATAACATACACCAAGGTACTTCATCTTGAATATTTTTTGTTAACTCATAAATCACCATTATAAATAAGTATGGACTTAAAGTTGATCCTTGATGTAACCCAATATTAACTTCAAAGAAGTCTATCATTCCTTAACGAGTCCTCACACAGGTTTTTGTACCATCGTACATGTCTCTTATAAGGTGTATGTATGTCAATGGGATACCTCTTTTTTTCAAGGTTCTCCAAAGAATCTACCTCGGTACCCTATCAAAGCTTTTTCTAGATCAATAAATATCATGTTAAGGTCTTTCTTTTTTACCCTAAAATGTTCCACAAGACGTCTCAAAAGGTGAACGCTTCAATAGTAGATTTGCCTGGGATGAATCCAAATTGGTTCTCTGTTGTACTCGATACTTGTTTTAACCTACGTTTGATAATTCTTTCCCACAATTTCATAGTATGGCTCATTGACTTGATACCACGATAATTTGCACAACTCTGAATGTCTCCCTTGTTCTTATATATGGGTATAAGTGTAGTCGCTCTCCATTCCTTGGGTATCTTTTGGTTTCTCCATATTTTATTAAATAAGGTTGTGAGCTAAGTGATTCCTATTTCTCCTAGGATTTTCTAAACTTCTATAGAAATATTGTCTGGTCCTATTGATTGACCACCCTTCATATGTTTAAGAGTCTCTTTGACTTTATTCTTTTGAATACGTCGGTAGAAATTGTGGTTTATATAATTTTTTGATTTGGCTAACTCTCCTAAGCTAATACTAACATCTTTATTTTCATTAAAAAGCTTATAAAAATAGTTTTTTCATCTATTTCTTATATCATTATTTGCCACTAGAATTTTGTCATCCTCATCTTTGATACATCTAACAGAAAGAAAATTAAATTATTGATCCCCCCAAGAGCCATAACTTTCGCAGATCACTTGTGGCTCGATACCCTTCAGGATTATGCAGCATGTCAAAATGTTGCTAGAGTAGGACCAACAGTATTTCTCCTCATCTAGCTGCCATCATGAGGGAGAGAATAATGCATACTCTTCCTCATGATGATGGCAAGGGAACAAAATTGCAGCCCAGTTGCGAGAGCACCTCTCACCATGATCGTACGAAATGATACCACCAATTTCCTGGCTTCGATCGCTTCCAAGGGAATTATGGAATGTGCCAACCTGATAGAGGTCTGTCACTTCGATTCAGCCATTCATACCACAAGACTTTTGAAGAACGTCTGAAACAATTTGAATAATCTTTCAAGGGGAAGTTAACCCTTGCAATAGACCATTAGCTAGAAGATTATATGCAGACGTTCTCCAAACAAATCCAATAGGCTCCAATGCAAGTTCAAGGATCCTACTTTCAACAACTATGATGGAAGGTCAGATCCGATTGATCATATATGACTTACCATAAGTCGATGGTGGCAATACATGACTATTGGTTATGCAAGGTACCCCACACTATCTTGATGGGGGTGATGAGATCATGCTTTGTTGCTCATCGACACAAAGGGGGACTATTAAATAATAAAATATTAAAAAATATGCTTGATAGAAGTTTGAATAGGTTACAAAATATGCTTAATGATTATGAAATTCTACTTCAAGTTTTCATATTTTAAAAACATTGCAAGATAACCTCATTGAATAATATAAGTCATCAATTATCCACTAACTCATCACCCTATTCAATAGCTCTAAATATAAAAATCATCAAAAGTAAACATAATTTTGACTTCCATATTTGACATTATAATTTTTTTTTAACAATTGCATATACATAACTTAAATGCTACATTTTGAAAGCATGTAGATGATAGGCCTTACGCGGGCGGATACATGATGAAGTATAGTGTGTTTGATTCTCATGTCACCCACCAGAGAGGAGTTCCGACAAGCCGTATGCTTTGAATTAAAGAGCCTCAATATCTAAACGAAGTTGAACATGAGGCCTCGTGACACCCCGTCTCTACACCTAGAGACAAATGGTGCCATCATCCTGTTGGGACTGAAGACCCAATTTTTGGATACCAAGCTAAAATGGATTGAGAAATTACTCTATCACACATTACCATAGAGACTAGATAACGAGGTGCATTTCAATTACACAAAGCAAGCACCCGTATTCCACCTAATGAACATGACCATGAATCACAGTAACTCAAAGCCATCTAACAAGCTTGAGCTAACACGATCTAACGAGACATGTTTGTATTTTGCAAACTTCACTCAGGTCAAGCGTTGACTTAAGGACTCCTAAACAGCTACCATGTGTCTCGCAGCTAATACAACTAGACAAACGACTTTTGATTAACCTGAAAGAGGCACTCGTGTTGTAGGTGATGACACAAGCAAGAGGTTGGATTCCTAACACCAGGTAACTAGCTCTGATTCTCCATGGTTTTGGGACTGGTTCGATATGCCAAGTTGGTGGTAGACTCTCCCCACTCTCTACAAAAGCTTTATTGCAAGTTTTCCAACTCATACATATGGCACGAGAAGCCTTTGGTAGGACATATCTACACATTTTTTTCTCTTCTTTAGCTTCCTCTTCAGCCTTTCAACTCGTCAAATCCCTTAGTGCCCTACACTATGTATGCATTGAGAATCTACCTTGATTTGCATATGAGAAAAAGGAGGGATCCCTATTGACGAACCTATCAACTTTGCCCCTTCATCTGTGGGACTCTAAGTTTGGGCCGACCTAATGGTCATTAGTTGTAAGATAGGCTAATACAAGGAAGAGGAAGGAGAAGAAGATCATTTTAATTTGAGGGTTTAAAAAAGGTACAAAAGATGCAAGCCCACTCGACCAAAACACATTTTAATTTGCATCCTACTGAAGCATTGAGAAGGCAAATTGTTAGTTTCTTTTCCAATGAAATTGCCTACATGCTTTTAAGATGACGTGCCATCACGAATATTCCCTTCAATGTGTTTGGGGTTCCACCAATTGTTGTGAGCAATGCAATGCTCAAAATTGCTTGATGAACATCAAACCTGCAATGTTTTGGTGGTTCTCGTATATACCGAAGCAAAGCATTGAAGGAGAATGTCAACCTCGTGAGGAGTCTTAAGTAATTTTCAAAGCAATTACTCCCTATGGAAGAAAATACATCTCCAAGAAGCAAAGGGCTAGTAATGTTCATAAAAAAATATTTTCTATTTAATTCCTTTAACAAATTATTTGAAGTCCTCTAAAAATAACAAGTCTCATGAAGGAATGATCATCACCTTAGATATGAAATGGAGGAGATAATCCTAAATATCTGCTTATTTCAAATCATAACCTAACAAACCCAGATTCCATTTCCATGTGAAGATTATTAGGGTTTTCTAGGATTCATGCAACACTTTCAAGTAAAAGGTTTCTCTATCAACAACCTTCTGTAATCTTGGTCCTCTTTGTGACTCGAGGGTGGGGAAGGTCCTTGGAATTCACTCCAATGCCTCTTACCATCCTTTTGATTGCAAAAACAAGAGATTCTCACCAATCTCCTTTCTAAATAGCCTGTATCCATGCAATGGCACATCTTCTGAGGGGTGACTGTTTTTGCAACAATAATGATTATCAAGAAAATGAGGCTCTTGTCACTTTTACACATGCCATGAAAACAAAACAAAAAATTATTAATATTGGGGTGAGTAGTAAATTAGATTTAGATATTGAGATGAAAGGCATGGAAAGAGACACTATGGAGATTGAGACATTTATGATTTTTGTTACCTGTATCTGGACAAGAGAAGTCATAATCCCATTAATATTGGAGTATTATTGCAAAGTATTTCATTTCATACTATTGTTACTGTAAACAATGAAAATTCTTACTCCCGGTTTATGAGACCAGAAATGAACATTTTCGTGCCTACGTCGCTTTGCAAGCGTGCCAGCTAGCTTACTCAAACTAGCGAAGATTTTTGAAAATATCAGACTTTTGGCGATTGTGAGAAAGCGGGATCTTTTCGCTTTAAACCTTCTTGAACCGATGCTCAAAGGTCAGTTTAAGCGCTTCAAAACTTCGATAAAACAAGTTGGACTTTGAAAAAGGATAAGTGTTTTGAACGAACTTGATTTGTGCCTAATTTACAGTTTTTATTTCACGGAGGTTGCACGATTCTAAGTCTATGTGAGTTTTAACGATTTAGGCCTGATATGTGTGTGAATATGTGGCCTAATTTCTATGTGATTCGAGTGCAAATTCGAGGGCTTGGGGAAAGTGAGCATATGCAAGGATGTTTGAAATCTTCTTCAGGGTTTTTGGAAAACAACGATGCGAGGTATGCTCAAATTGAACGTACAACTCACACTACTTTAAATATAACTACCCGAAATGAAATTGCAACACACGCGACTTGAATGTAAAACCCACGCCAATTGAACTTGCAACTCACACGACTTGAATGTAAATTGCAGAAATTAAAATATATGTATATCTTAAGAGCGGAAAGGCTCAATTGTGAGTGAGTGCTCTTGGTGTGTAAATGGAAATGGCAACTCACACGACTTGAATGTAAAACCCACCCGGAATTGAATTGCAACTCACGCGACTTGAATGTAAATCGACATGAATTGAAATATATACATATATCCTAAGAGCGGAAAGGCTCAATGTGTGTGTGTTCTTTGTGTGTAAATTGAAAAGACAAACTCACACAACTTGAATTAAATCCGCTCGAAATGAAATCTGCAACTCACACAGCTTAAAGCAAATACCCAAATTGAAGTATATACATTTAGCTTAAGAGCGGAAAGGCTCAATGTGTGTGAGTGTATAGAATTTAAATGACAAACTCACACGACTTTAATTAAAGTAAATACCCAAATTGAAATATATACTTTAGCTTAAAAGCGGAAAGGCTCAATGTACGTGTGTGTATGTGTGCAATATAAGAGCGATACGGCTTAAGTGAACGTGTGTGGTTGTGTATCAAGCACAAATATTATATTTCGGGAGAAGACTTCGCTCCGTTATTACAACCCCGTATCGAATTGAATTTATCTTAAGCGAGTAATGTAAAACCAAATGTAAATAAATACTTACAAGCAGTCGGTTTTGCCACTCGAGTTGCTTGAGTCCGTCCTCCTTGGCAGCCACAAGAGAGGTCTCCCTAGGTGGGTTCCGTCGTGAGAGTTTAGCTTGGGTTCACTTAGGGGCAGCCAAGTGTGTTTTATGGCATAGGATTGGGCTGGGTTCGGCCAAGGTTTAGTTTAGGTAAGTCTTAGTTAGGTGAGGTTAGTCTGGGCCGTGGGAGTTGGTCCTAGTTAGGTTTAGGTTGGGATTTGGTAAACGGGTATGAGCTAGGTGCGGCCAGCACCTAGCTTGGTTAGGGCTTGTAGGGGTTTTGTTAAGGTTGGTGCACGGCCAACCGAGCTTGGCCGATTGCTAGGTGCACTCGACGGGCTTAGGGGTAGGACCTAGGTGGGTCACGGGACAGGGGTATGGCAAGGCGCTGCTGGCGTGCAGCAAGGTGTGCCGGGTGTGCAGGTAAGGCACTGCAGTGTGCAGGCCAGGGGGCGCACAGTAGGGCACTGGTGATGACAGGGTGTTGGTGCGGGAAGGTGGTAGGGTGCTGGCACGACGTGCAGTGGGGTGCTGGACAAGGGTCCGGATGGTGCTGTGAGGCGATTGGGCTAAGGGGCCGGAGTGTTGGAGATGAGGTGTGGTTGAGGTGCGCAGCTGGTCGGGGTATGGCAACAAGGCGCTGGCCGGGTGCTAGGAAGACATTTAATAGGGTCGGTTTAGGGATTTTAATTAAGTCGGTTTAGGGGTTTTAATTAGGTCGGTTTTGGGGGTGGCTAGGCTACGTTAGGTTGGTTTAATGGAGTCGGTTGGTGGGGTTTTAAGGGAGCAAGCTAGGTGTAGCCATCACCTAGCTAGGTTCGGTTTGGGGTATGTGAGCTAAGTGGGTTAGGTGGGTAGGTTTAGGGTGAAAACGGCCCAGCTAGGGTGCGGTTTGGGTTAGGTTTAGGTGGGATTTAAAGGAGTCGGTTTTGGCTAAGTCTAGGTCGGTTTTGGTGAAATGGGCTAAGTCTAGGCTAGGTTTGGGTTAGGTTTAGTGGGGTCGGTTGGGTGAAGTGGGCTAGGTTAGGTCGGTTGGTTAGGGCTAGGTCAGGGTTAGGTTTAGAGACCTATCTCTTGGAGCCGAGTCCACCCTTTTGCAGCTTTTGATCCATGCCATTTGCATGTTGGTGTAGCCCTTTGGTTAGGTCTAGGTCCATACAAGGCTTGAACCCATACCCTTGATCAAGCCCACATAGCTAGCCCACTTGAAAATATCAAGCCCACCATTCTTCTCTCTCCTACTTTATGCACTCTCTCAATCCTCTCACTTCAAATTCACGTGAACTTTTATGTCCCCCCTTGCTTCTATTTATAGGCAAGGGGATGGGTCTTGGATTTGGTTTTTATGATCCAAATCCGATCCAAACACTATTTGGGCCTAGATCTGGATATTTATGTCTAGATCCAATCCAAAATTTTGTTTCTTCAGTCTTTCTCGGTGTTTTGAGACGAGCGGTTTTTACGGGCCGTGGCTTCATCAGTGCTCCGTCTTGAGATGAGTTTTTCCCAACTTTCTTGTCCGAACGTCTTCTCACCTTCTGGACTTCGTTTTGGTTTGATTTCTGGAATTTCAAGCTTGGGCTTGGATTTCTGATGGCTTCGTCGGTGCTTTTGGCTTTGCATTTCATTTTACAAGGCTGAAGTCTGCTTCTGGCCTGGGTTCTTCTTCTGATTTTTGGAGCTGCTTTTCGATTAGGCTCCACCTGCTTGATTTGGCTGCTTACAAAATTTGGGTTTTAGCCCGAGTTTAAGAAAGCTATATTTTGAAAGAGCTTTTGACAAAAGTTTAAAATCTTGGAACTCCTGGGTTTTCGAAAGTTCAAAATTGGTTTTGAAATGGTTTTACAAACCAGGTGTTTGTTTTAAAAATCATTTGATTTTGGGATGTTTACAGTTACATGCACATTGGTATTCATATATGTACTTTTATTTTGTGTTATTGTTACATGCACTCCAAATGTTATTGTTTATGATGCTTTATTGCATGAAAATTGTTGCAAGTGATAGAGTTATATGCACTTTTATTTCACTTCATATTTAGATGCTTGAGTACTAAATGAAGTTGCATACAACTATTTCATATTCTTTAAGGTACTTGTAACAAATGATACAATATTATAATTTTCATGTTTTAATGACAATTCAAAGAAAGGAACAATGATTATGGAGGAGAGTTATGAAAAGTGTACATGTTAGTATTTTTATATTTATATGAACATGCACATCATCAACCTCATTCACTTACACATAATTCTATCAGTAAAGGTATAGATTTCCTTACAACATATTGTAGAGATCGATCATTTTATCATTTGTTCTTACATATGTAACCATAAACTAAAAAAGTGCTATGTGATATTATTCTATGGGATAAAGGTTTGCTACACGATGCACAGGAAGTATTAGTAGAAGACTAAGTTTGTATGATGTTATGGATCTTAGGTCAATGAGCATATGATAGCAACACAATATATTTTTCACAGCTTAGATCACACAATAAGCAAGTATTTTAATAAAGCTATAGCAGGTATGTATTATATAGCATAAGAATGTATATATTGAGATAATGAGAAGACACCTTCAAAGATTACAAATGACCCAAGGTTCTTTCTCTATTTCAAGGTATATTTGTTTCCCCATAGTAAATCATATACATAAATATATCATTGATAAAATATGTTATAATTTCCTATGTATGAGAAAGCTAGGGTAGGCAGAACGAGGATCATATATGTTGAACCTAAGAACCCCGTTGGTATGAATCTTTTCACATTTATTATGCACATATGGTTGTTGATGTGATCTTTACGGTAAAGGAAGAAAACTCTATTGGCGCAACATTAATAGGAAGAGCCTACTTGCTTGTATAAGAGATCCTAAATGGTCAAGAAGTTGACAGGTGGCTGAACATATGATGATTATTATAGCCCCCTTGATGGGGGAGCTAGAATCCATGTTAAGCTCCAATATTTTGATAGTCAAGGGGCATAAGGAGTGGTAATTTCCCTGGTGTGCCGTATACATTTTTTCCTCAAAGAAAGGGACGCAAAGTTTCTCTATATCAAGATGCTCATGTTTCTAACAATTACAATCCTAAAATATCTCTTGGTAATGTAAAGTATTATGAACCTTATAGATGCTGGGAAGATATATTTGATGCAAAGCACTTGACTTACATTACTAGTTGGTCTATGTATACTGACATAAGATTGATTAGGGATTCGAATAGGTAGAAACCAGGGGGAGATGTTACACTCGGACAACCTCTTAAGAGAAAGGCAAATGAAGGTGTAAGGGTTCTTTGTCGGTCTACTTAAGAAGGATGGCCTGATGTCTACACATGATGAAGACAACAAACTTTTTAAGGGGCACAAAAGTTTACTGTGTACTATGCCCTAGGAATCCTGATAAAGGTGGAAGCATTGTACAGGATTTGGAGATATGATTTGAAGACCTGGATTCAGTGCATCACATAAAATCTCTTATATTTGGAGTTTGCAAAATGTGTGCACAACTATGATATTAGGATAGTTTCAATTCATGAAAATCAATATCATTCAATAGGAACTAAATCAAGCCATTTCTACCAATACCCAGCTATTTAAGCTACTCTAGAAGGGAATAATAGGATTAGTGGTGCTAATGTTTTGATGCCTATGCAACTTTGTCAAAGGCCTTGGTGAGGCGTGATTGGGTTTCACATGATTCTGGACCCAATTAATGAACCTTACGACAACCTTACCCAAAATTTTACATGAAAGAAAATACATAACCCTATGGTTAAAAACATTGGCCATAATAATATAGCTACAAGTACTGAATGTAGAAAGATCAAACTCATCAGAAAAACATTAAAAAGACCAAAATATAAGAAAAAAAGAAGAATGAAAAGGAAATCTTTATTAGCTGAAGAAGATGGTTACAACTACAACCTAGGATTACAACTAATAAAAAACAAAATAAAGGAAATAGATAAGTTTATTATGTATGTTTGATAATGATTCTTCCAAGGTGAGCAACCACTCTCTTTCATAATCGCCACTCTCTTTCATAATTGAAGGTGTGTTAATTCTAAACTTTTCTCCACTTGGATAGATGACTCCTTAACTTCTCTAATTCCTAACAAAATGATTGATTGGTAACTCCTATTTCTTATTTTGAAAGGGTGATGGCCTATTAATGGGTCATTGCTTTATTCTTAGTGGTTACGATATCTCATTGTCTCCAATTCCTAAAATAGTGATTTGTAACTCCTTTGTTGTACTTGCAAAGAGTGTTAGCCTATTAAAGCACCATTGTTTCACTCTTAGTGATTACAATTACAATACCACATTATCCATAAGTATTCATAGTGTACCTAAGATTCTTTTCATGTGCTCATACTGGAAAGTTCAAAATTACTAGAAGTTTCTCCTCAACTCCTTTTGATTTTTAGCATTAACATGTTGCCCTCCTACAATCTTTAGTGAGAGTGAAGATTATGTGCTTTTACACAATACCAAAGTTTAAAGTAAGTCCTCTTCTATTAGAGTAGGTACTTGTATTGCAGGTTAGAATTCTTTTTCTTTATCTCTCTTTATTTCTTAGTGTAGGCTAAGCACAATTTTGATTTGGAGAATCTCAAGCCACCATAGGGTTTTAGTGGTAACTTAAGGAATAGGTCATGAGTTAGCCTTGGTGTGAGGAAGGTAAGATCTACTATATCTCCAACTTCTCATGAGATCAACTTTGTGCTAAGGAAATTCTATAAGTATAGAGTTGATTTTATCACCCAATTCAACTTCTCAATAAACAATTTGAATATTCAAAATTTCAAGTTGGTTTCTTTAGTCTAGCTTCATGAGTAGGCAAGTAATCAACCATCTTGTTGTACTTTATTGTTGGCATATGAGGTCATCATAAAATATCTTGCTATCATTGTTGTAGTTATCCAAGGACATAAAATCTTTGAAAGATTGCACATTTTCATTTATCATATGGAGGATGTAAATGTAAACACCTAAAATGTTTCCTCATTTTTCTCTATGAGACAAGTGTATCATATCGTATCATAAATTTTTAGTTAAAAATAGTTAAAATAATAAATAAATAAATACAAGAAAATTTCTAAATGATTATTATGAATCAAAATAAAGATAAGTTTAAAAATTGTACAAAAAACTTATTTAAATTATTTAATAAGGTATCAAAGTTGCTAACTTTGGGCGTGAATCACTTACCATTTGCATGAGCTATAGGTGGATGCTCAAATTGGCAGGTAGCAAGGAGTTTCCTTTCTTATCAAGGAGTTGCTTTATTGCATGAAAATTATTGCAAGTGATAGTGTTATATGCACTTTTATTTCACATCATATTTATATGCTTGAGTACTAAATGATGTACATACAACTATTTCATATTCTTATATGTACTTGTAACAAATGATACAATATTATAATTTTTATGTTTCAATATGACAATTCAAAGAAAGGAATAATGATTATGAAGGAGATAGTTATAAAAAGTGTGCATGTTAGTACTTTTATATTGATATAAACATGCACATGATTGACTTCATTCACTTATATATAATTCTACCAGTAAAGGTATTGATTTCCTTAGAACATATTGTAGAGGCCGATCATTCTATTATTTGCTCTTACATATGTAACCAAAAACTATAAAAGTGCTATGTGATATTCTATGGGATAAGGCTTGCTATAAGATGCATAAGAAGTATTAGTAGAAGACTAAGTTTGTATGATGTTATGGATCTTAGGTCAATGAGCATATGATAGCAACACAAAATATATTTTTCACAAATTAGGTTACATGATAAGCAAGTATTTTAATAAAGCTATAGCAAGTATGTATTATATAGCATAAGAAAGTATATATTGAGACAACGAAAAGACACCTTCAAAGATTACGAACGACCCAAGATTCTTTCTCTATTTTAAGGTATATTTGTTTCCCTATAATAAATCATATATATAAATATATCATTGATAAAATATGTTATAATTCCTTGAACTATCATCAACCCATGGTACATATATTCTTAACTATATACCAAGTGGTGATCAACTGCATTACTATAACTGAAAGAGCATAATATCACAAAATGTATTAGGTATTGTTGGGTTTGATATGTGCTTTCATTATATTTATGCAGGATGGGAAGGAAGTGAAACTCATGCACGAGTGCTTCAGAGCACACTTGATGATGTTATTCATCTATTCATGGTAATAGAAGGTAATACATCTATTAACAATTAATGTAACTAATAAAGTATACCTAAATATATGTTAATGATGTTTATCATTTACTGATGGAGGATATCCATGAATAACTAGAATTATTACTCCATATTCAAAACATATATACCACTTGTCTAAATTCAATGCTTCTAATGTTAATTCTATCCGTGTGAAAGAAAAGTTGTTCAACCATAGGCACTCCTCACTATGAACTACAGTTGAATGCACATTTAGAGTCTTGAAGGCACAATTTCCTATATTTAATCTCAAATTTCATATCTATATCATGTACAAGTATAAATTGTAATAGCTACATGTGCCTTACATAATTTTATTGTGGCATACAAGTCAAATGTTGTTCATTTCAAATAAGATGGTGAAAGAAGTAATGTTAAAAACATTACGTACAAGAACCCCATAATGAAGTTACTCATAGTGAGTTGCATGCACAATGTGGTAGTAATAGACAACAGAGAGACTTATTAACAAATACAATGTGAAAAAATTATCCAAACAATAAGTTATCTATGAAATATTAATTATGAATTTTAATATTATCTTTTCTTTCTTATTTATATTGTTGAACTAATGTTGATATCTCAAATTGTTTAAAAGGACCATTTGGATCATGATGTGGTTAGTTCTGTGTATATGATGTAGAGGTAATTTATTATAATGGTTTACCTGAAGTGTGACTTTCATTTTATTTTAATTATGCTACTTCTCTTTGACGTGTCGCTTTCATACTTTTCAATACTATCATGACCTCTTTTTTATTACTAATTTTTGGGTAGAACTGTTTGATGTAGGAAGGATATCGATCGCAGGTAAAAGCTTGACATTTTCCTATAATGGTTGATACTTTTTAGAATGACTTCATTGTAGACTTCAAATTGTAGTTGTAATTGATTTTGTTATGTACACAAACTTATAATTGGTTTTACCATTGAAGTTCTAATGGACTTAAAACATGCTTTAAAGATTTTTTATTCATCTTCTTTAGATGATATCTATGTATTGCAGCTCCTTTTTATAGAATTGCCTTCATATAAGGAGAGAATATGGTGAAATTTCTCTAGAAAATAGAAGCACAAAGCAAGTCCAAGTGCAAATCAAACACAAAACCATGGTTTCAAGTGTTCATTCCATGTGCAAATCAAATAGAGAGCCATTGATAGTCCTTACTATGGTTACAATTACAACTGAGGATTACAACTAATAAAAAACAATAGAAAGGAAATAGATCAGTTTATTATGTATGTTTGATGATGATCCCTCAAGGTGAGCAACCACTCTCTTTTATAATCGAATGTGGGTTAATTCTAAACTTTTCTCCACTTGGATAGATGACTATTTAACTTCTCCAATTCCTAGCATAGTGATTGGTTGGTAACTCTTATGACTTATTTTGAAAAGGTGTTAGCCTATTAATCAAAATTGTGTGCTTTTATACAATACCAAAGTTTAAAATAAGTCCTCTTCTATTAAAGTACAGTTAAGATTTCTTTTTATTTCTCTCTATTTTTTACTCCAGGCTAGGCATAATTTTGATTTGGACAATCTTGAGCCACCATAAGGTTTTACTGGTAACTTAAGGAGTAGGTCATGAGTCACCTTTGGTTTTAGGAAGGTAAAATCTACTACATCTCCAACTTCTCATGAGATTAACTTTGTGCTAAGAAAATTTTATAAGTATCAAGTTGATTTTATCACCCAATTCAACTTCTCAATAAACAATTTGAATATTCAAAGGTTGTACAGTTCAAGTTGGTTTCTTTAGTCTAGCTTCATGAGTAGGCAAGTAATCAACCATCTTGTTGTACTTTATTGTTGGCTTATGAGGTCATTGTTAAATATCTTGCTATCATTGTTGTAGTTATCCAAGGACATAAAATCTTTGAAAGATTGCACATTTTCATTTATCATATGGAGGATGTAAATGTAAACACCTAAAATTTTTTCTCGTTTTTCTCTATAAGACAGGTGTATCATGAAATTTTAATTAAAAATAGTTAAAATAATAAATAAATACAAGAAAAATTGTAAATGATTATTATGAATCAAAATAAGGATAATTTTAAAAGTTGTATACAAAACTTATTTAAATTATTTAATAAGGTATCAAAGTTGCTGACTTTGGGCGTGAATCACTTGCCATTTGCATGAGCTATAGGTGGAGGCTCAAATTGGCAGGTAGCAAGGAGCTTCCTTTCTTATCCAAGAATCCCAATTAGACTAGTTTCCTAATTTGTGGATTGGTGGAGCTCAATTTGGAAGATATTGAGTTGCTTTGATAAAATCCTAATAGCCAAAAGTTGCTGAACAATCTTGAAAATCAAAGAAATGCCGATGAAATACACCGGTACTTGGGACAACAAACTCTTGGAGAATTAGTTGTATGATGTGAATGTGTACTTAAAAACCACACGCATGTTAGTTGAAGACCAGCTTGCTCATCCAATCCATGCTCTACTTGGATGAAGATGTGAAATTATGGTGGCTAGTCAAGCAACGGGTGATGGACGAGAGTGGTCAGCCACTTGGAACCAGTTGATCGGATTTGAAGGAGCTTCGCAAACAATTTATGACATCATTTGCAGAGTAGCAGACCCGAGAAGTTCTACTACAAGCCAAGCATACGGGATTCATTTGGGAATATGTACATAAGTTTAGTACCTCCCTTTTACAAGTTAAAGACATGCACCCATGAATTTACACTATGTCATTTCTATTGTGAAGAGTCTTATAGATTTGCAAAGAAAATGGACAATGAAGAAAGAAGGCAATGGCAGCAAGCGCAACTTCCATGAAAAGAAAAGAGACAATTCAGAGCAAGAGGCCAAAGCACATCATGGTGGATGAGGCCAGCCATGAGGCACTGCTATGGGAAGGAAAGGGCATCCAACGGTATGCAGCCATTGATTAAAAGAGTTATGGTACGACAACAACCCACTCAAGGAGGAGGAGTTGCGCATGGAAAAGGGTAGCAGCAAGGTGTTGTCGTCCAAGATCATGCAACTTGTTGTTTAATTTGCAACGACCCCCATCTTATAAAACTTCCTCAGCCGCACCCAAGTCAATGCCATGGTGGAGGACCAGACCGTGCAGACATAAGAGGATGTCATGTATGCCCCTTCATACCAGCTCCTCAATGTGATGATCGTGGAGCACCCTTTATGGACCAAACTCATGTATGTGGAAGCTCACATTAGAAGGAACACTCTAAGATCTATGGTGGATAGTGGTGCCACAGATTCAATCCTCACAACCACCACTGCCCAAGCATTAAAGTTGAGGTTAGTACCCATTGGTAAGTCACCAAAAAGTGTGAATGTAGCCAAAGATACTCTCCAAGGGATAGCGCCATCCATGCGCATGAGGGTGGGAAGTTGACCTGAGAGATGGATCTCTTGGTGATCGGCCTAGACGACTTCACACTTATCTTGGTCTTGGATTTCCTGCGTGGTGGTAAGATCATGGTTACACCATACCTCAGAGGTTTCGTGGTGGTAGATGAGAGTCAACCATAGTTCATCATGCAATGCAATCTCAGCAAGGCACTTATGGAGATGCCTGCCCTTGATGTTGGTTATCCCTGTTCAGAACCTCAATGCAATCTCACATTAGAAGTAACCTCCAGTTGTTGTGTCACATGTTGCTGAATAGAGGAGGAATGCCCCAAAGGCCCGTTGCACAACCAAAACCTGTTGCACAATCGGCCTATCCCTACTAGCACCCTGAAGTAGCGCAAGGGCAATGGCCCTAGCACAGTGACCCCTACCGTAACACCCCTGTGAATCGTCCCCCTACGAGGAGATGGTGCCCGATCTCTTCAGATCATGAAGCAACTACTACAACTCACAGTACAACCCCTACAGGTGCCACCCGGAAGGCAACACCCTCTACCCTTAATACCCATGCATAGTCTCAAGCACACCCTGCTCTTGTTACTTGCGCCCAATGCCAGCCTCCTGCCTTCAGACTTTAGCGCAAGGGTCCTACTCTTTGTATAGCCAGCACTAGCAACAATGCCAATGCTAGTGCTAGCACCAACACACCCAATTTGGTGTTCTTGTTTGCCTTGCAGGTATTAAACAATATAAAGAACAAGCAACCTATGTTGTTGGTTATGCACTTGAAGGAGGAACCAATGGTGGATACCAGTCCCATACACTTGGAGGTAGCCTGAGTGTTGGAAGAGTTTAATGACATGATGCATAAAGAACTTCCAAAGCGATTACCCCATGCCAGAGATTCAATCACGAGATCATCCTAAGCCCCGAAAGCAAGCCACCATGTAAGGCAACATACAGGATGGGACCAATTGAGTTGGTCGAACTAAGGAAGCAACTATACGAGTTGCTTGCTGCAGGGATGATACAACCATCGAAGAGTCCGTATAGTTGTATGGCTCTCCAGTTTTGTTTGACAGAAAACATGATGGTTTGATGAGAATGTGTGTTCATTATCGTGCATTAAATAAGGTAACCATGAGAGATAAGTATCATCTGGCTTTGATATCAGATTTATTTGATAGGTTGAGGGGTGCATGATGGTTCACGAAGTTGGATTTATACTCTGAATATTTGCAAGTGTGAATTGCATCTAAAGATGGGGAGAAGATGGTGATGGTGACTAGATACGTGCGTTTGAATTCCTCGTCAGGCCATTTGGCCTCACCAACACCCCATCTATATTCAACCGATTGATGATGAAGTTTTGTATGAACTCTTAGATAATTTTGTCATTGTGTATTTGGATGACATTATAATTTACAATAAGAGTCTAGAGATACATGTAGAACATCTTAAATAGGTGTTCCCTAAGTTGCATGAACATGAATTATATGTAAAGAAAGAAAAGTGTGACCTTGCAAGGGAAGAGAATTCCTTTCTAGGCATGTGATAGGACATGGTTATGTACCAAAAAAATAAGGCCATCTTAGATTGGGAGATTCCTAGGAGAATCACAAAACTTAAAAGTTTTCTTAGTTTAGGTAATTATTATCACAGGTTCATCATAGGTTCCAAGATCGTTACTCTACTCACAGAGATGCTCAAGAAGGAGGTATCATGCGGTTGGGATGTGCCCCACCTCAAAGAGTTTGAAACCTTAAATCATGCCATCTCCAACGAGTTTGTATTATACCTACTAGACTTCGCACTGCCCTTTGAGTTGCATACAAATGCCAATGACATTGTAGTAGTTGATATACTCATCCAAAAGGGACAACCAATTGCTTTTGAGAGCCAAAAACTCAAAGAGACAAAAACTCGATATTTGGCTCATAAAATGAGTTACTAGTTGTTGTTCATTGTTTGCTAGTTTAGAGAGTTAATCTCTTAGGGGGGCCATTCATAGTGCTCATGGACAATGTGGTAAATACATTCCTCAAGACCTATAAGAAGTTGACGACTAGGCAAGCGCATTGGTTGGAGCTCATGAAGGATTACGAATTCCACTAGTAGTATCAATTAGGGAAGCACAATCTGGTAGATGACGCCCTGAGTCGAAAAAGAGTGATTGAGATGGTGGCCACCGTTACACGTCTTGAAGGAGATTTACAACAATACATGAGGTTGCATGCACCAATGGACCCTACATATGAACAATTAAGGAGGCATGCCAGTGAATGTATTGCCAAGAACATTGTGGAAGACGATGGACTCCTATGGACATTAGAGCACCAGTTGGTGGTACCAAAAATAGGTGATCTATGACGCCTAATCTTAGGTGAGTTACATGACACTCCCTACATAGGTCATCCAGGGAAGGATAGGACCTTAGCACTCCTACAAAGAGGCTACTATTGGCCTCGCATGGCTCAAGACGTGTCCTATATGTCAGTAAGATAAGACAAAAAGGAGCCGCCCAACAGGACTTTTGTAGCCCCTACGAGTGTCGAGTCGACCTTGGTCTTTGGTGACTATGGATTTCCTAGTGTTGATGTGTTTCAATCTGTATTTGTGGTTATTAATAGGTTTTCTAAGTATGTTATCTTCATGGCAGCTTTAAGAGAATGTTCAGCTAAGGAAGTAGTCAACCATCCTCAGATAGTTGGCACAAAGTTGTATTTCTCACAGCTCATCATCCTCAAACAAATGGTCAAACTGAATGGTTTGATGCATTATTAGAGGAATGTCTATGACATTATGTAATAGTCAGTCAGAAGAACTGGGTTAGTTTGATCACAAAATTTGCACACAACGTATACAAGAGTTTTGCTATGGGTAACAACTCTTTTGAGTTGACAATGTGATGGCAACCATTGTTACATCTCGACTTAGCCCAAGATGGGGCTAGCTGCAGTTGTCCAACTACTTTAAAAGAAATTCAAGAGAGGCACACAATATTAGCTAAAGCCCGCACTTCGTTGGAGCGTGTGAGAGCAAAGATGGCAATATTCGCCAATAGAAGAATATGATATTGGTGATAAAGTTTGGCTAAGAATCCCCGATTACATATGGAAACAAGTATATAAAGGGATCCAATTCAATCTCAAACACAAGTATAATGACCCGTTTGAGATTATAGAGAAGATTGGTGGCTTATGGGTTAAGTCTACTACAACGATTGAGAATTCACCTAGTCTTTCACTTTAACAAACTTAAACCTTGCTATGAGGATCCATCTTGACGAGAGAGGTGTCCACCTCCACTCATTAGGCAAGATTTGAGTCATATATCGAAGATATTTTAGCATGAAATACGTGAAAAAGGGCCTAAGAAACTTTCATGGTATACGTGAAAAAGGGAGAGAATTGTCACATCACTTGCAGACACCGTCTCACAACCCGCGTGCCACCTGCCTTGACGCCATAGTCACACATGCCCATGCACCCTTATGCCACACAAGCCATCCTGTAATATTAGGACACCTGCCCACGCACCTCGCATACCATGTCATGGTGAGACAGAAGACAGATCTTTGAGTTCTTGTCTACGTGCAACTGCCACCTTATTGTGATGTACGTAATCATGCATCGCCCAACCAACACAAGCCAGATAACCCATGCCACCGCAACGTCCTGACATGCACCCCACAAATTTAAGAGTCATGTCCCAATGCCCTATCCACGCATCCTATAGTAGTGCCCCACACGCCATGCACCTTAGCGCCAAGAGAGGTTTCTCTCATTGTAATAATAAGTGAGCATCGCTTGTGCATGCCTAGGATCAGGAGTGGATCATGTGGATCCACTCCAGGTCATCTAGGGGCTTGTCTAGCTTTGCCCATTTAGTATGCTTGTGCCTTGTCCTTTGTGATATAAAAGGAAACCAACTAGGAAAGAGAAAATACTTTCATCGATTCCTCTTTGAGTCCTAGATAGAGTCAAGAGAGGATTGGAGAGAGTCCAGTCATAGAGTGCTAGAACGATAGTCTAGTGGTTGAACCGTTAAGGTGCCTTAGGCATCTTTCGCTGACCACCCCCATTACCATCCTTGGTAGAGTCAGACTTATCTAAGAGTACTTGTCGCCTAGCGGTGCCTTAGACGGCTGCGTGGTTTCTCTTGAAGGATCTAGGGTTGGCTCGGGTTGAGTTTGTAACCCCTCTTTCTTCCTTCAATAAAAGTTTATTTTCTTGATTCATTCGTGTGTGTTTGGGTTAAGGAGTTGAGGTAAGGCTTGATAGTTGAGGAGGCTAGAGACGGTTGCCGCCGGTGGTGCAGTGATAATATATTTTCCTATTAGTCAAACTCATGGGTCGTGTACATGGTGGATGACTACAATGAGGTAGTTAAGGGATGCTCAAACCCAAAAACAAAATCCATATGTTTGGATCGAATATGTGGGGTTGTAGTTAACGGTTCCTGTCTGTGGCTAAACATTTCATGCTACTCTCCCCTCCCCTCCCCCCCATTTTTATTTATTTATTTATTTATTAAATAATTATAGTTATTTGTTTCTTTTGTTGGTTATTATCTTGGTTCATTATAGAATGTGAAATGGACCTCGTTTGCTTCGAGCCTGTGTAAAAGCGCATGTATTTTCTAAGCAGAGTCCTCCTTTTTTGATAAGCAAGCTGGGGTTCCACAGACCTATATCTTGATGTGCACCTAGATTTTGAACGCATGACCTACCACCAGTTAACCAGCACCTTACCTAGGTTGCGCCTGTCACACAAGGCTTAAGTTGTTTACAGGAAACAAACGGCCCGAGAACGCTACGTTGACTAAGAAAAGGGTGCCTTTCGCCGATGACGTGATGGAGCCATCTGGGGACGATGAAGAGTTCAGGAGACAAAACACTATGAGACATAGACATGGTCGAAATCAGCTAAAATACCAAATCTACCAAAAAACAGAGAAGATGCGGAAAAAATGTGTGGCTCTGTACAATGGGATACTGTCTTCGAAGCATAGCAATAATATGTTGATCATAGGAATCATCACCCAATATGTAGAAGAAATTGCATAAATAGGTCGTGTAACTGGCCTCCTAAAAGCTTATTTATCGTTTGAATCACCATTATGGTATGGAAGGCTTGAAACCGCTGGTTCTGAAGAAAAACTGGTTTTGGTATCATGGAAGTGTAACTAGAATCGAACCGATTGATCTCCAGTCCCAGGTCCGGTTTGACCAATTCCAGTTTCAACGGCTGAGCCCATTCCAAACAAGGTGAACCACCATATGTATGAAGAACTTGTTTGGTATCTTGTAGGCACAAATAGTTTAATACATATTCGATCTCACAAGTATGAAAATTTTGTGCTTAAATAAACGTAGAACATGAAACAAGAAGACTGTTAACCGAACAAGAGTCGCTATGTTATTTAAAGTTGAATGGCGTTGGCAACTTGACCTTCGATCCGGCCAACTTAAAAGAACTCCTGTGCACTTCCAATTTACCTTCCATATATGTTTTAAGTCTTTTAAAATTTCAAATGTTTTAATGGTTTGTTTTGGTTCTGGGAGGTTTAGGCTTCAAAATGAAACTGGAACTAAAATGGACAGTTCCAAAACAAAACCAGAACCAGAATCGGCCTGATCTTGGTTCGATTTCCATTCCTGGTTCGAGGAAAATCAATTCAGCCATGTCTAGTTGCTACACTTCTTTTATCGTCTTAATTTTCTAAAGTAGATATTTTATTAAAGGTAATGAATTAGTACAGATTGCTTCGTAGAGTTTGCATAAAACCTCACATTGGGGAGATCCCAGCGAGATGCAATTACAAGGCAAAGCCAAAACAGGTATGTTAAACTGATAGAGAGACACAGGATTAAGACTAAGCGAACCGAGTGACAAGATGCGCCAGGGAGTGAAAGCATGCAATGCCAAAGCATCCTACTATCCAGCCAAACCCCTCACCTGGTGACACTTGACAATTGGAGGGCATGAAGGGTTGTTCAACTTGATTTTTTCCATTACATGAGGTCGACAAAGATCGGAGCTCCTTCATTCAGCCGTGACCATGAAAAGGAAGATCTTAATATGAGCAGGACTTACGAAGATACATGATTCAAAATATTTGAGACGATCCCAGAAAGAAGTTAGCCAACCGGAATGGCAAGGAGTATCCACTTTTATTAAGGCATCTCAATTTATAAAAAGAGGGTTGATATGAACTGAAGACAATGAATTTCCTCTTCCGTTCTTTCTCTTGAGTTTTTCAGTGGGTGATCCTTCAATTCAGTGATGTTCCTATTTCCTTTTAAAATTCCATGTGGAATTGACGGTTCCCACCATTTTTCTGATGACGTGAAGTCTTGGAATTCCCAAGCCGAGTAGATCCATGTATTAATCAAGGTGATGAAACAGTAGCAACTATGGGAAGAACGTATACCAAATATCTTGAGATGTGACCACTTGAAAGACTTCAAAGAGTTGGCTGGCCATGCAAATGTTTGGTATGAGAATTAATATGGAAACTAGAAGACGTAAAACACAAAGGACGTTCGTTAGAATACCGATCTAACGGAGCATGTGTGTGGCCACTTTGGCCTCAACGAAAACATTCACATAATTAAGAAGGTGGGCATCCTTCCTAGATTATATTTACAACAGTTTTTGAAAGTGTTTTTATAGCACGGGTACAAATGTGACTTTTTGCCAGGTCCAGTATGCTAAAGGATTCATGCACCTCATTAATTTTCCGGTCACCGAGACTATCAAGTCCATAGGTGTTGTAGATCAAATTATCGTTGGAGAATGAACAAAGCAACCCGGGTCGCTTAACTTGCGGAAGCAACGGAAAGAAGGAGAAGGAGATGAAGAACATGATTTTTCCGGTTACCCTTAGAGCCTTTTCCATAAGGAAGCTCTATATGTTTCTAGTATTGAATTAATGATGTATATTAACATATACGGTTTATATATTTCTAGGCTTTTTCACTTTCCAATGTTTTTGTCATGGGTTTTCTATTAAAGCTTTTTTCTTGTTGTTGAGAGATGTCCGTTTACTTCAATAAAGAAAAACACTTTTATTTAAAATTTACTTTTACATTTTAAAAAGTATATCATAAAATCTGAAAAGAGAGTCTTTTTTCTCGTATTTCAAGAACGTGCTTTATTGGGGTCGAAAGTGACTACCAAATAACTTATATCTCCCATTTGACTACTTGGGCTCAATTATGATACACTAGTTTCCTCCACTATTTTCTGAATTTTCAAGTTATATCGATTTTTGGTTGCAAGTGAATTACGAACTAATACCAGTTATGTGGTTTTACGTAATCTATACATTTTTCTTTCATAACTAACTAAGAGACTAGGCATGTCTCAAACCCATACATGTTACATGCTTTGTAAAAAGATCCTCTGAGATACCTTTAATCAAGGGATCAACCAATATATCATTTATCGACATATAAGTTATGAATATCTCAACCTTTTTAAACATATCATGACCATAGTGATATTTAACTATTATATGGTTGCTTTTAGAGCTATCAACTTCACTCTTAATCAGAGTTTTGTTGTACTATTATCACAATAAATAACAACTGACTTCTTAGCTATATCAAACTTCAAATTATGTATGAGGTAACTTATTCATACGATACTTGTTGGAGACATACTGTAAGCAATATATACAACTTTGTGTTACATTATTTGATTGTAGGTTTACCTGTTATCATCCTTGCTCCCAACAAAGTCAACATCTGACTATCCTATTACTTTTAGTTCATTTGCTTGAAAGTATAATTTTAAATCTTTGTTTCTTTAAAACATCTCAAAAAAAATTCACAACTATCTAGTGTTGTGAACTAGGATTACTTTGATATATATTCATAACACCAACAACAAAGTTAATATGAGATCTTATACACAATATATCATACATTAAGTTACCTACAACATATGCATAAGTAACATTAAACTTGTTTTCCCTCTCACTAAGACAACCAACCTTACTTAATTTGATCTCTTTAGAAACTTGCGTATTTGAAGGTTTGCAATCACCCATTCTAGATTTCTTGAGGATATAATCAATTTAACTCTCTCAAATCAGATAAAGAAGTTTAGACTCTTTGTTATGAGAAATCTCAACACCTAGTATATAGGATGCCTCTTCCATATCCTTCATCTCAAACTTAGAATTCAACCCTGACTTTGTTTTAACAATCACTTTATTATTATTCTCAATCAACAATATGACATCTACATATAAAGATAGAATTACAAAGTGGCTTTCACTGTAGTGAAGGCTTTCATTACAAAAGCTTTGTCAGAGTTTGGTTGAGGCGACTACTTTGTTTGTTTAAGAGAACTCAGAGATAAGTCTTTCCAATGATCTCTTTTCTCTCTTTGTGATTTGTTTCCACATATTACGATAGAGACGATTTCTTTCTTTGTATTAGTATGTCCTCTGTTCTTTCCTCTTGGTTTATGAAAAACAAGATTTCTATTTTCTGCGATTGCTATCAAAAACCAATCGTGAACCTTGTTCGACAGATTCGGTTTTCGGCTTGTGACTTTCTCCCTTTTATTTTAAGGTGCTCTGTATATTTACTGTGACCTGACATCATTAAGCATTGCACATGTACATGATTTGATTACCAAGTTAAAAAAACAAAGTTTATATTTTCTCAAGTAGAGATTCTATTAACTTCCTTTAAAGGACAAAAAGCGAATAAGAGCTCTATTAACAAAGAGATGCAGATTCAGTTTTCGCCTTACTCTTTTTCTTTAAACTAATAATCTCTCTCTAGAACAGGAGGCGCACTTGTGCTCTGAGCAGCACCAATATGGATGGAGAGGGTCATTAAAAAAAGGACCTGATACTACCATTAGAGTTCATACAAAGGACCCCGGGTCGCTTGATGGCGCGCGAAAGCCAAGCCGAGGACGGGAAGGAGGAGGAGATGAAGAACATGATTTTTCTTGTTATTCACGGAGGGTTTTTCATAGGGAAGCTCTTTCTGTTTCGAGTATTGAATTAATGATGGATGTTAACACACCATTTATATATTTCTAGGCTTTTTCACTTTCTTATGTTTTTCCGTCTTGACTTTCCGTTATTTCAAAAAAAGTTGTTGAAAATGACTTTTTTCCAGCAATTAGGAGATAGTGGAGTGTCTTCAGCGGTTTTACATTTATTTCCGAGGATTGTTGACTTTTTCCAGTGAACTTTTTTTTGACGAACTTATTCCCACGGTTTTCAGCTATTTCTGGCTGTCATAGCTTTTCCAACAGATTTGACCATAAAAAATGACAATTTTCGGAACCGCCGGACACCCGGATTTGTAATATGGTTTTGTGGATGATTTCAACTTTTGATGTGAGAGGATTCAACGAGAATCCAAATGAACCATTTCTCCTAGGTGTAACTGACTTTCGAGGATAGAAAATTTGATATAGAATCCAAAAGGTTGTCTCACGTATGATTATGAAAATAATTCTGAACTCATTTGCATTCTGTACTCCTGGAGCTCTTGGTATTGCTTGTGAAAATAATTCTGGACGAGTTGTGAAGAAAAACCGCGATAGTCAGTCAATATCGGGAGCTCTTGGTATTGCTTTACAGCTCTCACACTGCTCAGACATTGTGGTGCTTTCAATCATCCTGAGGTTGACCGAGTCTCAGTTGCATACGAGAGCTCTTGGTATTGCTTTTGCTGTGATGTAAGTTTGCTGTTGTTTAGTACTGTCATACTGCACATGCATGCATCTGAGGCTGGTTTGGCGAGTTTTGTTTTAATATTTATCACATATTGCTTCAGTTGCTTCGATTCATTGAATCGTTTACCTGTACTCTTCCTATTTAGAGGAGGGATTTTACGTTAAATACAGTGTTTTAATTCTCTTTGTTATTTTAATAGTTGACTGCATCTTATTTTGTTATTGCCGAGGTTAGGTTTAGGCACTTCATTAGTCATTGAATATATGTTTGACGTATCATCTTTATGCCTCAAAAAAATCTTTTAGGCTGTTCATTCCATAAACATGAATATGGTCTTTCTCCTTTTCTCAGTCCGCATCTGGCCCCCGATTAGATTATATCTGTAGATAGAAATTTCAACAATTTCTCGGGAACATTTTTTTTTTGCATTTTACAGAGTCAGATGGAAGAAGGTTTTCTAGAGAAGGAAAACACAGCAATACATTATTTGCTGTGCTTCCACCCTGATATTATTTCTATAGTTCTGCTGCACAGGTTACTTGTTAACAGCAAGACACACATCTTGTTAAGACACGCGAAAGAGATTGCAGTATGATCATGACGACAATGGATATGCAATCAATAAAGTATACTAATTCTTACAATCCATCGTATTAAATTTTTTGAGTAGGTTTAATGCATGTTTTCTCATGAAACAAAAATACCATCATAAGTTTGTTTAATATAAAAACTCAAGAAAAAATACAATAGACCCAAATCAATCACTTTAAATTCATCTATTGTGTCTTTTTAAATTTCTTAATAAGCTTGACAAATGAACTCATACCGTCTACATAATCACTCATGTCACTACCATTCACCTTTATATATAAAGTTGGTTCATTGTCATTTATTTTAAAATTATTTTGATGAAGATATGTATTTAACTATCTTCAACCAATAAAGTTTTTTTCTTTTCCTTTAACAATAAATACCTGCAGTTGCTTAACAAAAGCTTACTCATTTAAGTAACCATTTCAAAATATAGATTTTGCATCAAATAGGAATACTTTACAATCAAAGTGAGCTGCTAATCATACATTATCCGATTAGGGATGTTCATGGGACAGGGATGTCTCGTGGGGTCCCACTCCAAATGGGGTGGATTCGGGGGACCGGTATAGATTTGGGGCCTGAGTCGGGGCAGATCCAGGGCGATCCCTGTAGGGATTGGGATGGGGACTTACTCCGCGGATCCCTCGCTCCCCGCCCTGCGAACCCGCTTCGTAGATCTGATTCGAAAATAATCTTCGTGGATATGGAATAGGGATGTTGAGTGAAGTTCCCCCATTTTGTTTTCCCTTCCACCCTCCCATTCTCCTTACGAATATCTTCTCAGGATTTCAAGAAACCCTAAGCGGCTCCGCTCCCGGTGGTGTGCCGCTGCTTCCTCCGGCCATTTGTGACGATCTCTACACTCTTCTCTGCCAAAAGAAGAAAAGGTCTTCTCGAGATCGATGGTCGTCTTTGATTGATCACAACCTCCTATGAACACCCTGGTCGATACGAGAACACCACCATCGTATGGATTCACCTTCTCCGTTCTCTTACTTCAGCAACAAACACCTACTACTATGCAATCAGATCAAACCTGGTGTTTCGATACTGAAAATTGTTGTAATATGTATTGGAAAAGATAAAAGAAAATAATAGAGAGAAATGAAATATATACTAAAAAAATTTACGAACAAAAAGTAAGAGAAAGCTTCTACTATGCACACCCTGCAACTTTTAAAACACCATCCCACAACTTTTAGAACTCCTAAAGCATCACACCCAAAAATGAAAACTATTTCCTTAACTAGCTAACCATAACCCATATAATACATGGGGATCAAGAGTGTTGTCATCGTGCAGTTCGGAGCAACATGCTTCGCTTTTCTAAGGGCTATATAGATAGTATCACATACCGTGCCTCATTTTGTAGGTAAGTTCCATTGCGGACATGGAAGTTTGACTGTTCAGTTGTTTCCAGCCATCAATCATCATGTCCTCTGTTAATTCCACGTTATTTAATTTCTTTACTACGGGGAAGTTCTTCATGTTGAAAAGTGATTCAGAAAGAAAATTAATGTTTTATTATTGCGGGCCCCTTTTCGGGTTATTTGGATCATGGGTTATTGGTCTTACTTTTTTCTTAAGTAGTTTCTTTTATGTTTGGTCGGTTGTTTTCTTTCTTCCTTCCTTTTTTTTTTGACTATTAGAAAGACCAAAAAAATTTCTAAGCAATATCCGCCTCTGCAAGATCCAGTATCTTAGTTGGGCTCCACCCGCACTGTATACTTTTAATCAAAAGTTAAATTTTACAAATAAAACAAACTATGCAGCATAAAGGACTTGAACACATTTAGTTTCACAAACAAGGGAGCAATAGTTAAAACTTAAAACAAATACGGTAAATAATAGTTTAACAAACACATTTAGTTTCATAAAAACGGTAACTAGTTTGTAAATATCTGCTAATGATTGGAATTTTAATGACTTGCTCATTGATTTGATCATATTCTATATTATGTATGGATTTTGATGTCATCCTAGAGATGAAATGGTTGACTCAATATGCTCTAGTAATTGATTGTGAATGAAAATGAATCACTTTCTTCATATCGAGACAACTTCCATTGACACTCCAGAGTCAACCTATAAGTCACCTGACTATATTTATGCCTGCCATGAGAGCCTTACGTCACTTCAAAGAAAGTTGTGAAGGTAAATATAGCACTTAGGACAGATAAAGAAGAAGTGAATCTCGAGGATAATTATATCATGAGGGAGTTTCTAGAGGTTTTTCAAGATGATCTTCTAGGATTTTCTCTAAAATGAGAAGTTGAATTTACAATTGACTTACAACCAAGTGCTCAATCAATTTCTAAGGCACCTATATGATGTCACTTGCTCAACTGAAAGAATTGCAAGCTCAGTTATAGGAGTTATTAAAAAAAGATTTTATTAAGCCGATTATATTTCTTTGAGGTGCACCTATCTTTTTCTTTTTCATAAAGAAGGATAAATCTTTATGCCTCTGTATTGATTATTGTAAATTGAATCATGTCATGATCAAGCATAAGTACCTTTATCGAGGATAAATGATTTGTTCGATCAGTTGCACAATGCAAGTGTGTTTTCTCATATAGAACATTGTAGAAGTAAATATAAGCATAGATAATTTATGTAAAGTTTTGTCAGAGGCAGAATACTATTTGTGAGGTACCATTCAGTTACTTAATGAATGAAACTTCTTTAAGGTTCTTCAATATAATTACTTATGATAGTTGTTGCATAGAACCGAGGGATCCTACTAAGCCAAGCATGAACTAATGCATCTCCATGAACTAAATGCCAACTACTACCTACAACTACAACTAAACCTTTTCCCATACTAGATGGGGTTGACTTTCTTTGTTTTTTATAGAATCCATGTTAAGTCCGACAAAAATTTTATTTGGCTGTCGAAAGCCTAACACAACCCTCCTCTTTTTTTCGGGCTTGAAACCAGCCATGCAAGGGTGATCCCTTACATAGGTGGAGTTCATGAACTAAATGACAAATTTGCCATAATTTAGTGTCATATATATAAACAAGATATATATTCATTATAGTATATGAGATTTACATAATCATCCATTTTCTATTATAGAGTAATATACTATTGAGAAAGATCCCTTATTATACCTTCTAGAGCTATCATTTGATTTCATATGGATGAAGTTGGGGTAAGTTGATCGTAGGAATTATTATGAACTCTCTCCTTGTCCCTTACCATACTCCATGTTGTCCTTATTATAGATTTTCATCTCATAAGATTACTTTATAGATAGGAACACTTGTATGCATGTTCAAGGTTGTCCCTATAAAAAAATATAATTCTTACAACATACATCTATTTTAACATAGTTTATACTCAAATAAGCAATTAACTTATTTGCATCATATTAAAGTTTGTATCAAATTGCTTGCTATAGAAACATCCTCAAACAGATTTTCAGAGGCCATTGATGAACTTGTTCGATAACTTATGCATACATTTAATTTAAAATAAGTGCACGACAAGAAACAAGAGTGAGTATTTTTGACATCTTTGTCATAGTGGTATAGTTGTATTTCCCATAATTTCTTCTATATTCCTCATAGTTTCACTATTGATACCTTGAACCTCTAGCATTAAGGGCCATAAGAATCTTGCATCATGTTTGTCATATCACCTATAACATTTTTAGTTACAACTACTCATCGTATTAGCTCACCATGAAAATGCCATACTATATAGTACTTAAACTGGTCTCGCATAAGATCATTTTCATCACTTCTTTATCAAAAGTCTTATACTATCATACTTCTAATATAGGTAGTCGTAGTAGAACTTTCATCAACTCCGCCCATGTAAGGGATCACCCTTGCATTGCCGGTCCCAAGCCCGGATAAAGGAGGAGGGTTGTGTTAGGCTTCCGACAGTAAGCATAAAACTTCGTCGGATTTTATAACATGGATTACAAAAATTATGAGCATTACTTTGGCGCATCCCCGCCTAGCGATGTGTTGTAGAGCTGGAATGCAGTAATAAGTAAGTAAGGGTCACTACATTTTCGCCTAAATGTAATCAATTGCAGAGAGGGTCCCTACATCATGGATGAGTGTGGGTAAAGAAGTTAGTCCTGCTACATTGCCGCCCAAATATAGTAAATAATTTTCAGAAAGGGTCTCCGCATTTTGAATATTGACGGATGCGGAGGGTAAGGAAGCTAATCCTAGATAATAAGATCCGTATTGGTTCTTGGAATATCGAAACATTATCCGATAAGCTAATGGAGGTGGTAGATACTATGATTCGAAAAAAGATTCATATTCTATATTTACAAGAGACAAAATGGGTTGGAGAAAAAGCAAAGGAGATAGAGGATAAAGGTTTTAAATTATTGTACTCAGATAAAGAAAAGGCTCGAAACGGAGTTCGTATTATCATAAATAAAGATTTAAAGGATAGTGTAGTAGAAACCCCCAAGTAGGACTAGAAGATAGTATAAAGACAACTTTTTGGGAAGAGTTAGATAAGGTGATTCAAAAGATTCTACAAAAATAGATGATTTGTTTAGGAGGAGACTTAAATGCACATGTCAGTAAAGAGGCATTAGGATATCAAAGGATTCATGAAAACTTTGGTTTTCGGGATATAAATGAGGAAGGTAGGGAGATTTTAAATTTTGCTATGGCATTTGATCTCTTTATAGTCAATACAATCTTCAAAAAATGAGATGAACATTTAATTACTTATAACAATGGCTTATCACAAACACAAATTGATTACTTTATTTGTAGAAAAAAAGATAGAGCGTGTTGTAAAGATTGTAAGGTAATTCCAAGAGACCACCCAACATCGACTTTTAGTTATGGATTTACAAATAAAAAAATGGATAAAGAAGAAAAGAGTGCATTGAAATATTTGGACTAAATGGTGGAACCTCAAAAGTTAGAAAGAAGATATATTTAAATAGAAAGTCCTTCAAGAAGATGTTTGGAATTATGTTGGTACCCCATGATATGTGGAACAATATGGCTATAAATATTAGGAAAGTGGCGAAAGATGTGTTATGTGTATCTAAGGAAGGTGTATCGGCACAAAAAGAAGCTTGGTGGTGGAGTGAAGTAGTGCAAAATAAAATCAAGGCAAAGAGGGCATGTTACAAATTACATTATGCTAAGAAAACTAGTAAAACTTTAGAGGCTTATAAGAAAGCAAAGAAGGAAGCGAAAAAAGCCGTGAGTGATGCAAAAGCTAAAATTTGAGAGGATTTATATAAAAAACTCAACTCAAAAAAGGGTGAAAGAGATATTTTTAAGATAGCTAGGGCTAGAGATAAGAAAACTAAAGATTTTAATTATGCTAGATGCATCAAGGACGAGGATGAAAAAATTCTAGTAGCAAATAATGATATAAGAAATTGATGGGAAAACTATTTTTATAAGCTTTTTAATGAAAATAAAGATACTAGTATTAGCTTAGGAGAGTTAGCTAAATCAGAAAAGTATAGAAACCACAATTTCTACCGACGTATTTAAAAGAATGAAAGCAAAGAGGAAAGCGAAAAAAGCCGTGAGTGATGCAAAAGCTAAAATCTGAGAGGATTTATATAAAAAACTCAACTCAAAAAAGGGTGAAAGAGATATTTTTAAGATAGCTAGGGCTAGAGATAAGAAAACTAAAGATTTTAATTATGCTAGATGCATCAAGGACGAGGATGAAAAAATTCTAGTAGCAAATAATGATATAAGAAATTGATGGAAAAACTATTTTTATAAGCTTTTTAATGAAAATAAAGATACTAGTATTAGCTTAGGAGAGTTAGCCAAATCAGAAAAGTATAGAAACCACAATTTCTACAGACGAATTTAAAAGAATGAAGTCAAAGAGCCTCTTAAACATATAAAGGGTGGTAAATCGGTAAGACCAAACAATATTCCTATAGAAGTTTGGAAAATCCTATGAGAAATAAGAATCACTTGGTTCACAAGATTATTTAATAAAGTATGAAGAAACCAAAAGATGCCCAAGGAATGGAGAGCGAGCATACTTATACTCATATATAAGAACAAGGGAGACATTCATAATTGTGCGAATTATCGGGGTATCTAGTTAATGAACCATACTATGAAATTGTGGAAAAGAATTATCGAACGTAGGCTAAGAAAGGTATCAAGTATAACAGAGAACCAATTTAGATTCATGCAAGGCTGATCTACTGTTGAAGTGATTCACCTTTTGAGACATCTTGTGAAATATTTTAGAGCAAAAAAAAAGACCTTCACATGATATTTATTAATCTAGAAAAAACTTTCGATAGGGTATTGAAGTAGGTTCTTTGGAGAACCTTGGAAAAAAGAGGTATCCCATTGACAAATATAAACCTTATAAGGGACATGTACGATAGTGCAAAAACATGTATGAGGACTCATGAAGGAATGACAAACTTCTTTGAAGTTAATATTGGGTTACATCAATGATCAACTTTAAGTCTATATTTATTTATAATGGTGATTGATGAGTTAACAAAACATATTCAAGAACATTGTATTAGTGAAGGAGTCTAAGGAAAATGTTAATAGAAAATTGGAACTATGAAGAGAAACATTAGAAAACAAAGGCCTCCGACTTAGTAGAACAAAGACAGAATATATGGAATGTAAGTTTGACCATTTGGTTACCTTAGAGGACATTGAAATTAAAATTGGCACACATTGCATCCCCCAAAAAGAAAGTTTTAAATACATAGGGTTAATTTTTCAGAGTGATGGAAGAATTGATGGAGATGTTACGCATAGAATTAATGCTAGTTGGTTAAAATGGAGAGGAGTATCAGACATTCTTTGTGATAAGAAGATACCATTAAAGTTAAAAGGTAAATATTATAGAGCAGCAATTAGGCTTGCCATATTTTATGGTTCTGAGTGTTGGGCAGTTAATCATCAACATGTATAAAAGATGTATGTAACAGAAATTAAGATGTTGAGATGAATGAGTGATCATGCAACAAAAGACCGTATACATAATGAGGTTATTAGAAAGAAATTAGGAGTGACACCAATAGAGGAAAAAATGAGAGAATATCGTTTAAGATGGCTTGGACATATAGAAAGAAGATCAAAAGAAGAACCTATAAGAAAGTATCACAATAACAACAACAACTAAGCCTTTTCCCATATGAGATGGGGTCGGCTACATGGATTCTTTGTTTCCACAGATCCCTATCGTGTGCCATGTTAGTAGTTAACTCACAATAAGCTAGATCATTCTTTATTGTTTCTTTCCAACACTTTTGTAGTCGTCCTCTAGCTCTTTTAACACTTTCCAAATTTATTTTTTCATACCTTCTTACATATATGGGATCACGCATTGCGAGTCCCAAGCCCGAATAAAGGAAGAGGGTTGTGTTAGGTTTCCGATAACCAGCGTAAAACTTCATCGGATTTTATAACATGGATTACAAAAACCTGTAAGAAAGTATGAAAAACTAAATTTGGAAAGTATTAAAAGAACTAGAGGACGACCACAAAAGTGTTGGAAAAAAACAATAATCGCATGATCCAACATAATCGCATGTTGTGCAAATGCAATAGTCAAATAAAGTATATAAAAATAAAATATAGGTGAAAATACTTTTGTCATAGATATATAAAAATAATTTATGAAGATAATTTCACAAGAGCAACATGCCCCAAAGTTATGTACCTCACAATATCTAATACATTAAACAACCCTCATAATAAAGGTAGAGGATGCGTATGCGTCAAAGGGATAAAGACTACTCTCTCTCTCTCTCTCTCTCTGAACATGGTAAATGCACACACCTATTTGTGCCAAAACATCCTTAAAGATAAGGATCATTTCATCAGTGAGATCGACTATTTAGTTTTGAATTAAAAAACAAAAAATATTATTGTATTTTTGCATAGCGCATTTAATGCACCTAGTACTATTTTACTTTTGCTTAAAGATATCAACTATTGATCTCAACGATCGGACAATTTAGATCTTTTAAGTAGATTTGAGTATAAATGAGTGTGCACATAGACTATGCACGGATGGCTGAATCTAACATTTGTGGTTAGATCTACTAAACAAGTACCAATTCAAGGTATCATGGTTCTCAAGCACATAGTATGCAAACACACAAAACCCCTCATTGAGTTGTAATTTCAAGGGTTCTATTTAGTGTTGTTCGATGTATATTGTATTATGTATCGTTTTGGTCCACAATACAATATCGTTTTGTATCGTAATTTAATAAAAAAATTATTTTAAAAATAATAATTATAAAGAATTCATATAATGTAAAAATTTAGTACATATTCATCATTCACCATTCAATAATTAAAAAATAAATTACACATTTTGAAAGAGAATTATTAGAAAAAATACAACTTCCATAATTGAAAAAATACACTTACACATTGTAATCAATATCATCAACTAAATAATCTTATCTTCGCTTTTCTTAAGATCTTCACTACCTTATACTTCAAAATCAAAATCATCATTCCTTTGATAATATTGTTGTTGTGCTCCTTCCAAATTAATTCATATAATTTCTTCAGTTAGGAGTGCATTTGTTTCATTATTTATTTAACTTTTCTAATTAAAGTCATTGAGCCACTTATGTTCCAACTTATTGCGCTTTTTTGTGTGGATGTGTTCAAAAGACACTACAATTCTATTCACAATCTGTTACACTAAAAGTTTGACTCAAAACTCTTACTGTAAAATCTTTAAGGTTTGGACAATCATTTTCAAACTTATTCTACCAAACATCTGATATAAAAAGAAAAACATCATGAACTTAATCTATAATAAATATAAGATTTAATAAACTTAAATATTAAGATACATAGTTTACTTAGACGCATATTAATGCAATTGTGAATGGCTATAAGCAAGCCCACTAAGTGAAGAGCATTATCGTAGATCTATCGCTCTACTATCATCAATGACCAATCTGTTTATACAATCAATGGTACCACAGTTTATCTCACCGTCCTTTTTAAAGCTTGCACAATATATGAATGTTGGGTTTAAGTAATAAGCTGTTGAATGAATAGACTGTGTGTTATCTATAATGTTTCACACGGGCACATAATTCCTCTTTCTTCTATTAGAATTGCTTCTAATGACTTCTTTTACCCTATTCATGCTTCATAAAGATAACCAATAGATGATTTCTCCTCATTGTCAGCCAATCTCAAAACTTTCACTAAAGAACATGTAATCCTGAATATTCAAACACAGGAGTTTAAAAATATACTCATAAAGATTGTATCTGAAATCTCATTCATATTTCTGTTTCTTTTATTTTTAGGTAACTCTGGAAATTGTTTTCACTCGTCAGAGGAAAACATTCTCTTAAAGGCATACTTTTGTTTCACAATGTTCGGTATAGATAATAAATTAGTTTCAAACCGAGTTATAACTGTACGAAAGAGCTCTACACCATCTGTATATCTCCTCATCATATATAATACAAAAGCATGGTTGTAGATAAATTTGGTGATATCTTCAACACTTAATTGTTTTATAATTAATTATATTCTCTGTAATTAATTAAACTATATTATCTAGCCCAATCTCAGATATCACATTATCAAACTCTTGTCATAGAAATTCTGTAGTATGTCTCTCCTCTAACATGTTTAGGGATCTCAAAAGTATAAGTCCTTTAAGACAATAGAAAAGAAGGTTTAATAAAGTTATTCCTCGTTTATCTGTTCATCTATCTGCCATAATAGTACATCTTGTCTCTTTCCATAACTCTCTCAAAATGAAACAATACTCTTAAACTTCAAGAATAATCTTATCTCATAGTTTTTTTCTTAAATTTTGATAAGAGGACATATTATACACTTGACTAATGTTAACAATTGCATCTGTCATTGCTTGAAAATGAAAATTGTTTGATACATTAAATGGATTGCATGCATCATAAAACCATATACCCACTACAAGGTTTGTTTACTTATGCAATTGCTCTGAAGTTATAGCAACACGAATTCCAGGTTGAGCAACATGTTTAGTGCTAGGAGAGAAAAATGATTGTATGTGTTGATTTATATAATAAGATACGATTATGTTGAAGTAATCTACTCATGTACGCTGACAGGCAGAGATGGAGGATGGCTCATGGTAGCTGCCGCAACCCCTTACTTTTATTCATCTTCTGATAACCCTAATAAAGTTGATTAGGGTTATATAGTACGACTTAACTTCAAAGACGCATTTACCCTTACTTAAAGACACTAAAAAAATCTTATTTATAATGGATCAGATATTGATCCATTGAGATCCTAATTATCTAAGACACTAATTAAAGGTTGAAGAAATAAAATAGAATAGGAGTCTTCATCTTCAGCTTGATTTCCAATACACCCCCTCAATTTGGGTCTTGAAGGCTTGAAATACCCAACTTGACAAGAGTCTTCTTTAACCCATTAGCAGATATTGGTTTAGTGAGAATATCAGTCAATTGATCCGGAACGTACATAAAGGAGATTGAACATCCCTTTGGAAACTTTTTCTCTAACAAAGTGACAATCTATTTCAATATGTTTGGTCCTAATGAAAAACTGGATTAGATACCATTTGAAGAGTTGTTTTATTGTCAGTAAAAAACTTGATTGAAGTTTTCCTTCCGAGACCAATTTCATCAAGAAGTGAAGTGATCCATAAGCCTTCATACAACCCGAGAGCAATACCCGATATTCAGCCTCTACACTTGATCTGGCCACTAGTGATTGCTTTATACTTTTCCAAGATACTATCTTACCTCTTAAACTTATAATGTAACCAGATGTTGATTTTCTATCAACCTTGAAACCTGCCCAATCTACATCCGAATAAATTTCTATATCCAGTGTGGAGTATATCGTAGACCATAAGTAATAAAGGATTTCAAATATCAGATGATATGAAACACGGAATTCATATGATGTTTAGATTGTGAATGCATACATCTACTAACATATCCAACTGCAAAACTCACATCTAGTCGTGTGATGGTAATATATATTAGTTTTCTCACCAATCGTTGATATCTACCAACATCTTCATATGGCTCAACTGAATTTTCATTGTCTTCTTTTGAAATTTCCATGGGACTAGACCATACCGTGTAGTCCTCCATTTCCGTCTCTTTCAATAAGTCTAGAATGTATTTCCTTTGACTTTAGAATAAACTGTTTTTACTATGAATTATTTCAATGCCCAAGAGATAGTGTAATTTGTCCAAGTCCTTTAAGTCAAACAATGCACTTAGTTGTTTTTTCAAAATATCTATGCCTTCTATATCATCTCCTGTAATGATGATGGCATCTACATATACCAGAAGTAATATAGTTTTCCTTCCCTTAGTAATAAATAGTGTATGATCATTAACACACCTTTTAAATCCCAAACTCATAATATCATCACTGAATTTATCAAGCCATGCTCGTGGAGATTGTTTTAAACCATAAATTAATTTCTTTAGTTTGCATACCTTGTTGTGCATTTGTTCATGATCATACCCAGGTGGTGGGTCCATGTAGATATCTTTCATAAGATCACTCTGAAGGAAAGCATTCTTTACATCCAACTGTCATAAGTTCCATCCTTTATTGACATCTAAGTTGAGAATAATTCTAATAGTATTCATTTTTGTTACTAGTGCAAAAGTTTCTGTATAATCAATACCATATTATTGACTGTAGCCCTTAGTCACTAATCTCACTTTGTATCTTTCTATATTTCTGTCAGCTTTGTACTTGACTGAATACACCCATTTGCATCCCACTATTTTCCTCTCTCTTGGTAAGTCAACAAGTTCCCATATGTTATTTTTTTCTAGTGCTGCAATTTCTTCCTTCATTATTGCCCTCCACTCTAGTTGTTGTTCTGCTTCAGAAAATGTTCTGAGAATATAAATATTATTTGCATTCATCACAAACAAATGGTAGTCTTTTAGATAATTAGTATATGAGACCAATTTTTGTAAGGAATACTTTGCAATTTCACATTTCCCTTTTTTAAGAGCAATAGGGAGATCATCAGTTTCAAAAAAAGAATCTTGAGAAATTATCTGAGGAGGAGCCAAATCTGATTTAGGGTGAGGATCTTGATTCAAAGTAGTAGACTAATGTGAAAGGAAGGCATTTCTCTCACCTCTAGTATAGACTTGCCAATTTTGTCCTCGTGGAGGATGAGTTTCCTCTTCTTCTCTTTCAACCTCTGGTTGATTTTCATATGGTGAAAGTGGTATCATATGAGGTGAATAGTAGTCTAATAATAGATCCTCTTGTTTACTATAAAATGGTGTATCTTCATGAAAGGTAACATCCATAGTAATATAGGACTTTCTTTTAATAGGATCATAACATTTATACTCTTTTTGAGTAGTAGAATATCTCAAGAAAATGCATTTCACTACTCTAGCATGTAATTTATCTCTCATATCATGATATATATGAACAAAGCAAGTACATCCAAAGACTTTTTGTAGTAAATGAAATTGCCTTTTTGAGGAACATAATGAGTGAAAATGAGTATTACCCTTGAGAACCCTGCTTGGCATACGATTGATGAGATACACCGTTGTTAAGGTTGCTTCACCCCAATATATTTTTGGAACTTTCTACCCAAGTAGAAGTGTTCTGGACACCTCTAGGATATGTTTATTTTTTCTCTCAGAAATACCATTTTATTGTGGATAATGTGAGTATGAAGTTTGATGCAAAATACAACGCTCTAAGAAATATGCATGGAGTGAGAGACATATATTCCCCTCCATTATCATTGCGAATAAGAGACATATATTCCCCTCCATTATCATTGCGAATAATTCTAACAGTATGCTGAAATTGAGTATGTATAAATTGACAATAAATGGGAAAGATATCTTTCACCTCCTCCTTGGTTCTCATAAGATATATCATGGTAAACTTGGTGCAATCATCAATGAAAGAGAAAGTATTTGTGACCATCCAATGAAATGGTAAAACAAGGCTCCCAAACATCAGAGTGAATAATCTCAAAAGGTTTAGAAGATTTTTCTTCATTCAAAAGAAATGAAACATAATGATGTTTTGCCTCTTGGCAGGTTTCACAATTTATATTTAAATCATTGCAAAAAGGAAATTCAGGCAATAACATTTGAATTTTTTATAATGGTAAATATCCTAATCTCTGGTGCCATAAAGATAACTCTGTCTTCTATTTTTCTGTAATCAATGTTGACTGCATTGCTGCTCTTCTGACTTCATTGTAGAGATAAAGACCTTTCTGCATACTACTATGACCAAAGATTCTCTCCATCCTTAGTTCCTCAAAATAACATCTAGTAGAATAAAAAATTAGACGACGATTTAGATTTTTTGTCATGGCAAAGACAGACACTAAATTTACTGAAATATTTGGAACATGTAGGATATTCTTCAATACTCCAAAAGGTATACGTCACCTCAAAGAAAGTTGTGAAGCTAAATATAGCACTTAGGATAGATAAAGAAGAAGTGAATCTCGATGATATTTCTATCATGAGGGAGTTTCTAGAGATTTTTCAAGATGATCTTCTAGGATTTTCTCAAAAATGAGAAGTTGAATTTACAATTGACTTACAACCAAGTGCTCAATCAATTTCTAAGGCACCTATATGATGTCACTTGCTCAACTGAAAGAATTGCAAGCTCAGTTATAGGAGTTATTAAAAAAAGATTTTATTAAGCCGATTATATTTCTTTGAGGTGCACCTATCTTTTTCTTTTTCATAAAGAAGGATAAATCTTTATACCTCTGTATTGATTATTGTAAATTGAATCATGTCATGATCAAGAATAAGTACCTTTATCGAGGATAAATGATTTGTTCTATCAGTTGCACAATGCAAGTATGTTTTCTAAAATTGATTTGTATGAGGTATGGACATTACAAATTTTTGGTGATGTCTTTTGGGTTCACTAATGCATGTGCAACATTTATGGATTTAAGAGTATTTAATAATTATTTGATGTTTATGCTTCTAAACAACTAAAGAAACACAAGGTAAACTATCCACTGCATGAATTGGAGCTAGCAACCATAGTCTTTGCCTTGAAGATGTGGTAACATTAATGAGGTGTATTTGATTATACATGCATGTTTATGTTAATAATGTTGATTTAAATTGTGATATATAATTTCATCTTATACGAAGTATGACTTGAAACATGTATGTCTTTATCGTGTTTGTGATTATGGAGAGACTACATCTATCTATGAGCACGATTGTTTTTACTCATAGTTTATAATATTATAGGATCAAGTTAGTAAAAGCGTTGAGAGGATCATTGAGCTTCTAGCATCAAAGATAGTGCACTAACATTAGCATGCTATAAATAGATTTTAAATATTTTTGTTGTTTTAGTTATACCACAACATGTACTTCAACTTTATTGTAAATAAATAAATGAATATTTAGCACATTTTGGATCTTACAGGGTTGTGACATTGAATTGTTAAGAGTCCACAGACATTTGGTCATGTAGCATGGACATGCCTATATCCACATCAAACAAATTTTGTGGGTATGAAAAACTAGATTTTGTCCACTTATGCATGACTATAATTTCAAAAGTTATAAGAGTATTTCAAAATTGATGAATGATCACCTTATTATATTCATGCCACCGAAAAACAATTGTCATGCATAAGTGAGCAACATCATTAATAGACGTCATAGTCATTCATGCCTTTATATCATATCTAAAAAGTGATATGGCAAAAGCTAGTTAATAGCTAACTCTAGCTCGTACCAATCCTTGATCCGAGTTCGTTGTCTTTTGATACAAAGGGAGGCCCAAGCTGGAAACATGCACACACACATACACCTTGCTGAGAGTTGAGCTCCCCACCAACAGAATGGCATGGGAACCCCCTGACGATTGAGCTAGCACACATAAGTACCTAGCTACATCTAACGTTTTGCTACTTCAATGATACGTATCGTCTACTGAATGACATGACAGTACTTAGCAATAAACTGTTATTTATCAATTAAAAGCCATATATATTCGGTACGAATACGAAAATATACGGTATTGTTCTAGGACGACTTGTATACAATGGCAAGCACGACTCTCACGAATGAGTTTGCAGGGGTTAGATCAATGCTAGTTCACAAATCTGATTAAGGAATGTCTGACCCTATCCTTGTTCATTTTAAAGACAAGGAGAGAACTAGTGGTGGGGTGGAGACCACAGTAAAAACAAAGGTATAATTATAACATATGCAACCATTATATATAAGGGTGCTTAAAACGTAAAAGTAATACCTACAGTAAATGTTTACTTTAACAAAACAATGAGAAGACAAGAGTGAGGAACACTATTAGAGAGAGTGTAGGAATCAATTTTCCTATATATACACAGAAGTATTATTATACAATTTATATTATATGTAACCACATATGTATAATTTACTCAATACATACATATTATAGGCATATACAAGCACAGATGCATATGATAATATATAAACATATAAATTATGTATATAACACAAATTGCAAATGTATATATAATGCAAATTAAACATTTTTGTTGATGTAAACAAATGCATATCATAATATATAAACATAGAAATTATGTATATAATCAAATTGCATATGTATATATAATGCAAAATAAACATTTTTGTTGATGTAAACAAATGACATACAATATATAAACTTTTTGGGTTGGGTTAGGTCGAGTCTACTTTAATCAAGACCTAACCTGATTTTTTGTCAAGTAACTTTTGAGCGACTTGGACGTGACACGTGACTTGAATTTTTCATGCCGGGTATAAAATTGCCACATCTAGTTTCATTCTAACATAAATATCAGTGTTGTTCAACATGTATGGTATCATGTATCGTTTTGCTCCATAATACAGGCGTATCATATTGTATCATATTTTAATATTAAAAAATATAAAAAATATTTTAAAAAATCAGAAAATTTAGTTAAAATCCAAAAAATAGGAAAAAAATAGGAAAAATTTGGTAAATGCAAAGAATTCATATAATGTAAAGTTTAGTACATATTGATCATTCATCATTGAACAATTGAAAAAAATTATATTTTTGAAGCAAAAAATGAAATATATTTACATTTACATATTGTAAATTTGTAATCAGGATCATTAACTAAATAATCTTCATCTTCTCCTTAATGAAGATTCAAAGTTTCTTACCACCTTCTGCTTCAAAATCAAAATCTTCATCTCCTTGATGATGTTGTTGCGCTCCTTCCAAATTAATCTTTGCAATATCTTCTTCGGTTAGGAGTGTATTTTCTTCTTTATCTTCCATAATCTACTCATCTAATATATTAAAATTAACAAACTGCTATCTTTGTACATGTAGTTTGCACATTTGCTAATTTTTATATGTGAGCAAAACGATGAGCTCCATTTATTTGATTATTGAGTCTATGACACCCCAGTGATGTGATATTGTTATTGGATGATATCTTCATTTTCTCTTACAGGAGACTAGCTTTTTAACTAATGCTTGAAGTGGTTTGAAACTGAAGGATGATAGATTAATGTTATGGGTTAAAATCAGGTAATTTAATTACTTCTGATCTCACTTCACAAATTGAGTTAAGCCTCACACACGCTGACATGTTCAACTCAATGAAAGTCATGTAAGGTGAACCCTAAAATAGTGAAGTTGTGAAATGTCAACTCAATGAACTGAGACAACCAAATTGTTCTTCATTGTTTGCAATTTCATGAAATTAGAAACTGGTAGCAGAAATATACCTAAAAATTAGCAATAGAAAGGGAAATAATTTTGTCACAATTTTTATTTGTTCCTCAATTATTCTTATTCAATAAATTTCTTATAAACTAACCCCAATTTACATGTTACATACATGACTTGCAATTTCAAACAAGCATACCAGAGGATGCCTTTGAGAGAAGTGAAGAGAGGCCAGAAACCTGCCAAAAAAAATTGAAAAAAAAAATTGAAATTTTTTTTGGGGGCGTATCGCACGATACGGGCCATATCGATAGGGAACTAGACACGTATTGTATAGGGAAAGAAATTAGTGGATCTTTATCTTCACTTAAACATATAATGATATACCCCCAAAAAAATTAACTAGTAAATGATGATATATACATGAATAAATGAAGAGAAACGTTGGTTTGGAAGTGTTTCTAATCACAAGTGACATTGCAGAACTAGCAAAAATATATATTTGAAATTGTCTCATGTTAACGTGTCTAATCTCCACAAGATGTGATCCAGTAACTTAATCTGCAAAGGTTAATAGGAAGATTAAGCATAATGAAAGCTAGAATTTTAGACGAATAGGATCCCTAGAAACAACCATGATCCATAGGCTCAAGGAGATTTGATTTTCATTGAGTTTGAGAAATTGTGTCACTATGATTTAAAATGTTAATAATTGGGAGCTTCTTCAGTTTCATTCTCTCTCTGTATATATATTAGTTCATGCACGCATCTATATCTGGTCATGATTAAATATTTGTAAAGATTTCAATCATCGGAACAATCATATCAGTCATTAAAATTTAAAGTTTAAAAAAAATTATTGATGTTTTTGTAGGTATATTAAATACTGTTTACTTTTTGCTGTAAACGTATAAAGATTGAATGATTAAAATCTTAAAAAAAAATGAATGTGTACATAGATTATGTTATATATATATTAAACCCGATCAACCTTGTTGGTACAGTGGGGTCCCCGGGATCCTGTGGGCCATTAATGATATGTGAAGAATTAATTTAATGTAAAAACGTCGTGAAGAAGAGGAGAAGAAGATGGACACGCGTAGGTTAGGTGCGCAAAAAGTGGGCTTAGATTAATAGAAAGATGCATTGAATGGGGAGGTGAGTGATGTAAGCAAGAGAGAGAAACCTATTCAGAAAATCAGAAGGACCAAACTGGAATTTCAAAGACAGGCGAGGTGAACTGATCCAACCCCCTCTCTCTCTCTCTTTTATTCTTTAGGTGGCGAGGAGGGAAGGGCCCTTCAGTTGAGCCTAGATAATTCCTCTCTCTCTCTCGGTGGAGGAGATGACTCTCTGATGCATTCAGTGGTTGGAAGAGAAGAGCTGTTTGTGTTGGTGTTCGTGGTGCTGCTGCTTTTTGTTGCTGGTGGTTGTGGGACGTCGGATTTGCTTTCTTGTGAATTCACAACGCCTTCATGCCTACGCTCGTCAAGTGCTGTGGTATGCGATCTCTTGCCTTATATTGTGTTTCTCTGTCATCATCTCTTGCCTTAGCGCACGCTTACGTTGGATTTCTTGTTTCACAGATGTGATTTGGTTTTGTTGGATGTTCTTTGTTTACGTGGTTTCTTGAGAATATTTTTTCCAAGTAGGTGGAAAAAGTTCTTGTCTTTCATGGGTTCGGTGAAACTGAATTGGCTCTTGAAACCATGGTTTGGTCTTCTATATGGCGTTGGAGCCTAAACACCTCGAAACAATTGAGGTGGTTTATTGTTCGATTTGCGCGAAACTGTCATAGTTGATATTTTGGTGATTTTAAGACGCCATGTATTTACGATACTAGGGTCTGTGATTCTTTTTGTATGGTTGCATCCCTGCATCAACTGTCTGATTTCTTGTAAAACTCCATCCTTCGTTTCACCAACTGTTTGGTTTCTTAATCTTGGGTACTTTATATGGGGTCATTATTTTAGGTGGATGAAAACTCAGGAAGTCTTTCCATCTCCTTTTGAATCCTTGCCTCTTTCTCCTTTTAGTGTTGGTTAGGTTTCATGTTTATTTTTATGTGGGTATTGCTCCTCTCTCCTTGTGTGACGCTGATTTTCTCTTTGATAGATTAGTGGGCAAACGTAATCTTAAATTAGGCTCTAGTTTGCCTTGAGAGTTTGTCAAATTTCGATGTTTATTTTCTTAGGATGTTAACTGTACTGGTATAAGATGTTCGGGCGTCATCATCTTTTTGCGGCGAGGAGAAACATCATACTGACTTTCCAACTGGGATTTTATTTTTGCTTACAGGGGATGAAGAATTCTACAATGGGGGATCATTCCACTCGAGCTTTATGCACTCGAGTGTCATGCTTTCTCTATCTTCCCGCGTGGATGTCTATTGCCTGCAGAGGAAGCGTGCAAGGATCACCGTTCCCTTTGTTATCAGGGAGCAAAAGATCGTCCCTTCGATCGAAAGCATTCCTGATGAATGCCTCTTTGAGATATTCAAGAGGATGCCTGCCATTCGCGACCGAAGTGCCTGCGCTTGCGTCTCCAAGAGATGGCTCATGCTACAGAGCAGCATCTGGAGGTCTGAGATCTTGCAATTGCCCAGCAATTGCAATTCTGCGACTTTAGCAGAGGAGCCCTCTGTTAAGGATACAGTGTTAAAGAACACCAACTCGGAGGGGAAAGATGTTACTGATGGCGCTAAGGGGTTGACCTCCCCAATTGATGGTGGTGATGCAGAGGAGGGAACTGAGAGAGAAGATGGATATCTTACTCGGTGTTTGGAAGGCAAGAAAGCCACAGATGTTAGGCTTGCTGCCATCTCCATTGGTGCCGCGAAACTGGGTGGTCTGGGAAAGCTTCTGATACGCGGGACAAATACGACTCGAGGTGTTACAGATGTTGGTCTCTCTTCCATTGCCCACGGATGCCCCTCACTCAAGGTTCTCTCCCTCTGGAACATCCCTTCAGTCACCGACAAGACGGTCTTTGAGATTGCTGAAGGGTGTAGGAGATTGGAGAAGCTTGATCTGTCACATTGCCCCTTGATCACAGACAAGGCCTTGGTTGCGATTGCAGAGAAGTGCCGGAATTTGTCGTCTTTAACTTTGGAGTCTTGCCCGCTGATCGGAAACGAAGGTCTGCAGGCAATAGGCAGATCATGTTTGAACCTTCAGTCTCTTAGTATCAAGGACTGCTTGCATGTTGGTGACCAAGGTGTGGCTGGTCTGGTTGCCTTCGCTGCGGGACTTACAAAGATCAAGCTTCAGGGGTTAAACGTCTCAGATATCTCGCTTGCGGTGATCGGTCACTATGGTAAGTCATTGGTGGAATTGAGCTTTACAGGTCTCCAACATGTAGGTCAGCGTGGATTCTGGGCTCTCGGCAATGCCGGCGGTCTGAAAAAGCTCAAGGTCCTCACTGTGTCATCCTGCAAGGGGATGACTAACATTTGTCTTGAAGCTCTTGGCCTTGGCTGCCCTGTTCTGAAACATTTTCATCTTCGAAGGTGCTTTTTTCTTTCAGATAGTGGGTTGAGAGCATTTGGCCAAGCTGCCGGTGCACTGGAGAGTTTACAGCTAGAAGAGTGCAACAGCATCACTCAGATTGGTGTCTTGAGCTTTCTCAGTGACTGCAAGGACAATCTGAAGACCCTTGGTCTGGTGAAATGCATGGGGATCAAGGATCTCAATGAGGGGTTGGTTCCCCTGCCTTCATGTGTTTCGTTGCGCTCGCTGACAATCCGGAATTGCCCTGGTTTCAGCAACCATGGCGTGTGCATCATCGGCAAACTTTGCCCCCAGTTGCAGCATGTTGATTTCAGTGGCCTGGAAGATGTTTGTGATTCGGGTCTTCTGTCTCTAGCGAAGAACTGCAAAGCCGGCCTGGTGAAGGTTAACCTAAGCGGGTGTGTGAACCTCACCGACAACGGGATCAGCCCTCTGGTTATGTTTCATGGGGAGCACCTGCAAACGCTGAACCTTAGTGGTTGCAAGAGGGTGACTGATCAGGGTCTCAAGGCCATCCTTGCTTATTGCCCATTTCTTCAGGAGCTGGATGTGTCCCATTGTTCGGTCACTGATCATGGGATCAAATGCAAGAGGGAGTTGCCGGAGTTGCAGATCCTCTCACTCTCTGGCTGCTCTCAGGTGTCCGAGAAGGGCTTGACGTACTTAGGGAGTCTGAGCGGTTCTCTTCTCGGCCTGAATCTTCAGAACTGCAACCTGATCAGCAGCAAGGCAGTGGGGTGGTTTGGGGAGCAAATGTGGAGGTGTGACATCCTCTCTTGATCTGGTGAAGATCATACTGGTGGACGAAACTATCCGGTCGATCTAGTCTATCTTTCTAGGGGGTTTCTATGCAGTTCGTCCTGGTCGCCACCACCTTAGCCTATCACATATTTCTCTGTTCACGTTTTTGGGCTCTATTTTTCGTTCAGTGATGAGCCTTTACGATAGGAGAAGTAGGAGCGAGGGAAAGACCATCCTTGTTTTTTGAGGATTCTCTTCTCCGAATGTTTTTGCAGGTTCATCTTTCCTGTTAGTTTGAGAGAGAACCTGTTTCAATCTTTAGGCATCCATTACATTTGGTTGCTTGGACAGAGGAGCTTCCTTGTGACACTCGCTATGGTTCTTTCTTCCTTTTCTTTCCTTTTCAAATTAGGTGTTAATCTTTTGTGTTTTTCACGCAGACCCAGTGTTTAGCCATGAATCTCTTGCTTTGGTCATGGCCTCTCCTATAGGTGAAAGGAGTCTGTCTCTTAGTTATCATGGTGTAGGCTATACAAGTGGTTCTCCATGGTGGGTGAGGTAAGGCGATGTGTTTTGTAGCTCAGTTCGGTTGGTGGCCTATCCTTTTTCTCATGAGGATAAGTGCTTTGGTGATGGATTGGCAGCGGCAGCCGCAGCACCTTGTTGGTGTCTGCCTTGACAACCACTGTTTCTCTTCATTCCGAAGCCAAAACTTATGTTTTTCAGGCTGCTCTACTGTAAGAGCTGTATACAGTACATGATATGTTAATGCAGTTTGTTTTAGCGTATGAACTCTCTCTCTCTCTCTCTTATATATATCGAAAACATTTTGTGCACTCAATGTTGCTGCTGTGAACACCGATCATGTATGGTTGATTTGCTTTGCTATAACTCTTATTTACAGAGATGTGACTTTGGTCATTGAATAAAAAAAGATAAAGTGCATTTTAATATTGAAACTCATAATTCCATGCATTGTCTTAAAAATATACTCGTGCAGGCGCGGTCCAGATTACCTAACGTACTATCTGGATCAGATATTATATGTTGAGAAAATTATCACTATTGATTTCAATTTTTTTAGAATTAAATTTATTTTTCAGAGAATATCATTCTGTGTGCAAATTTTAAATTTATATCTGAAAAGTATTTTTTCGTATGCAAATTCTATCTCGACGTTAGATTTATAGAAGCACCTCACTATATAAAACCACTATTCTGGCAATCGCAATTATCTTAAACATCTGATATTTATGATATTTGGAAACTCTTTCTTGCCTTCTGAAATTGAAAGGGAAAAAGAAAATGAATGAATTGTGATCGACCTCGTCTCCTAGGGAAGGGCAAGAATCTCAACAGCGTCTGGGGTCATCGCTGCCGACACCTTCTGCGGTGGTTCAAATATCCCATTCTCAATATATATATATATATATATATATTAGTGGAAGCCATGTGCTCTTGTTTCCTGCCCCATCCTCCTGACCTGCCTCACAGAGAACCTCTCCTGGCATCCACATTTGTAAGCATCTTGGAAGCCAGCGGGAAAAGGTTTGCATCTCTCTCACATACACAAAAGTATCTCCATCTTGGGAGCCAGTGGACATGCTCAATCGTTTGATTTACATGATTAATATTAAATTTTAATTAAAAATATTATTTTAATTTTTGTTTTATATAAATGTTTTTTATTTTATCATTTCTATCATTTATTGCAAAAATTTACCATCTTAGATAATAAAGTAGATTTGAATACAGATGAGGCTTCCTGCACCTCTATATATGTGTGTTTGTATTTGTTTGTGTATATATAAGAATATGAGTGTATTTTGCTTTGTCCCTTACATTTAATAAGGAGAGAGGCGAGGGAGCGGGGTAACCGTTAAGCAGCAACTTCCTGAAATCTCTCTTCCTATCTCTTCATTTTTCTTGAAGAGTAGAAGACCATCAATATAAAGAAAAAAGGAGATTTTTAAAGTACAGTGTCAATGCTTTGTCTCTTACATTTAATACGGAGAGAGGTCAGGGAGCCGGGTGACCGTTAAGCTGCCTACTGATCGACTTCATGCAGTCTCTCTTTCTCTTCTTATCTCTTCATTTTCTTTAAAGAGTAGGAGACCATCAATATAAAGAAAAAAAGAGATTTTTAAAGTAATGAGAGGAAGTTTGGTACTCTATGTCTCTTTGTATTCTCTTCTTGTATCTCTCTCCCTCTCTTTTCTTTTAAGGTGAAAGTAGAAGAGCATAAATTGATGATTGAAGTGATTTTGTGTGTGTAAAAAAAAATTCTACTTAAAGGATTTTTGGCTAGTGTTCATGTGCCAAATAATAATCAAGACGAAGTGTTCCTTTCAGTGGTCAGCTACTATTTCAGGTAGTGCATTTGGAAGGTGTTTCCCATCATTGTTTTGTTCTCGTGTTTTCTTATACTAGTTTTTCATTTTGAGGGTTTCTTGTTTCTTTGTTTGTATTGCTTTTTAATTGTATGAAGTCACCTCTTCATGAATGAAGTTCCTCCTTTTTGGTGGAAAGAGAAAGCTACGCCGATGTCAGGTAAGTCACCCAGAGTTAATAGGTGTTCTCCCTAGCTAACGAAAAGTGGTCATCTAAGGAATTTAGACGTAATGGAATGACACAACTGTAATGTGGTAATAACAGCTGAAACTAACAAGAATTAGGAAAAATGTTGTTTCGGAAACTCGTCGTAGTGATAAAAGATGATCAATAACACCGTTACCCTTTGATATGAGTGGCCATTGGCTGTAATGATCTGGATTTCACTAAGATGATATTTACATTCTCTCTCTACATATATATATATATAAGATTGATAGAACGAAATATATACTCCTAAATGTAGACTATTAGTTCACCCTTGATAGGTCATCAAAGTGGAAGGATAACACCTTGTGAGATTAATGATCAACGTGTAGCAAAAAAATATCACTTTCACCAATAAAGGAGGATTTTGGGGTTATGGCCTTCGAGGGTAGTGATGGAACAAGGATACGGAGGGTGAATGACAGTTGGCTTGAAATCCGGTCGAAAGAAGAAAATTGGTTAATGGAGAAAAGAAGACGATCACATATCTATTCTGATGCACGGCATTCAATTCTCTCGGACCAGACGGCAACGTATACCTTTACTTTTTTATGGAGAGAGAAAGAGAGAGGGGTAAAGGGCGACAATGACAATGGCGAAAAGGTGGTCACCGGCCTGCCGATTCTGGTACACGTCTCGGTGGTGGAAAGCTTTCCGCCGTTGCTGCTGCGTGACGACCTTCATCACAAGTTAACATCATTAGCTTTGTTAGGGACAAACACATATGCATGTACAATTGCCCTTTGAAGCACAGCAAGGGTTAACCATGTTTCTGCCGTTCATCTCGCAACACGGAGGCGTCAAATTTGAGGTGTCAACTCGCTAACTTCTTTGTTACGAGTTGGCAGATTGATTGTTTCCCAAAATCTGTCATTTGTACTCGTAGAGTATGTGGCTCAAAAATTTATTCCCACCTTCTTTCAAGATTTTAAAAACTGCAATTTCAAAAAATAAGGATGAATTCCGTGTAATTTTGGAAGATTTTCAAAATGCAAGAGGGCGAGTCTCACCTTTAATTTTGAAAAATAGGGGAGACGGCACAAAATGGGTCTTACTGAAGGCTAATCTTTTTTACTAAAGACACGCTCCTTACGCTTTGAAAATTCTCATATTATTCTCACTATTCAAACTATATTTTTTTCTCTTTAATACTCGCGCACCTTGCACGTTTCTCTTATATAATAAAGGAGACACACCTTCCGTGTATCTCTTACATAAAAGAGATGCATAAACTGCGTGTTTCTCTTACATTAGAAACAGATGGGTGTCTGCACGAGATGCACTTTGATATTTCAACTTTTTTTTAGAGTGGAAAAGAGAGGTGCAGAGGGGAGTTAGATAATAATGGGCTCCAATGATAGAGAGAATAGAGAGAGGCGGGGAAGGATGACCGGCCGATGCGGATAATAAGAGGAGAGAAACAAAGGAGTGATGGGACGAATCCCCGTATCAAAAGAGAGAAGATGAAAAAGGAGAAAATGGAAAACAAAAATACTATCTCAGTCATTTGGAGATTGCATTATGTACAAAATAACACAACCTTTAGCCACTAAGATTAGATTTGTGCAAACCTTTTTATCAATACTTAATCTGATGTAGTCTATATTACTTTAACCTCCCCTTTTTTATGGAGTATATCTAATCTTGCTAAACTGTATAAGGAAAAAAAAAGTTGACATATGGGCTACATGATAGATAGGCATGACTATACTTATATATAATTGGATGATACTCATATTAACATTTACAGGCTCATTTTCATCTATTGTTTTTATTATATGAAACCAATAAAAATAAATTTTTTAATATCTTCTAAAAATTTTGAGATTATACTCGTCCCACCCACAAACATTGTGAGTTGAGAGGTGTCCAAGATTCATTTGTACATAACATGATGGATTTTACGGGCGAACTTTATTGGAGAGTGTGTTGCAGGTGACAGTTTGTTGTTATTTTCTGAAATAGAGGACCTTTTTCTCTTTATGGTACACAGTGTACGACATTTTGGAATGAGTACTTCGCGTACGCTGGTTCACTGAACTAGACGAGCCTATCGTACCTGTTTCATTTGCTGTGGTGGAAAGTCGAAAGGTGGTGAGGGTACGATTGGGTGAGGGACACTGGCTTCGGTACGACATAACTGGTCTCATCCATCCGTATTCTCTGCGCAAAAAAAATGAAAGAAAAAGAAAGAAAGAAAACATTATACCAAGTGAGTCGAATTCAATGTTGAATCCCTTGATTTTGTGCCCACTGCCAGCACCTTTCACGTGATTCATGGTCCATGGGTAATTCTGCGAAAGAGATTCAGATCCTCAATGCGTTCTTGACTGGTTCCGGTCAGGTGGGTGGACTAGGCCCCCGACGATCGGTTTTTCGAGGATTGAATTAATGGCGGAACCAGAGTTTGTAAGCCTCACCTTTCTTTGACATTAGTGGTTGATGTTTGTGGAGTCTTGGCCATCCAACGTTATCGCTAATTTTCTCGAGTTTATTGGCAAGCTCAGTTCGTTTAAAGTCCTGCCTCTTGTTAGCAGCCATGGCTCAACTCAAGCGAAACCCCTAGTGGACTAAAAAAAATGTTATAAATGTTTAAACTTTTTTTTGTCCTTGATTGATGATATAACAACTTTAAAATTTGGCACCTAAGGTGGGGGGTGCCTTAGGGGCCTAAGTATTACACCCGTCCTCTCGACTGTTTTAGTTTCTCGAGCAACAAACCAGACCAAAATATATTTAATCCCTGCACATGATTCACCAAATTATATTTAAACTTCTGTGGAAGTGTAAATGGTACATCGATCTAGTTTTTGTACACACACGCATAGAGATTCGCCGAAGCACATCAAGAGCCAAACATGTCTTTCCTAGCATCTCTTACTCATATACTCGTGCTTTTTATGCAGTTTTATCGTGCTCAAAAACATATTGTCCAAATAACTAAGAGTTCAGATATATCTCAAATACAGGTAAATATTTATATGGATATCATTATCATGAGCATTCACTTGTGCGGATTTTTCGTATTAAATACATGCTTTCTAGCACAACAAATCTTGCTCTTGTGCCTGTTTTTAGCATGACATCTATTCCACTCTTGTCCATTATATGGTTTTACGATGTCAAATATGTCCGTTCTTGCATAACCAAGAGCTTACATATCTTAATGTATGTGTCACACAAGCAGAAGAAGCTCTACCACTCTAACAAGGGATTCACCAATATAGATATCACTCTTTTAACTTCAAACATGTTGATGGAGATAACCATATGCCTTGCTTTGTGCAAAAATGCAAGTCATGGCTAAAAAACATAGATCCAATCATAGGGCAACTCAATAGACTTCAATTTCTTGCTGAACTCTCAACCTAAATCTACTCATTCCATGTTCTCACAAACTCAACTCTCATAAGGTTACGACTCATCCCTTTAGAAAGACAAGGATTGAACTTCATGTCATTAGTATACCCACTTTGAATCTCTTCTAAAACATTCTCGAAGGTTTGAACTTTTAACTTTGATCATTGAACTTTGAACTTTGAACTTAGGTTTGAACTTGAATTTTTCTTTTCTTTTGATTTGGAGATTTTATCTTTATTGGAGGCACTTATTTTGGAGCTTTTTCCTTGGGAGATAGCTCATTTTGGAGCTTTTTAGGGGAAGAGAGCCTTTGGCTCAACTTTCTCTATGGGGCTCTACATATCTTTGTTAAGGGAAATAACTTGAACTTTGTATTGAACTTGAACTTGATTAGAACTTAAAACTTGTTTTCTTTCTGGTCCTTGTACTTTTAAGGGTTACAACAATTCCATCATCTATTATTCTAGACTCTTTTTTTCAAACTACAACCCGTTTTCTCTCTTTGTTCATGACATACTCACTCTACGAAATCCATTTTCACAAGGCTTTTCCCACTTCCTGAACATAAAGAAAGGAAAATTTCATTGTCTTGTGTTAGCTGAATGCATAATCTATGCTTCCAATAATAATCAATACTCTCGCATAAAGTAATAACATATATTATTCCATTAATATGCATGAAATATATGTAAGTCCTTTCAGTTTAAAACTTTAATATAAAAATTAGGATCTAGGAGAACTTCAGGCTCAACCATGAAATACAATATTTCACATAAATAACTTTATTTGAATATTGATATTTCAGAAGAAGATCCAATATTTTAAGCATATACCTATGATGTATGTGAATTTTGGAAAATGATACATGAAAAAGATTGAAAGAAAATACTACTACTTTTCTTTTTGGATTTTTCTTTTGAATTGTGATTTTTTTGAGATTTTCTACATAATAATATAAAAACATGATGAGTATTAAAAGACATAAATAACTACCACTATAAAAACAATACATAACAAAGAACTCTTCTCATACAGAACATTGTAGAAGTAAATATAAGCATAGATAATTTATGTAAAGTTTTGTCAGGGGCAGAGTACTATTTGTGAGGTACCATTGAGTTAATGAATGAAACTTCTTTAAGGTTCTTCAATGTAATTACTTATGATAGTTGTTGCATAGAACTGAGGGATCCTACTAAGCCAAGCATGAACTAATGCATCTTCATGAACTAAATGCCAACTACTACCTACAACTACTGCTAAGCCTTTTCCCATACTAGATGGAGTTGACTTTCTTTGTTTTTTGTAGAATCCATGTTAAGTCCGACAAAAATTTTATTTGACTGTCGAAAGCCTAACACAACCCTCCTCTTTTTTCCAGGCTTGAAACCGGCCATGCAAGGGTGATCCCTTACATAGGTGGAGTTCATGAACTAAATGACAAATTTGCCATAATTTAGTGTCATATATATAAATAAGATATATATTCATTATAGTATACGAGATTTACATAATCATCCATTTTCTATTATAGAGTAATAGACTATTGAGAAAGATCCCTTATTATACCTTCTAGAGCTATCATTTGATTTCATATGGATGAAGTTGGGGTAAGTTGATCGTAGGAATTATTATGAACTCTCTCCTTGTCCCTTACTATACTCCATGTTGTCCTTATTATAGATTTTCATCTCATAAGATTACTTTATAGATTGGAACACTTGTATGCATGTTCAAGGTTGTCCCTATAAAAAAAATATAATTCTTACAACATGCATCTATTTTAATATAGTTTATACTCAAATAAGCAATTAACTTATTTGCATCATATTAAAGTTCAGGTATCAAATTGCTTGCTATAGAAACATCCTCAAACAGATTTTCAAAGGTCATTGATGAACTTGTTCGATAACTTATGCATACATTTAATTTAAAATAAGTGCACGACAAGAAACAAGAGTGAGTATTTTTGACATCTTTGTCATAGTGGTATAGTTGTATTTCCCATAATTTCTTCTATATTCCTCATAGTTTCACTATTGATACCTTGAACCTCTAGCATTAAGGGCCATAAGAATCTTGCATCATGTTTGTCATATCACCTATAACATTTTTAGTTACAACTACTCATTGTATTAGCTCACCATGAGAGTGCCATACTATATAGTACTTAAACTGGTCTCGCATAAGATCATTTTCATCACTTCTTTATCAGAAGCCTTCTACTATCACACTTCTAATATAGGTAGTTATAGTAGAACTTTCATCAATTTCGCCCATGTAAGGGATCACCCTTGCATTGCCGGTCCCAAGCCCGGATAAAGGAGGAGTGTTGTGTTAAGCTTCCGACAGCCAGCGTAAAACTTCGTCAGATTTTATAACATGGATTACAAAATTTATGAGCATTACTTTGGGGTGTCCTCGCCTAGCGACGTGCTGTAGAGCCCGAATGCAGTAATAAGTAAGCAAGAGCCACTACATTTTCATCATATTAACATAGTTTATACTCAAATAAGCAATTAACTTATTTGCATCATATTAAAGTTCACGTATCAAATTGCTTGCTATAGAAACATCCTCAAACAGATTTTAAGAGGCCATTGATGAACTTGTTCGATAACTTATGCATACATTTAATTTAAAATAAGTGCACGACAAGAAACAAGAGTAAGTATTTTTGACATCTTTGTTACAATGGTATAGTTGTATTTCCCATAATTTCTTCTATATTCCTCATAGTTTCACTATTGATACCTTGAACCTCTAGCATTAAGGGCCTTAAGAATCTTGCATCATGGTTGTCATATCACCTATAACATTTTTAGTTACAACTACTCATCGTATTAGCTCACCATGAGAGTGACATACTATATAGTACTTAAACCGGTCTCGCATAAGATCATTTTCATCACTTCTTTATCAAAAGTCTTCTACTATCACACTTCTAATATAGGTAGTTGTAGTAGAACTTTCATCAATTTCGCCCATGTAAGGGATCACCCTTGCATTGCCGGTCCCAAGCCCGGATAAAGGAGGAGGGTTGTGTTAGGCTTTTGACAGCCAGCGTAAAACTTCGTCGGATTTTATAACATGGATTACAAAAATTATAAGCATTACTTTGGAGCATCCCCGCCTAGCGACATGCTGTATAACCCGAATGCAGTAATAAGTAAGCAAGGGTCACTACATTTTCGCCCGAATGTAGTGAACCAATTGCAGAGAAGGTTCCCACATCATGGATGAGTGTGGGTAAAGAAGTTAGTCCCGCTATATTGCCGCCCGAATGTAGTGAATAATTTGCAGAGAGGGTCTCCGCATTTTAATTATGGACGGATGCGGGGGGTAAGGAAGCTAGTCCTAGATAATAAGATTTGTATTGGTTCTTGGAATACCAGAACATTATCCGGTAAACTAATGGAGGTGGTAGATATTATGATTCGGAGAAAGATTCATATTCTATATTTACAAGAGACAAAATAGGTTGGAGAAAAAGCAAAGGAGATAGAGGATAAAAGTTTTAAATTATGGTACTCAGGTAAAGAAAATGTTCGAAACGGAGTTGGTATTATCATAAATAAAGATTTAAAGGATAGTGTAGTAGACATACTTACGCACCCCAAGTAGGACTAGAAGATAGTATAAAGACAACTTTTTGGGAAAAGTTAGATAAGGTGATTCAAAAGATTCCACAAAGAGAGATAATTTGTTTAGGAGGAAACCTAAATGGACATGTTGGTAAAGAGGCATTATGATATCAAGGGATTCATGAAAACTTTGGTTTTGTTAGAGACACTTGGGTCTATAAGGAAAATAATCCTTAGAGACATATACACACATTGGGTCATATTTTCTTTCATTACATTTGCAGATTAAATCTCTCAAATGGAATATATCCCCAAACACAATATATTATCAGTGTATCATATATTTCAACAAATATTGAAATAATTTCAAATTTCAAAACACTCACTATTCTCACTAGTTTACCAAACTAACACATATGTCCCCACCTAGGTGTGCCATAGGATATGGCATGAGTTCTTTGTGAGACCACGGCCACTAATGAAGTATCCAACGAGTTCAAATCACCCGACATGACCATTCATAATTCATGTCTCCAAACAATGCCATTTGTGAGACCAACCAAGATAAGGGTGGCAATGCCATGTTGACTAGTGTTGTTCGATGCGTATTATATCGTGTATCATTTTGCTTCACGATACGAGCATATCTTATCGTAGCGTATCATATCATATCGTACTTTAATATTAAAAAATAAAAAAATCAAGAAAAAATAGTAAAAAAAAATAGAAAAAATAAGAAAAATCTGGTAATTACAAAGAATTCATATAATACAAAGTTTAGTACATATTGATCATTCACCATTGAACAATTGAAAAAAAATTACATATTTTGAAGCAAAAAATGAAATACATTTACATTTACATATTGTAAATTTGTATGAGAATCATTAACTAAATAATCTTCATCTTCTCCTTCACGAAGATTCAAAGTTTCTCATCACCTTCTGCTTCAAAATCAAAATCTTCATCTCCTTCATGATGTTGTACTCCTTTTAAAATTATCAAACTACTATCTTTGTACATGTAGTTGTCATATTTGCTAATTTTCATATGTGAGCAAAACGATGAGCTCCATTTCTTTGATTATTGAGTCTATGACACCTCAGTGATATGATATTGTTACTTGATGATATCCTTTTTTTCTCTTACTGGAGACTAGCTTTTTAACTAATGCTTGAGCTCCATTTCTCACTTCACAGACTGAGTTAAGCCTCACACACGCTGATCATGTTCAACTCAATGGAAGTCATGTAAGGTGAACCCTAAAATAGTGAAGTTGTGAAATACCCACTCAATGAACCGAGACAACAAAATTATTTTTCATTGTTTACGATTTCATGAAATTAGAAACTAGTAGCAGAAATATACCTAAAAGTTGGCAACAGAAAGGAAAATGATTTTCTCACAATTTTTATTTGTTCATAAATTATTCTTATTCAATAAATTTCTTATAAACTAACCCGAATTTACATGTTACATATATAGCTTGCAATCCTAAACAAGTAAGTATATCGGAGGATGCCTTGGAGAGAAGTGAAGAGATGCGAAGAGAAGTCAGAAACCTGCAAAAAAAAATTTGGCATCCTCCGAGGCATCGTATAATACGATGCGATACGGATAACACTGATATTGACTAATGTTTCACACTGGACATGGAGATCTATGAGTTAGCACTACTCGGTATGTCTATCCACCATTTGATTTAATGGCATTATAAGATAATGTTTTACTCCCGCTCATACTCATGCCATGCTTAATGCAAGTACTAAAATCATTCTAAAACACCTACAAGCCATCATATATATAATTTTAAAAGAGTAGCAAAACAATTTATAATCACATGCATCACTAAAAACAAGCAACACTATCCTGACATGCATATGAAGAGGGAGCACATTCACTTGCTTGGACCCCAAATTAGGTTCAATTCTCAAAATACAAATAAACTCCAAATCACCTTAATTTGCATCTACACAAACATAAAATTATTATTAAATTATAAAATAATCAACAAAAAACATGTGGTTCAAACCTCTCACAAATCAATGTCCACAATTCCTATTCTAGCAAGATACCTAATTAGATCCTATCTTAATGCCTATATCGAACTTTAACAATCTAAAATCAATTGTTTTCCCTCTAGCTAATAGTAAAAACGCTTTCGTATTAAAATTTCTTCTATTACAAATCAACACTTCTAACAACATTGAAAATGAAATTTAAATGTTCCAAAAACTGCCTAAAGCTCAACTGGGTCGATGTATTCAAGAACTAGATCCATTTTAATTGAGCTTGACCCACGTCATTCCTACACAAGTTACTTTCATTCGATGCGACGCAACTCCAGAGACCAGGACACAACACTCCCATACTATCATTGTTCTCTTGATTTCATTCCAAAATCTATCATTTTCGATGGTGTTCCACCATAAGCAAGGTATGACAAGCATTAGCATCACTCCATTGGCCTTTTACCACCAAAAATCTCTACCCACAACAATGTTTGGATGGCTTTCTTAGAAACAGGAAATGGAAAACCCGAAAACCATTTTAGGTCACCAAAAAATCCCTATTTCGTGGCGATTTTGAGCATAACGAATGCCTCAAAGAACTCACCATATTCATCTTCCTTCATTTTACCCTAAGTTTATCAATATTCAAGTCATACAAAAAGGAGAAATGGAGGAGAGGTATACCTTGAAGTTCCAACTAGAAAATCCAGTGATTCACACCAACGCAACACGAGTATCTCATTCTACCTACTTATAAAAGTTTTGTCCCCAAAATTTTTATCGGTTTTTCTTGCGAGGACCTTCTGACTCATCGTAGTGATTCACTTTTTCATATATCATAGAATGAAATTATTTTAATTTAGCCTAAAATTGTTAATCGTAATATAAGAATAACCTTCACACCATAACTGTGACTCAATCTCACTACTATAAATAACAGTGGCTTACCACCACAACATACCAATAACCAAATTTAATTCTTTTAATCTAAAACAACCTTATAGATCCCATAGAATTTGTTAATAAATATTAACATATGAAAAACCATGTTAATAAAACAAATTTAATTAAGGCTAATAAAATTTCTTGTCATACTCTAAACATGATGTGCTTCCATGGGTAGGGGCCCTCTATCCCACATGCAATGATCACATGAAGTAATGATGAACAAATAAATGCAAAACTAGTTAAGATATGTCTCTACACCCATCACATATTGCAATGTATATAAAAAGCAAAATTCATGTGTACCCAAGATTAAATATGAAAACAAAAATAAAGTTAAAGATCAAATCAATGTAGCAACATGAACTATGTTTGTTTAGTATCTTAACTCAAAGCAACTAGCCATGTGGCATGGCCTACCCTAGGTGAAATCACCAACTTTGTAGGTAAATCTCGAGTTAAAAATAATTATTCATACAACTACAAATACCGTGTATATTTAAAAGAAATTATCTTGTCATAATATTTATAATTGTATGCCCATAACATTGTCTTAATTCTAATCAACCTTTTGAGAAACCCTTACAATGAATCAGGTACTTACCAAATTTTCCTTTTAGGATTAATCTTAAAAGGCCATATACTGGCACATCTATTTCTTAATAATTCTCCATCATGCTACAACATCTAGTCTTGCCACTAACTAGACTAGATATTATACACTTAATAAATTACACTTATTCCCACGATAACTTGACAAGCAAGCATCTTTGGATTCTGAACTCAAAAGTTACCATGATTCATGAGGGTGGCCAAATTTCACCAAAATCAACCAAAACTAGGGTACTCTATGCACAAGCCACGATACCTTTTTATCGATATATGGATAAGACCTTTGACTCCTAATGCACATTGTCGCTAATAACCTTATGCATCTATTAAAAAATAGTTGCTTGAATTTTCCAATAGTTGTATGGATACATGCTCCTATAATATACTCTCATTCTCTTTATCAAATATATATTCTAATAAGCATATGTGTGACCACCTATATGTGCACATACTTTATATGTAATATCTATATTATGAATTCATATATTGTTATTCCTATTTACTTACTATTCATATATACATTACTCACATAGTGGTCTACTCCCACCCTTTCTTGGTGTATGTTAGTTCAACATACTAATATACATGTTCATATTTCTATACCTCAATCTATTGACATACCTCAGTTGTCCTACACATGTATGATAAATGATTAGATATTATAATATTCATCGACATGGTACTATAATATATTTTCTTCTTCTTCTTATTGTTATTGATATCGTTGAACCATATAAAAGAACCTATATACATAAATTAATATCATCCAAACTATTATTTCACCAAAGGTTCTCACACTCATTATTGATTCAAAATAATTTTGTAATATTTTCAAAACTTTTACATACTAAAATATATCCATTTTCAAATCATATAGATGTTTGCATGTACATGTAATTGTATCCTAATACCTCGTATTATAACAATATACGCAATAACGTACTTAAGTTCTCACAGTAACTCAAAACACACACTAGTATGCGTCTTACTACAAATCCTCCTCTTTGCATATTATCACTTTTTGTTTATATAATAAATGCATATATCTATATAATCATAGGTTTATAAAACTCAACATCAAGGATCTTCAACAAGACCAAATCCCCAACCTCAATTGCTTCCTATAATGATTGATGTATGTTGCCATCTTCCTTTGTGCTATCTCTAGTGACTCTGACACTTCTATAAGCATTATCTGTCACTCTTGTATCTCCCATGATATGGCAAGACAACTCCACCACTCACCCTAAGCCAACTCAAAAGGGAAATGCGGTTGTCATCCCATCACAATCTTGAATAGGCTCTTTCCTATAATCAACAACCTGTGCTAGTATTAGGAGAATCGAGTCATCTTCAATAATGAGACCCAGTTCCGTTGGTTGGCAGTAATATAGTGATGAAGATACTTCTCCAATAATGCTTCAACCTCTTAATATGGTCATTCATATGGTGATGGTTCTCTGTGAAGAATTGAAGTTAGGTGGTCATCATGGTAAATATCTCTCTTAGAAAGTGGCTTGTGAAGCAAGTGTTCTCACTCATGATCTCCTATGATGCATCAAAATGCTTCACGAGATCCCTTATGAACACCCTGTAGTGTCTCTGGCTAAACAACCTCATGAAGTTGGCATAAATATTACATACATTGAGAATTGATCAAAGATAGTCTTAAAACTGTCTCCTTGTGGGAAACCTACTATGACATCCATGGTGACTAATATCCACAATTGGATTAGAATGGGAAGAGGCTACAATAAGCCGATCACTCTCACTCGATCTTATCCTATTGATAAGACAAGCCCAAACAAATTCTCCAGTTTGCTTCACTCTGGGGAGATTATCATACTATCATGGTTTTGATGTAAACCAGTGTTGGAACAATATGCTCATTCAAGGTGACACTATAAACCATAATATCCTCAAGAGATATGACCACAAACTCATCTAGTATCCTATATAGCATCATGAGGAAATTGAAGGTAGTTGGGGTATTGGTGGGACCAAATGGCATAACAAAGAACTCAAATGAGCCATATCAAGTTACAATCACTATCTTCTACTCATCTCTAGGTTCAATGCACACTTGTCAATAACTACTATAAAGGTCTAGTTTTAGGGACTACCTCACACCACTCAATCAATCAAACAAGTTCAAGTCAAGAGAAGGGAACTGTAGTCTTACAGCATGATCTTGTTGAAAGCTCAATAACCCATGCACATCCTCAACGAACTGTAAGTCTTCCTTTAGAATAAGAGTGATGGTTCATAGGGCCTTCTAAAAGGCTTAATCTTACACACCCCCAACAACTCACTCAACTACCTATAGAGCTTGGATAATTTCATTGGGCACATATAGTGTGTTGCTTTACATGGAAGCCTTAACCTTAGGACAAACTCAATCTCATGGTGTGTCTGACATCAAAGTGAGTTTTTGGGCAACTCATCAAGCATCATGTTAGCAAATGCCTACAAAAACTACAAGGTAATAACTGGTAACACATCTCCTTATTGGTTGGTTCCTCCTTATGTAGTTTAGCCAACATAATCGGCTTCTCTTTCTTTATCCTGTCCTCTATTAGAACTGCAAATAATTAAGCGACCATTAACATGTCAATGCCAATGCCATGTCCTACTATAGTCACCTTGAATGGGTTGAATTTGGCAAAAAATCTAGGATGAGTCTCATCTGTTACTATAAAACCTCTTAAGTGTGCAACCACCATTATGTTCTCTTTGATTAGAGTAGTCACATACTATAATTGTGAGGAAGTTGTTTAGATTTATGACAATTAGATCCATCATACCATTCCAACATCCAATGCCAAGTAAGCTACCAATCTTACTTACAATGACATTCATGATCTTCATCTACCTATATCAAGTCATGAGTCAGTCACAACTCTTGCATTCAACCTTCTTCACGGTGGAGAGTCATGCCATTGTCCACGAGTGTCAATACCAACAATTCCTAACCATCACCTCACTAAGCACCATATATGGTTGATGAAGCTCTTTTATGCATGATATGTTGAGGAGCGAAAGCAGACAAGTACATGCATTCATGCTCAGTCCATGTGCATCCTCAGCAAGAAGGGTTACATGCTTCTCCTTTTTTGGGCATTATCTCTCTGGTGAAACCTGCTTCATATATAACATCTGACCATAGGTAGCTCACGGTCTATTCATTGCTGTTATTCTAGGCCTTGCATACCACAATGCATTGTAGGCTAACCCTTCTAGGAATGATGTTGTTGTAGTTGCATAAGGGGTCTTTCCTTTCTCATATTCCTATCCTCGTGAAGTTGTCTCCTATCTTAATGACCTCTCCACCTAGTTTTTGGCCCAACACCTAAACCTTTAGGTGAGTAAGCTTTATGAGATGCTTACATTTTCTTCTTTTCCACTCTCAACCTGCAGAAATTTACTAGTAACTCTTCAATTGTCATGACATGTACACATTCCTCAGTTGTTAGCCTACACATCTCTATCTACTGTTGGGGCTACAATTTATACATCAACAAAAAAATCTTGTCTTTATCGAGATGTTGAGTAGAGTTCTATAGAAACAACAATCATACTCGTGCACTATTTTTTGTATGTGTAAGCTACACTAGCATCACATATGCATATTAATTTGTGAAGGTGGACAAGAACCTTAGCTATAGCCAAGTTGAAACAATATGTATGTCTTGGTTGTCCACCACGAATTACTTCATGTGTGACCATTACTTTAAAGCACTAGAGAGAAACCACAAAGCTAAGTTAACCTCTTCCACTCAAATACCCATATAACTCAGAAGTATGTCTTAAGATCCAAATGAAATTTTCAAAGGCCTAACTATCATGAGCTTTGTTGAAGGTTTTTAGGTGGCAAAGTTTGAGTGAGGGAGAAGTTGCACACTTAGCAGTCTCCTTAGCTAGAGACCCCAATAAGGTGTTAAGGGCATCCAACCTAGTGACTAGGGAGATCATCAATAGACAAAGTAGTTGGTGCAACTATGCCTCCTAAAGCAACTCCAAGCAAGTGCTCAATGCTCTAATCTTCTCCTTGAGCATGACCACCTACCCAAAATCTTAAGTATTGTCCTATGTATCCATTTTACATTGACTCATCTAGCTACTAGTCTGGACCATAAGGAAAAGAAAAAGTACCTTGTAATCTTGAGAAGGTTGGCTTAGGGGAGTTGCGCAAACCGAAATCTAGAAGAGCAAATAAACACTTCCTTCCCTAAATCAAGAAATAGGAAAACAAAGAAATTGAGAGCAAGTGTAGCATCCTCCAATTGGCAAGCTAACAACTACGAAGACAATCAGTCAATCATAAATTCCCATAGATAACTAAGGAAACCACATGCTAGTAACGATTTTCCGATTAAACATTGAACACTCCACGACTCGCTCATGTTGTGATCTATAAACAATCAAAGGATAGTTGTGGTTCCTACTAACGAGTGAAACTACTTGAATCACTGCTAAGCAAACCCATGCCATAGATTTACCCAAAGCCATGTCCTTGCACCGATAGCCTTTATAAATTAACTACAATGATCTGGTCCACCCACATAGCCTTGTGCTCGACCTATCACCTTCATCTACAAGCCAAGAGCAACCTCTCACCAATTCTCAAATGGTGAAGTAAACCACACTAAAAATAGAGTAGCTTATCTATTTTCTAATGACCTATGATGGTAAGGGAACTTGTTTTCTCAATGATGTTTGTGGGCCTACAATGATAACTAGTCTACACAAAATGTTGACTAGATCAGCCTCAATATCCCTTGATTGATGGCCAAAGATCAATTTGCTATCACAAGTGTTCCACTGAAGAAGAGATGCTGAAATGTTTTCTTATTTTTGGCAAAAAACAAGCAACCATCAATCTCATTGCTTTCCTATTGCTCTCCAATGATCAAAACTTGACTAGTTCATGGCAAATCTCTGAAACCATGTTTTGATGCCAATTTATCATCAAACAATTAGATGATGACCTTTTCACATGCAGAAGCAAATACGATCAATCTTTTAGTGATGGTGTGGATCCTCTAAATTGATTAACCTGTAAATGCAAATAAATCAAATATATAATCAATATAATCAAAAGTCACCTATAAGGAACTCAGGCTCTCTCAAATGGAGTAGCACATCGAAGTCCCTCCCTTAAGGTGAACAAACTAGAGAATAGGAATCTACTCAATCTCACCTACTCATTAGTCCTTGACTAAGATGAAGAAGACAAGACTCTATCTCTCTCTATCCTGACTATTAGCTTCTTTCTTATCTCGCAAGAGCATAATATTACCTTATAACTTTAGGAGGCTTTCTTATATAATGAGGCCATCCATATGAAACCTTAATATGGATTTGGATCTCTACTATCCATAATACAATTGATAAGATGACCAAAAAGCTAGCCCACTAGACATTGCATGACCAAAAATCCAATGACGCTGACCACATGTACCTATGCCTTGGCCAAACCTCCCTGTGGGTCTGAACGCTCTTCTTGTGAAAGAATTCAAAGAATGAAATGCCAAGCTAAACCTCAAAACAAAATTAATTTAGTTTTGGTTTTTAGTTATAATAAATTATCCTCATCCCCACATATAGGAACATGGAATCAATCAAATGTGAAACTTCATATTTAAAGGAGACAGTAATTTGTACACCTTTTTACTACCCTCAAACCCTTTCCTTGAAAATACTCAAATTATCCCCTAACACACTCTCTTCACTCCATACCATCTTTCATCATTCTCTTTTCTCTATTCCGATGACCGACATTTTGTTCATGTGTTAATAATAATTGTTGCCTTCTATAGCTAGATAATGCACAAATAAACTCATTTGAACCCTGTCGAAAAATAAAAAATAAAACAAGAACAAGAAAAAAAAAGAAGGAACATAGAGATTTGGGGTTTTTATACATATGAGATGGATTTGCTCTTTTTTTGTCATACCATGAAGCCATTGGCTCGGCAAATGTGAGTCGCTGGTTGTTCACATGGAGACACAGGATAGCTCCATCTACCCTATGAGAGAGATTCAACTAAGCCACATCTCCTTATTGTTCTCTTAGTGGGAGATGCAATCCCCCAAAACGAAAGTTTTAAATACCTAAGATCACTTTTGCAAAGTGATGGAAGAATTGATGGAGATGTTACGCATAGAATTAATGCTGGTTGGTTAAAATGGAGAGGAACATCAGGTATTCTTTGTGATAAGAAGATACCATTAAAGTTAAAAGGTAAATATTATAGAGCAGCAATTAGACATGCCATGTTTTATGGTTCTGAGTGTTGGGCAGGTAATCATCAACATGTACAAAAGATGTCTGTGACAGAAATGAAGATGTTGACATGGATGAGTGGTCATACAAGAAAAGACCGTATACATAATGAGGTTATTAGAAACAAATTAGGAGTGACACAAATAGAGGATAAAATGAGAGAATATTGTTTAAGATGGTTTGGACATATAGAAAGAAGAACCTATAAGAAGGTTAGAAAAACTAAATTTGGAAAGTATTAAAAGAGGTAGAGGACGACCACAAAAGTGTTGGAAAGAAACAATAAAGAATGATCTAGCTTATTGTGAGTTAACTGCTAACATGACACGATAGGGATCTGTGGAAACAAAGAATACATGTAGCCGACCCCGTCTAGTATGGGAAAAGGCTTAGTTGTTGTTGTTGTAGTTGTTGTATTTATTGACTGCAAGGGAGATGTACTTGATTTTTCACTTGTGTTTATGACTGATGATGTGTTTTAAAATCAGGATGAACTCATTGAGTAGAAATATCAAGAAAACACAAATATTTTATTCTTTATTTGAAAAATAATGACATAACAAGCAACATATGACTTGAGTGTGAAGGAAGTGGCAAATATATGAATAAAAATGTTATATTTAAAATAGTGATTAAGCTTGAAAAGCAAACCTAATAGCTCTATCCGGCTCAATTGTTCCAGAGAGGAAACCATATTGAGGTGATGTCCAACCACCTGCCCAAAAAAAGAAGAAGAATAAACATACATACTAGGCTTCTGCTGTTGCGTGCATTCATGCTTTTGTCTTCTATCCTATTTTCTCTATTATATTTTCAGTTCTGCATGGTGGACAGATCGATTTTTGTTCAGTTCTTCTTTATTCGAATGAGATGTTTCCTCTTCACGAAGAACTAAAACTGTTTGTGTTGAATATTTTTATGAGCCGACTCAATTTTCAAATTATTCTTATAAGAAAAAGAAATAATCAAAAGACAAGTTGAGCACATTCAAATGGATAGAGTCCAGTCAGTTAAAGAAGCCCCACAAAGATGTGAATTAGGAAGATTAGTTTGGCGAAATCAGGTACAAAATATCACCTATTTGTTCCAAAGACACATTTTCTTTTTGAAGGACTTGTTCCGGAGACTTGTGTCCAAACCAGGCCTTGTAGGGAGTGTTCCCTTCTACTACTTGTAGGCGATCTATTTAACAAGAGGACAACAACATTACCTGCACAAAAGCTTTTTGGTAGTTCCATCACATGCAGCATATACACCTTTTCATTTTGTTGAGGAGTGTATGTAAGTTGGTGTTCAATGCCAGCCTGCTCACAAAATATATACTCCTCAGAAGTCTATTCAGTGCCACTGTCTGACCCAATTACTTGGATCCTATAGCTATTTTGATTCTTAATCCAAGCCTTAAAGCTCCAGAATACTCTACTAACTTCTGGTTTAAACTTCAAATAAGGCCAACAAATCCTTGTTGCATCATCAATAGAAGTAATCTAATACCTATTGTATTTTAGAGGAGTGTTTGGAGGTCCACAAAGATCAGTGTGTATCAATTGAAGCCTTTGAGTTGCTCCCATGCTGACATAGGGAAAGAAGGAAACCTTCTTTGCTTGCAAAATTGACAAGCTGGGTAGTTTTTCTTTGTATTGGTGGTAGTTCCTGGACCAAAATTTTCTCTGGTAGATACAACAATCTTTATGATAGAAATGCCCCATTCTTTTATGCCAAAGTGCTGCATCATTTTCCTTGCTTTGAAAGGCAGCATGCTCAAGTTCCAATGGATCCAAAGAAGGGCGTTCCTTTCATTTGTAGGCTAAACACATGCTGATCAGTTGCATCTTTAATCTTGCAAATTTTGGCTTCAAAATAACTTTAAAGCCCTTTTCAAGCAGTTGTTGCATATAGATATGGCCAGTTTGAAACCGGCATGGCGCTTTGAACTGAGAATGGACAGTAACCAGAACTGGCTTCAGTTACAGTTCATGCTTTCCAGAAACCAGCCTCGAACCAAAATCGGAACCAGTGGTTCCAAACCACCATTAACTGTTTTAAATACTTTTTGCAAGACCCCATTGTTAGTGAAAGGTTCTAGATTATACTATTTTGATTTTTGTTAAAATGTACTGGGCTTTGTGACAGTGTATAGGAGATTTGTCTGTGCATATATTTATCTTTTTATAGGAATAAATTTCTTGGAAAGTTTTCTCAAGATTATTTTTCATCATCTTTTACTTTGCTGAGTTTCTTTTCACATGTATCTTGAAAGAAGAGAAATAACATAACTCTTATATATATAGTAATTGGATCTTTTCTACCACAAACTCTATTATACATGAGTATAGTAATATTGTCCTTATATTTTTCCAAAAAACCCTGAAACTATTTAAATTACACTCACACCACTGAAACTCTATTTATAACATTGGATCATTTGAAGGAGATTCTGTGAGACTTGTGAGAAATTTTTTAACAGAGTTGAATAACGTGAACTCTTGGCTAAATGCTGACTTTGGCTTACCACAGAAATCATGAAAGGTGAAAAAAGAAGAAGCTGAAGTTCTCTCTCTGCAATTGCTCCACTAGAATTTGATGGAGACAATTATCATGCTTAGGCAGTAAGGATGGAAGCCTGCATTAATGCATGACCCTTGAGAGGCAGTGGAAGAGGACTAGTCAATGTTACAGCGGTTCAGATCAAAACCCACATGGAAAGAAATGCCAGAAAAGCTAAAGCCAGGGCATTTCTTTATGCTACGGTAACACCTATTCTCTCCGGAATTAGGTCTCTTAGCCAAAGCAATTTGCGACTTTCTGGAGTACCAAGGAAATGAGAGAATTAGAGGGATGAAGGTTCTCAATATGATATTTGATATGGACTCAGAAACTGTCGAAGAATATTCTGACAGGCTTCTGAGTATTGCAAACAAGGTAAGAATATGATTACTTGGTACAAAAGATCCTTGTAAACTTACCTGAAAATTTGAAGGCATTTTTACTTCCTTGGAAAATACTAAGGACCTGTCAAGCATCGGTCTGGCAGGGTTGTTAAACTCCTTGCATGCACAAGGGCAAAGAAGGTTGATGAGAAATGAGGGGTCAATTGAAGGAGAACCACAAGCAAAGCTGCAACTTAACTCCAGAAGCAAAGGCAAGAAAGGAAAAGGAAAGAAGAACAATGATGGTACCAGTGAACCTACATGAGGAAATGGTGGTAGCAGCCAACACCGGACGAAAATAGTTTCCTCCTTGCCAGCATTGTGGAAGGAAACATAGTGGTTGTACAAACCACACGACTTGTGACAAAGAGCTCTTTAGGGAGATTGATGTAGTTGGCAACTGAGAGTAAGGAAAAGGAACAGTTTCAATGGGCTTCCGCAGTACAAAGCTTATTTTTGCTGTATTATTTGTCCCCAATATTGACTAAAAATTATTGAGTTTGCAACTAGACATGTCTAGTTTAGCATAAACCAGGTTTCAGTTTGCCTGGAACCGCCCCGAGGCCACTTCAGGTTGCCATTTTGGAATCGCCCTGGCAGTTCAGGTTCCAGTTTCGAAACCGCTAGCGCATTTTAAAAAAATTGAAAAACTAAAGGCAAGAACAATGCACCTTCTAGGAGTCAAACTCGCAAACAGCTGCAATGGTAGGGAGTGACCTACTGTTGAGCGTTAAAAGAATAGAATTTACACATCGTTTTATGATATATTCACTACGTCAATGCAATCTGGATAGTCAAGTTGGACAAAAGAAAAGAACCTTTTCACTAACAATGTCAATGAAAAGAATATAATTTGTATTTTCATCTTATATCAAGCGAACTGGATAGTCAAATTTTGATTCATCCTGGACTGCACAATTTCATGTTTGATATCAGCTGATCTAGAACCATGTTTCTCACTAACTCTTAAAACCGTATCCCTAGATTTATATGTACAAAACTAGTGCTTAAACATGAAAAAGTATGAATTTCATAATAGGATATTGGCCCATGCGGAATACATCTCACTTTTTAGGCTTCAATAGCGACATGCACCGATACTTTGGGGAGACGGTTGTATGGTTTGAGACTTGGTGACAAGAGAATCAGTCATGTGCCTAAAACCGGGAATTGCCAACAACTACCTCAATATGAAGGTGTTTGAATCTCATGTAGGAAGGGTTTTACGCCCCATTCACAACACAAGGTATAAATAAGGGCGAGACTAGAAAGTCCATTCACAACACAAGCTGAAAAGACTGCTTCCATGTTTTCTGCATGCTCAAATGCAAGGGTTAAGAGTCTATTTTGTGCTGAAGGGACACTACGGATAAACTAAAGCTGAATAAAAGCCCCAGGATCCTTACATCAAGAGTTTTATGCTGGTGGTTCTCAATGAAAACCTCTAAAGTGTGATTGCTTTAATATCCATTATATAGAAATGTCAAAACCTACTAAAATTTCTCGTTTTGAAAAATAAAACGAGGTTTCGTTGATGTTCAGCGTCGGTTCAACATTTTGACCTTCTAAAAAATTCACAAAAGTGTTGGTTCTTCGAGAAGGGGAGTGCTTTTGCCTTTTAAATTGAGGTCCCTTGTATAGTAGCTATGCCTGCTTTTTCCGATAACTAGCGTAACTATTTTGATAGTTGTAACCCTCAAAATATTTCGTAAAAAATTGTGAGGGTTAATGTCGGGTTATCCTTTGCCGGTATGTGCGTGTATGATCCATGGCAATGAGCCTTTTCTCGTCAAGTAGGTCAAGCTCAGCCATCCTATCTTGTTGCAGGCTTTCTATGAGCAAATCGAGTGCAAGAGATGTATGAAATGAATGTAATTTTGTATGAATGGAAAGTATGACATTTGTACCATAGACCAACTCAAATGATGTAGCATTTGTGGGTGTGGATGGAAGTCCTATAAACCCATAAGGTTTCATCTAGCTTCTCATGTCATGTCCTACCATTTTCTAAAGTTTTCTCAATGATGCTTATGAGGGTTTTGTTCGTAGCTTCGGATTGACCGTTGCCTTCGAATAGTAAGGTGATGAGAAGTGTTGAGTAATGTCATAGGTCTTATATAACTTTTTTACTCTCATTCTTGAATGGGGTGCTATTATCAGATACCAAGTCTCTTGGAACTCCAAATCGAGCCAAGATATTTTTCTTAATGAATGCCACTACATGTTGTCCTTAGATATTAGTAAGGAGGTAGCTTCAACCCATTTAGAAAAATATTTAGTGGCTCCCAAAATGAACCTATGTCCATTTGAGGTTGTGGGTGAGATGAGTCCAATGATATCAAATACCCACATGGTGAAGGGCCATAGACTCGCAATGGAATGCAATGTAGATGATGGAATACGAATGGTATTTCCATGGACTTGACATTGATGATACTTCCTAACATAGTTGTGAAAATTTTGGTTCAATGTGGACCAAAAATAACCTGCTCTAAGTATTTTCATGGCCATCATGTTTGCATTGACATGACCTCCACATTTCCCATCGTGGAATTCATACATAATAGTCCTAGCCTCATCATGGTCGACACATCTCAACAATATGCCGGTAAAACTCTTTTTATAAAGAACCCCTTAAAAAATCACATATCGGGTAGAAATTTTTCGAATAAAAGTTGTCTTTAAAGGAAGCAAATTCAAGAAATCCTCTATGTTCTAAAAAGCTTTTAATGTCTTGAAACCAAGGTTTTTCATTTGAATTTTGGTCATTTTTGCAAATCTCTAAAGCATGGGTGGATGAAGTGGGTAAATGTAGGATCTCTAGGGATCGAGTACCTATAATGGGATCGATCCTTAGAGATGACCCTAAAGAGGAGAGGGCATCTGCTATGGTGTTGTCCTTTCTACCTATGTGAGTGATTGTGCATGATTTGAAAGAATCAACCAACTAGGTGGCCAATTCATGGTATGCAATGAGTTTCTCATTTTTGACTTGCCAAACTTTCTAAACTTGGTTTACAACAAGCATAGAATCTCCAAAGACTTCAATACATGATGCCTCTATATTTTTCAAAATTTTTGAGCCATGTATGAGTGCCTCATATTCAACCATATTATTTGAACAAGGAAAATCTAGGCGAAATGTCATTGGGATCTCTCCTTTCTTGGGGGATATGAGAATGATTTCCACGCTTGCTCCTTGTTGATTCTTTGTTCCGTCAAATACATTTTTCATACTTAATCTTCATTACAACAATTTGCTAAAATATGGTTTTCTAATTCATTTGTCAAGATGCCTTCATCGGGCATTTCATCAAGTATGGGATATGTATCTTCAAAGGGTAACTGAGCCACATGATCGGCTAGGGCTTGTCTCTTAATGAAGTTTTGGTGATGGAATTTCATATCAAACTCCATTAATAGGAGTTGTCATTTACCTAACCTATCCATTATGATAGGTTTTTCAAAAAGTTGTTTGATAGAGTTTAGACACTATCCAAATTTCATGATCTAGGAAATAATTTCTAAACTTTTGGCAAGGTCATAACAAGGCAAAACACGTTTTTTCCATGGCTTATAATTTATTTCCTATGCCAATAGAGTTTTCGAAATGTAGTAAATAACATACTCCTTGAGACTATGATCCTCATATTGAGAAAGTAAAGCACCCAATGCATTCTTATAAATGGAAATATAAAACAATAAAGTTTTTTCTAGCTTTAGAGGTTTTAAAATTGGAGGATTTACCAAATAAGTTTTCAATCTTTCAAAAGTTTTCTGCCAATCGAAATCTCAATCAAATTTAACCCATTTTCTCAAAAGTCTATTGAAAGGTTCCCATCTTATTGCTAAGTTGGAGATGAATCTCCTAATTGCTTGGAGTCAACCTTGGAGACTTCAGATTTGGGTCTAGTTAGAGGGTAGAGGCATGTCTATGATGGCTTACACTTAAAGGGGTCAACCTTTATGCCCTTTTGGCTAACCATGAACCCTAAAAGTTTTCTTGACTCTACTCAAAAAACACATTTTTGAGGGTTTAATTTCACTTGATAAAGCCTAAGTCTTTCAAAAACCTTTTGCAAAGATTTTAAGTGTGTGCATCAAGCTTTAGATTTTATCAAAAGATCATCCATATAAAAAGAGCTCATGGATTTGATAATGGAAAATAGTAGTCATGGCTCTTTGGTATGTGGTACCGGTATTTTTTAAACCAAAAGGCATAACAGTGTAACAATACGTGTCCCAAGGTGTAGTAAATGCAGTTTTAGTCTGATCTTTTGGCACTAGCTTGATTTGGTTATAACCCGAATAGCTATCATGAAAGAAAACATTTCATGATTTGTAGTGCAATCTACTATCAAATCAATATTTGGAAGTGAAAAATTATCTTTTGGAGTGGCTTTGTTCAAATTTCTAAAATCAATGCTAGGGTTCAAATTTCTAAAATCAATCCACTATCCACATATTTCCAAAAGGCACATCAACAATATTAGAAAGTTATTCAAAATAAGCGATGGGTTTTATAAATCCAACTTTTAAAAGATCTTCTAAACCCTCTTTTAGTTGGGAGTAAACATTGGGATGGATTTTCCTAAGCTTTTGTTTAACGGGTTTTGCATTTGGTTTTAGAGGTAAATGATGTTCTACAATCCTAGGGTCTAAACCAGGCATGTTTTCATAGGTCTAAGCAAACACATCTAAGTATGATTTAAAAAATGCAATGAATGATGTTTTTTCATGCTCATGCAAACAAGTACCTATTTTGACATACTTTGAATTCGATTCACTCCCTAAATTGACCTCTAAAAAATCTCCTCCTACAGAATTTGAAGGTTTTTTTAAGTCAAGGATTTTATAGAATTCAAGAAGCTCGAAGGCTTCATCCTCATGGATGAAGAGATCTTCCTCCTTGCTTTGATCACTCTCAAGCATTTTGGTTTATAAGAAAGAATTAGGCATAACAGAAGGGTTATGCATAAAAAACACTTTGGGTTTGGTCAAAACCAATTTTTGAGTTTGAACTCGGTTTTGAAAAACAAAATTTTTAAGATTTTCAATTTTTTCAATTTTTTGATTTTTCCAAACAAATACTAGAAGGAAGAACATAAAAGACTTTCTTTTTGAAATTTTCAGATTTTTTAAATGTTTTTGGGTTTTGGAGTTTTCTAAATTTTTTTGGTTTTTCAAGATATATACCTTTTTTGGATTTTTTTCAATAAAGGAATCTTCCATCGTACCTACAAAGAAAATACTATAAATTAGACTCCAAACAAGAGATCTAAGCCATACGTTTCAGTTTTAGTTGGTTCTAGTGCACCCTTAACTCAATTGGTCTCAAGTGACAGGTCAAGGGGTATGGATGGGTTGTACTTAAGCCATATCGACCCAGAATTGATAGAGGTAACAGAGGTTCTAATTTACCTTAGTTTTTAGCTCCTAAACCCAAGTATGGTGCATACCCCATGTTTAGTAACATATTCGAAGGCTTTTTAAGTTTTGAATTTTTTTGATAAAGGTGTTAAGATAGAGGTTAATTTTTTAGATGGTTAATTTTAAGATAAAGCTTTTAAGTAACTAAGGTCAATTTTTTTAGAACAATAAAAAATAATAAAGATGTTACGAATAAAATTAATATGGTTGGTTAAAATGAAGATGGGCATCAAATATTCTATATGAAAAAAATATACCGTAAAAGTCGAAAGGTAAATATTATAGTGTAACAATTAGACCAATTATGTTTTATTGCTTAGAATGTCGAGTAGATAATTATTAACATGTATAAAAGACGTATCATAAAAATGAAGATGTTAAGATAGGTGAGTGATCATATATGAAAAGACTATATATAACAAAGTTATTGGAAACAAATTGAAAGTGTCACAATAGATTATAAAATGAGGGTAAATCATTTAAGAGGGTGGGAACAAGTAGAAAAATGATCAAAAGAAGCTCCCGAAAGAACATATGAGAAACTAGATTATGAAAATATTAAAATAAAAAAATAACTCCAAAAATATTGGAAGGAAACAAGAATGATTTAAATTATATTGAGTTAACTGCTAACATGACGCATAATCATGCTCTATGAAAATAAAGAATCCATGTAAACAATCGTATGAAAAAAGGCTTAGTTAGTGTTGTATAAAATAAGATGGACTTATGGATAGACAAAACACTTATCGTGCCTCTCTCTCTCTCTCTCTCTCTCTCTCTCTCTCTATATATATATATATATATATATATATATATATATATATATATATATATATATATATATATATATATAAGCCATGGAAAATTTCCTACTTAACAAGTTCAAGCTAAGCAGAGGAGGATTATTGGATATGCATCTCCTTGAGTAACAAGCTCTCGGCCCTGAAGTCCAATTTTTATGAGTCAACCATCAAGTCGGGAGTTGGAACTTGACTCTGGTGACCACATCAAGAAAAAGCGGACGTACACGTACACAAGCATATGAAAACAAAACCTTTCCAACACTAACCAGCGTCATTTGCATGGATTGTTAGTTACATTCATTGAACTCAATCATTTGTCAGACTAGCATTTAAACTCAAAAAAGCAACATCCTTTTTTATTCTTTCCTTGTAAAACTCAAAACATTTTCAGATGCATTCATCCCTGCACCCTTTCACTGAAGCACTAATATGATTACTTTTACGTCTAAATCACCTTCAGCATGTCTTTCACTTTATGTTTTACAGGTGGTGACAGTTCACTCTTCTCCAATAAAAGGTTGCTATCTTCATGATTTGAAGACCATGACTATGTCAAGGGTATTATTAAGTGTTATTGTATCGCACCATATCGTACAATACGATGCGATACGTATCGTATCACACAATACGATATAGGTCTCTGCATCGCTCAACCAAAGAAGACATTGAATGAATTAATTTGAAAGAAGCGCATAATCATAAAGGAGATGAAGATTTTGATTTTGAAGGAAAAGGTGGTGAGGATCTTCAATAAAGAGAATATAAAGATTATTTAGTTGATGATCCTAATTACAATATGTAAATGTAAATGAATTTTATTTTTTGTTTCAAAATATATAATCCTTTTCAATTGTTGAATGGTGAATGATGAATATGTATTAATATATACTAAACTTTGCATTATATGAATTCTTTGCAATTATTAGATTTTTTTCTATTTTTTAGATTTTTACTAATTTTTTAATATTAAATTATGATACAATACGATACGTGATATGATACGCGTTGAACAACACTGGGTATTATCATGTACCCATGAAAAACAAGCATGTCCAAGCACTTGCAAGACAAACAAAGAGGCTCCTAACCAAACAACAGCACTTACATACCCTTCAACCACAAGGTGAAGGTCAGCTAAGAACTTCAAACTTAAAAATGGCAGAGTGGCCTTGCCAAAGAGAAGGCAACTTACATCCTTTCAGCAAGATACCTTGCAAGATAATTTATAGGCTTGTGGGCATCAAGGTGCTCTTGTGCTTGTCGCCTAATTTTCAACCGAGCAAGGTAGTCCACTGCAATCCAAGGAAAGCTTAGTAGCAGTGGGACCTGATTATCATCATCTGCATTTCGCAATGCCATGGTTTTCTGGACCCAGCGTGGATGATATGCAACGCAATACCATGCTGATGCCTTCTGCTCCAAAATCGAGTTTCTTTCATCATCTGAAACATTTGTGTCTGAGTCAACAGCTTCGAAGATTGACCGAAATTCTTTGTGTATTGTTGTGAAAGCATTCGTGAGCTTCTCTTTTAAGTCCTGCTGCTTCCTGCTGTTATGCTTTGGGAGAGACACAAAATGACTAGTTACTACTTCACCCTCTGAATGGAGATTATAATGGAGAAGCAGAGAGTAAAGCATCTGATCATACGAAAACTTGTGGTTCCATGCGTCCACAAGAAACAATTCATGTCCAGGAATCTCCAGGTCAAAATCGTAAGGCAAGTCTTTGTATGAGATTCGATCTGCTTCGACCATAATTTCATCATAAGCACCGAGAATTTTGCGATAGAGATGTCCGAGGACCTTCTCAGACTTGTATGTTTCACTGTCTTCTTTACGCATGAAATCAGGGTATACTTTAGGTTTGAGATGTCCAGGCAGAGTGGCATTAACTCCTGTTTTTGGGAAGTCCACAGCAATTGCTGCAAGCTTAGCCAACTCCATACATTGCTCATCCATTGCTCCAAAATCACTTAGATCAGCACGCACAACATGGGCACTACAAATTCTGCCAAGGCTGTCACTCAGCATACTTTTAAAGAAGAATTCAATAATGTCCTGCCAAAGATACATATCCCAATTTACTTAAGAGTTTTGGACAATAACGAGCACCAAGACAAAACATAACTCTGTCTCTCTCACTGTATATACATATATATATATATATGTGTGTGCATGCATGTGTGTGTGTGAGAGAGAGAGAATCAGAATCACTTGCCAGCACTGGCTGCTCAGAAAAGAAAGAGAACAGAAATGGAGTGAATGAGCTTAAGGACTTAATACAGATGATGCTTACAACGGAAGTATGATCTGCCAAAACATTTGGCTTGAATTGAATAGCATCAAAATACAAGGAGGAAATTTTCACATTTTCATTCCACAAATACAATTAGATGTCATGTTGTTGAAGTGCATGGCAAACAAGTAAAACTGAGCAATATAACTTCAATACACCCAAACACCCCAAGAGTAATTTTTTAGTTCAAAAATGAATATTTGTGAAACTGTAGCAGATATCAGGTACAACACACACACACACACACACACACACACACACATATATATATATATATATATAGACAGAGAAATAATAAACATAAGCAAATAATAACAGAATCAGCAAAGAAAGATTTCTGAGATGTAACGTGATAGGTGGATTGTAGTACTATAATTTACAAAAGCATAAAAACCACACAGGAAGACAAGAAGGAAAAAGTTTGACAAGTAAACAACAAACTTACATCTTTGTTGATGTCACGCTTTAATTCTTTTGCTTGGGCTGGAGAATAATCCATTGGTGGCGCGCTCTTTTTGCTCGAGGGGATGAGGCCCGAGTCCCAGGTAACAAAGTAGATGTCTCCATCAAGGTCGCTTCCGGATGCTTCGTTAGGATGTGGTCTTTCTCCCTTTTGAGGGAATACCAGACAATCAACCAAGTGATGCAGGCTAGGGGCATCAACTGCTTCTAAAATTCGAATATCCCCAGGGTGAAGACAAGGATTCTTGGCCACAACAACTGTCCCAGTAACAACCTGTACATTTGGTGCTCTATCAGAAAATTTAGCACCATGCTTAACAAAGCACCCCAACAAAGATGGATTTGAGACTTGAATAAAGCATTGACCATATTCAAGAATTGCTAATTCATCCATGCAACCCAACAACCACCTGCTATGCGAAATAAATATCCGTGATTTGTTCAGAAGGTCTTTCAGCTGACCTGATCTGAAGCAATAAATCATATCCCTTAGGTGAGGCTCACCCTGAGGATCAAAACCAGCACTAAGCATTATCGCTGCAGTATTTCCTAGCTCAGAGCAAGATGAGGTCAAAACCTCAAATGCGGTATCTTTGTTCTTGAGCATCTCGTCCAACTTATGGACCATTGTATCTTGCATTTTCATGAATACATCCCCGGATACACCCAGAGCTGAAAGTAATGTTATTATTTCCCTGTTGAGAAAGCCTGGTTGGAAACGTGTCCACTGCACAACCTCAAGAATGGAATGATGACTTTCGAATTTATTCATGCTAGGCCTCAATAGGAGCTTATAACAACCATGATCCAAATGGGGCCAACACATCACCACTCCCTTGCAGCCGGCATATCTGATTTGGAAACCAGATGGTCGGTTCCCAGTCAAGTCCAACTTGGATGCAACTTCCTTTGCTAGTTCTGGTGTAATAATCCCAACACCATCTGAGAAGGTATAGCTATTTCTTTTCACATCGGGAAGTTCAAGGTTTACTTCACAGGGTGGCACATCAATGGTGGCATATGTGGAAGAGAAACACTGTCCCATCCTGGCAGCACATTTTGCAACGTTCCTGATTTTGAATCTCCCCATCCACGTCCTGATAGATTGTGCACTAATATGTTTGTGTTCAGAAAAAAACCACGCAGAGCGATCCCTCAACTGATTGGAGGAGAAAGCCAGAAACGTGTAATGCCTTCCACACAAATAGAAACCGTTTCGAGCAATGTGCCTCACACGTCGAAAAATGGTTGTCCGACTAGAGGAAGACACTGAAGAGATCTTCTTAATGATGGGTGTCGGATAATAACTAAGTATGCTGTCATTGAGTAATTGTTTTCCTTCATCCATGAAAGTGACCCTTATGAATCTATCTGAAATGTCCTTGTACTTCCTAAGCACCCGATTTGAGAGCTCGACTTCTGGAGGAAGACAATAAGCTGTAGTTGGAGTTATCACTAATCTTCTCACTTCCATATTATAATCTGTACATTGACTGCCCCTGACAAGTTCTGGTTTTCTCAAAAGCCACTCTTGGACAGTTTGCAACCGTTTGGAAGCCTCAAAGATAGGATTTTTGTAGAGATAGATGTGCTGAAGTGCAGCAATGTTCAGATCGTCTGGTTGCATCCTGAGTAAGCTAAGGAAGTCCTCTGACAGATGGTGCCTACTCATGATGCCCTTGTGTACTAGGCATTGAACCAAATACAGAACTTCAAAACTGATACCCTTTTCTTCCATTAAAGAGAAGAAAGGATTAGACATAGTATTACCATATCCAGGTTCATAGTCAACTGTAGGATGTTTTGCAGGTAGGCAATCTAACACCCTCTGATCCTTGAAGTAAGCCCTGACCTTGTCCAACAAAAGCCCAAACCGTGGAGAGAAGTCGACTTTATAAAATTGGCAGTTTCCAATAGTGGCACTTCTAGTGAAATCTGTCGTCCTGATCCATGGGTCCTCATCGTCTAACAGATTAAATGGAACAGAGATGTGGATATCATCATCTGCTGTTCTATAATAGATCAAAGGTGGCACACGCAAGTGCATCAGTATAACAATGGATGCTCTCTGATTATAAAACTTCACATTCCTGATATCCCTAACTGAAAACTGCACCTTGAAATTACACTTCAACACTGTTTTCTTTGCTGAATCTTTTAAGGAAAAAACAGTATCCCTAGTGAACAATATCTTACACGTTGCATCGAAGGGATCAACACAAAAATTAACTCCTCTTTCAGGTCCTTGCCAGCTCATCAAAAAGCTTCCAGAACTAACCAATGAACCTATCTTTACACTAACATCTTCAAAATGATAGGGATCAATGGCCCTTCTCCTAGACACTTTATAACAGGAATTCATCGCCAAATCAACTTTCAGAGGGCATCCATTAAGCATAAGCTCACACCTGTCAGCCATTTCATATGCTTCGTAGGCCAATTCAGGAAGCACAAAATGAACGAACGCATGTGGGATCACCTTCTGATAGTCATCACTCTTTCTGACGTCTGAAGTAGTTGTAAGGCTGAAATCTGGGTAAGACTCAGGAGGTGTCCAAGATCTTTTCAATCTGCATCTCCATATTGTACCCACTTCCTGTTCTAGAAATTCCGTCAGATCTCTCGCTGAAACATCATCATGGAAGCCTCCTACAACCACTTGGGTTACCACCAAGCTTTTCTTCTCTTTGTCATGATTCCCACCATCCATTTTGTTAGTTTAGGTCTACTATCTTCTTTCAACAATTAAGGTCTGCTGAGGATAGATCAACCACAAAGAAGCCCTGCACAAACCAGTCGCGAATCTTTAGAAAGCCTGATCCACTAAAAGACTTAAAAGAACTTCAGACACAAGTTCCACCCTTGCCAATCAAGAAATTGAAATTAATGAACGCTACAAACATAATAAAGGGCATCCGTTTTCTTTATGCTTTCAGGCCATGGCAAAAATGAAGATTAACCTCAAAACAAGTTTACTAGCAAAACTTCTATGCAGTAATATCAGAATCTAAACCTTTTCTGGATCCCCATTCAAGATCAATCTGTTGCATCAAGTAGGATCTCTTGTGGCCTGGCTTAACTTTGTCTAACCGTTGATCACAGTAAGCATTTTGCCTCAAAAACAGAAAAAGATTATGGGGAACAGGGGAAGTGCATTCTCATTGCCACTCCCCGCTTCTAAGCACAAACAAACGGAGATAGTGAATGACCAGTCCATAAAGCATAATTAGGGGCGAAATGTCTCTCGGGCAATTTACCAAGAAACTCTCATTCATGAGAAAGAATCTAACGGATGCCTGGGCAGTGAAGCAACACACCAGAAATCCGACTCTCAGAACAGAACGAGAAAGAGAGACCATTTTAACAGCACCAACAGAACACGGAGAGAAAATATAAAAATGCACTAAAAACAACAAAACACACAACAGGCAACACAGAAATACACACACGGATAATTAATGAGCGCTTGCTGCAGAATAGAGAATGCCCAGAGTCACAGAGTCAAATGACGATCGATCGATGAGAAGTTCAAGAAATGACAAAAAACGAAACTAAATGCACAAATACTTGAATTCTCGCACTTTAAGATTCAATGGCAACGCTCACGAAGTTGACGATCGTTGGAACGCTCACCTCTTGCAAGGGGAGCGAGCGCTAAATCCCCTCTCTTCGGTGTAAACAGGGGCGGAAAAAGATGTTGGGACAATTACCAATATGCGCTAAGGCTTAGTTATTGTTTGTTGTTGTACAAGAGGAGGCCAAAGCGTAACTTATACATGCGAGTCGAACTCCTGCAATGGAACATTTTGATGCCCAACTTTTGGTGGGACAAAAAAATTGGTTGGATTAGTTGATAAATAATCTGCATGAAAACGAGTGAAGGAGTAATGGATCAGTTGGAAAATTCTAGATCCGCCAGTGCGTAACCTACCTAGCTTACGCAAAACAAGAACAACGGGGTTAAATCAAGAGAGCCTTTCAAGTTGATGGTTCGATATGATACCTGGGGTGGAATTTGTTTAACCACACCTTGACTATTAAAAGAATCACGACAAAAAGCTCATCAAACACAATGGGCTAAGCCAGCCTGTTAATAGAAATTATGGAAAAATCATCTCAAAAGTACCTTGCCTTTTGAAATACTCGGAAGATGTGCATTTCTGATATCATCTGCCTAACCCAGACTGGTAATTAAAAGAAGAAAGCAAATCAAGCACAATGAGCTACAGCTAGGTTAGGTTCTCGTTTGAATCCTAAACTGCACAAAACCAGCAAAAAAAAAAACTACAATTTTCAAAGGAAAAAAATTCAGAACCAGAAGTTCTGGTTTTTCGTTGGTTCCAGTTTCATGGAAACTGAAACGAAAACGGAACCTGTTTGTTGCGGTTTTGAGCCCGATTCTAGTTGCGGCTCCTGACCCAATTTAGTTCCAAACTGGCCATGTGTAGCTGCACCTATTTCTAGTATAGTGTGTCGGTCGACTTAAAAGAACCCACCGTTTGATAATGGTAGGGATCTGCTTAATTTACCTCAGCTTAACCAAGAAAAGACCAGAATGGTCCGTAAACGAAGAGAATATGAACACTACGTTATAGCATCGTTTTTGCTTTTTGTATAAAGCTGACGATATTTTCAATGGGTGATTTTTAGGTCTTGCTTAACCCGCAAGCAAGGTGTGTGAGCATAACAGTCAATTTGCGTTTCCAGCTTTCGTCAGTCAACTCATTCTCGGATGATGAATAATACCTTTAAGGATTAGTAAGGGTCGGTGTCCACACCCCTACTGTAAAGAAACTGCGGTCCTAAATAATGTGTTTAGTGTTTTAGGTATGTTTCTTTTAAGTGCAAAAACAGTCCCACTTTTATATAATAATATTTGGAGGTGGAGCTATTTTTATACATACAAACCCGGTTACTATTGCCAAATGGAGACTCTTAGGGTTTTCTAGGTCTCCCACTATCATACATATACCGTCTACTACCAATAATCTTCTAGAATCCCTAATTGCTAGTCCTATTTTTGACCTTGTTCTCAGGATCCACTCCCGAGCCTATTACAATGTACATGAACAAGAGGCTCTCACGAACCTCCCTTTTTATACAGAGTCTATATCACGACACAATTACATAGGAGGGTGAGTGATCTTATGCAAGTAAAAATCATCAAATTATTTGAGGGTGACAATTTGTGTACCATCACCTTATAGCACCATCTATAGAAAAGCAAACATGGTTATATGTTCTACCTTTCGATCAGGATCCATGTCTCTAGAAGAGAAAAGGTATACTCGGGAGTGGATCCTGAAAACAATAAAATGTTACACACAAAACATATATATATGTGATTAAATGTATATGTTATCGAAGTAAAGACAAAAAATAGCTTGTAATGGAAAGCCCACACATGAAAACGAGGAAGATGAAGTTAGACTCATTCTCTATAAATGTATATGTGAATGCAAAAAAGTGAGAGATTCATAGAGAAAGAGTTAGAATCTTCCCTTAAAAGCCATATGTGGGAAACCATAAAATCCATCTATCTTCTTCTTTCTCCCGATCTCATTAAGGTGAGGACCGAGTTTCTAGTTCAATACTCATTCCACTGCATCATTGACATCACCGACAATGAACTAGAGTGCAACATTCACTCCCACAATTGGTATTAGGGCCTCGGTTCATCTAGAACCCTCAAAAATAAATAAAATAAAATAAAAAACAGAGCGGAGCAAAGAGGTTGCCGAACATTTTTTCTAGTAAGAAAGAATAAAACAAGCTGAGAAAGACTGACATAAGAAGGGAAGCCCAAAGGCTCATATCAGAGAGGCCTAAAGGGAGAGATCAAAGAGGCCCAAAAAGGCAAAGAAGCCCAAAGAAAGAGAAACGCCCGAAGGCGGAGCGGCGAGGCCAAGGCAAAGTGGTGGAGAGACCTCTTCTCCTCTCTTTCCCCCTCTCTCTCCTGTTGTATCTCTCTCTTCCTCTGCTTCTTTTCTCTCTCTCCCTCTTCTCGAACCATCGAAAACCACTCAACTGTTTTCAAAAAACCATGGGTAGGAAAACTATGGTTTTTCGAAATCGTCGATGGTTTTTAAAAATCATCAGCAGTTTCAAGCAGATCGCCTTAGGCATGAGACTAAAAAGTTTGTTTTTCACCTAGTTGTTTTTTATTTTTCAAACCGTCAATAAGGAAAATTACGGAAAAGTCTAGATATTTTTAAGTAAAAAAATAATTTTGCCCTTAACAAACGAAAAGACAAAACTATCCTTTGATAGTTTATGAAAATTACAAAATATCGGTTAATTTCACATTTTTGCTAGTATATAAAAGACAATATTGTCCCTGTCTTTAAGAAAAAGTATAAATTCAAAGTAAGGATAAAATTATGATCCTACCCTTGATCAATCATGAAGTTTACGAAAAACCAGGTTCCATTTTACTATTATGCCCTGGTTCCTTTTGAAATATTACAAAACTGGATAAAAGAGAAATTTTTCTAGTTTGGCCTTAAAATTTTTGGGAAATTACAATGGCAAGAAATAAAGGAAAAATTATCATTTTATCCCTAGATTGATTTTGAAATAAGATAATCAAGTTAAGAGTATTTTTAAATTAATACCTAAGTATCAATTGAAATTACTCTTAGGTACTTGAAATTGAATGGTCTAAATTTCTTAATATGGAAAATATGTATCCCGCTTCAAATGAAATACTCTTCGGTACTTGAAATTGAATGGTCTAAATTACAATAGAAGAGGAAAATGATGCATACAAAACATTCCTTAGAGATGACACAATTGCTAGAACAATAATGCTGACATATATGGAGGATGACCTCATTAGGATATTTAAGAAATATGAGACTGCCAAAGAATTGTTTGATTCTATAACAACTAAATATGATACTACATCAAAGTTGTTCAAATATTACTATAAAAGTACAACTCCTACCAAATGAAAGGATATAATATAGTATAATATGTGAGCCAAATGTTGGTAATGGCTAGAGACTTAGATGTAGCAAAGTCAGTCATCTCTAAGGCTACATAAATATCTACCATTTTGAATAACCTTCCCCCTTCATGGAACATGGTTGCTACAACCTTGAGATTATGAGCTGAAACAAATATTTCTGAGTTATCCCTTAAACTAGCAATTGAATAAGAACACATGAATAAAAATAAGAAGGACAAGTTATAGTAGATCAAGAAGAGATTGAGACAAACTCTAAACCAAACCAAGGAAAGAATAAACCAAACAAGAAGTTTGGTTAGAATAACAAGAAAGGCAATCAAACTTTCAAAAAATTGTAGGAAACAGTTTCTTGAGTCAAGTGTTTCAATTGTTGAAAGATGGGGCACTACAAGAGAGATTGCCGCAACAAGAAGACTATGATGGAAACACTCAACAATGTGGTCAATCGGAAAAGCAATACATAATATGCGTGATTTTAGAATGCCTCTACATTGACCGCTCAATATCTGGTTAGTTCAACCCATCTTGATTTGATTTGGGTTTGATCACGTGCAACCCATCTTGACTTGATTTGGTGAACCTTGTGAGATCCTACTCCTCTTTTATCTTAGTTGTTTGCATGAGGGACCTTCTTGCTTTCGCTCCGTTAGTTAGTCTTCAATTTTTTGAACCGCTTTAACCCTTTGATGGGTATACGGTCCCGAACCTCTTTAATCCTTGGATGGGGTAAGGTTCCTTAGTGTAGGATTGTCCTTGTTTTGGTGAATCTTTTGAGTTCTGTCATGTTTTGAACTTGTTTATTTTATCTTTTGCATTTCAAATGTTATGTAAGTTTGTAAAATGGTCATTTTGCAAACATTTTGCTTGTTTGGTTGTCGTTGTCTCATCTTAGCTTTTTCAATTCTTTATTTGAAGAAAATAATTTGAAACAATAAAATTTTGCTTATTTGGCCTTGAGGGCAAAGTGATCAATTTTTATTTTGTTAACATTTGATTTTTTTCTAGGGAGTTCAAAGTATCCTTATTTTGAGGTTCCCAAAGAATTTTGGCATGAAAATGAGTTCGTTTAAGGTGTCTTTTTTAAAGAAACCTTACAAGATCTACAACCTCAATTTTTTTTGAAAAGTAAGAAATTATAAAAAAATCTTTTGAAAAATTTTGGGTGTTCACATATGCCCCTCTTTGTCATTAATAAAATTTATTTCGTTAACGACAAAGAATAACATCCAATTTTTTTCTTTTTTCCTGAATGCTTGATTTGAGTTGAGCGAAGATTTCATGAACTTTCTTATTTTTTATCAAGGGATTTACTTCTTAAACTTGGGTTATTTTAATTCCGATAAGAGAGAGAACTTCTAGCAAAAGGTCACTGAATATAGATAGTAACCGACCAATGCAAGGATCATATATGAATAAGGCCATTTATGAATGCACATGGGCATGAGATGCGTGAGATGTAATGGATAAATCATGTGTATTGGATCCTATAAGTGGACCGTTTGATAATGGCAGGGATCTGCTTAATTAACCCCAGCTTAGCTTATTAAACAAGAAAAGACCAGAATGCTCATATTTGTCCATAAACGAAGAGAATATGAGCACTATGTTATAGCATCGTTTTTGCTTTTTGTATAAAGCTGACGATATTTTCAATGTGTGATTTTTAGGTCTTACTTAACCCGCAAGCAAGGTGTGTGAGCATGACGGTCAATTTGCGTTTCCAGATTTCGTCAGTCAACTCATTGTTGGATGATGAATAATACCTTTGAGAATTCGTAAGGGGCCGTGTCCAGACCCTACTATAAAGGAACTGTGGTCCTAGACCATGTGTATAACAGACATGGGTTGTAGATTTTGCTTGAAAAATGGGGTCCATGGCTTTCTTGTATCACAAGCAAAGGTGGGCCATTCACTTTTGGACCATAGCAAATAAGTCCAGCCATGAAGGGGATGGCGTTGGCCCATCAGTGTCATCAACTCGTCCATTCCTCGTGGCATATGAGATTCCTATTGTATTATCTAATCTCTCCTCATCGTAACACAAAAGACAGAGTTTATCTCGTGCATTGCACTCATCTAAATGATGACGACACTAGAGTGGCAACTTCAGGCATGACTTGCCGTAAAACTTGAGAAGAGTTGATGGTTGTGAAATCAAAGTGAGATGTGCATGGGAGAATATTTCTACTTTAATTAGTTTCTCAGATCGTATGGAGTTCTTGTAAAAATAACAGTAGTCCCAAAAAGGAAGAGCATGAACACAATCTTTAATGGAGGAGAAAATTCTGAATCCTATAATTTCTAAATAAAAACCAAACTAACAAACCTGGTTACTATTGCCAAATGGAGATTCTTAGGGTTTTCTAGGTGTCTCACCATAGATACGTGCAATGCTCTATTATACATATACCGTCTACTACCAATAATCTTCTAGAATCCCCACCTGGGCCTCTTACAATTCTTTCTACAGTATGCAGGAATAAGAAATTCTGGGCGAACCTCCCTTTTTTATACATAGTCTTATATCTTATCAACGGTATAGTTACATAGGAGGGTGAGTGATCTTATGTAAGTAGAAATCATCAAATTATTTGAGGGTGACAATTTTTGCACCATCACCTTGTATAGAAAAATGAACATGGTTATATGTTCTGCCTTTCGATCAGGATCCATGTCTCTTCATAAGAGAAAAGGTGTAGTTAAATTAGGGATACAACAAAAGCAAACTACAACTAAGTCTTTTCCTATCTAGACGGGGTCACCTACATGGATTCTTTGTTTCCACATAGCTCTATCACGTGTCATGTTAGTAGTTAACTCACAATAAGCTAGATCATTCTTTATTGTTTCTTTCCAACACTTTTGTGGACGTCCTACCTCTTTTGATACTTTCAATATCTAGTTTTTCATACCTTCTTAAAGGTTCTTCTTTTGATCTTCTTTCTATATGCCCAAACCACCTTAAACGATATTCTCTCATTTTATCCTCTATTGGTGCCACGCATAATTTATTTCTAATAACCTCATTATATATATGGTCTTTTCTTGTATGACCATTCATCCACCTCAACATCTTCATTTTTGTCACAGACATCTTTTGTACATGATGATTAACTGCCTAACACTCAGAACCATAAAACATGATAGGTCTAATTGTTGCTCTATAATATTTATCTTTTAACTTTAATGGTATCTTCTTATCACAAAGAATACTTGATGCTCTTCTCCATTTTAACCAACCAGCATTAATTCTATATGTAATATCTCTATTAATTCTTTCATCACTCTGAAAAATTCACCCTAGGTATTTAAAAATTTCCTTTTGGGAGATGTGCCAATTTTAATTTCTATGTCCTCTGAAGTAACCAAATGATCAAACTTACATTCCATATATTTTGTCTTTGTTCTACTAGGTCGGAAGCCTTTACTTTCTAATGTTTCTCATCATAGTTTCAATTATCTATTAACTTTTTCCTTAGACTCCACTAACACAATGTCATCATCTCTAAATAACATACACCAAGGTACTTCATCTTGAATATTTTTTGTTAACTCATAAATCACCATTATAAATAAGTATGGACTTAAAGTTGATCCTTGATGTAACCCAATATTAACTTCAAAGAAGTCTATCATTCCTTAACGAGTCCTCACACAGGTTTTTGTACCATCGTACATGTCTCTTATAAGGTGTATGTATGTCAATGGGATACCTCTTTTTTTCAAGGTTCTCCAAAGAATCTACCTCGGTACCCTATCAAAGCTTTTTCTAGATCAATAAATATCATGTTAAGGTCTTTCTTTTTTACCCTAAAATGTTCCACAAGACGTCTCAAAAGGTGAACGCTTCAATAGTAGATTTGCCTGGGATGAATCCAAATTGGTTCTCTGTTGTACTCGATACTTGTTTTAACCTACGTTTGATAATTCTTTCCCACAATTTCATAGTATGGCTCATTGACTTGATACCACGATAATTTGCACAACTCTGAATGTCTCCCTTGTTCTTATATATGGGTATAAGTGTAGTCGCTCTCCATTCCTTGGGTATCTTTTGGTTTCTCCATATTTTATTAAATAAGGTTGTGAGCTAAGTGATTCCTATTTCTCCTAGGATTTTCTAAACTTCTATAGAAATATTGTCTGGTCCTATTGATTGACCACCCTTCATATGTTTAAGAGTCTCTTTGACTTTATTCTTTTGAATACGTCGGTAGAAATTGTGGTTTATATAATTTTTTGATTTGGCTAACTCTCCTAAGCTAATACTAACATCTTTATTTTCATTAAAAAGCTTATAAAAATAGTTTTTTCATCTATTTCTTATATCATTATTTGCCACTAGAATTTTGTCATCCTCATCTTTGATACATCTAACAGAAAGAAAATTAAATTATTGATCCCCCCAAGAGCCATAACTTTCGCAGATCACTTGTGGCTCGATACCCTTCAGGATTATGCAGCATGTCAAAATGTTGCTAGAGTAGGACCAACAGTATTTCTCCTCATCTAGCTGCCATCATGAGGGAGAGAATAATGCATACTCTTCCTCATGATGATGGCAAGGGAACAAAATTGCAGCCCAGTTGCGAGAGCACCTCTCACCATGATCGTACGAAATGATACCACCAATTTCCTGGCTTCGATCGCTTCCAAGGGAATTATGGAATGTGCCAACCTGATAGAGGTCTGTCACTTCGATTCAGCCATTCATACCACAAGACTTTTGAAGAACGTCTGAAACAATTTGAATAATCTTTCAAGGGGAAGTTAACCCTTGCAATAGACCATTAGCTAGAAGATTATATGCAGACGTTCTCCAAACAAATCCAATAGGCTCCAATGCAAGTTCAAGGATCCTACTTTCAACAACTATGATGGAAGGTCAGATCCGATTGATCATATATGACTTACCATAAGTCGATGGTGGCAATACATGACTATTGGTTATGCAAGGTACCCCACACTATCTTGATGGGGGTGATGAGATCATGCTTTGTTGCTCATCGACACAAAGGGGGACTATTAAATAATAAAATATTAAAAAATATGCTTGATAGAAGTTTGAATAGGTTACAAAATATGCTTAATGATTATGAAATTCTACTTCAAGTTTTCATATTTTAAAAACATTGCAAGATAACCTCATTGAATAATATAAGTCACCAATTATCCACTAACTCATCACCCTATTCAATAGCTCTAAATATAAAAATCATCAAAAGTAAACATAATTTTGACTTCCATATTTGACATTATAATTTTTTTTTAACAATTGCATATACATAACTTAAATGCTACATTTTGAAAGCATGTAGATGATAGGCCTTACGCGGGCGGATACATGATGAAGTATAGTGTGTTTGATTCTCATGTCACCCACCAGAGAGGAGTTCCGACAAGCCGTATGCTTTGAATTAAAGAGCCTCAATATCTAAACGAAGTTGAACATGAGGCCTCGTGACACCCCGTCTCTACACCTAGAGACAAATGGTGCCATCATCCTGTTGGGACTGAAGACCCAATTTTTGGATACCAAGCTAAAATGGATTGAGAAATTACTCTATCACACATTACCATAGAGACTAGATAACGAGGTGCATTTCAATTACACAAAGCAAGCACCCGTATTCCACCTAATGAACATGACCATGAATCACAGTAACTCAAAGCCATCTAACAAGCTTGAGCTAACACGATCTAACGAGACATGTTTGTATTTTGCAAACTTCACTCAGGTCAAGCGTTGACTTAAGGACTCCTAAACAGCTACCATGTGTCTCGCAGCTAATACAACTAGACAAACGACTTTTGATTAACCTGAAAGAGGCACTCGTGTTGTAGGTGATGACACAAGCAAGAGGTTGGATTCCTAACACCAGGTAACTAGCTCTGATTCTCCATGGTTTTGGGACTGGTTCGATATGCCAAGTTGGTGGTAGACTCTCCCCACTCTCTACAAAAGCTTTATTGCAAGTTTTCCAACTCATACATATGGCACGAGAAGCCTTTGGTAGGACATATCTACACATTTTTTTCTCTTCTTTAGCTTCCTCTTCAGCCTTTCAACTCGTCAAATCCCTTAGTGCCCTACACTATGTATGCATTGAGAATCTACCTTGATTTGCATATGAGAAAAAGGAGGGATCCCTATTGACGAACCTATCAACTTTGCCCCTTCATCTGTGGGACTCTAAGTTTGGGCCGACCTAATGGTCATTAGTTGTAAGATAGGCTAATACAAGGAAGAGGAAGGAGAAGAAGATCATTTTAATTTGAGGGTTTAAAAAAGGTACAAAAGATGCAAGCCCACTCGACCAAAACACATTTTAATTTGCATCCTACTGAAGCATTGAGAAGGCAAATTGTTAGTTTCTTTTCCAATGAAATTGCCTACATGCTTTTAAGATGACGTGCCATCACGAATATTCCCTTCAATGTGTTTGGGGTTCCACCAATTGTTGTGAGCAATGCAATGCTCAAAATTGCTTGATGAACATCAAACCTGCAATGTTTTGGTGGTTCTCGTATATACCGAAGCAAAGCATTGAAGGAGAATGTCAACCTCGTGAGGAGTCTTAAGTAATTTTCAAAGCAATTACTCCCTATGGAAGAAAATACATCTCCAAGAAGCAAAGGGCTAGTAATGTTCATAAAAAAATATTTTCTATTTAATTCCTTTAACAAATTATTTGAAGTCCTCTAAAAATAACAAGTCTCATGAAGGAATGATCATCACCTTAGATATGAAATGGAGGAGATAATCCTAAATATCTGCTTATTTCAAATCATAACCTAACAAACCCAGATTCCATTTCCATGTGAAGATTATTAGGGTTTTCTAGGATTCATGCAACACTTTCAAGTAAAAGGTTTCTCTATCAACAACCTTCTGTAATCTTGGTCCTCTTTGTGACTCGAGGGTGGGGAAGGTCCTTGGAATTCACTCCAATGCCTCTTACCATCCTTTTGATTGCAAAAACAAGAGATTCTCACCAATCTCCTTTCTAAATAGCCTGTATCCATGCAATGGCACATCTTCTGAGGGGTGACTGTTTTTGCAACAATAATGATTATCAAGAAAATGAGGCTCTTGTCACTTTTACACATGCCATGAAAACAAAACAAAAAATTATTAATATTGGGGTGAGTAGTAAATTAGATTTAGATATTGAGATGAAAGGCATGGAAAGAGACACTATGGAGATTGAGACATTTATGATTTTTGTTACCTGTATCTGGACAAGAGAAGTCATAATCCCATTAATATTGGAGTATTATTGCAAAGTATTTCATTTCATACTATTGTTACTGTAAACAATGAAAATTCTTACTCCCGGTTTATGAGACCAGAAATGAACATTTTCGTGCCTACGTCGCTTTGCAAGCGTGCCAGCTAGCTTACTCAAACTAGCGAAGATTTTTGAAAATATCAGACTTTTGGCGATTGTGAGAAAGCGGGATCTTTTCGCTTTAAACCTTCTTGAACCGATGCTCAAAGGTCAGTTTAAGCGCTTCAAAACTTCGATAAAACAAGTTGGACTTTGAAAAAGGATAAGTGTTTTGAACGAACTTGATTTGTGCCTAATTTACAGTTTTTATTTCACGGAGGTTGCACGATTCTAAGTCTATGTGAGTTTTAACGATTTAGGCCTGATATGTGTGTGAATATGTGGCCTAATTTCTATGTGATTCGAGTGCAAATTCGAGGGCTTGGGGAAAGTGAGCATATGCAAGGATGTTTGAAATCTTCTTCAGGGTTTTTGGAAAACAACGATGCGAGGTATGCTCAAATTGAACGTACAACTCACACTACTTTAAATATAACTACCCGAAATGAAATTGCAACACACGCGACTTGAATGTAAAACCCACGCCAATTGAACTTGCAACTCACACGACTTGAATGTAAATTGCAGAAATTAAAATATATGTATATCTTAAGAGCGGAAAGGCTCAATTGTGAGTGAGTGCTCTTGGTGTGTAAATGGAAATGGCAACTCACACGACTTGAATGTAAAACCCACCCGGAATTGAATTGCAACTCACGCGACTTGAATGTAAATCGACATGAATTGAAATATATACATATATCCTAAGAGCGGAAAGGCTCAATGTGTGTGTGTTCTTTGTGTGTAAATTGAAAAGACAAACTCACACAACTTGAATTAAATCCGCTCGAAATGAAATCTGCAACTCACACAGCTTAAAGCAAATACCCAAATTGAAGTATATACATTTAGCTTAAGAGCGGAAAGGCTCAATGTGTGTGAGTGTATAGAATTTAAATGACAAACTCACACGACTTTAATTAAAGTAAATACCCAAATTGAAATATATACTTTAGCTTAAAAGCGGAAAGGCTCAATGTACGTGTGTGTATGTGTGCAATATAAGAGCGATACGGCTTAAGTGAACGTGTGTGGTTGTGTATCAAGCACAAATATTATATTTCGGGAGAAGACTTCGCTCCGTTATTACAACCCCGTATCGAATTGAATTTATCTTAAGCGAGTAATGTAAAACCAAATGTAAATAAATACTTACAAGCAGTCGGTTTTGCCACTCGAGTTGCTTGAGTCCGTCCTCCTTGGCAGCCACAAGAGAGGTCTCCCTAGGTGGGTTCCGTCGTGAGAGTTTAGCTTGGGTTCACTTAGGGGCAGCCAAGTGTGTTTTATGGCATAGGATTGGGCTGGGTTCGGCCAAGGTTTAGTTTAGGTAAGTCTTAGTTAGGTGAGGTTAGTCTGGGCCGTGGGAGTTGGTCCTAGTTAGGTTTAGGTTGGGATTTGGTAAACGGGTATGAGCTAGGTGCGGCCAGCACCTAGCTTGGTTAGGGCTTGTAGGGGTTTTGTTAAGGTTGGTGCACGGCCAACCGAGCTTGGCCGATTGCTAGGTGCACTCGACGGGCTTAGGGGTAGGACCTAGGTGGGTCACGGGACAGGGGTATGGCAAGGCGCTGCTGGCGTGCAGCAAGGTGTGCCGGGTGTGCAGGTAAGGCACTGCAGTGTGCAGGCCAGGGGGCGCACAGTAGGGCACTGGTGATGGCAGGGTGTTGGTGCGGGAAGGTGGCAGGGTGCTGGCACGACGTGCAGTGGGGTGCTGGACAAGGGTCCGGATGGTGCTGTGAGGCGATTGGGCTAAGGGGCCGGAGTGTTGGAGATGAGGTGTGGTTGAGGTGCGCAGCTGGTCGGGGTATGGCAACAAGGCGCTGGCCGGGTGCTAGGAAGACATTTAATAGGGTCGGTTTAGGGATTTTAATTAAGTCGGTTTAGGGGTTTTAATTAGGTCGGTTTTGGGGGTGGCTAGGCTACGTTAGGTTGGTTTAATGGAGTCGGTTGGTGGGGTTTTAAGGGAGCAAGCTAGGTGTAGCCATCACCTAGCTAGGTTCGGTTTGGGGTATGTGAGCTAAGTGGGTTAGGTGGGTAGGTTTAGGGTGAAAACGGCCCAGCTAGGGTGCGGTTTGGGTTAGGTTTAGGTGGGATTTAAAGGAGTCGGTTTTGGCTAAGTCTAGGTCGGTTTTGGTGAAATGGGCTAAGTCTAGGCTAGGTTTGGGTTAGGTTTAGTGGGGTCGGTTGGGTGAAGTGGGCTAGGTTAGGTCGGTTGGTTAGGGCTAGGTCAGGGTTAGGTTTAGAGACCTATCTCTTGGAGCCGAGTCCACCCTTTTGCAGCTTTTGATCCATGCCATTTGCATGTTGGTGTAGCCCTTTGGTTAGGTCTAGGTCCATACAAGGCTTGAACCCATACCCTTGATCAAGCCCACATAGCTAGCCCACTTGAAAATATCAAGCCCACCATTCTTCTCTCTCCTACTTTATGCACTCTCTCAATCCTCTCACTTCAAATTCACGTGAACTTTTATGTCCCCCCTTGCTTCTATTTATAGGCAAGGGGATGGGTCTTGGATTTGGTTTTTATGATCCAAATCCGATCCAAACACTATTTGGGCCTAGATCTGGATATTTATGTCTAGATCCAATCCAAAATTTTGTTTCTTCAGTCTTTCTCGGTGTTTTGAGACGAGCGGTTTTTACGGGCCGTGGCTTCATCAGTGCTCCGTCTTGAGATGAGTTTTTCCCAACTTTCTTGTCCGAACGTCTTCTCACCTTCTGGACTTCGTTTTGGTTTGATTTCTGGAATTTCAAGCTTGGGCTTGGATTTCTGATGGCTTCGTCGGTGCTTTTGGCTTTGCATTTCATTTTACAAGGCTGAAGTCTGCTTCTGGCCTGGGTTCTTCTTCTGATTTTTGGAGCTGCTTTTCGATTAGGCTCCACCTGCTTGATTTGGCTGCTTACAAAATTTGGGTTTTAGCCCGAGTTTAAGAAAGCTATATTTTGAAAGAGCTTTTGACAAAAGTTTAAAATCTTGGAACTCCTGGGTTTTCGAAAGTTCAAAATTGGTTTTGAAATGGTTTTACAAACCAGGTGTTTGTTTTAAAAATCATTTGATTTTGGGATGTTTACAGTTACATGCACATTGGTATTCATATATGTACTTTTATTTTGTGTTATTGTTACATGCACTCCAAATGTTATTGTTTATGATGCTTTATTGCATGAAAATTGTTGCAAGTGATAGAGTTATATGCACTTTTATTTCACTTCATATTTAGATGCTTGAGTACTAAATGAAGTTGCATACAACTATTTCATATTCTTTAAGGTACTTGTAACAAATGATACAATATTATAATTTTCATGTTTTAATGACAATTCAAAGAAAGGAACAATGATTATGGAGGAGAGTTATGAAAAGTGTACATGTTAGTATTTTTATATTTATATGAACATGCACATCATCAACCTCATTCACTTACACATAATTCTATCAGTAAAGGTATAGATTTCCTTACAACATATTGTAGAGATCGATCATTTTATCATTTGTTCTTACATATGTAACCATAAACTAAAAAAGTGCTATGTGATATTATTCTATGGGATAAAGGTTTGCTACACGATGCACAGGAAGTATTAGTAGAAGACTAAGTTTGTATGATGTTATGGATCTTAGGTCAATGAGCATATGATAGCAACACAATATATTTTTCACAGCTTAGATCACACAATAAGCAAGTATTTTAATAAAGCTATAGCAGGTATGTATTATATAGCATAAGAATGTATATATTGAGATAATGAGAAGACACCTTCAAAGATTACAAATGACCCAAGGTTCTTTCTCTATTTCAAGGTATATTTGTTTCCCCATAGTAAATCATATACATAAATATATCATTGATAAAATATGTTATAATTTCCTATGTATGAGAAAGCTAGGGTAGGCAGAACGAGGATCATATATGTTGAACCTAAGAACCCCGTTGGTATGAATCTTTTCACATTTATTATGCACATATGGTTGTTGATGTGATCTTTACGGTAAAGGAAGAAAACTCTATTGGCGCAACATTAATAGGAAGAGCCTACTTGCTTGTATAAGAGATCCTAAATGGTCAAGAAGTTGACAGGTGGCTGAACATATGATGATTATTATAGCCCCCTTGATGGGGGAGCTAGAATCCATGTTAAGCTCCAATATTTTGATAGTCAAGGGGCATAAGGAGTGGTAATTTCCCTGGTGTGCCGTATACATTTTTTCCTCAAAGAAAGGGACGCAAAGTTTCTCTATATCAAGATGCTCATGTTTCTAACAATTACAATCCTAAAATATCTCTTGGTAATGTAAAGTATTATGAACCTTATAGATGCTGGGAAGATATATTTGATGCAAAGCACTTGACTTACATTACTAGTTGGTCTATGTATACTGACATAAGATTGATTAGGGATTCGAATAGGTAGAAACCAGGGGGAGATGTTACACTCGGACAACCTCTTAAGAGAAAGGCAAATGAAGGTGTAAGGGTTCTTTGTCGGTCTACTTAAGAAGGATGGCCTGATGTCTACACATGATGAAGACAACAAACTTTTTAAGGGGCACAAAAGTTTACTGTGTACTATGCCCTAGGAATCCTGATAAAGGTGGAAGCATTGTACAGGATTTGGAGATATGATTTGAAGACCTGGATTCAGTGCATCACATAAAATCTCTTATATTTGGAGTTTGCAAAATGTGTGCACAACTATGATATTAGGATAGTTTCAATTCATGAAAATCAATATCATTCAATAGGAACTAAATCAAGCCATTTCTACCAATACCCAGCTATTTAAGCTACTCTAGAAGGGAATAATAGGATTAGTGGTGCTAATGTTTTGATGCCTATGCAACTTTGTCAAAGGCCTTGGTGAGGCGTGATTGGGTTTCACATGATTCTGGACCCAATTAATGAACCTTACGACAACCTTACCCAAAATTTTACATGAAAGAAAATACATAACCCTATGGTTAAAAACATTGGCCATAATAATATAGCTACAAGTACTGAATGTAGAAAGATCAAACTCATCAGAAAAACATTAAAAAGACCAAAATATAAGAAAAAAAGAAGAATGAAAAGGAAATCTTTATTAGCTGAAGAAGATGGTTACAACTACAACCTAGGATTACAACTAATAAAAAACAAAATAAAGGAAATAGATAAGTTTATTATGTATGTTTGATAATGATTCTTCCAAGGTGAGCAACCACTCTCTTTCATAATCGCCACTCTCTTTCATAATTGAAGGTGTGTTAATTCTAAACTTTTCTCCACTTGGATAGATGACTCCTTAACTTCTCTAATTCCTAACAAAATGATTGATTGGTAACTCCTATTTCTTATTTTGAAAGGGTGATGGCCTATTAATGGGTCATTGCTTTATTCTTAGTGGTTACGATATCTCATTGTCTCCAATTCCTAAAATAGTGATTTGTAACTCCTTTGTTGTACTTGCAAAGAGTGTTAGCCTATTAAAGCACCATTGTTTCACTCTTAGTGATTACAATTACAATACCACATTATCCATAAGTATTCATAGTGTACCTAAGATTCTTTTCATGTGCTCATACTGGAAAGTTCAAAATTACTAGAAGTTTCTCCTCAACTCCTTTTGATTTTTAGCATTAACATGTTGCCCTCCTACAATCTTTAGTGAGAGTGAAGATTATGTGCTTTTACACAATACCAAAGTTTAAAGTAAGTCCTCTTCTATTAGAGTAGGTACTTGTATTGCAGGTTAGAATTCTTTTTCTTTATCTCTCTTTATTTCTTAGTGTAGGCTAAGCACAATTTTGATTTGGAGAATCTCAAGCCACCATAGGGTTTTAGTGGTAACTTAAGGAATAGGTCATGAGTTAGCCTTGGTGTGAGGAAGGTAAGATCTACTATATCTCCAACTTCTCATGAGATCAACTTTGTGCTAAGGAAATTCTATAAGTATAGAGTTGATTTTATCACCCAATTCAACTTCTCAATAAACAATTTGAATATTCAAAATTTCAAGTTGGTTTCTTTAGTCTAGCTTCATGAGTAGGCAAGTAATCAACCATCTTGTTGTACTTTATTGTTGGCATATGAGGTCATCATAAAATATCTTGCTATCATTGTTGTAGTTATCCAAGGACATAAAATCTTTGAAAGATTGCACATTTTCATTTATCATATGGAGGATGTAAATGTAAACACCTAAAATGTTTCCTCATTTTTCTCTATGAGACAAGTGTATCATATCGTATCATAAATTTTTAGTTAAAAATAGTTAAAATAATAAATAAATAAATACAAGAAAATTTCTAAATGATTATTATGAATCAAAATAAAGATAAGTTTAAAAATTGTACAAAAAACTTATTTAAATTATTTAATAAGGTATCAAAGTTGCTAACTTTGGGCGTGAATCACTTACCATTTGCATGAGCTATAGGTGGATGCTCAAATTGGCAGGTAGCAAGGAGTTTCCTTTCTTATCAAGGAGTTGCTTTATTGCATGAAAATTATTGCAAGTGATAGTGTTATATGCACTTTTATTTCACATCATATTTATATGCTTGAGTACTAAATGATGTACATACAACTATTTCATATTCTTATATGTACTTGTAACAAATGATACAATATTATAATTTTTATGTTTCAATATGACAATTCAAAGAAAGGAATAATGATTATGAAGGAGATAGTTATAAAAAGTGTGCATGTTAGTACTTTTATATTGATATAAACATGCACATGATTGACTTCATTCACTTATATATAATTCTACCAGTAAAGGTATTGATTTCCTTAGAACATATTGTAGAGGCCGATCATTCTATTATTTGCTCTTACATATGTAACCAAAAACTATAAAAGTGCTATGTGATATTCTATGGGATAAAGGCTTGCTATAAGATGCATAAGAAGTATTAGTAGAAGACTAAGTTTGTATGATGTTATGGATCTTAGGTCAATGAGCATATGATAGCAACACAAAATATATTTTTCACAAATTAGGTTACATGATAAGCAAGTATTTTAATAAAGCTATAGCAAGTATGTATTATATAGCATAAGAAAGTATATATTGAGACAACGAAAAGACACCTTCAAAGATTACGAACGACCCAAGATTCTTTCTCTATTTTAAGGTATATTTGTTTCCCTATAATAAATCATATATATAAATATATCATTGATAAAATATGTTATAATTCCTTGAACTATCATCAACCCATGGTACACATATTCTTAACTATATACCAAGTGGTGATCAACTGCATTACTATAACTGAAAGAGCATAATATCACAAAATGTATTAGGTATTGTTGGGTTTGATATGTGCTTTCATTATATTTATGCAGGATGGGAAGGAAGTGAAACTCATGCACGAGTGCTTCAGAGCACACTTGATGATGTTATTCATCTATTCATGGTAATAGAAGGTAATACATCTATTAATAATTAATGTAACTAATAAAGTATACCTAAATATATGTTAATGATGTTTATCATTTAATGATGGAGGATATCCATGAATAACTAGAATTATTACTCCATATTCAAAACATATATACCACTTGTCTAAATTCAATGCTTCTAATGTTAATTCTATCCGTGTGAAAGAAAAGTTGTTCAACCATAGGCACTCCTCACTATGAACTACAGTTGAATGCACATTTAGAGTCTTGAAGGCACAATTTCCTATATTTAATCTCAAATTTCATATCTATATCATGTACAAGTATAAATTGTAATAGCTACATGTGCCTTACATAATTTTATTGTGGCATACAAGTCAAATGTTGTTCATTTCAAATAAGATGGTGAAAGAAGTAATGTTAAAAACATTACGTACAAGAACCCCATAATGAAGTTACTCATAGTGAGTTGCATGCACAATGTGGTAGTAATAGACAACAGAGAGACTTATTAACAAATACAATGTGAAAAAATTATCCAAACAATAAGTTATCTATGAAATATTAATTATGAATTTTAATATTATCTTTTCTTTCTTATTTATATTGTTGAACTAATGTTGATATCTCAAATTGTTTAAAAGGACCATTTGGATCATGATGTGGTTAGTTCTGTGTATATGATGTAGAGGTAATTTATTATAATGGTTTACCTGAAGTGTGACTTTCATTTTATTTTAATTATGCTACTTCTCTTTGACGTGTCGCTTTCATACTTTTCAATACTATCATGACCTCTTTTTTATTACTAATTTTTGGGTAGAACGGTTTGATGTAGGAAGGATATCGATCGCAGGTAAAAGCTTGACATTTTCCTATAATGGTTGATACTTTTTAGAATGACTTCATTGTAGACTTCAAATTGTAGTTGTAATTGATTTTGTTATGTACACAAACTTATAATTGGTTTTACCATTGAAGTTCTAATGGACTTAAAACATGCTTTAAAGATTTTTTATTCATCTTCTTTAGATGATATCTATGTATTGCAGCTCCTTTTTATAGAATTGCCTTCATATAAGGAGAGAATATGGTGAAATTTCTCTAGAAAATAGAAGCACAAAGCAAGTCCAAGTGCAAATCAAACACAAAACCATGGTTTCAAGTGTTCATTCCATGTGCAAATCAAATAGAGAGCCATTGATAGTCCTTACTATGGTTACAATTACAACTGAGGATTACAACTAATAAAAAACAATAGAAAGGAAATAGATCAGTTTATTATGTATGTTTGATGATGATCCCTCAAGGTGAGCAACCACTCTCTTTTATAATCGAATGTGGGTTAATTCTAAACTTTTCTCCACTTGGATAGATGACTATTTAACTTCTCCAATTCCTAGCATAGTGATTGGTTGGTAACTCTTATGACTTATTTTGAAAAGGTGTTAGCCTATTAATCAAAATTGTGTGCTTTTATACAATACCAAAGTTTAAAATAAGTCCTCTTCTATTAAAGTACAGTTAAGATTTCTTTTTATTTCTCTCTATTTTTTACTCCAGGCTAGGCATAATTTTGATTTGGACAATCTTGAGCCACCATAAGGTTTTACTGGTAACTTAAGGAGTAGGTCATGAGTCACCTTTGGTTTTAGGAAGGTAAAATCTACTACATCTCCAACTTCTCATGAGATTAACTTTGTGCTAAGAAAATTTTATAAGTATCAAGTTGATTTTATCACCCAATTCAACTTCTCAATAAACAATTTGAATATTCAAAGGTTGTACAGTTCAAGTTGGTTTCTTTAGTCTAGCTTCATGAGTAGGCAAGTAATCAACCATCTTGTTGTACTTTATTGTTGGCTTATGAGGTCATTGTTAAATATCTTGCTATCATTGTTGTAGTTATCCAAGGACATAAAATCTTTGAAAGATTGCACATTTTCATTTATCATATGGAGGATGTAAATGTAAACACCTAAAATTTTTTCTCGTTTTTCTCTATAAGACAGGTGTATCATGAAATTTTAATTAAAAATAGTTAAAATAATAAATAAATACAAGAAAAATTGTAAATGATTATTATGAATCAAAATAAGGATAATTTTAAAAGTTGTATACAAAACTTATTTAAATTATTTAATAAGGTATCAAAGTTGCTGACTTTGGGCGTGAATCACTTGCCATTTGCATGAGCTATAGGTGGAGGCTCAAATTGGCAGGTAGCAAGGAGCTTCCTTTCTTATCCAAGAATCCCAATTAGACTAGTTTCCTAATTTGTGGATTGGTGGAGCTCAATTTGGAAGATATTGAGTTGCTTTGATAAAATCCTAATAGCCAAAAGTTGCTGAACAATCTTGAAAATCAAAGAAATGCCGATGAAATACACCGGTACTTGGGACAACAAACTCTTGGAGAATTAGTTGTATGATGTGAATGTGTACTTAAAAACCACACGCATGTTAGTTGAAGACCAGCTTGCTCATCCAATCCATGCTCTACTTGGATGAAGATGTGAAATTATGGTGGCTAGTCAAGCAACGGGTGATGGACGAGAGTGGTCAGCCACTTGGAACCAGTTGATCGGATTTGAAGGAGCTTCGCAAACAATTTATGACATCATTTGCAGAGTAGCAGACCCGAGAAGTTCTACTACAAGCCAAGCATACGGGATTCATTTGGGAATATGTACATAAGTTTAGTACCTCCCTTTTACAAGTTAAAGACATGCACCCATGAATTTACACTATGTCATTTCTATTGTGAAGAGTCTTATAGATTTGCAAAGAAAATGGACAATGAAGAAAGAAGGCAATGGCAGCAAGCGCAACTTCCATGAAAAGAAAAGAGACAATTCAGAGCAAGAGGCCAAAGCACATCATGGTGGATGAGGCCAGCCATGAGGCACTGCTATGGGAAGGAAAGGGCATCCAACGGTATGCAGCCATTGATTAAAAGAGTTATGGTACGACAACAACCCACTCAAGGAGGAGGAGTTGCGCATGGAAAAGGGTAGCAGCAAGGTGTTGTCGTCCAAGATCATGCAACTTGTTGTTTAATTTGCAACGACCCCCATCTTATAAAACTTCCTCAGCCGCACCCAAGTCAATGCCATGGTGGAGGACCAGACCGTGCAGACATAAGAGGATGTCATGTATGCCCCTTCATACCAGCTCCTCAATGTGATGATCGTGGAGCACCCTTTATGGACCAAACTCATGTATGTGGAAGCTCACATTAGAAGGAACACTCTAAGATCTATGGTGGATAGTGGTGCCACAGATTCAATCCTCACAACCACCACTGCCCAAGCATTAAAGTTGAGGTTAGTACCCATTGGTAAGTCACCAAAAAGTGTGAATGTAGCCAAAGATACTCTCCAAGGGATAGCGCCATCCATGCGCATGAGGGTGGGAAGTTGACCTGAGAGATGGATCTCTTGGTGATCGGCCTAGACGACTTCACACTTATCTTGGTCTTGGATTTCCTGCGTGGTGGTAAGATCATGGTTACACCATACCTCAGAGGTTTCGTGGTGGTAGATGAGAGTCAACCATAGTTCATCATGCAATGCAATCTCAGCAAGGCACTTATGGAGATGCCTGCCCTTGATGTTGGTTATCCCTGTTCAGAACCTCAATGCAATCTCACATTAGAAGTAACCTCCAGTTGTTGTGTCACATGTTGCTGAATAGAGGAGGAATGCCCCAAAGGCCCGTTGCACAACCAAAACCTGTTGCACAATCGGCCTATCCCTACTAGCACCCTGAAGTAGCGCAAGGGCAATGGCCCTAGCACAGTGACCCCTACCGTAACACCCCTGTGAATCGTCCCCCTACGAGGAGATGGTGCCCGATCTCTTCAGATCATGAAGCAACTACTACAACTCACAGTACAACCCCTACAGGTGCCACCCGGAAGGCAACACCCTCTACCCTTAATACCCATGCATAGTCTCAAGCACACCCTGCTCTTGTTACTTGCGCCCAATGCCAGCCTCCTGCCTTCAGACTTTAGCGCAAGGGTCCTACTCTTTGTATAGCCAGCACTAGCAACAATGCCAATGCTAGTGCTAGCACCAACACACCCAATTTGGTGTTCTTGTTTGCCTTGCAGGTATTAAACAATATAAAGAACAAGCAACCTATGTTGTTGGTTATGCACTTGAAGGAGGAACCAATGGTGGATACCAGTCCCATACACTTGGAGGTAGCCTGAGTGTTGGAAGAGTTTAATGACATGATGCATAAAGAACTTCCAAAGCGATTACCCCATGCCAGAGATTCAATCACGAGATCATCCTAAGCCCCGAAAGCAAGCCACCATGTAAGGCAACATACAGGATGGGACCAATTGAGTTGGTCGAACTAAGGAAGCAACTATACGAGTTGCTTGCTGCAGGGATGATACAACCATCGAAGAGTCCGTATAGTTGTATGGCTCTCCAGTTTTGTTTGACAGAAAACATGATGGTTTGATGAGAATGTGTGTTCATTATCGTGCATTAAATAAGGTAACCATGAGAGATAAGTATCATCTGGCTTTGATATCAGATTTATTTGATAGGTTGAGGGGTGCATGATGGTTCACGAAGTTGGATTTATACTCTGAATATTTGCAAGTGTGAATTGCATCTAAAGATGGGGAGAAGATGGTGATGGTGACTAGATACGTGCGTTTGAATTCCTCGTCAGGCCATTTGGCCTCACCAACACCCCATCTATATTCAACCGATTGATGATGAAGTTTTGTATGAACTCTTAGATAATTTTGTCATTGTGTATTTGGATGACATTATAATTTACAATAAGAGTCTAGAGATACATGTAGAACATCTTAAATAGGTGTTCCCTAAGTTGCATGAACATGAATTATATGTAAAGAAAGAAAAGTGTGACCTTGCAAGGGAAGAGAATTCCTTTCTAGGCATGTGATAGGACATGGTTATGTACCAAAAAAATAAGGCCATCTTAGATTGGGAGATTCCTAGGAGAATCACAAAACTTAAAAGTTTTCTTAGTTTAGGTAATTATTATCACAGGTTCATCATAGGTTCCAAGATCGTTACTCTACTCACAGAGATGCTCAAGAAGGAGGTATCATGCGGTTGGGATGTGCCCCACCTCAAAGAGTTTGAAACCTTAAATCATGCCATCTCCAACGAGTTTGTATTATACCTACTAGACTTCGCACTGCCCTTTGAGTTGCATACAAATGCCAATGACATTGTAGTAGTTGATATACTCATCCAAAAGGGACAACCAATTGCTTTTGAGAGCCAAAAACTCAAAGAGACAAAAACTCGATATTTGGCTCATAAAATGAGTTACTAGTTGTTGTTCATTGTTTGCTAGTTTAGAGAGTTAATCTCTTAGGGGGGCCATTCATAGTGCTCATGGACAATGTGGTAAATACATTCCTCAAGACCTATAAGAAGTTGACGACTAGGCAAGCGCATTGGTTGGAGCTCATGAAGGATTACGAATTCCACTAGTAGTATCAATTAGGGAAGCACAATCTGGTAGATGACGCCCTGAGTCGAAAAAGAGTGATTGAGATGGTGGCCACCGTTACACGTCTTGAAGGAGATTTACAACAATACATGAGGTTGCATGCACCAATGGACCCTACATATGAACAATTAAGGAGGCATGCCAGTGAATGTATTGCCAAGAACATTGTGGAAGACGATGGACTCCTATGGACATTAGAGCACCAGTTGGTGGTACCAAAAATAGGTGATCTATGACGCCTAATCTTAGGTGAGTTACATGACACTCCCTACATAGGTCATCCAGGGAAGGATAGGACCTTAGCACTCCTACAAAGAGGCTACTATTGGCCTCGCATGGCTCAAGACGTGTCCTATATGTCAGTAAGATAAGACAAAAAGGAGCCGCCCAACAGGACTTTTGTAGCCCCTACGAGTGTCGAGTCGACCTTGGTCTTTGGTGACTATGGATTTCCTAGTGTTGATGTGTTTCAATCTGTATTTGTGGTTATTAATAGGTTTTCTAAGTATGTTATCTTCATGGCAGCTTTAAGAGAATGTTCAGCTAAGGAAGTAGTCAACCATCCTCAGATAGTTGGCACAAAGTTGTATTTCTCACAGCTCATCATCCTCAAACAAATGGTCAAACTGAATGGTTTGATGCATTATTAGAGGAATGTCTATGACATTATGTAATAGTCAGTCAGAAGAACTGGGTTAGTTTGATCACAAAATTTGCACACAACGTATACAAGAGTTTTGCTATGGGTAACAACTCTTTTGAGTTGACAATGTGATGGCAACCATTGTTACATCTCGACTTAGCCCAAGATGGGGCTAGCTGCAGTTGTCCAACTACTTTAAAAGAAATTCAAGAGAGGCACACAATATTAGCTAAAGCCCGCACTTCGTTGGAGCGTGTGAGAGCAAAGATGGCAATATTCGCCAATAGAAGAATATGATATTGGTGATAAAGTTTGGCTAAGAATCCCCGATTACATATGGAAACAAGTATATAAAGGGATCCAATTCAATCTCAAACACAAGTATAATGACCCGTTTGAGATTATAGAGAAGATTGGTGGCTTATGGGTTAAGTCTACTACAACGATTGAGAATTCACCTAGTCTTTCACTTTAACAAACTTAAACCTTGCTATGAGGATCCATCTTGACGAGAGAGGTGTCCACCTCCACTCATTAGGCAAGATTTGAGTCATATATCGAAGATATTTTAGCATGAAATACGTGAAAAAGGGCCTAAGAAACTTTCATGGTATACGTGAAAAAGGGAGAGAATTGTCACATCACTTGCAGACCCCGTCTCACAACCCGCGTGCCACCTGCCTTGACGCCATAGTCACACATGCCCATGCACCCTTATGCCACACAAGCCATCCTGTAATATTAGGACACCTGCCCACGCACCTCGCATACCATGTCATGGTGAGACAGAAGACAGATCTTTGAGTTCTTGTCTACGTGCAACTGCCACCTTATTGTGATGTACGTAATCATGCATCGCCCAACCAACACAAGCCAGATAACCCATGCCACCGCAACGTCCTGACATGCACCCCACAAATTTAAGAGTCATGTCCCAATGCCCTATCCACGCATCCTATAGTAGTGCCCCACACGCCATGCACCTTAGCGCCAAGAGAGGTTTCTCTCATTGTAATAATAAGTGAGCATCGCTTGTGCATGCCTAGGATCAGGAGTGGATCATGTGGATCCACTCCAGGTCATCTAGGGGCTTGTCTAGCTTTGCCCATTTAGTATGCTTGTGCCTTGTCCTTTGTGATATAAAAGGAAACCAACTAGGAAAGAGAAAATACTTTCATCGATTCCTCTTTGAGTCCTAGATAGAGTCAAGAGAGGATTGGAGAGAGTCCAGTCATAGAGTGCTAGAACGATAGTCTAGTGGTTGAACCGTTAAGGTGCCTTAGGCATCTTTCGCTGACCACCCCCATTACCATCCTTGGTAGAGTCAGACTTATCTAAGAGTACTTGTCGCCTAGCGGTGCCTTAGACGGCTGCGTGGTTTCTCTTGAAGGATCTAGGGTTGGCTCGGGTTGAGTTTGTAACCCCTCTTTCTTCCTTCAATAAAAGTTTATTTTCTTGATTCATTCGTGTGTGTTTGGGTTAAGGAGTTGAGGTAAGGCTTGATAGTTGAGGAGGCTAGAGACGGTTGCCGCCGGTGGTGCAGTGATAATATATTTTCCTATTAGTCAAACTCATGGGTCGTGTACATGGTGGATGACTACAATGAGGTAGTTAAGGGATGCTCAAACCCAAAAACAAAATCCATATGTTTGGATCGAATATGTGGGGTTGTAGTTAACGGTTCCTGTCTGTGGCTAAACATTTCATGCTACTCTCCCCTCCCCTCCCCCCCATTTTTATTTATTTATTTATTTATTAAATAATTATAGTTATTTGTTTCTTTTGTTGGTTATTATCTTGGTTCATTATAGAATGTGAAATGGACCTCGTTTGCTTCGAGCCTGTGTAAAAGCGCATGTATTTTCTAAGCAGAGTCCTCCTTTTTTGATAAGCAAGCTGGGGTTCCACAGACCTATATCTTGATGTGCACCTAGATTTTGAACGCATGACCTACCACCAGTTAACCAGCACCTTACCTAGGTTGCGCCTGTCACACAAGGCTTAAGTTGTTTACAGGAAACAAACGGCCCGAGAACGCTACGTTGACTAAGAAAAGGGTGCCTTTCGCCGATGACGTGATGGAGCCATCTGGGGACGATGAAGAGTTCAGGAGACAAAACACTATGAGACATAGACATGGTCGAAATCAGCTAAAATACCAAATCTACCAAAAAACAGAGAAGATGCGGAAAAAATGTGTGGCTCTGTACAATGGGATACTGTCTTCGAAGCATAGCAATAATATGTTGATCATAGGAATCATCACCCAATATGTAGAAGAAATTGCATAAATAGGTCGTGTAACTGGCCTCCTAAAAGCTTATTTATCGTTTGAATCACCATTATGGTATGGAAGGCTTGAAACCGCTGGTTCTGAAGAAAAACTGGTTTTGGTATCATGGAAGTGTAACTAGAATCGAACCGATTGATCTCCAGTCCCAGGTCCGGTTTGACCAATTCCAGTTTCAACGGCTGAGCCCATTCCAAACAAGGTGAACCACCATATGTATGAAGAACTTGTTTGGTATCTTGTAGGCACAAATAGTTTAATACATATTCGATCTCACAAGTATGAAAATTTTGTGCTTAAATAAACGTAGAACATGAAACAAGAAGACTGTTAACCGAACAAGAGTCGCTATGTTATTTAAAGTTGAATGGCGTTGGCAACTTGACCTTCGATCCGGCCAACTTAAAAGAACTCCTGTGCACTTCCAATTTACCTTCCATATATGTTTTAAGTCTTTTAAAATTTCAAATGTTTTAATGGTTTGTTTTGGTTCTGGGAGGTTTAGGCTTCAAAATGAAACTGGAACTAAAATGGACAGTTCCAAAACAAAACCAGAACCAGAATCGGCCTGATCTTGGTTCGATTTCCATTCCTGGTTCGAGGAAAATCAATTCAGCCATGTCTAGTTGCTACACTTCTTTTATCGTCTTAATTTTCTAAAGTAGATATTTTATTAAAGGTAATGAATTAGTACAGATTGCTTCGTAGAGTTTGCATAAAACCTCACATTGGGGAGATCCCAGCGAGATGCAATTACAAGGCAAAGCCAAAACAGGTATGTTAAACTGATAGAGAGACACAGGATTAAGACTAAGCGAACCGAGTGACAAGATGCGCCAGGGAGTGAAAGCATGCAATGCCAAAGCATCCTACTATCCAGCCAAACCCCTCACCTGGTGACACTTGACAATTGGAGGGCATGAAGGGTTGTTCAACTTGATTTTTTCCATTACATGAGGTCGACAAAGATCGGAGCTCCTTCATTCAGCCGTGACCATGAAAAGGAAGATCTTAATATGAGCAGGACTTACGAAGATACATGATTCAAAATATTTGAGACGATCCCAGAAAGAAGTTAGCCAACCGGAATGGCAAGGAGTATCCACTTTTATTAAGGCATCTCAATTTATAAAAAGAGGGTTGATATGAACTGAAGACAATGAATTTCCTCTTCCGTTCTTTCTCTTGAGTTTTTCAGTGGGTGATCCTTCAATTCAGTGATGTTCCTATTTCCTTTTAAAATTCCATGTGGAATTGACGGTTCCCACCATTTTTCTGATGACGTGAAGTCTTGGAATTCCCAAGCCGAGTAGATCCATGTATTAATCAAGGTGATGAAACAGTAGCAACTATGGGAAGAACGTATACCAAATATCTTGAGATGTGACCACTTGAAAGACTTCAAAGAGTTGGCTGGCCATGCAAATGTTTGGTATGAGAATTAATATGGAAACTAGAAGACGTAAAACACAAAGGACGTTCGTTAGAATACCGATCTAACGGAGCATGTGTGTGGCCACTTTGGCCTCAACGAAAACATTCACATAATTAAGAAGGTGGGCATCCTTCCTAGATTATATTTACAACAGTTTTTGAAAGTGTTTTTATAGCACGGGTACAAATGTGACTTTTTGCCAGGTCCAGTATGCTAAAGGATTCATGCACCTCATTAATTTTCCGGTCACCGAGACTATCAAGTCCATAGGTGTTGTAGATCAAATTATCGTTGGAGAATGAACAAAGCAACCCGGGTCGCTTAACTTGCGGAAGCAACGGAAAGAAGGAGAAGGAGATGAAGAACATGATTTTTCCGGTTACCCTTAGAGCCTTTTCCATAAGGAAGCTCTATATGTTTCTAGTATTGAATTAATGATGTATATTAACATATACGGTTTATATATTTCTAGGCTTTTTCACTTTCCAATGTTTTTGTCATGGGTTTTCTATTAAAGCTTTTTTCTTGTTGTTGAGAGATGTCCGTTTACTTCAATAAAGAAAAACACTTTTATTTAAAATTTACTTTTACATTTTAAAAAGTATATCATAAAATCTGAAAAGAGAGTCTTTTTTCTCGTATTTCAAGAACGTGCTTTATTGGGGTCGAAAGTGACTACCAAATAACTTATATCTCCCATTTGACTACTTGGGCTCAATTATGATACACTAGTTTCCTCCACTATTTTCTGAATTTTCAAGTTATATCGATTTTTGGTTGCAAGTGAATTACGAACTAATACCAGTTATGTGGTTTTACGTAATCTATACATTTTTCTTTCATAACTAACTAAGAGACTAGGCATGTCTCAAACCCATACATGTTACATGCTTTGTAAAAAGATCCTCTGAGATACCTTTAATCAAGGGATCAACCAATATATCATTTATCGACATATAAGTTATGAATATCTCAACCTTTTTAAACATATCATGACCATAGTGATATTTAACTATTATATGGTTGCTTTTAGAGCTATCAACTTCACTCTTAATCAGAGTTTTGTTGTACTATTATCACAATAAATAACAACTGACTTCTTAGCTATATCAAACTTCAAATTATGTATGAGGTAACTTATTCATACGATACTTGTTGGAGACATACTGTAAGCAATATATACAACTTTGTGTTACATTATTTGATTGTAGGTTTACCTGTTATCATCCTTGCTCCCAACAAAGTCAACATCTGACTATCCTATTACTTTTAGTTCATTTGCTTGAAAGTATAATTTTAAATCTTTGTTTCTTTAAAACATCTCAAAAAAAATTCACAACTATCTAGTGTTGTGAACTAGGATTACTTTGATATATATTCATAACACCAACAACAAAGTTAATATGAGATCTTATACACAATATATCATACATTAAGTTACCTACAACATATGCATAAGTAACATTAAACTTGTTTTCCCTCTCACTAAGACAACCAACCTTACTTAATTTGATCTCTTTAGAAACTTGCGTATTTGAAGGTTTGCAATCACCCATTCTAGATTTCTTGAGGATATAATCAATTTAACTCTCTCAAATCAGATAAAGAAGTTTAGACTCTTTGTTATGAGAAATCTCAACACCTAGTATATAGGATGCCTCTTCCATATCCTTCATCTCAAACTTAGAATTCAACCCTGACTTTGTTTTAACAATCACTTTATTATTATTCTCAATCAACAATATGACATCTACATATAAAGATAGAATTACAAAGTGGCTTTCACTGTAGTGAAGGCTTTCATTACAAAAGCTTTGTCAGAGTTTGGTTGAGGCGACTACTTTGTTTGTTTAAGAGAACTCAGAGATAAGTCTTTCCAATGATCTCTTTTCTCTCTTTGTGATTTGTTTCCACATATTACGATAGAGACGATTTCTTTCTTTGTATTAGTATGTCCTCTGTTCTTTCCTCTTGGTTTATGAAAAACAAGATTTCTATTTTCTGCGATTGCTATCAAAAACCAATCGTGAACCTTGTTCGACAGATTCGGTTTTCGGCTTGTGACTTTCTCCCTTTTATTTTAAGGTGCTCTGTATATTTACTGTGACCTGACATCATTAAGCATTGCACATGTACATGATTTGATTACCAAGTTAAAAAAACAAAGTTTATATTTTCTCAAGTAGAGATTCTATTAACTTCCTTTAAAGGACAAAAAGCGAATAAGAGCTCTATTAACAAAGAGATGCAGATTCAGTTTTCGCCTTACTCTTTTTCTTTAAACTAATAATCTCTCTCTAGAACAGGAGGCGCACTTGTGCTCTGAGCAGCACCAATATGGATGGAGAGGGTCATTAAAAAAAGGACCTGATACTACCATTAGAGTTCATACAAAGGACCCCGGGTCGCTTGATGGCGCGCGAAAGCCAAGCCGAGGACGGGAAGGAGGAGGAGATGAAGAACATGATTTTTCTTGTTATTCACGGAGGGTTTTTCATAGGGAAGCTCTTTCTGTTTCGAGTATTGAATTAATGATGGATGTTAACACACCATTTATATATTTCTAGGCTTTTTCACTTTCTTATGTTTTTCCGTCTTGACTTTCCGTTATTTCAAAAAAAGTTGTTGAAAATGACTTTTTTCCAGCAATTAGGAGATAGTGGAGTGTCTTCAGCGGTTTTACATTTATTTCCGAGGATTGTTGACTTTTTCCAGTGAACTTTTTTTTGACGAACTTATTCCCACGGTTTTCAGCTATTTCTGGCTGTCATAGCTTTTCCAACAGATTTGACCATAAAAAATGACAATTTTCGGAACCGCCGGACACCCGGATTTGTAATATGGTTTTGTGGATGATTTCAACTTTTGATGTGAGAGGATTCAACGAGAATCCAAATGAACCATTTCTCCTAGGTGTAACTGACTTTCGAGGATAGAAAATTTGATATAGAATCCAAAAGGTTGTCTCACGTATGATTATGAAAATAATTCTGAACTCATTTGCATTCTGTACTCCTGGAGCTCTTGGTATTGCTTGTGAAAATAATTCTGGACGAGTTGTGAAGAAAAACCGCGATAGTCAGTCAATATCGGGAGCTCTTGGTATTGCTTTACAGCTCTCACACTGCTCAGACATTGTGGTGCTTTCAATCATCCTGAGGTTGACCGAGTCTCAGTTGCATACGAGAGCTCTTGGTATTGCTTTTGCTGTGATGTAAGTTTGCTGTTGTTTAGTACTGTCATACTGCACATGCATGCATCTGAGGCTGGTTTGGCGAGTTTTGTTTTAATATTTATCACATATTGCTTCAGTTGCTTCGATTCATTGAATCGTTTACCTGTACTCTTCCTATTTAGAGGAGGGATTTTACGTTAAATACAGTGTTTTAATTCTCTTTGTTATTTTAATAGTTGACTGCATCTTATTTTGTTATTGCCGAGGTTAGGTTTAGGCACTTCATTAGTCATTGAATATATGTTTGACGTATCATCTTTATGCCTCAAAAAAATCTTTTAGGCTGTTCATTCCATAAACATGAATATGGTCTTTCTCCTTTTCTCAGTCCGCATCTGGCCCCCGATTAGATTATATCTGTAGATAGAAATTTCAACAATTTCTCGGGAACATTTTTTTTTTGCATTTTACAGAGTCAGATGGAAGAAGGTTTTCTAGAGAAGGAAAACACAGCAATACATTATTTGCTGTGCTTCCACCCTGATATTATTTCTATAGTTCTGCTGCACAGGTTACTTGTTAACAGCAAGACACACATCTTGTTAAGACACGCGAAAGAGATTGCAGTATGATCATGACGACAATGGATATGCAATCAATAAAGTATACTAATTCTTACAATCCATCGTATTAAATTTTTTGAGTAGGTTTAATGCATGTTTTCTCATGAAACAAAAATACCATCATAAGTTTGTTTAATATAAAAACTCAAGAAAAAATACAATAGACCCAAATCAATCACTTTAAATTCATCTATTGTGTCTTTTTAAATTTCTTAATAAGCTTGACAAATGAACTCATACCGTCTACATAATCACTCATGTCACTACCATTCACCTTTATATATAAAGTTGGTTCATTGTCATTTATTTTAAAATTATTTTGATGAAGATATGTATTTAACTATCTTCAACCAATAAAGTTTTTTTCTTTTCCTTTAACAATAAATACCTGCAGTTGCTTAACAAAAGCTTACTCATTTAAGTAACCATTTCAAAATATAGATTTTGCATCAAATAGGAATACTTTACAATCAAAGTGAGCTGCTAATCATACATTATCCGATTAGGGATGTTCATGGGACAGGGATGTCTCGTGGGGTCCCACTCCAAATGGGGTGGATTCGGGGGACCGGTATAGATTTGGGGCCTGAGTCGGGGCAGATCCAGGGCGATCCCTGTAGGGATTGGGATGGGGACTTACTCCGCGGATCCCTCGCTCCCCGCCCTGCGAACCCGCTTCGTAGATCTGATTCGAAAATAATCTTCGTGGATATGGAATAGGGATGTTGAGTGAAGTTCCCCCATTTTGTTTTCCCTTCCACCCTCCCATTCTCCTTACGAATATCTTCTCAGGATTTCAAGAAACCCTAAGCGGCTCCGCTCCCGGTGGTGTGCCGCTGCTTCCTCCGGCCATTTGTGACGATCTCTACACTCTTCTCTGCCAAAAGAAGAAAAGGTCTTCTCGAGATCGATGGTCGTCTTTGATTGATCACAACCTCCTATGAACACCCTGGTCGATACGAGAACACCACCATCGTATGGATTCACCTTCTCCGTTCTCTTACTTCAGCAACAAACACCTACTACTATGCAATCAGATCAAACCTGGTGTTTCGATACTGAAAATTGTTGTAATATGTATTGGAAAAGATAAAAGAAAATAATAGAGAGAAATGAAATATATACTAAAAAAATTTACGAACAAAAAGTAAGAGAAAGCTTCTACTATGCACACCCTGCAACTTTTAAAACACCATCCCACAACTTTTAGAACTCCTAAAGCATCACACCCAAAAATGAAAACTATTTCCTTAACTAGCTAACCATAACCCATATAATACATGGGGATCAAGAGTGTTGTCATCGTGCAGTTCGGAGCAACATGCTTCGCTTTTCTAAGGGCTATATAGATAGTATCACATACCGTGCCTCATTTTGTAGGTAAGTTCCATTGCGGACATGGAAGTTTGACTGTTCAGTTGTTTCCAGCCATCAATCATCATGTCCTCTGTTAATTCCACGTTATTTAATTTCTTTACTACGGGGAAGTTCTTCATGTTGAAAAGTGATTCAGAAAGAAAATTAATGTTTTATTATTGCGGGCCCCTTTTCGGGTTATTTGGATCATGGGTTATTGGTCTTACTTTTTTCTTAAGTAGATTCTTTTATGTTTGGTCGGTTGTTTTCTTTCTTCCTTCCTTTTTTTTTTGACTATTAGAAAGACCAAAAAAATTTCTAAGCAATATCCGCCTCTGCAAGATCCAGTATCTTAGTTGGGCTCCACCCGCACTGTATACTTTTAATCAAAAGTTAAATTTTACAAATAAAACAAACTATGCAGCATAAAGGACTTGAACACATTTAGTTTCACAAACAAGGGAGCAATAGTTAAAACTTAAAACAAATACGGTAAATAATAGTTTAACAAACACATTTAGTTTCATAAAAACGGTAACTAGTTTGTAAATATCTGCTAATGATTGGAATTTTAATGACTTGCTCATTGATTTGATCATATTCTATATTATGTATGGATTTTGATGTCATCCTAGAGATGAAATGGTTGACTCAATATGCTCTAGTAATTGATTGTGAATGAAAATGAATCACTTTCTTCATATCGAGACAACTTCCATTGACACTCCAGAGTCAACCTATAAGTCACCTGACTATATTTATGCCTGCCATGAGAGCCTTACGTCACTTCAAAGAAAGTTGTGAAGGTAAATATAGCACTTAGGACAGATAAAGAAGAAGTGAATCTCGAGGATAATTATATCATGAGGGAGTTTCTAGAGGTTTTTCAAGATGATCTTCTAGGATTTTCTCTAAAATGAGAAGTTGAATTTACAATTGACTTACAACCAAGTGCTCAATCAATTTCTAAGGCACCTATATGATGTCACTTGCTCAACTGAAAGAATTGCAAGCTCAGTTATAGGAGTTATTAAAAAAAGATTTTATTAAGCCGATTATATTTCTTTGAGGTGCACCTATCTTTTTCTTTTTCATAAAGAAGGATAAATCTTTATGCCTCTGTATTGATTATTGTAAATTGAATCATGTCATGATCAAGCATAAGTACCTTTATCGAGGATAAATGATTTGTTCGATCAGTTGCACAATGCAAGTGTGTTTTCTCATATAGAACATTGTAGAAGTAAATATAAGCATAGATAATTTATGTAAAGTTTTGTCAGAGGCAGAATACTATTTGTGAGGTACCATTCAGTTACTTAATGAATGAAACTTCTTTAAGGTTCTTCAATATAATTACTTATGATAGTTGTTGCATAGAACCGAGGGATCCTACTAAGCCAAGCATGAACTAATGCATCTCCATGAACTAAATGCCAACTACTACCTACAACTACAACTAAACCTTTTCCCATACTAGATGGGGTTGACTTTCTTTGTTTTTTATAGAATCCATGTTAAGTCCGACAAAAATTTTATTTGGCTGTCGAAAGCCTAACACAACCCTCCTCTTTTTTTCGGGCTTGAAACCAGCCATGCAAGGGTGATCCCTTACATAGGTGGAGTTCATGAACTAAATGACAAATTTGCCATAATTTAGTGTCATATATATAAACAAGATATATATTCATTATAGTATATGAGATTTACATAATCATCCATTTTCTATTATAGAGTAATATACTATTGAGAAAGATCCCTTATTATACCTTCTAGAGCTATCATTTGATTTCATATGGATGAAGTTGGGGTAAGTTGATCGTAGGAATTATTATGAACTCTCTCCTTGTCCCTTACCATACTCCATGTTGTCCTTATTATAGATTTTCATCTCATAAGATTACTTTATAGATAGGAACACTTGTATGCATGTTCAAGGTTGTCCCTATAAAAAAATATAATTCTTACAACATACATCTATTTTAACATAGTTTATACTCAAATAAGCAATTAACTTATTTGCATCATATTAAAGTTTGTATCAAATTGCTTGCTATAGAAACATCCTCAAACAGATTTTCAGAGGCCATTGATGAACTTGTTCGATAACTTATGCATACATTTAATTTAAAATAAGTGCACGACAAGAAACAAGAGTGAGTATTTTTGACATCTTTGTCATAGTGGTATAGTTGTATTTCCCATAATTTCTTCTATATTCCTCATAGTTTCACTATTGATACCTTGAACCTCTAGCATTAAGGGCCATAAGAATCTTGCATCATGTTTGTCATATCACCTATAACATTTTTAGTTACAACTACTCATCGTATTAGCTCACCATGAAAATGCCATACTATATAGTACTTAAACTGGTCTCGCATAAGATCATTTTCATCACTTCTTTATCAAAAGTCTTATACTATCATACTTCTAATATAGGTAGTCGTAGTAGAACTTTCATCAACTCCGCCCATGTAAGGGATCACCCTTGCATTGCCGGTCCCAAGCCCGGATAAAGGAGGAGGGTTGTGTTAGGCTTCCGACAGTAAGCATAAAACTTCGTCGGATTTTATAACATGGATTACAAAAATTATGAGCATTACTTTGGCGCATCCCCGCCTAGCGATGTGTTGTAGAGCTGGAATGCAGTAATAAGTAAGTAAGGGTCACTACATTTTCGCCTAAATGTAATCAATTGCAGAGAGGGTCCCTACATCATGGATGAGTGTGGGTAAAGAAGTTAGTCCTGCTACATTGCCGCCCAAATATAGTAAATAATTTTCAGAAAAGGTCTCCGCATTTTGAATATTGACGGATGCGGAGGGTAAGGAAGCTAATCCTAGATAATAAGATCCGTATTGGTTCTTGGAATATCGAAACATTATCCGATAAGCTAATGGAGGTGGTAGATACTATGATTCGAAAAAAGATTCATATTCTATATTTACAAGAGACAAAATGGGTTGGAGAAAAAGCAAAGGAGATAGAGGATAAAGGTTTTAAATTATTGTACTCAGATAAAGAAAAGGCTCGAAACGGAGTTCGTATTATCATAAATAAAGATTTAAAGGATAGTGTAGTAGAAACCCCCAAGTAGGACTAGAAGATAGTATAAAGACAACTTTTTGGGAAGAGTTAGATAAGGTGATTCAAAAGATTCTACAAAAATAGATGATTTGTTTAGGAGGAGACTTAAATGCACATGTCAGTAAAGAGGCATTAGGATATCAAAGGATTCATGAAAACTTTGGTTTTCGGGATATAAATGAGGAAGGTAGGGAGATTTTAAATTTTGCTATGGCATTTGATCTCTTTATAGTCAATACAATCTTCAAAAAATGAGATGAACATTTAATTACTTATAACAATGGCTTATCACAAACATAAATTGATTACTTTATTTGTAGAAAAAAAGATAGAGCGTGTTGTAAAGATTGTAAGGTAATTCCAAGAGACCACCCAACATCGACTTTTAGTTATGGATTTACAAATAAAAAAATGGACAAAGAAGAAAAGAGTGCATTGAAATATTTAGACTAAATGGTGGAACCTCAAAAGTTAGAAAGAAGATATATTTAAATAGAAAGTCCTTCAAGAAGATGTTTGGAATTATGTTGGTACCCCATGATATGTGGAACAATATGGCTATAAATATTAGGAAAGTGGCGAAAGATGTGTTATGTGTATCTAAGGGAGGTGTATCGGCACAAAAAGAAGCTTGGTGGTGGAGTGAAGTAGTGCAAAATAAAATCAAGGCAAAGAGGGCATGTTACAAATTACATTATGCTAAGAAAACTAGTAAAACTTTAGAGGCTTATAAGAAAGCAAAGAAGGAAGCGAAAAAAGCCGTGAGTGATGCAAAAGCTAAAATTTGAGAGGATTTATATAAAAAACTCAACTCAAAAAAGGGTGAAAGAGATATTTTTAAGATAGCTAGGGCTAGAGATAAGAAAACTAAAGATTTTAATTATGCTAGATGCATCAAGGACGAGGATGAAAAAATTCTAGTAGCAAATAATGATATAAGAAATTGATGGAAAAACTATTTTTATAAGCTTTTTAATGAAAATAAAGATACTAGTATTAGCTTAGGAGAGTTAGCTAAATCAGAAAAGTATAGAAACCACAATTTCTACCGACGTATTTAAAAGAATGAAAGCAAAGAGGAAAGCGAAAAAAGCCGTGAGTGATGCAAAAGCTAAAATCTGAGAGGATTTATATAAAAAACTCAACTCAAAAAAGGGTGAAAGAGATATTTTTAAGATAGCTAGGGCTAGAGATAAGAAAACTAAAGATTTTAATTATGCTAGATGCATCAAGGACGAGGATGAAAAAATTCTAGTAGCAAATAATGATATAAGAAATTGATGGAAAAACTATTTTTATAAGCTTTTTAATGAAAATAAAGATACTAGTATTAGCTTAGGAGAGTTAGCCAAATCAGAAAAGTATAGAAACCACAATTTCTACAGACGAATTTAAAAGAATGAAGTCAAAGAGCCTCTTAAACATATAAAGGGTGGTAAATCGGTAAGACCAAACAATATTCCTATAGAAGTTTGGAAAATCTTATGAGAAATAAGAATCACTTGGTTCACAAGATTATTTAATAAAATATGAAGAAACCAAAAGATGCCCAAGGAATGGAGAGCGAGCATACTTATACTCATATATAAGAACAAGGGAGACATTCATAATTGTGCGAATTATCGGGGTATCTAGTTAATGAACCATACTATGAAATTGTGGAAAAGAATTATCGAACGTAGGCTAAGAAAGGTATCAAGTATAACAGAGAACCAATTTAGATTCATGCAAGGCTGATCTACTGTTGAAGTGATTCACCTTTTGAGACATCTTGTGAAATATTTTAGAGCAAAAAAAAAGACCTTCACATGATATTTATTAATCTACAAAAAACTTTCGATAGGGTATTGAAGTAGGTTCTTTGGAGAACCTTGGAAAAAAGAGGTATCCCATTGACAAATATAAACCTTATAAGGGACATGTACGATAGTGCAAAAACATGTATGAGGACTCATGAAGGAATGACAAACTTCTTTGAAGTTAATATTGGGTTACATCAATGATCAACTTTAAGTCTATATTTATTTATAATGGTGATTGATGAGTTAACAAAACATATTCAAGAACATTGTATTAGTGAAGGAGTCTAAGGAAAATGTTAATAGAAAATTGGAACTATGAAGAGAAACATTAGAAAACAAAGGCCTCTGACTTAGTAGAACAAAGACAGAATATATGGAATGTAAGTTTGACCATTTGGTTACCTCAGAGGACATTGAAATTAAAATTGGCACACATTGCATCCCCCAAAAAGAAAGTTTTAAATACATAGGGTTAATTTTTCAGAGTGATGGAAGAATTGATGGAGATGTTACGCATAGAATTAATGCTAGTTGGTTAAAATGGAGAGGAGTATCAGACATTCTTTGTGATAAGAAGATACCATTAAAGTTAAAAGGTAAATATTATAGAGCAGCAATTAGGCCTGCCATATTTTATGGTTCTGAGTGTTGGGCAGTTAATCATCAACATGTATAAAAGATGTATGTGACAGAAATTAAGATGTTGAGATGAATGAGTGATCATGCAAGAAAAGACCGTATACATAATGAGGTTATTAGAAACAAATTAGGATTTTCTCTAAAATGAGAAGTTGAATTTACAATTGACTTACAACCAAGTGCTCAATCAATTTCTAAGGCACCTATATGATGTCACTTGCTCAACTGAAAGAATTGCAAGCTCATTTATAGGAGTTATTAAAAAAAGATTTTATTAAGCCGATTATATTTCTTTGAGGTGCACCTATCTTTTTCTTTTTCATAAAGAAGGATAAATCTTTATGCCTCTGTATTGATTATTGTAAATTGAATCATGTCATGATCAAGCATAAGTACCTTTATCGAGGATAAATGATTTGTTCGATCAGTTGCACAATGCAAGTGTGTTTTCTCATATAGAACATTGTAGAAGTAAATATAAGCATAGATAATTTATGTAAAGTTTTGTCAGAGGCAGAATACTATTTGTGAGGTACCATTCAGTTACTTAATGAATGAAACTTCTTTAAGGTTCTTCAATATAATTACTTATGATAGTTGTTGCATAGAAATGAGGGATCCTACTAAGCCAAGCATGAACTAATGCATCTCCATGAACTAAATGCCAACTACTACCTACAACTACAACTAAGCCTTTTCCCATACTAGATGGGGTTGACTTTCTTTGTTTTTTGTAGAATCCATGTTAAGTCTGACAAAAATTTTATTTGGCTGTCGAAAGCCTAACGCAACCCTCCTCTTTTTTTCGGGCTTGAAACCGGCCATGCAAGGGTGATCCCTTACATAGGTGGAATTCATGAACTAAATGACAAATTTGCCATAATTTAGTGTCATATATATAAACAAGATATATATTCATTATAGTATATGAGATTTACATAATCATCCATTTTCTATTATAGAGTAATATACTATTGAGAAAGATCCCTTATTATACCTTCTAGAGCTATCATTTGATTTCATATGGATGAAGCTGGGGTAAGTTGATCGTAGGAATTATTATGAACTCTCTCCTTGTCCCTTACCATACTCCATGTTGTCCTTATTATAGATTTTCATCTCATAAGATTACTTTATAGATAGGAACACTTGTATGCATGTTCAAGGTTGTCCCTATAAAAAAATATAATTCTTACAACATACATCCATTTTATCATAGTTTATACTCAAATAAGCAATTAACTTATTTGCATCATATTAAAGTTTGTATCAAATTGCTTGCTATAGAAACATCCTCAAACAGATTTTCAGAGGCCATTGATGAACTTGTTCGATAACTTATGCATACATTTAATTTAAAATAAGTGCACGACAAGAAACAAGAGTGAGTATTTTTGACATCTTTGTCATAGTGGTATAGTTGTATTTCCCATAATTTCTTCTATATTCCTCATAGTTTCACTATTGATACCTTGAACCTCTAGCATTAAGGGCCATAAGAATCTTGCATCATGTTTGTCATATCACCTATAACATTTTTAGTTACAACTACTCATCGTATTAGCTCACCATGAAAATGCCATACTATATAGTACTTAAACTGGTCTCGCATAAGATCATTTTCATCACTTCTTTATCAAAAGTCTTATACTATCACACTTCTAATATAGGTAGTCGTAGTAGAACTTTCATCAACTCTGCCCATGTAAGAGATCACCCTTGCATTGCCGGTCCCAAGCCCGGATAAAGGAGGAGGGTTGTGTTAGGCTTCCGACAGCAAGCGTAAAACTTCGTCAGATTTTATAACATGGATTACAAAAATTATGAGCATTACTTTGGCGCATCCCCGCCTAGCGATGTACTGTAGAGCCGGAATGCAGTAATAAGTAAGCAAGGGTCACTACATTTTCACCTAAATGTAATCAATTGCAGAGAGGGTCCCCACATCATGGATGAGTGTGGGTAAAGAAGTTAGTCCGTGTATATTGCCGCCCAAATATAGTAAATAATTTTCAGAAAGGGTCTCCACATTTTGAATATTGATGGATGCGGAGGGTAAGGAAGCTAATCCTAGATAATAAGATCCGTATTGGTTCTTGGAATATCGAAACATTATCTGATATGCTAATGGAGGTGGTAGATACTACAAACAACAACTACAACAACAACTAAGCCTTTTCCCATACTAGACGGGGTCGGCTACATGGATTCTTTGTTTCCACAGATCTCTATCGTGTGCCATGTTAGCAGTTAACTCCCAATAAGCTAGATCATTCTTTATTGTTTCTTTCCAACACTTTTGTGGTCGTCCTCTACCTCTTTTAATACTTTCCAAATTTAGGTTTTCTAACCTTCTTACAGGTTCTTCTTTTGATCTTCTTTCTATATGTCCAAACCATCTTAAACGATGTTCTCTCATTTTATCCTCTATTGGTGCCACTCCTAATTTGTTTCTAATAACCTCATTATGTATACGGTCTTTTCTTGTATAACCACTCATCCATCTCAACATCTTCATTTCTGTCACAGACATCTTTTGTACATGTTGATGATTAACTGCCCAACACTCAGAACCATAAAACATGGCAGGCCTAACTGCTGCTCTATAATATTTACCTTTTAATTTTAATGGTATCTTCTTATCACAAAGAATACCTGATGCTCCTCTCCATTTTAACCAACCAGCATTAATTCTATGTGTAACATCTCCATCAATTCTTCCATCACTTTCAAAAATTGACCCTAGGTATTTAAAACTTTCCTTTTGGAGAATGCAATGTGTGCCAATTTTAATTTCTATGTCCTCTGAAGTAGCCAAATGATCAAACTTACATTCCATATATTCTGTCTTTGTTCTACTAAGTCGGAGGCCTTTGTTTTCTAATGTTTCTCTCCATAGTTCCAATTTTCTATTAACTTTTTCCTTAGACTCCTCCACTAATACAATGTCATCTGCGAATAACATACACCAAGGTACTTCATCTTGAATATGTTTTGTTAACTCATCCATCACCATTATAAATAAGTATGGACTTAAAGTTGATCCTTGATGTAACCCAATATTAACTTCAAAGAAGTCTGTCGTTCCTTCATGAGTCCTCACACATGTTTTTGCACCATCATACATGTCTCTTATAAGGTTAATATATGTCAATGGGATACCTCTTTTTTCCAAAGTTCTCCAAAGAACCTCCCTCGGTACCCTATCATAAGCTTTTTCTAAATCAATAAATATCATGTGAAGGTCTTTCTTTTTTGCTCTAAAATGTTCCAAAAAAAAGCAAAGGAGATAGAGGATAAAGGTTTTAAATTATTGTACTCAGATAAAGAAAAGGCTCGAAACGGAGTTCGTATTATCATAAATAAAGATTTAAAGGATAGTGTAGTAGAAACCCCCAAGTAGGACTAGAAGATAGTATAAAGACAACTTTTTGGGAAGAGTTAGATAAGGTGATTCAAAAGATTCTACAAAAATAGATGATTTGTTTAGGAGGAGACTTAAATGCACATGTCAGTAAAGAGGCATTAGGATATCAAAGGATTAATGAAAACTTTGGTTTTGGGGATATAAATGAGGAAGGTAGGGAGATTTTAAATTTTGCTATGGCATTTGATCTCTTTATAGTCAATACAATCTTTAAAAAATGAGATGAACATTTAATTACTTATAAAAATGGCTTATCACAAACACAAATCGATTACTTTATTTGTAGAAAAAAAGATAGAGCGTGTTGTAAAGATTGTAAGGTAATTCCAAGAGACCACCCAACATCAACTTTTAGTTATGGATTTACAAATAAAAAAATGGACAAAGAAGAAAAGTGTGCATTGAAATATTCGGACTAAATGGTGGAACCTCAAAAGTGAGAAAGAAGATATATTTAAACAGAAAGTCCTTCAAGAAGATGTTTGGAATTATGTTGGTACCCCATGATATGTGGAACAATATGGCTATAAATATTAGGAAAGTGGCGAAAGATGTGTTATGTGTATCTAAGGGAGGTGTATCGGCACAAAAAGAAGCTTGGTGGTGGAGTGAAGTAGTGCAAAATAAAATCAAGGCAAAGAGGGCATGTTACAAATTACATTATGCTAAGAAAACTAGTAAAACTTTAGAGGCTTATAAAAAAGCAAAGAAGGAAGCGAAAAAAGCCGTGAGTGATGCAAAAGCTAAAATTTGAGAGGATTTATATAAAAAACTCAACTCAAAAGAGGGTGAAAGAGATATTTTTAAGATAGCTAGGGCTAGATATAAGAAAACTAAAGATTTTAATTATGTTAGATGCATCAAGGACGATGATGAAAAAATTCTAGTAGCAAATGATATTATAAGAAATTGATGGAAAAACTATTTTTATAAGCTTTTTAATGAAAATAAAGGTACTAGTATTAGCTTAGGAGAGTTAGCCAAATCAGAAAAGTATAGAAACCACAATTTCTACTGACGTATTTAAAAGAATGAAGTCAAAGAGCCTCTTAAACATATAAAGGGTAGTAAATCGGTAAGACCAAACAATATTCCTATAGAAGTTTGGAAAATCCTATGAGAAATAGGAATCACTTGGTTCACAAGATTATTGAATAAAATATGAAGAAACAAAAAGATGCCCAAGGAATGGAGAGCGAGTATACTTATACTCATATATAAGAACGAGGGAGACATTCATAATTGTGTGAATTATCGGGGTATCTACTTAATGAACCATACTATGAAATTGTGGAAAAGAATTATCGAACGTAGGTTAAGAAAGGTATCAAGTATAACAGAGAACCAATTTAGATTCATGCGAGGTTGATCTACTGTTGAAGTGATTCACCTTTTGAGACATCTTGTGAAACATTTTAGAGCAAAAAAAAAAGACCTTCACATGATATTTATTAATCTAAAAAAAACTTTCGATAGGGTATTGAAGTAGGTTCTTTGGAGAACCTTGGAAAAAAGAGGAATCCCATTGACAAATATAAACCTTATAAGGGACACGCACGATAGTGCAAAAACATGTATGAGGACTCATGAAGGAATGACAAACTTCTTTGAAGTTAATATTGGGTTACATCAATGATCAACTTTAAGTATATATTTATTTATAATGGTGATTGATGAGTTAACAAAATATATTCAAGAACATTGTATTAGTGAAGGAGTCTAAGGAAAATGTTAATAGAAAATTGGAACTATGAAGAGAAACATTAGAAAACAAAGGCCTCCGACTTAGTAGAACAAAGACAAAATATATGGAATGTAAATTTGACCATTTGGTTACCTCAGAGGACATTGAAATTAAAATTGGCACACATTGCATCCCCTAAAAAGAAAGTTTTAAATACATAGGGTTAATTTTTCAGAGTGATGGAAGAATTGATGGAGATGTTACGCATAGAATTAATGCTAGTTGGTTAAAATGGAGAGGAGCATCAGACATTCTTTGTGATAAGAAGATACTATTAAAGTTAAAAGGTAAATATTATAGAGCAGCAATTAGGCCTGCCATGTTTTATGGTTCTGAGTGTTGGGCAGTTAATCATCAACATATATAAAAGATGTATGTGACAGAAATTAAGATGTTGAGATGAATGAGTGATCATGCAAGAAAAGACCGTATACATAATGAGGTTATTAGAAACAAATTAGGAGTGACACCAATAGAGGATAAAATGAGAAAATATCGTTTAAGATGGTTTTGACATATAGAAAGAAGATCAAAAGAAGAACCTATAAGAAAGTATCACAATAACAACAACTAAGCCTTTTCCCATATGAGATGGGGTCGGCTGCATGGATTCTTTGTTTCCACAGATCCCTATCGTGTGCCATGTTAGTAGTTAACTCACAATAAGCTAGATCATTCTTTATTGTTTCTTTCCAACACTTTTGTAGTCGTCCTCTAGCTCTTTTAATACTTTCCAAATTTAGTTTTTCATACCTTCTTACATGTACGGGATCACGCATTGCTAGTCCCAAGCCCGAATAAAGGAAGAGGGTTGTGTTAGGTTTCCGACAACCAGCGTAAAACTTCGTCGGATTTTATAACATGGATTACAAAAACCTATAAGAAAGTATGAAAAACTAAATTTGAAAAGTATTAAAAGAACTAGAGGACGACCACAAAAGTGTTGGAAAAAAACAATAATCGCATGATCCAACATAATCGCATGTTGTGCAAATGCAATAGTCAAATAAAGTATATAAAAATAAAATATATATGAAAATACTTTTGTCATAGATATATAAAAATAATTTATAAAGATAATTTCACAAGAGCAACATGCCCCAAGGTTATGTACCTCACAATATCTAATACATTAAACTGCCCTCATAATAAAGGTAGAGGATGCATATGCGTTAAAGGGATAAAGACTACTCTCTCTCTCTCTCTCTCTCTCTCTCTCTCTCTCTCTCTGAACATGGTAAATGCACACACCTATTTGTGCCAAAACATCCTTAAAGATAAGGATCATTTCATCAGTGAGATCGACTATTTAGTTTTGAATTAAAAAATAAAAAATATTATTGTATTTTTGCATAGCGCATTTAATGCACCTAGTACTATTTTACTTTTGCTTAAAGATATCAACTATTGATCTCAACAATCGGACGATTTAGATTTTTTAAGTAGATTTGAGTATAAATGAGTGTGCACATAGACTATGCATGGATGGCTGAATCTAACATTTTTGGTTAGATCTACTAAACAAGTACCAATTCAAGGTATCATGGTTCTCAAGCACATAGTATGCAAACACACAAAACCCCTCATTGAGTTGTAATTTCAAGGATTCTATTTAGTGTTGTTCGATGTATATTGTATTATGTATCGTTTTGGTCCACAATACAATATCGCTCTGAATCATAATTTAATAAAAAAATTATTTTAAAATTAATAATTATAAAGAATTCATATAATGTAAAAATTTAGTACATATTCATCATTCACCATTCAATAATTAAAAAATAAATTACACATTTTGAAAAAGAATTATTAGAAAAAATACAACTTCCATAATTGAAGAAAATACACTTACACATTGTAATCAAGATCATCAACTAAATAATCTCTCTGTTCTTAAGATCTTCACTACCTTATACTTCAAAATCAAAATCATCATCCCTTTGATAATATTGTTGTTGTGCTCCTTCCAAATTAATTCATATAATTTCTTCAGTTAGGAGTGCATTTATTTCATTATTTATTTAACTTTTCTAATTGTCTGGAAGAAAAAAAGATAAGTAATTAGTAAATAACATTAACATTTTAAGTAAAATAAAATATTGAATTGAATATTTAAGTAGTAACTAATACAAGATTACTTTTGTTGAAGTCGAATGTTATAACAGATAAAAACTAAGTCATTGAGCCACTTATGTTCCAACTTGTTGCGCTTTTTTTGTGTGGATGTGTTCAAAAGACACTACAATTCCATTCACAATCTGTTACACTAAAAGTTTGACTCAGAACTCTTACTGTAAAATCTTTAAGGTTTGGACAATCACTTTCAAACTTATTCTACCAAATATCTGATATAAAAAAAAAACATCATGAACTTAATCTACAATAAATATAAGATTTAATAAACTTAAATATTAAGATACATAGTTTACTTAGACGCATATTAGTGCAATTGTGAATGACTATAAGCAAGCCCACTAAGTGAAGAGCATTATCGTAGATCTATCGCTCTACTATCATCAATGACCAATCTGTTTATACAATCAATGGTACCTTAGTTTACCTCACCATCCTTTTTAAAGCTTGCACAATATATGAATGTTGGGTTTAAGTAATAAGCTATTGAATGAATAGACTGTGTGTTATCTATAATGTTTCACACGGGCACATAATTCCTCTTTCTTCCATTAGAATTGCTTCTAATGACTTCTTTTACCCTATTCATGCTTTATAAAGATAATCAATAGATGATTTCTCCTCGTTGTCAGCCAATCTCAAAACTTTCACTAAAGAACATGTAATCTTGAATATTCAAACACAGGAGTTTAAAAATATACTCATAAAGATTGTATCTAAAATCTCATTCATATTTCTGTTTCTTTTATTTTTAGGTAACTCTGGAAATTGCTTTCACTCGTCGGAGGAAAACATTCTCTTAAAGGCATACTTTTGTTTCACAATGTTCGGTATAAATAATAAATTAGTTTCAAACTGAGTTATAACTGTACGAAAGAGCTCTACACCATCTGTATATCTCCTCATCATACATAATACAAAAGCATGGTTGTAGATAAATTTGGTGATATCTTTAACACTTAATTGTTTTATAATTAATTGTATTCTCTGTAATTAATTAAACTATATTATCTAGCCGAACCTCAGATATCACATTATCAAACTCTTGTCATAGAAATTCTGTAGTATGTCTCTCCTCTAACATGTTTAGGGATCTCAAAAGTATAAGTCCTTTAAGACAATAGAAAAGAAGGTTTAATAAAGTTATTCCTCGTCTATCTGTTCATTTATCTGCCATAATAGTACATCTTGTCTCTTTCCATAACTCTCTCAAAGTGAAACAATACTCTTAAACTTCAAGAATAATCTTATCTCATAGTTTTTTTCTTAAATTTTGATAAGAGGATACTTGACTAATGTTAACAATTGCATCTGTCATTGCTTGAAAATAAAAATTGTTTGATACATTAAATGGATTACATGCATCATAAAACCATATACCCACTACAAGGTTTGTTTACTTATGTAATTGCTCTGAAGTTATAGCAACACGAATTCCAGGTTGAGCATCATGTTTAGTGCTAGGAGAGAAAAATGATTGTATGTGTTGATTTATATAATAAGATGCGATTATGTTGAAGTAATCTACTCATGTACGCTGACAGGCAGAGATGGAGGATGGCTCATGGTAGCTGCCGCAATCCCTTACTTTTATTCATCTTCTGATAACCCTAATAAAGTTGATTAGGGTTATATAGTACGACTTAACTTGAAAGACGCATTTACCCTTACTTAAAGACACTAAAAAAATCTTATTTATAATGGATTAGATATTGATCCATTGAGATCCTAATTATCTAAGACACTAATTAAAGGTTGAAGAAATAAAATAGAATAGGAGTCTTCATCTTCAGCTTGATTTCCAGTACACCCCCTCAATTTGGGTCTTGAAGGCTTGAAATACCCAACTTGACAAGAGTCTTCTTTAACCCATTAGCAGATATTGGTTTAGTAAGAATATCAGTCAATTGATCCGGAACGTACATAAAGGAGATTGAACATCCCTTTGGAAACTTTTTCTCTAACAAAGTGACAATCTATTTCAATATGTTTGGTCCTAATGAAAAACTGGATTAGATACCATTTGAAGAGTTGTTTTATTATCAGTAAAAAACTTGATTGAAGTTTTCCTTTCGAGACCAATTTCATCAAGAAGTGAAGTGATCCATAAGCCTTCATACATCCCAAGAGCAATACCCGATATTCAGCCTCTACACTTGATCTGGCCACCAATGATTGCTTTATACTTTTCCAAGATACTATCTTACCTCTTAAACTTATAATGTAACCAGATGTTGATTTTCTATCAACCTTGGAACCTGCCCAATCTACATCCAAATAAATTTCTATATCCAGTGATGAATGTGGAGTATATCGTAGACCATAGGTAATAGAGGATTTCAAATATCAGATGATATGAAACACGGAATTCATATGATGTTTAGATTGTGAATGCATCCATCTACTAACATATCCAACTGCAAAACTCACATCTAGTCATGTGATGGTAATATATATTAGTTTTCCCACCAATCGTTGATATCTACCAACATCTTCATATGGCTCAGCTGACTTTTCATTGTCTTCTTTTGAAATTTCCATGGGACTAGACCATACTATGTAGTCCTCCATTTCCGTCTCTTTCAATAAGTCTAGAATGTATTTCTTTTGACTTTAGAATAAACTGTTTTTACTATGAATTATTTCAATGCCCAAGAAATAGTGTAATTTGTCCAAGTCCTTTAAGTCAAACAATGCACTTAGTTGTTTTTTCAAAATATCTATGCCTTCTATATCATCTCCTGTAATGATGATGGCATCTACATATACCAGAAGTAAGATAGTTTTCCTTCTCTTAGTAATAAATAGTGTATGATCACTAACACACCTTTTAAATCCCAAACTCATAATACCATCACTGAATTTATCAAGCCATGCTCGTGGAAATTGTTTTAAACCATAAATTAATTTCTTTAGTTTGCATATCTTGTTGTGCATTTGTTCATGATCATACGCAGGTGGTGGGTCCATGTAGATATCTTTCATAAGATCACTCTGAAGGAAAGCATTCTTTACATCCAACTGTCATAAGTTCCATCCTTTATTGACATCCAAGTTGAGAATAATTCTAATAGTATTCATTTTTGTTAATAGTGCAAAAGTTTCTGTATAATCAATATCATATTATTGACTGTAGCCCTTAGTCACTAATCTCACTTTGTATCTTTCTATATTTCCGTCAGCTTTGTACTTGACTGAATACACCCATTTGCATCCCACTATTTTCCTCTCTCTTGGTAAGTCAACAAGTTCCCATGTGTTATTTTTTGCTAGTGCTGCAATTTCTTCCTTCATTGTTGCCCTCCACTCTAGTTGTTGTTCTGCTTCAGAAAATGTTCTGAGAATATAAATATTATTTGCATTCATCACAAACAAATGGTAGTCTTTTAGATAATTAGTATATGAGGCCAATTTTTATAAGGAATACTTTGCAGTTTCACGTTTCCCTTTTCTAAGAGCAATAGGGAGATCATCAGTTTCAATAAAAGAATCTTGAGAAATTATCTGAGGAGGAGACAAATCTGATTTAGGGTGAGGATCTTGATTCAAAGTAATAGACTAATACGAAAGGAAGGCATTTCTCTCACCTCTAGTATAGACTTGCCAATTTTGTCCTCGTGGAGGATGAGTTTCCTCTTCTTCTCTTTCAACCTTTGGTTGATTTTCATATGGTGGAAGTGGTATCATATGAGGTGAATAGTAGTCTAATAATGGATCCTCTTGTTTACTATAAAATAGTGTATCTTCATGAAAGGTAACATCCATAGTAATATAGGACTTTCTTTTAATAGGATCATAACATTTATACTCTTTTTGAGTAGTAGAATATCCCAAGAAAATGCATTTCACTACTCTAGCATGTAATTTATCTCTCATATCATGATATATATGAACAAAGCAAGTACATCCAAAGACTTTTTGTAGTAAATGAAATTACCTTTTTGAGGGGTATAATGAGTGAAAAGGGGTATTACCCTTGAGAACCCTGCTTGGCTCATGATTGATGAGATACACCGTTGTTAAGACTGCTTCACCCCAATATATTTTTGAAACTTTCTACCCAAGTAGAAGTGTTCTGGACACCTCTAGGATATGTCTACTTTTTCTCTCAGAAATACCATTTTATTGTGGAGAATGTGAGTATGAAGTTTGATGCAAAATACAACGCTCTAAGAAATATGCATGGAGTGAGAGACATATATTCCCCTCCATTATCATTGCGAATAATTCTAACAGTGTGCTGAAATTGAGTATGTATAAATTGACAATAAATGGGAAAGATATCTTTCACCTCCTCCTTGGTTCTCATAAGATATATCATGGTAAACTTGGTGCAATCATCAATGAAAGAGAAAGTATTTGTGACCATCCAATGAAATGGTAAAACAAGGCTCCCAAACATCAGAGTGAAAAATCTCAAAAGGTTTAGAAGATTTTTCTTCATTCAAAAGAAATGAAACACGATGATGTTTTGCCTCTTGGCAAGTTTCACAATTTATATTTAAATCATTGCAAAAAGGAAATTCAGGCAATAACATTTGAATTTTTTATAATGGTAAATGTCCTAATCTCTGGTGCCATAAAGATAACTCTGTCTTCTGTTTTTTTGTAATCAATGTTGACTGCATTGCTGCTCTTCTGACTTCATTATAGAGATAAAGACCTTTCTGCATATTACTATGACCAAAGATTCTCTCCGTCCTCAGTTCCTCAAAATAACATCCAGTAGAATAAAAAATTAGACGACGATTTAGATTTTTTATCATGGCAAAGACAGATACTAAATTTACTGAAATATTTGGAATATGTAAGACATTCTTCAATACTCCAAAAGGTATAGTAATACTCCAAGAGGTATACGTCACCTCAAAGAAAGTTGTGAAGCTAAATATAGCACTTAGGACAGATAAAGAAGAAGTGGATCTCGAAGATATTTCTATCATGAGGGAGTTTCTAGAGATTTTTCAAGATGATCTTCTAGGATTTTCTCCAAAATGAGAAGTTGAATTTACAATTGACTTACAACCAAGTTCTCAATCAATTTCTAAGGCACCTACATGATGTCACACTATATGATGTTTCTCCTACACATGTATGATAAATGATTAGATATTATAATATTCATCGACATGGTACTATAATATATTTTCTTCTTCTTCTTATTGTTATTGATATCGTTGAACCATATAAAAGAACCTATATACATAAATTAATATCATCCAAACTATTATTTCACCAAAGGTTCTCACACTCATTATTGATTCAAAATAATTTTGTAATATTTTCAAAACTTTTACATACTAAAATATATCCATTTTCAAATCATATAGATGTTTGCATGTACATGTAATTGTATCCTAATACCTCATATTATAACAATATACGCAACAACGTACTTAAGTTCTCACAGTAACTCAAAACACACACTAGTATGCGTCTTACTACAAATCCTCCTCTTTGCATATTATCACTTTTTGTTTATATAATAAATGCATATATCTATATAATCATAGGTTTATAAAACTCAACATCAAGGATCTTCAACAAGACCAAATCCCCAACCTCAAACCCAAGTTGCTTCCTATAATGATTGATGTATGTTGCCATCTTCCTTTGTGCTATCTCTAGTGACTCTGGCACTTCTATAAGCATTATCTGTCACTCTTGTATCTCCCATGATATGGCAAGACAACTCCACCACTCACCCTAAGCCAACTCAAAAGGGAAATGCGGTTGTCATCCCATCACAATCTTGAATAGGCTCTTTCCTATAATCAACAACCTGTGCTAGTATTAGGAGAATCGAGTCATCTTCAATAATGAGACCCAGTTCCGTTGGTTGGCAGTAATATAGTGATGAAGATACTTCTCCAATAATGCTTCAACCTCTTAATATGGTCATTCATATGGGGATGGTTCTCTGTGAAGAATTGAAGTTAGGTGGTCATCATGGTAAATATCTCTCTTAGAAAGTGACTTGTGAAGCAAGTGTTCTCACTCATGATCTCCTATGATGCATCAAAATGCTTCACGAGATCCCTTATGAACACCCTGTAGTGTCTCTGGCTAAACAACCTCATGAAGTTGGCATAAATATTACATACATTGAGAATTGATCAAAGATAGTCTTAAAACTGTCTCCTTGTGGGAAACCTACTATGACATCCATGGTGACTAATATCCACAATTGGATTAGAATGGGAAGAGGCTACAATAAGCCGATCACTCTCACTCGATCTTATCCTATTGATAAGACAAGCCCAAACAAATTCTCCAGTTTGCTTCACTCTGGGGAGATTATCATACTATCATGGTTTTGATGTAAACCAGTGTTGGAACAATATGCTCATTCAAGGTGACACTATAAACCATAATATCCTCAAGAGATATGACCACAAACTCATCTAGTATCCTATATAGCATCATGAGGAAATTGAAGGTAGTTGGGGTATTGGTGGGACCAAATGGCATAACAAAGAACTCAAATGAGCCATATCAAGTTACAATCACTATCTTCTACTCATCTCTAGGTTCAATGCACACTTGTCAATAACTACTATAAAGGTCTAGTTTTAGGGACTACCTCACACCACTCAATCAATCAAACAAGTTCAAGTCAAGAGAAGGGAACTGTAGTCTTACAGCATGATCTTGTTGAAAGCTCAATAACCCATGCACATCCTCAACGAACTGTAAGTCTTCCTTTAGAATAAGAGTGATGGTTCATAGGGCCTTCTAAAAGGCTTAATCTTACACACCCCTAACAACTCACTCAACTACCTATAGAGCTTGGATAATTTCATTGGGCACATATAGTGTGTTGCTTTACATGGAAGCCTTAACCTTAGGACAAACTCAATCTCATGGTGTGTCTGACATCAAAGTGAGTTTTTGGGCAACTCATCAAGCATCATGTCAGCAAATGCCTACAAAAACTACAAGGTAATAACTGGTAACACATCTCCTTATTGGTTGGTTCCTCCTTATGTAGTTTAGCCAACATAATCGGCTTCTCTTTCTTTATCCTGTCCTCTATTAGAACTGCAAATAATTAAGCGACCATTAACATGTCAATGCCAATGCCATGTCCTACTATAGTCACCTTGAATGGGTTGAATTTGGCAAAAAATCTAGGATGAGTCTCATCTGTTACTATAAAACCTCTTAAGTGTGCAACCACCATTATGTTCTCTTTGATTAGAGTAGTCACATACTATAATTGTGAGGAAGTTGTTTAGATTTATGACAATTAGATCCATCATACCATTCCAACATCCAATGCCAAGTAAGCTACCAATCTTACTTACAATGACATTCATGATCTTCATCTACCTATATCAAGTCATGAGTCAGTCACAACTCTTGCATTCAACCTTCTTCACGGTGGAGAGTCATGCCATTGTCCACGAGTGTCAATACCAACAATTCCTAACCATCACCTCACTAAGCACCATATATGGTTGATGAAGCTCTTTTATGCACAATATGTTGAGGAGCGAAAGCAGACAAGTACATGCATTCATGCTCAGTCCATGTGCATCCTCAGCAAGAAGGGTTACATGCTTCTCCTTTTTTGGGCATTATCTCTCTGGTGAAACCTGCTTCATATATAACATCTGACCATAGGTAGCTCACGGTCTATTCATTGCTGTTATTCTAGGCCTTGCATACCACAATGCATTGTAGGCTAACCCTTCTAGGAATGATGTTGTTGTAGTTGCATAAGGGGTCTTTCCTTTCTCATATTCCTATCCTCGTGAAGTTGTCTCCTATCTTAATGACCTCTCCACCTAGTTTTTGGCCCAACACCTAAACCTTTAGGTGAGTAAGCTTTATGAGATGCTTACATTTTCTTCTTTTCCACTCTCAACCTGCAGAAATTTACTAGTAACTCTTCAATTGTCATGACATGTACACATTCCTCAGTTGTTAGCCTACACATCTCTATCTACTGTTGGGGCTACAATTTATACATCAACAAAAAAATCTTGTCTTTATCGAGATGTTGAGTAGAGTTCTATAGAAACAACAATCATACTCGTGCACTATTTTTTGTATGCGTAAGCTACACTAGCATCACATATGCATATTAATTTGTGAAGGTGGACAAGAACCTTAGCTATAGCCAAGTTGAAACAATATGTATGTCTTGGTTGTCCACCACGAATTACTTCATGTGTGACCATTACTTTAAAGCACTAGAGAGAAACCACAAAGCTAAGTTAACCTCTTCCACTCAAATACCCATATAACTCAGAAGTATGTCTTAAGATCCAAATGAAATTTTCAAAGGCCTAACTATCATGAGCTTTGTTGAAGGTTTTTAGGTGGCAAAGTTTGAGTGAGGGAGAAGTTGCACACTTAGCAGTCTCCTTAGCTAGAGACCCCAATAAGGTGTTAAGGGCATCCAACCTAGTGACTAGGGAGATCATCAATAGACAAAGTAGTTGGTGCAACTATGCCTCCTAAAGCAACTCCAAGCAAGTGCTCAATGCTCTAATCTTCTCCTTGAGCATGACCACCTACCCAAAATCTTAAGTATTGTCCTATGTATCCATTTTACATTGACTCATCTAGCTACTAGTCTGGACCATAAGGAAAAGAAAAAGTACCTTGTAATCTTGAGAAGGTTGGCTTAGGGGAGTTGCGCAAACCGAAATCTAGAAGAGCAAATAAACACTTCCTTCCCTAAATCAAGAAATAAGAAAACAAAGAAATTGAGAGCAAGTGTAGCATCCTCCAATTGGCAAGCTAACAACTACGAAGACAATCAGTCAATCATAAATTCCCATAGATAACTAAGGAAACCACATGCTAGTAACGATTTTCCGATTAAACATTGAACACTCCACGACTCGCTCATGTTGTGATCTATAAACAATCAAAGGATAGTTGTGGTTCCTACTAACGAGTGAAACTACTTGAATCACTGCTAAGCAAACCCATGCCATAGATTTACCCAAAGCCATGTCCTTGCACCGATAGCCTTTATAAATTAACTACAATGATCTGGTCCACCCACATAGCCTTGTGCTCGACCAATCACCTTCATCTACAAGCCAAGAGCAACCTCTCACCAATTCTCAAATGGTGAAGTAAACCACACTAAAAATAGAGTAGCTTATCTATTTTCTAATGACCTATGATGGTAAGGGAACTTGTTTTCTCAATGATGTTTGTGGGCCTACAATGATGACTAGTCTACACAAAATGTTGACTAGATCAGCCTCAATATCCCTTGATTGATGGCCAAAGATCAATTTGCTATCACAAGTGTTCCACTGAAGAAGAGATGCTGAAATGTTTTCTTATTTTTGGCAACAAACAAGCAACCATCAATCTCATTGCTTTCCTATTGCTCTCCAATGATCAAAACTTGACTAGTTCATGGCAAATCTCTGAAACCATGTTTTGATGCCAATTTATCATCAAACAATTAGATGATGACCTTTTCACATGCAGAAGCAAATACGATCAATCTTTTAGTGATGGTGTGGATCCTCTAAATTGATTAACCTGTAAATGCAAATAAATCAAATATATAATCAATATAATCAAAAGTCACCTATAAGGAACTCAGGCTCTCTCAAATGGAGTAGCACATCGAAGTCCCTCCCTTAAGGTGCACAAACTAGAGAATAGGAATCTACTCAATCTCACCTACTCATTAGTCCTTGACTAAGATGAAGAAGACAAGACTCTATCTCTCTCTATCCTGACTATTAGCTTCTTTCTTATCTCGCAAGAGCATAATATTACCTTATAACTTTAGGAGGCTTTCTTATATAATGAGGCCATCCATATGAAACCTTAATATGGATTTGGATCTCTACTATCCATAATACAATTGATAAGATGACCAAAAAGCTAGCCCACTAGACATTGCATGACCAAAAATCCAATGACGCTGACCACATGTACCTATGCCTTGGCCAAACCTCCCTGTGGGTCTGAACGCTCTTCTTGTGAAAGAATTCAAAGAATGAAATGCCAAGCTAAACCTCAAAACAAAATTAATTTAGTTTTGGTTTTTAGTTATAATAAATTATCCTCATCCCCACATATAGGAACATGGAATCAATCAAATGTGAAACTTCATATTTAAAGGAGACAGTAATTTGTACACCTTTTTACTACCCTCAAACCCTTTCCTTGAAAATACTCAAATTATCCCCTAACACACTCTCTTCACTCCATACCATCTTTCATCATTCTCTTTTCTCTATTCCGATGACCGACATTTTGTTCATGTGTTAATAATAATTGTTGCCTTCTATAGCTAGATAATGCACAAATAAACTCATTTGAACCCTGTCGAAAAATAAAAAATAAAACAAGAACAAGAAAAAAGAGAAGGAACATAGAGATTTGGGGTTTTTATACATATGAGATGGATTTGCTCTTTTTTTGTCATACCATGAAGCCATTGGCTCGGCAAATGTGAGTCGCTGGTTGTTCACATGGAGACACAGGATAGCTCCATCTACCCTATGAGAGAGATTCAACTAAGCCACATCTCCTTATTGTTCTCTTTAGTGGGAGATGCAATCCCCCAAAACGAAAGTTTTAAATACCTAAGATCACTTTTGCAAAGTGATGGAAGAATTGATGGAGATGTTACGCATAGAATTAATGCTGGTTGGTTAAAATGGAGAGGAACATCAGGTATTCTTTGTGATAAGAAGATACCATTAAAGTTAAAAGGTAAATATTATAGAGCAGCAATTAGACCTGCCATGTTTTATGGTTCTGAGTGTTGGGCAGGTAATCATCAACATGTACAAAAGATGTCTGTGACAGAAATGAAGATGTTGACATGGATGAGTGGTCATACAAGAAAAGACCGTATACATAATGAGGTTATTAGAAACAAATTAGGAGTGACACAAATAGAGGATAAAATGAGAGAATATTGTTTAAGATGGTTTGGACATATAGAAAGAAGAACCTATAAGAAGGTTAGAAAAACTAAATTTGGAAAGTATTAAAAGAGGTAGAGGACGACCACAAAAGTGTTGGAAAGAAACAATAAAGAATGATCTAGCTTATTGTGAGTTAACTACTAACATGACACGATAGGGATCTGTGGAAACAAAGAATACATGTAGCCGACCCCGTCTAGTATGGGAAAAGGCTTAGTTGTTGTTGTTGTTGTAGTTGTTGTATTTATTGACTGCAAGGGAGATGTACTTGATTTTTCACTTGTGTTTATGACTGATGATGTGTTTTAAAATCAGGATGAACTCATTGAGTAGAAATATCAAGAAAACACAAATATTTTATTCTTTATTTGAAAAATAATGACATAACAAGCAACATATGACTTGAGTGTGAAGGAAGTGGCAAATATATGAATAAAAATGTTATATTTAAAATAGTGATTAAGCTTGAAAAGCAAACCTAATAGCTCTATCCGGCTCAATTGTTCCAGAGAGGAAACCATATTGAGGTGATGTCCAACCACCTGCCCAAAAAAAGAAGAAGAATAAACATACATACTAGGCTTCTGCTGTTGCGTGCATTCATGCTTTTGTCTTCTATCCTATTTTCTCTATTATATTTTCAGTTCTGCATGGTGGACAGATCGATTTTTGTTCAGTTCTTCTTTATTCGAATGAGATGTTTCCTCTTCACGAAGAACTAAAACTGTTTGTGTTGAATATTTTTATGAGCCGACTCAATTTTCAAATTATTCTTATAAGAAAAAGAAATAATCAAAAGACAAGTTGAGCACATTCAAATGGATAGAGTCCAGTCAGTTAAAGAAGCCCCACAAAGATGTGAATTAGGAAGATTAGTTTGGCGAAATCAGGTACAAAATATCACCTATTTGTTCCAAAGACACATTTTCTTTTTGAAGGACTTGTTCCGGAGACTTGTGTCCAAACCAGGCCTTGTAGGGAGTGTTCCCTTCTACTACTTGTAGGCGATCTATTTAACAAGAGGACAACAACATTACCTGCACAAAAGCTTTTTGGTAGTTCCATCACATGCAGCATATACACCTTTTCATTTTGTTGAGGAGTGTATGTAAGTTGGTGTTCAATGCCAGCCTGCTCACAAAATATATACTCCTCAGAAGTCTATTCAGTGCCACTGTCTGACCCAATTACTTGGATCCTATAGCTATTTTGATTCTTAATCCAAGCCTTAAAGCTTCAGAATACTCTACTAACTTCTGGTTTAAACTTCAAATAAGGCCAACAAATCCTTGTTGCATCATCAATAGAAGTAATCTAATACCTATTGTATTTTAGAGGAGTGTTTGGAGGTCCACAAAGATCAGTGTGTATCAATTGAAGCCTTTGAGTTGCTCCCATGCTGACATAGGGAAAGAAGGAAACCTTCTTTGCTTGCAAAATTGACAAGCTGGGTAGTTTTTCTTTGTATTGGTGGTAGTTCCTGGACCAAAATTTTCTCTGGTAGATACAACAATCTTTATGATAGAAATGCCCCATTCTTTTATGCCAAAGTGCTGCTTCATTTTCCTTGCTTTGAAAGGCAGCATGCTCAAGTTCCAATGGATCCAAAGAAGGGCGTTCCTTTCATTTGTAGGCTAAACACATGCTGATCAGTTGCATCTTTAATCTTGCAAATTTTGGCTTCAAAATAACTTTAAAGCCCTTTTCAAGCAGTTGTTGCATATAGATATGGCCAGTTTGAAACCGGCATGGCGCTTTGAACCGAGAATGGACAGTAACCAGAACTGGCTTCAGTTACAGTTCATGCTTTCCAGAAACCAGCCTCGAACCAAAATCGGAACCAGTGGTTCCAAACCACCATTAACTGTTTTAAATACTTTTTGCAAGACCCCATTGTTAGTGAAAGGTTCTAGATTATACTATTTTGATTTTTGTTAAAATGTACTGGGCTTTGTGACAGTGTATAGGAGATTTGTCTGTGCATATATTTATCTTTTTATAGGAATAAATTTCTTGGAAAGTTTTCTCAAGATTATTTTTCATCATCTTTTACTTTGCTGAGTTTCTTTTCACATGTATCTTGAAAGAAGAGAAATAACATAACTCTTATATATATAGTAATTGGATCTTTTCTACCACAAACTCTATTATACATGAGTATAGTAATATTGTCCTTATATTTTTCCAAAAAACCCTGAAACTATTTAAATTACACTCACACCACTGAAACTCTATTTATAACATTGGATCATTTGAAGGAGATTCTGTGAGACTTGTGAGAAATTTTTTAACAGAGTTGAATAACGTGAACTCTTGGCTAAATGCTGACTTTGGCTTACCACAGAAATCATGAAAGGTGAAAAAAGAAGAAGCTGAAGTTCTCTCTCTGCAATTGCTCCACTAGAATTTGATGGAGACAATTATCATGCTTAGGCAGTAAGGATGGAAGCCTGCATTAATGCATGACCCTTGAGAGGCAGTGGAAGAGGACTAGTCAATGTTACAGCGGTTCAGATCAAAACCCACATGGAAAGAAATGCCAGAAAAGCTAAAGCCAGGGCATTTCTTTATGCTACGGTAACACCTATTCTCTCCGGAATTAGGTCTCTTAGCCAAAGCAATTTGCGACTTTCTGGAGTACCAAGGAAATGAGAGAATTAGAGGGATGAAGGTTCTCAATATGATATTTGATATGGACTCAGAAACTGTCGAAGAATATTCTGACAGGCTTCTGAGTATTGCAAACAAGGTAAGAATATGATTACTTGGTACAAAAGATCCTTGTAAACTTACCTGAAAATTTGAAGGCATTTTTACTTCCTTGGAAAATACTAAGGACCTGTCAAGCATCGGTCTGGCAGGGTTGTTAAACTCCTTGCATGCACAAGGGCAAAGAAGGTTGATGAGAAATGAGGGGTCAATTGAAGGAGAACCACAAGCAAAGCTGCAACTTAACTCCAGAAGCAAAGGCAAGAAAGGAAAAGGAAAGAAGAACAATGATGGTACCAGTGAACCTACATGAGGAAATGGTGGTAGCAGCCAACACCGGATGAAAATAGTTTCCTCCTTGCCAGCATTGTGGAAGGAAACATAGTGGTTGTACAAACCACACGACTTGTGACAAAGAGCTCTTTAGGGAGATTGATGTAGTTGGCAACTGAGAGTAAGGAAAAGGAACAGTTTCAATGGGCTTCCGCAGTACAAAGCTTATTTTTGCTGTATTATTTGTCCCCAATATTGACTAAAAATTATTGAGTTTGCAACTAGACATGTCTAGTTTAGCATAAACCAGGTTTCAGTTTGCCTGGAACCGCCCCGAGGCCACTTCAGGTTGCCATTTTGGAATCGCCCTGGCAGTTCAGGTTCCAGTTTCGAAACCGCTAGCGCATTTTAAAAAAATTGAAAAACAAAAGGCAAGAACAATGCACCTTCTAGGAGTCAAACTCGCAAACAGCTGCAATGGTAGGGAGTGACCTACTGTTGAGCGTTAAAAGAATAGAATTTACACATCGTTTTATGATATATTCACTACGTCAATGCAATCTGGATAGTCAAGTTGGACAAAAGAAAAGAACCTTTTCACTAACAATGTCAATGAAAAGAATATAATTTGTATTTTCATCTTATATCAAGCGAACTGGATAGTCAAATTTTGATTCATCCTGGACTGCACAATTTCATGTTTGATATCAGCTGATCTAGAACCATGTTTCTCACTAACTCTTAAAACCGTATCCCTAGATTTATATGTACAAAACTAGTGCTTAAACATGAAAAAGTATGAATTTCATAATAGGATATTGGCCCATGCGGAATACATCTCACTTTTTAGGCTTCAATAGCGACATGCACCGATACTTTGGGGAGACGGTTGTATGGTTTGAGACTTGGTGACAAGAGAATCAGTCATGTGCCTAAAACCGGGAATTGCCAACAACTACCTCAATATGAAGGTGTTTGAATCTCATGTAGGAAGGGTTTTACGCCCCATTCACAACACAAGGTATAAATAAGGGCGAGACTAGAAAGTCCATTCACAACACAAGCTGAAAAGACTGCTTCCATGTTTTCTGCATGCTCAAATGCAAGGGTTAAGAGTCTATTTTGTGCTGAAGGGACACTACGGATAAACTAAAGCTGAATAAAAGCCCCAGGATCCTTACATCAAGAGTTTTATGCTGGTGGTTCTCAATGAAAACCTCTAAAGTGTGATTGCTTTAATATCCATTATATAGAAATGTCAAAACCTACTAAAATTTCTCGTTTTGAAAAATAAAACGAGGTTTCGTTGATGTTCAGCGTCGGTTCAACATTTTGACCTTCTAAAAAATTCACAAAAGTGTTGGTTCTTCGAGAAGGGGAGTGCTTTTGCCTTTTAAATTGAGGTCCCTTGTATAGTAGCTATGCCTGCTTTTTCCGATAACTAGCGTAACTATTTTGATAGTTGTAACCCTCAAAATATTTCGTAAAAAATTGTGAGGATTAATGTCGGGTTATCCTTTGCCGGTATGTGCGTGTATGATCCATGGCAATGAGCCTTTTCTCGTCAAGTAGGTCAAGCTCAGCCATCCTATCTTGTTGCAGGCTTTCTGTGAGCAAATCGAGTGCAAGAGATGTATGAAATGAATGTAATTTTGTATGAATGGAAAGTATGACATTTGTACCATAGACCAACTCAAATGATGTAGCATTTGTGGGTGTGGATGGAAGTCCTATAAACCCATAAGGTTTCATCTAGCTTCTCATGTCATGTCCTACCATTTTCTAAAGTTTTCTCAATGATGCTTATGAGGGTTTTGTTCGTAGCTTCGGATTGACCGTTGCCTTCGAATAGTAAGGTGATGAGAAGTGTTGAGTAATGTCATAGGTCTTATATAACTTTTTTACTCTCATTCTTGAATGGGGTGCTATTATCAGATACCAAGTCTCTTGGAACTCCAAATCGAGCCAAGATATTTTTCTTAATGAATGCCACTACATGTTGTCCTTAGATATTAGTAAGGAGGTAGCTTCAACCCATTTAGAAAAATATTTAGTGGCTCCCAAAATGAACCTATGTCCATTTGAGGTTGTGGGTGAGATGAGTCCAATGATATCAAATACCCACATGGTGAAGGGCCATAGACTCGCAATGGAATGCAATGTAGATGATGGAATACGAATGGTATTTCCATGGACTTGACATTGATGATACTTCCTAACATAGTTGTGAAAATTTTGGTTCAATGTGGACCAAAAATAACCTGCTCTAAGTATTTTCATGGCCATCATGTTTGCATTGACATGACCTCCACATTTCCCATCGTGGAATTCATACATAATAGTCCTAGCCTCATCATGGTCGACACATCTCAACAATATGTCGGTAAAACTCTTTTTATAAAGAACCCCTTAAAAAATCACATATCGGGTAGAAATTTTTCGAATAAAAGTTGTCTTTAAAGGAAGCAAATTCAAGAAATCCTCTATGTTCTAAAAAGCTTTTAATGTCTTGAAACCAAGGTTTTTCATTTGAATTTTGGTCATTTTTGCAAATCTCTAAAGCATGGGTGGATGAAGTGGGTAAATGTAGGATCTCTAGGGATCGAGTACCTATAATGGGATCGATCCTTAGAGATGACCCTAAAGAGGAGAGGGCATCTGCTATGGTGTTGTCCTCTCTACCTATGTGAGTGATTGTGCATGATTTGAAAGAATCAACCAACTAGGTGGCCAATTCATGGTATGCAATGAGTTTCTCATTTTTGACTTGCCAAACTTTCTAAACTTGGTTTACAACAAGCATAGAATCTCCAAAGACTTCAATACATGATGCCTCTATATTTTTCAAAATTTTTGAGCCATGTATGAGTGCCTCATATTCAACCATATTATTTGAACAAGGAAAATCTAGGCGAAATGTCATTGGGATCTCTCCTTTCTTGGGGGATATGAGAATGATTTCCACGCTTGCTCCTTGTTGATTCTTTGTTCCGTCAAATACATTTTTCATACTTAATCTTCATTACAACAATTTGCTAAAATATGGTTTTCTAATTCATTTGTCAAGATGCCTTCATCGGGCATTTCATCAAGTATGGGATATGTATCTTCAAAGGGTAACTGAGCCACATGATCGGCTAGGGCTTGTCTCTTAATGAAGTTTTGGTGATGGAATTTCATATCAAACTCCATTAATAGGAGTTGTCATTTACCTAACCTATCCATTATGATAGGTTTTTCAAAAAGTTGTTTGATAGAGTTTAGACACTATCCAAATTTCATGATCTAGGAAATAATTTCTAAACTTTTGGCAAGGTCATAACAAGGCAAAACACGTTTTTCCATGGCTTATAATTTATTTCCTATGCCAATAGAGTTTTCGAAATGTAGTAAATAACATACTCCTTGAGACTATCATCCTCATATTGAGAAAGTAAAGCACCCAATGCATTCTTATAAATGGAAATATAAAACAATAAAGTTTTTTCTAGCTTTAGAGGTTTTAAAATTGGAGGATTTACCAAATAAGTTTTCAATCTTTCAAAAGTTTTCTGCCAATCGAAATCTCAATCAAATTTAACCCCTTTTCTCAAAAGTCTATTGAAAGGTTCCCATCTTATTGCTAAGTTGGAGATGAATCTCCTAATTGCTTGGAGTCAACCTTGGAGACTTCAGATTTGGGTCTAGTTAGAGGGTAGAGGCATGTCTATGATGGCTTACACTTAAAGGGGTCAACCTTTATGCCCTTTTGGCTAACCATGAACCCTAAAAGTTTTCTTGACTCTACTCAAAAAACACATTTTTGAGGGTTTAATTTCACTTGATAAAGCCTAAGTCTTTCAAAAACCTTTTGCAAAGATTTTAAGTGTGTGCATCAAGCTTTAGATTTTATCAAAAGATCATCCATATAAAAAGAGCTCATGGATTTGATAATGGAAAATAGTAGTCATGGCTCTTTGGTATGTGGTACCAGTATTTTTTAAACCAAAAGGCATAACAGTGTAACAATACGTGTCCCAAGGTGTAGTAAATGCAGTTTTAGTCTGATCTTTTGGCACTAGCTTGATTTGGTTATAACCCGAATAGCTATCATGAAAGAAAACATTTCATGATTTGTAGTGCAATCTACTATCAAATCAATATTTGGAAGTGAAAAATTATCTTTTGGAGTGACTTTGTTCAAATTTCTAAAATCAATGCTAGGGTTCAAATTTCTAAAATCAATCCACTATCCACATATTTCCAAAAGGCACATCAACAATATTAGAAAGTTATTCAAAATAAGCGATGGGTTTTATAAATCCAACTTTTAAAAGATCTTCTAAACCCTCTTTTACTTGGGAGTAAACATTGGGATGGATTTTCCTAAGCTTTTGTTTAACGGGTTTTGCATTTGGTTTTAGAGGTAAATGATGTTCTACAATCCTAGGGTCTAAACCAGGCATGTTTTCATAGGTCTAAGCAAACACATCTAAGTATGATTTAAAAAATGCAATGAATGATGTTTTTTCATGCTCATGCAAACAAGTACCTATTTTGACATACTTTGAATTCGATTCACTCCCTAAATTGACCTCTAAAAAATCTCCTCCTACAGAATTTGAAGGTTTTTTTAAGTCAAGGATTTTATAGAATTCAAGAAGCTCGAAGGCTTCATCCTCATGGATGAAGAGATCTTCCTCCTTGCTTTGATCACTCTCAAGCATTTTGGTTTATAAGAAAGAATTAGGCATAACAGAAGGGTTATGCATAAAAAACACTTTGGGTTTGGTCAAAACCAATTTTTGAGTTTGAACTCGGTTTTGAAAAACAAAATTTTTAAGATTTTCAATTTTTTCAATTTTTTGATTTTTCCAAACAAATACTAGAAGGAAGAACATAAAAGACTTTCTTTTTGAAATTTTCAGATTTTTTAAATGTTTTTGGGTTTTGGAGTTTTCTAAATTTTTTTGGTTTTTCAAGATATATACCTTTTTTGGATTTTTTTCAATAAAGGAATCTTCCATCGTACCTACAAAGAAAATACTATAAATTAGACTCCAAACAAGAGATCTAAGCCATACGTTTCAGTTTTAGTTGGTTCTAGTGCACCCTTAACTCAATTGGTCTCAAGTGACAGGTCAAGGGGTATGGATGGGTTGTACTTAAGCCATATCGACCCAGAATTGATAGAGGTAACAGAGGTTCTAATTTACCTTAGTTTTTAGCTCCTAAACCCAAGTATGGTGCATACCCCATGTTTAGTAACATATTCGAAGGCTTTTTAAGTTTTGAATTTTTTTGATAAAGGTGTTAAGATAGAGGTTAATTTTTTAGATGGTTAATTTTAAGATAAAGCTTTTAAGTAACTAAGGTCAATTTTTTTAGAACAATAAAAAATAATAAAGATGTTACGAATAAAATTAATATGGTTGGTTAAAATGAAGATGGGCATCAAATATTCTATATGAAAAAAATATACCGTAAAAGTCGAAAGGTAAATATTATAGTGTAACAATTAGACCAATTATGTTTTATTGCTTAGAATGTCGAGTAGATAATTATTAACATGTATAAAAGACGTATCATAAAAATGAAGATGTTAAGATAGGTGAGTGATCATATATGAAAAGACTATATATAACAAAGTTATTGGAAACAAATTGAAAGTGTCACAATAGATTATAAAATGAGGGTAAATCATTTAAGAGGGTGGGAACAAGTAGAAAAATGATCAAAAGAAGCTCCCGAAAGAACATATGAGAAACTAGATTATGAAAATATTAAAATAAAAAAATAACTCCAAAAATATTGGAAGGAAACAAGAATGATTTAAATTATATTGAGTTAACTGCTAACATGACGCATAATCATGCTCTATGAAAATAAAGAATCCATGTAAACAATCGTATGAAAAAAGGCTTAGTTAGTGTTGTATAAAATAAGATGGACTTATGGATAGACAAAACACTTATCGTGCCTCTCTCTCTCTCTCTCTCTCTATCTATCTATCTATCTATCTATATATATATATATATATATATATATATATATATATATATATATATATATAAATATATAAGCCATGGAAAATTTCCTACTTAACAAGTTCAAGCTAAGCAGAGGAGGATTATTGGATATGCATCTCCTTGAGTAACAAGCTCTCGGCCCTGAAGTCCAATTTTTATGAGTCAACCATCAAGTCGGGAGTTGGAACTTGACTCTGGTGACCACATCAAGAAAAAGCGGACGTACACGTACACAAGCATATGAAAACAAAACCTTTCCAACACTAACCAGCGTCATTTGCATGGATTGTTAGTTACATTCATTGAACTCAATCATTTGTCAGACTAGCATTTAAACTCAAAAAAGCAACATCCTTTTTTATTCTTTCCTTGTAAGACTCAAAACATTTTCAGATGCATTCATCCCTGCACCCTTTCACTGAAGCACTAATATGATTACTTTTACGTCTAAATCACCTTCAGCATGTCTTTCACTTTATCTTTTACAGGTGGTGACAGTTCACTCTTCTCCAATAAAAGGTTGCATATTCATGATTTGAAGACCATGACTAAGGGTATTATTAAGTGTTATCAATATTGCACTATATCATACAATACGATGCGATACATATCATATCATAGAACACCATGATACGATACAAGCCTCTGTATCGCCCAACCAAAGAAGATATTGCATGAATTAATTTGGAAGGAGCGCAACAACATTATAAAGGAGATGAAGATTTTGATTTTGAAGGAGAAGGTGGTGAGGATCTTCAACAAAGAGAATATGAAAATTATTTAGTTGATGATCCTAATTACAATATGTAAATGTAAATGAATTTTATTTTTTGCTTCAAAATATATAATTCTTTTCAATTGTTGAATGGTGAATGATGAATATGTATTAATATGTATTAAACTTTGTATGATATGAATTCTTTGCAATTATTAGATTTTATTTTATTTTTTAGAGTACTAATTTTTTAATATTAAATTACGATACGATACGATACGATACGTGAACCAAAACGATGCATGATACGATACGCGTCGAACAACACTGCATGTACCCATGGAAAACAAGCATGTCCAAGCACTTGCAAGACAAACAAAGAGGCTCCTAACCAAACAACAGCACTTACATACCTTCAACCAAGCCTTTTGCTACACAAGGTGAAGGTCAGCTAAGACATGGCATCAGATGCCGGTAGGCATTTATAGTAAAGAACTTTAAACTTAAAAATGGCAGAGTGGCCTTGCCAAAGAGAAGGCAACTTACATCCTTTCACCAAGATACCTTGCAAGATAATTTATAGGCTTGTGGGCATCAAGGTGCTCTTGTGCTTGTCGCCTAATTTTCAACCGAGCAAGGTAGTCCACTGCAATCCAAGGAAAGCTTAGTAGCAGTGGGACCTGATTATCATCATCTGCATTTCGCAATGCCATGGTTTTCTGGACCCAGCATGGATGATATGCAACGCAATACCATGCTGATGCCTTCTGCTCCAAAATCGAGTTTCTTTCATCATCTGAAACATTTGTGTCTGAGTCAACAGCTTCGAAGATTGACCGAAATTCTTTGCGTATTGTTGTGAAAGCATTCGTGAGCTTCTCTTTTAAGTCCTGCTGCTTCCTGCTGTTATGTTTTGGGAGAGACACAAAATGACTAGTTACTACTTCACCCTCTGAATGGAGATTATAATGGAGCAGCAGAGAGTACAGCATCTGATCATACGAAAACTTGTGGTTCCATGCGTCCACAAGAAACAATTCATGTCCAGGAATCTCCAGGTCAAAATCATAAGGCAAGTCTTTGTATGAGATTCTATCTGCTTCAACCATAATTTCATCATAAGCACCGAGAATTTTGCGATAGAGATGTCCGAGGACCTTCTCAGACTTGTATGTTTCACTGTCTTCTTTACGCATGAAATCAGGGTATACTTTAGGTTTGAGATGTCCAGGCAGGGTGGCATCAACTCCTGTTTTGGGGAAGTCCACAGCAATTGCTGCAAGCTTAGCCAACTCCATACATTGCTCATCCATTGCTCCAAGATCACTTAGATCAGCATGCACAACATGGGCACTACAAATTCTGCCAAGGCTGTCACTCAGCATACTTTTAATGAAGAAATCAATAACGTCCTGCCAAAGATACATATCCCAACTTACTTAGAGTTTTGGACAATAACGAGCACCAAGACAAGAACATAACTCTGTCTCTCTCACTGTATATACATATATATATGCGTGCGTGTGTGTGTGTGTGTGCATGTCCATATGTGTGTCTGTGCATGCATGTGTGTGTGTGTGAGAGAGAGAGAGAGAATCAGAATCACTTGCCAGCACTGGCAGCTCAGAAAAGAAAAGAACAGAAATGGAGTGAATGAGTTTAAGGACTTAATACAGATGGTGCTTACAACGGAAGTATGATCTGCCAAAAAATTTGGCTTGAATTGAATAGCATCAAAATACAAGGAGGAAATTTTCACATTTTCATTCCACAAATACAATTAGATGTCATGTTGTTGAAGTGCATGGCAAACAAGTAAAACTGAGCAATATAACTTCAATACACCCAAACACCCCAAGAGTAATTTTTTAGTTCAAAAATGAATATTTGTGAAACTGTAGCAGATATCAGGTACAACACACACACACACACACACATATATATATATATAGAGAGAGAGAGAGAGAGAAATAATAAACATAAGCAAATAATAACAGAATCAGCAAAGAAAGATTTCTGAGATGTAACGTGATAGGTAGATTGTAGTACTATAATTTACAAAAGCATAAAAACCACACAGAGGAAGACAGGAAGGCAAAAGTTTGACAAGTAAACAACAAACTTACATCTTTGTTGATGTCACACTTTAATTCTTTTGCTTGGGCTGGAGAATAATCCATTGGTGGCGCGCTCTTTTTGCTTGAGGGGATGAGGCCCGAGTCCCAGGTAACAAAGTAAATGTCTCCATCAAGGTCGCTTCCGGATGCTTCGTTAGGATGTGGTCTTTCCCCCTTTTGAGGGAATACCAGACAATCAACCAAGTGATGCAGGCTAGGGGCATCAACTGCTTCTAAAATTCGAATATCCCCAGGGTGAAGACAAGGATTCTTGGCCACAACAACTGTCCCAGTAACAACCTGTACATTTGGTGCTCTATCAGAAAATTTAGCACCATGCTTAACAAAGCACCCGAACAAAGATGGATTTGAGACTTGAATAAAGCATTGACCATATTCAAGAATTGCTAATTCATCCATGCAACCCAACAACCACCTGCTATGCGAAATAAATATCCGTGATTTGTTCAGAAGGTCTTTCAGCTGACCTGATCTGAAGCAATAAATCATATCCCTTAGGTGAGGCTCGCCCTGAGGATCAAAACCAGCACTAAGCATTATCGCTGCAGTATTTCCTAGCTCAGAGCAAGATGAGGTCAAAACCTCAAATGCGGTATCTTTGTTCTTGAGCATCTCGTCCAACTTATGGACCATTGTGTCTTGCATTTTCATGAATACATCCCGGGATACACCCAGAGCTGAAAGTAATGTTATTATTTCCCTGTTGAGAAAGCCTGGTTGGAAACGTGTGCACTGCACAACCTCAAGAATGGAATGACGACTTTCGAATTTATTCATGCTAGGCCTCAATAGGAGCTTATAACAACCATGATCCAAATTGGGCCAACACATCACCACTCCCTTGCAGCCGGCATATCTGATTTGGAAACCAGATGGTCGGTTCCCAGTCAAATCCAACTTGGATGCAACTTCCTTTGCTAGTTCTGGTGTAATAATCCCAACACCATCTGAGAAGGTATAGTTATTTCTTTTCACATCGGGAAGTTCAAGGTTTACTTCACAGGGTGGCACATCAATGGTGGCATATGTGGAAGAGAAACACTGTCCCATCCTGGCAGCGCATTTTGCAACGTTCCTGTTTTTGAATCTCCCCATCCACGTCCTGATAGATTGTGCACTAATATGCTTGTGTTCAGCGAGCGATCCCTCAACTGATTGGAGGAGAAAGCCAGAAACGTGTAATGCCTTCCACACAAATAGAAACCGTTTTGAACAATGTGCCTCACACGTCGAAAAATGGTTGTCCGACTAGAGGAAGACACTGAAGAGATCTTCTTAATGATGGGTGTCGGATAATAACTAAGTATGCTGTCATTGAGTAATTGTTTTCCTTCATCCATGAAAGTGACCCTTATGAATCTATCTGAAATGTCCTTGTACTTCCTAAGCACCCGATTTGACAGCTCGACTTCTGGAGGAAGACAATAAGCTGTAGTTGGAGTTATCACTAATCTTCTCACTTCCATATTATAATCTGTACATTGACTGCCCCTGACAAGTTCTGGTTTTCTCAAAAGCCACTCTTGGACAGTTTGCAACCGTTTGGAAGCCTCAAAGATAGGATTTTTGTAGAGATAGATGTGCTGAAGTGCAGCAATGTTCAGATCGCCTGGTTGCATCCTGAGTAAGCTAAGGAAGTCCTCTGATAGATGGTGCCTACTCATGATGCCCTTGTGTACTAGGCATTGAACCAAATACAGAACTTCAAAACTGATACCCTTTACTTCCATTAAAGAGAAGAAAGGATTAGACATAGGATTACCATATCCAGGTTCACAGTCAACTGTAGGATGTTCTTCAGGCAGGCAATCTAACACCCTCTGATCCTTGAAGTAAGCCCTGACCTTGTCCAACAAAAGCTCAAACCGTGGAGAGAAGTTGACTTTATAAAATTGGCAGTTTCCAATAGTGGCACTTCTAGTGAAATCTGTCGTCCTGATCCATGGGTCCTCATCGTCTAACAGATTACATGGATCAGAGATGTGGATATCATCATCTGCTGTTCTATAATAGATCAAAGGTGGCACACGCAAGTGCATCAGTATAACAATGGGTGCTTTCTGATTATAAAACTTCACATTCCTGATATCCCTAACTGAAAACTGCACCTTGAAATTACATTTCAACACTGTTTTCTTTGCTGAATCTTTTGAGGAAAAAACAGTATCCCTAGTGAACAACATCTTACAGGTTGCATCGAAGGGATCAACACAAAAATTAACTTCTCTTTCAGGTCCTTGCCAGCTCATAAAAAAGCTTCCAGAACTAACCAATGAACCTATCTCTACACTAACATCTTTAAAATGATAGGGATCAATGGCCCTTCTCCTAGACACTTTATAACAGGAATTCATCGCCAAATCAACTTTCAGAGGGCATCCATTAAGCATAAGCTCACACCTGCCAGCCATTTCATATGCTTTGTAGGCCAATTCAGGAAGCGCAAAATGAACGAATGCATGTGGGATCACCTTCTGATAGTCATCACTCTTTCTGATGTCTGAAGTAGTTGTAAGGTTGAAATCTGGGTAATAATCAGGAGGTGTCCAAGATCTTTTCAATCTGCATCTCCATATTGTACCCACTTCCTGTTCTAGAAATTTCGTCAGATCTCTGGCTGAAACATCATGATGGAAGCCTCCTACAACCACTTGGATTACCGCCATGCTCTTCTTCTCTTTGTCATGATTCCCACCATCCATTTTGTTAGTTTAGGTCTACTATCTTCTTTCAACAATTAAGGTCTGCTGAGGATAGATCAGCCACAAAGAAGCCCGCACAAACCAGTCGTGAATCTTTAGAAAGCCTGATCCACTAAAAAGCTTAAAAGCACTTCAGACACAAGTTCCACCCTTGCCAATCAAGAAATTGAAATTAATGAACGCTACAAACATAATAAAGGGCATCCGTTTTCTTTATGCTTTCAGGCCATGGCAAGAATGAAGATTAACCTCAAAACAAGTTTACTAGCAAAACTTCTATGCAGTAATATCAGAATCTAAACCTTTTCTGGATCCCCATTCAAGATCAATCTGTTGCATCAAGTAGGATCTCTTGTGGCCTGGCTTAACATTGTCTAACCGTTGATCACAGGAAGCATTTTGCCTCAAAAACAGAAAAAGATTATGGGGAACAGGGGAAGTGCATTCTCATTGCCACTCCCCGCTTCTAAGCACAAACAAACGGAGATAGTGAATGACGAGTCCATAAAGCATAATTAGGGGCGAAATGTCTCTCGGGCAATTTATCAAGAAACTCTCATTCATGAGAAAGAATCTAACGGATGCCTGGGCAGTGAAGCAACACACCAGAAATCCGACTCTCAGAACAGAACGAGAAAGAGAGACCATTTTAACAGCACCAACAGAACACGGAGAGAAAATATAAAAATGCACTAAAAATAACAAAACACACAACAGGTACACACACGGATAATTAATGAGCGCTTGCTGCAGAATAGAGAATGCCCAGAGTCACAGAGTCAAATGACGATCGATCGATGAGAAGTTCAAGAAATGACAAAAAAAGAAACTAAATGCACAAATACTTGAATTCTCGCACTTTAAGATTCAATGGCAACGCTAAACTGTTTGTTTTAATCCTAGGTTAGGTTAAAAAGCAAATCAAGCACAATGAGCTACAGCTAGGTTAGGTTCTCGTTTGAATCCTAAACTGCACAAAACCAGCAAAAAAAAAACTAGAATTTTCAAAGGAAAAAAATTCAGAAGCAGAAGTTCTGGTTTTTCGTTGGTTCCAATTTCATGAAAACCGAAACGAAAACCGAACCTGTTTGTTCCCCGTTTTGAGCCCGATTCTAGTTGCGGTTCCTGGCCCAATTTAGTTCCAAACTGGTCATATCTAGCTGCACCTATTTCTAGTATAGTGTCGTCTGTCGACTTAAAAGAACCCTATAAGTGGACCGTTTGATAATGGTAGGGATCTGCTTAATTAACCCCAGCTTAACCTATTAAACAAGAAAAGACCAGAATGCTCATATCTGTCCATAAACGAAGAGAATATGAACACTACGTTATAGCATTGTTTTTGCTTTCCTGTATAAAGCTGACAAATTTTCAACGCGTGATTTTTAGGTCTTGCTTAACCCGCAAGCAAGCTGTGTGAGCATAACAGTCAATTTGCGTTTCCAGCTTTCGTCAGTCAACTCATTGTTGGATGATGAATAATACCTTTCAGGATTCGTAAGGGCAGGAACCATGTGTATAACAGACAATTTTGCTTGAAAAATGGGGTCCATAGCTTTCTTGTATCACAAGCAAAGGTGGGCCATTTGCTTTTGGACCATAGCAAATAAGTCCAGCCATGAAGGGGATGGCGTTGGCCCATCAGTGTCATCAACTCGTCATTTCCTCTTGGCATATGAGATTCTTATTGTATTATCTAATCTCTCATCATCGTAACACAAAAGACACAGTTTATCTGGTGCAATGCACTCATCTCAATGATGACGACACAAGAAATCGTCAAATTATATTTGGGGGTGACAATTTTTGCACCATCACCTTGTAATGCCATCTATAGAAAAGTGAACATGGTTATATATTTTGTCTTTCGATCAGGATCCATGTCTCTTGAGAAGAGAAAAGGTATACTTAAATTAGGGATACAACAAAAGCAAACTACAACTAAGCCTTTTTCCCATCTAGACGGGGTCGGCTACATGAATTCTTTGTTTTCATAGAGCTCTATCATGTGTCATGTTAACGGTTAACTCACAATAAGCTAGATCATTCTTTATTGTTTCTTTCCAACACTTTTGTGGTCGTCCTCTACCTCTTTGGATACTTTCAATATCTTTTTTTTCATACCTTCTTAAAGGTTCTTCTTTTGATCTTCTTTTTATATGCTCAAACTACCTTAACCAATATTCTCTCATTTTATCCTCTATTGGTGTCACGCATAATTTATTTTTAATAACCTCATTATGTATACGGTCTTTTCTTGTATGACTATTCATCCATCTCAACATCTTCATTTTTGTCACGGACATCTTTTATACATGATGATTAACTGCCCAACACTAAGAACCATAAAACATGATAGGTCTAATTGCTCCTATATAATATTTATCTTTTAACTTTAATGGTATCTTCTTATCACAAAGAATACTTGATGCTCCTCTCCATTTTAACCAACCGGCATTAATTTTATGTGTAACATCTCCATCAATTCTTTCATCACTCAGAAAAATTGATTCTAGGTATTTAAAACTTTCCTTTTAAGGATGCAATGTGTGCCAATTTTAATTTCTATGTCCTCTAAAGTAACCAAATGATCAAACTTACATTCTATATATTTTGTCTTTGTTCTACTAGGTCGGAAGCCTTTATTTTTTAATGTTTCTCTTCATAGTTCCAATTTTCTATTAACTTTTTCCTTAGACTCCTCTACTAACACAATGTCATTTGTAAATAACATACACAAAGGTACTTCATCTTGAATATTTTTTGTTAACTCATCAATCACCATTATAAATAAGTATGAACTTAAAGTTGACCCTTGATGTAACCCAATATTAACTTCAAAGAAGTTTGTCATTCCTTCATGAATCCTCACACGTGTTTTTGCACCATCGTACATGTCTCTTATAAGGTTTATGTATGTCAATGGGATATCTATTTTTTCCAAGGTTTTCCAAAGAACCTACTTCGATACCCTATCGAAAGTTTTTTCTAGATCAATAAATATCATGTGAAGGTCTTTCTTTTTTGCTCTAAAATGTTCCACAAGACGTCTCAAAAGGTGAATCGCTTCAACAGTAGATCAGCCTCGCATGAATTTAAATTGGTTCTCTGTTGTACTCGATACTTGTCTTAACCTACGTTTGATAATTCTTTCCCACAATTTCATAGTATGGCTCATTAACTTGATACCCCGATAATTCGCACAATTATGAATGTCTCCCTTATTCTTATATATGGGTATAAGTATACTCGCTCTCCATTCCTTGGGCATCTTTTGGTTTCTCCATATTTTATTAAATAATCTTGTGAACCAAGTGATTCCTATTTCTCCTAGGATTTTCCAAACTTCTATAGAAATATTGTTTGGTCCTACCGATTTACCACCCTTTATATGTTTAAGAGCCTATTTGACTTCATTCTTTTGAATATGTCGGTAGAAATTGTGGTTTATATACTTTTTTGATTTGTCTAACTCTCCTAAGCTAATACTAACATCTTTATTTTTATTAAAAAGCTTATAAAAATAGTTTTTTCATCTATTTTTTATATCATTATTTGCCACTATAATTTTTTCATCCTCGTCTTTGATACATCTAATAGAAAGAAAATTAAATTATTGATCCCCCCAAGAGCCATAATGCTCGCAGATCACTTGTGGCTCGATACCCTTGAGGAAACTGTTGCTAGAGTAGGCCCAACAGTATTTCTCCTCATCTAGCCGCCATCACGAGGGAGAGAATAATGCATACTCTTCCTCATGATGATGGCAAGGGGACGAAATTGCGGCCTAGTTGTGAGAGCGCCTCTCACCATGATGGTACGAAACGATACCACCAATTGCCTGGCTTCGGTCGCTTCCAATGGAATTATGGAATGTGCCAACCTGATAGAGGTCTGTCACTTCGATTCAGCCATTCATACCATAAGACTTTTGAAGAGCATCTGAAACAATTTGAATAAGTTTTCAAGGAGAAGTTAATCCTTGCAATGGATCATTAGCTAGAAGATTACATGCAGATGTTCTCCAAAGAAATCCAACAGGCTCCAATGCAAGTTCAAGGATCCTACTTTCAACAACTATGATGGAAGGTCATATCCGATTGATCATATATGACTTACCATAAGTCGATGGTGGCAATGCATGACTATTGATTATGCAAGGTACCCCACACTATCTTGATGGGGATGATGAGATCATGCTTTGTTGCTCATCGACACACAGGGGGACTATTAAATAATAAAATATTAAAAAATATGCTTGATAGAAGTTTGAAAATATGCTTAATGATTATGAAATTCTACTTCGAATTTTCATATTTTAAAAACATTGCAAGATAACTTCATTGAATAATATAAGTCACCAATCATCCACTAACTCATCATCCTATTCAATAGCTCTGAATATAAAAATCATCAAAAGTAGACATAATTTTGACTTCCATATTTGACATTATAATTTTTTTTTTTAACAATTGCATATACATAACTTAAATGCTACATTTTGAAAGCATGTAGATAGGCCTTACGCGGGCGGATACATGATGAAGTAGGGTGTGTTTGATTCTCATGTCACCCACCAGAGATGGGTTCCAACAAGCCGTATACTTTGAATTAAATAGCCTCAATGTCTAAACGAAGTTGAACACGAGGCCTCGTGACACCCCCATCTCAACACCTAGAGGCAAATGGTATCATCATCCTGTTGGGACTGGAGAACCGACTTTTGGATACCAAGCTAAAATAGATTGAGAAATTACTCTATCGCACATTACCATAGAGACTAGATAATGAGGTGCATTTCGATTACACAAAACAAGCACCCGTATTCCACCTAATGAACACGACCATGAATCACATTAACTCAAAGCCATCTAACAAGCTTGAGCTAACATGGTCTAACGAGACATGTTTGTATTTTTCAAACTTCACTCGGGTCAAGCGTTGTCTTAAGGACTCCTAAACAGCTACCATGTGTCTTGCAACTAATACAACTGGACAAACGACTTTTGATTAACGTGAAATAGGCACTCGTGTCGTAGGTGATGACACAAGCAAGAGGTTAGATTCCTAACACCGGGTAACCGGCTCTGATTCTCCATGGTTTTGGGACTAGTTCGACCTGCCAAGCTGGTGGTAGACTCTCCCCATTCTCTACAAAAGCTTTATTGCAAGTTTTCCAACTCATACATATGGCACGAGAAGCCTTTGGTAGGCCATATCTACACATTTTTTTCTCTTCTTTAGCTTCCTCTTCAGCCTTTCAACTCGTCAAATCCCTTAGTGCCCTACACTATGTATGCATTGAGCATCTACCTTGATTTGCTTATGAGAAAAAAGAGGGATCCCTATTGACGAAACCGTCAACTTTGCTCCTTCATCTATGGGACTCTAAGCCCTTGCATTATTTGGGCCGACCTAATGGTCATTAGTTGTAAGACAAGCTAATACAAGGAGGAGGAAGGAGAAGAAGAAGATCATTTTAATTTGTGGGTTTAAAAAAAGTACACTTGAAGATGCAAGCCCACTAGACCAAAGCACATTTTAATTTGCCTCCTACTGAAGCATTGAGAAGGCAAATTGTTAGTTTTTTTTCCAATGAAATTGCCTACATACTTGTAAGATGGCGTGCCATGACGAATAAATATTCCCTTCAATATGTTTGGGGTTTCACCAATTGTTATGAGCAATCCAATGCTCAAAATTGCTTGAAGAACATCAAACCTGCAATGTTTTGGTGGTTCACTTATATACCGAAGCAAAGCATTGAAGGAGAATGTCAACCTCGTGAGGAGTCTTAAGTAATTTTCAAAGCAATTACTCCCTATTGAAGAAAATACATCTCCAAGAAGCAAAGGGCTAGTAATTTTCATTAAAAAATATTTTCTATTTAATTCCTTTCCCAAATTATTTGAAGTCCTCTAAAAATAACAAGTCTCATGAAGGAATGATCGTCACCTTATCTATGAAATGGAGGCGATAATCCTAAATATCTGCTAATTTCAAATCAGAACCTAACAAACCCAGGTACCATTTCCATGTGAAGATTATTAGGGTTTTCTAGGATTCATGCAACACTTTTAAGTAAAAGGTTTCTCTATCAACAACCTTATGTAATCTTGGTCCTCTTTGTGACTCGAGGGTGGGGAAGGTCCTTGGATTTCACTCCAATGCCTCTTACCATCCTTTTGATTGCAAAAACAAGAGATTCTCACCAATCTCCTTTCTAAATAGCCTATATCCATGCAATGGTACATCTTCTAAGGGGTGACTATTTTTGCAACAATAACGATTATCAAGAAAATGAGGCTCTTGTCACTTTCACACATTCCATGAAAACAAAACAAAAAATTATTAATATTGGGGTGAGAAGTTAATTAGATTTAGATATTGAGATGAAAGGCATGGAAAGATACACTATGGAGATTGAGACATTTATGATTTTTGTTACCTGTATCTGGACAAGAGAAATCATAATCCCATTAATATTGGGGTATTATTGCAGAATATTTCATTTCATACTATTGTTACATGCACATTGGTATTCATATATGTACTTTTATTTCATGTTATTGTTACATGCACTCCAAATGTTATTGTTTATGATGCTTTATTACATGAAAATTGTTGCAAGTGATAGAGTTATATGCACTTTTATTTCACTTCATATTTAGATGCTTGAGTACTAAATGAAGTTGCATACAACTATTTCATATTCTTTAATGTACTTGTAACAAATGATACAATATTATAATTTTCATGTTTTAATATGACAATTCAAAGAAAGGAACAATGATTATAGAGGAGATAGTTATGAAAAGTGTACATGTTAGTATTTTTATATTTATATGAACATGCACATCATTGACCTCATTCACTTACACATAATTCTATCAGTAAAGGTATAGATTTCCTTAGAACATATTGTAGAGATCGATCATTCTATCATTTGCTCTTACATATGTAACCATAAACTATAAAAGTGTTATATGATATTCTATGAGATAAAGGTTTGCTACAAGATGCACACAAAGTATTTGTAGAAGACTAAGTTTGTATGATGTTATGGATCTTAGGTCAATGAGCATATGATAGCAACACAATATATTTTTCACAGCTTAGGTCACACAATAAGCAAGTATTTTAATAAAGCTATAGCAGGTATGTATTATATAGCATAAGAAAGTATATATTTAGATAATGAGAAGACACCTTCAAAGATTGCAAAAGACCAAGGTTCTTTCTCTATTTCAAGGTATATTTGTTTCCCCATAGTAAATCATATACATAAATATATCATTGATAAAATATGTTATAATTTCCTATGTATGAGAAAGCTAGGGTAGGCAGAACGAGGATCATATATGTTGAACCTAAGAACCCCCGTTGGTATGAATTGTTTCACATTTATTGTGCACATATGGTTACTGATGTGATCTTTACGGTAAAGGAATAAAACCCTGTTGGCGCAACATTAATAGGAAGAGCCTACTTGACTGTATAAGAGATCCTAAATGGTCAAAAAATTAACAGGTGGCTGAACATATGCCATGATTACTGTAGCCCCCTTGGTGGGGGAGCTAGAATCCATGTTAAGCTCCAATATTTTGATAGTCAAGGGGCATAAGGAGTGGTAAGTTCCCTGGTGTTCCGTATACATTTTTTCCTCAAAGAAAGGGATGCAAAGTTTCTCCGTATCAAGATGCTCATGTTCCTGACAATTACAATCCTAAAATATCTCTTGGTAATGGAAAGTATTATGAACCTCGTAGATGCTGGGAAGATATGTTTGATGCAATTAATGATGCAAAGCACTTGATTTACATTATTGGTTGGTCTGTGTATACTGACGTAAGATTGATTACGGATTCGAATAGGCAGAAACCAGGGGGAGATGTTACACTCGAACAACCTCTTAAGAGAAAGGCAAATGAAGGTGTGAGAGTTCTTATGCTAGTTTGGGATGACCGTACCTTTGTTGGTCTGCTTAAGAAGGATTGCTTGATGGCTACACATGATGAAGACAACAAGCTTTTTAAGGGGCACAAAAGGTCACTGTGTACTATGCCCTAGGAATCTTTATAAAGGTGGAAGCATTGTACATGATTTGGAGATCTGATCTGAAGACCTGGATCCAGTGCATCACATAAAATCTCTTATATTTGGAGTTTGCAAAGTGTGTGCACAACAGTGATATTAGGATAGTTTTCAATTCATGGAAATCAATGTCATTCAATAGGAACTGAATCAAGCCATTTATACCAATACCCATCTATTTAAGCTGCCCTAGAAGGGAATAATAGGATTAGTGGTGCTAATGTTTTGATGCCTATGCAACTTTGTCAAAGGCCTTGGTGAGGCGTGATTGGGTTTGACATGGTTCTGGACCCAATTAATGAACCTTACGACAACCTTACCCAAAATTTTACAAGAAAGAAAATACATAACCCTATGGTTAAAAACATTGGCCATAATAATATAGCTACAAGTACTGAATGTAGAAAGATCAAACTCATCAGAAAAACATTAAAAAGACCAAAATATAAGAAGAAAAGAAGAATGAAAAGGAAATCTTTATTAGCTCAAGAAGATGGTTACAACTACAACCTAGGATTACAACTAATAAAAAACAAAATAAAGGAAATAGGAAAGTTTATTATGTATGTTTGATGATGATTCCTCCAATGTGAGCAACCACTCTCTTTCATAATCGAATGTGTGTTAATTCCAAACTTTTCTCCACTTGGATAGATGACTCCTTAACTTCTCCAATTCCTAGCAAAATGATTGGTTGATAACTCCTATTTCTTATTTTGAAAGGGTGATGGCCTATTAATGGGTCATTGCTTTATTCTTAGTGGTTACGATATCTCATTATCCCCAATTCCTAAAATAGTGATTTGTAACTCCTCTATTGTATTTGCAAAGGATGTTAGTCTATTAAAGGGCCATTGTTTTACTCTTAGTGATTACAATATCTCATTATCCATAAGTATTCATAGTGTACCTAAGATTCTTTTCATCTGCTCATACTAGAAAGTTCAAAATTACTAGAAGTTTCTCCTCAACTCCTTTTGATTTTTAGCATTAACATGTTGCCCTCCTACAATCTTTAGTGAGAGTGAAGATTGTGTGCTTTTACACAATACCAAAGTTTAAAATAAGTCCTCTTCTATTAGAGTAGGTACTTGTATTGCAGTTTAGAATTCCTTTTCTTTATCTCTTTATTTTTTAGTCTAGGCTAAGCACAATTTTGATTTGGAGAATCTTGATCCACCATAGGGTTTTACTGGTAACTTAAGGAATAGGTCATGAGTTAGCCTTGGTGTTAGGAAGGTAAGATATACTACATATCCAACTTCTCATGAGATCAACTTTGGGCTAAGCAAATTATATAAGTATTGAGTTGATTTTATCACCCAATTCAACTTCTCAATAAACAATTTGAATATTCAAAGGTTGTATAGTTCAAGTTGGTTTCTTTAGTCTAGCTTCATGAGTAGGCAAGAAGTTGAATGCAACCTTGAGCAAGTTGGAACATCTATCCAAGTCCTGGAAAGATGCTAAAGTCCAGCCTTCTCAACGTTGTTGCTTGACAAACCATGCAATGGAATATTGGTCATACGCATTCAGACTCACATGAGATGGACTCCTCAATCATGACCAAATATTATCTAGTGTCCTTGGAGATCCGAGATCCTGACTCCCAGCTTGCAGCTCTCCATGAGAAGCACTAAAGTCTCACTCGGTATATTTTAGGGCCATGAAAGAGTGATATAACACTTACATGGTGAGGTCGAGAGAATCCTATAACATGCATGCTTGAAGTATAGCAACCAGAACAACATTTGGTGACGATTTGTTCATCTTATTCTAGGATCAGGAAGCACTTAGGGAGGATGCGAAGTAAAGTAGGAAGTCCATTGTTCACTCCTGAGCTACCTAGTTAGGGTTGTTGAAGTTGTTCGATAATACGCGAAAAAGAAAGGAAAGAGAGTTATGTTGTCTACATGGCTAGCATGTAGCCTCATGTTTTGAACTGATTGATTTTGAACTCCTCCCTATGCAAAAGGGTAATATTTTGCACAATACTTTTTCGAGTGCTTGGTGCTAATTTCCTTAGAAAGTTTTTTCTCTTCAATATTTTTCAAGTTACATAGTCCTCATAGTAGCACTTCAATAACGATGTAGGTCCATTCTAATTTGGCATTATTTTTCAAACTTCCAGTATTCTTTTGTTTGTATTGATAGGATAAGCCTTTAAACTAGGTACCTTTGCAAAATTGTTTTGGTTCAATGTATTCGTTATATGGTAGAGATGTTTGGGCAAGATTATTTGTGTAACATGGTGGTCGATTAGAAAAACACTTTCTAAAATTGCTAGGGCACCTCTCTCTCTCTCTCTCTCTCTCTCTCGGGTCTCCGTCCTCCCCACACTCTCTCTCTTGTCTACCTTCTCCCCCATGAGTGCAACTCCCACGCTTCAGCAATGCAAGTTGTTTCTCCCTCAACATTTGGCCTGCAATAGCTAGATGACCGGTATCTCTTCTCCCTCTCTTTGACTTGGTTGTTTTAGGGTTCTATTGTTTCTATTTTATTGATTTCAGTGATTCCTTTTTAGTTGATTGATAGCTGGTTTAGAGTAGTATCGAGTGAAGGTTTAGTGGTTTCTATTTTGTTGATTTTAGGTGATTCCCTTTTGGTCGATTGATAGTTGACATTGAGTAATTCCTTGTAAAGTTATGTGGTTCATATTTCGTTAATTTTAGGTGATTTCCTTTTCGTTGATTTATCATGTTACTATTTCCTCGGTTCTAGGTGATTCTCTTTTGGTTGATTGGTGGCAGATGTTGAGTAAATTCTTGTGAAGGTTTTGTTCTTCCTAGTTTGTCGATTTTAGGTAATTCTCTTTTGGTCGATTGATGACTAGTGTTGAGTAGTATATAATGAAGGTTATGTACTTGCTGAGTAATTTCTTGTTGGTTAAGTGTTATTTTTTGTCGATTCAAGTGATTTTTTTATCGTGCTTGTTGAAACATTCTTATTGTTGGTTCACATTACTTGCCTTTTCTATTGTTCCAAGTTGAGTTCTTGAAATATTTAACAGATTTAGTATGTGAAATTGACTTTGTTATCCATTCATCAAAGACCTATTTACTGAGTGTATAGAGTTATAGAGGATGCATGTTTCATCGAGTGCATTAACACACACACACACACACACACCATATGTGTGTGTCCTCATTGAAAACTATATGTAGTATTGAATGATAAGAAACAAATCTACAAAGCTCGTCCATCGGCCTTATTTACTTCCATAAAATATGGTAATTAGAGGTAGAATTCATTAGACTAGTTTCTTAAAGTATGATTCTTTTGTTATTGTTACGATGTGTTGATATAGTTGTTGAGTAGTTGTCTCATCATTCCAATCCAAATAAGGTAAAAGATCAGTTGGTGTGTTTCTCAAATCACCAAAACTTACTGTCATATTAGGTTTTTCTCCTTTTTTTGTTGGAAGGTTAACTAAATATTTGAAGAATTCACCTCTTGTTTGGAGATGTGGTGCACATATAGTTGCAGGTGTTTCTACCTAATTAAAATTTTGTATTTCGTCTATTTTGTTGAGTATTTTTTCATTGATTTTTTTCCTTTTTGTATTTCTTTTACACAAGAAAGAAATCTCTTCTTTGGTTTTATCATATAAGAGGATGCCGTCAACTTGGATCAAAGCTTTTGCCCAAGGTATAAGATCACTCCCTTTATTTACATGTATTGAGACATCTTTCTCATTTGGCTTTCTTTTCTCCTATAATGTTACACATTCAATGTTTTAGAATGTGTTATGCATTTAATGTTTTTCTATGTAGCAACACAAGCATTATGTCATCTTTGAAGGCGCCTAGGAATCATGTCAACCACAAGTACAAAGATATAGTGGAGCTTTGTACTAAGTCATATGATAATCTTTAGGAAGCATTTGATAGATTTAACTCGTATCTAACACACACATATGGAGTTATACAAGTAACCCATGCAAAAGCCAATGAGGTTATGTCTCTCAAGTGCCTGAGACTGAGAAGAGGGAGTTGCAAATGTATATTGTCTTGGTTTTAAATAGATTCAATGTCAAGAGTATCAACATTGTATTGAAAATAATACGGACAATGATCAAAATACAAATGATGGGTTGATATAGTTTGATAACTTTACTCCTTGACAAGATGACAAAGTTCTTATAAACCAATTATATTACTACCAAAAGATTATGTAGAGATTATACAAATAAAGTAAGCCAGTAAGGTGAATAATCCTTCCATGTTCTTTCCAAAGCATTCTTATTTCAACATATCAAGATCACATTTGTAAGTGAGTACAGCCATGATATTATGTGGCATTGAATACAACAAGTGAAGTAAGCCAGTCAAGGGTGGTATGTACCCGTGCTACAGAAATAACCCATTAAGTTCGCCAAACTTTTCATCTATATATAAAAGCTAAAATGTGTATGAATTACACTTTCTTTTTGTGTTCTATTGAACTCATAATCTAAATGCACGAACACGTGCTCAACTTGAGGAAGTTGCTCCAATTTCTCTTGAAGACCTTCTCCAATGTTAAGCTTGGGAGAGAAGCATGTCACCCGGGAGAGCAATCTACACAAAACATCAAAGAAAGAAAAATGTCACTATAAAGAGAAAAGTATATAGTATATAACATTAGGCAAAACTTGATAACAATGACTGACACCATGTTGCCAATCAACCATTTTTCTTTTTCTCGATCAAAAGTAGATTGAGTATGAAATCATAGAGTTTATTATAGAAATATGAAGACCAATGCTAATTTTTCTAGTTTCTTTACAACATATTGGTCAGGCAAGTTGATGCAACCCAAACTCCGCACCTCGAGCTGTGAATGTACAATCATTAGGGATTCAAGATAAGTTAACAATTCATTTGATTAGGATTTGATGGAATTAGGATTACTTCTCTACAAAAAGAAAAGCAAGTTGAAAAGCATATAGTGTGCAAGCAATCTTACAATTTTAAGAAGAATATTGCATTACAAGCCTACACTCTTACATGTTTCACCTACAAGTGGTCATTATACCTAAAGAATTGGAGCAACATAATACAGTACAATGAAGTAGATCTCACTAACTGACTATGCCTGGTCCTATAAATGACACGAAGCATGTGTTGAAAAGCATATGATTGTTGGGCATAACTAATTTAAAATTATTCAATGTTACAAGAAGATTAGATACCTTTTCTTTTAGACATTTTCTTTTATTATCCCCCATCCACTGCAAGAGTGTCCTTTTCTGTTTATCACAAACCACATTTTTAAATTTGTTGTTACACCAAAACATTCAAAAGAAAAATCAAATAAAGTACTCTAAGTAGAAAGGTCAAACAAAGTACTCTACGTCAATTGGATTACCTATTTTTTATGTTATGGAAGCATGTGCAAGAATCACGTCCTGGCCATTGACATATTGAATAATTTCTTGGCACTTTGCTTTCATCTATGCTGGAGTGAATTCTTTTTCTACTTCCTCTAGCTTGTGCTTGTTTGCGATCTTACACAATCATATCTGGACTACCATGTATCACATTCACACTTTCATTTTCCAAATCATTCTCAGTATGATTATCATTTGTAATTTCATTTTCGTCAATGCTTGAAAATGATATTTCAATGCTTCAATATAAGTCAATTTATCAATACCTTTCAAATCCCCAAAAAGCTATAAACCGAATTTTGATCAATAGTGAAGGATAAACCAGAAATCATGATTAAGTCATAAAACCCTCATACTCACCACTAAGCCCCCAATTGGGCACTAGTCCTACTAAGCTAATCATTGTACTTACGATTCAGTTTGTGATAGTGCAGAGCTTCGATCTTGCTGGAGCCAATCCATTTGGATATGGAGCTCCTTTAGAATGATGGCCTTAACCTAAGCCCTCACACCTTGATCATCAAAGCCTATTTGTGTTACTTGAAACCTCATCATAGGAATCAATTTTAGGACTAGTTCCGCAAATAAACTTGCTTCTTGTCTAGAGATGTCAAAATGAGCTTGGCCAGGGGAAGGGTCTGGCCTAGTCTTGGAAAAATGTAGGGTTAGGCCAGAGAATCTTGCCCATATTTGAAGTCAGGCTAAATGGCAACATGTTCATGGCTTATTGGATCACGTTTATAAGACCTAGTCCAATCTAATTCAACATTAGATCTGACCCGTATTGACATCAAGAATTTCTTAACTCTTAAGTTCTCAACTTTTAGTTTTAGGGCAACATATGTGTCGCACAACCCAACTAGCTGGAAGATGTTGCGTAGCATCCTCGGAGCCTCGCTGCTCGCCTTAGCTAGTGGTGCCTCCTCCTCCCCCCACTGCCTATTCAACCAATGAGTTGTCTCTCCTCCATTCAAACCACCTGGTACAATTTAAGTGAAGTGATACACGAATTTGTGGAAGTGAGTGTAATTGGACTAACCCATTCGATTTATTATATGTCATGTTTTTGCATATGGAATCAAAGAGTAAGCTTGAAAAGGTAGATGAGATCTTAAATCTTGGGGTTGCTAAGGTTAGTCGACAGATATATGATGAGAAAATCTTTCTTTTATTTTCCTAGGAATCATAAGGAACTCTAGCATAGATTAATTGCATTTTGTTGTAGCTTAAATTCATTAGGAAGGCCAACTTTTGTGAAATTGTATGATTTTTCAACATGTAACTTGCAAACTCAGTATCTCTATTCTTTGAATCCCTAACCATTGGTTTAACATGTTGTGTTCAATATATAATTAATTATAAATATTCTAATTTAAAAAGAATCAATAGTTTAGAACAACTGGTTTCGGTTTCATGATAGGTGAAACTAGAATTGAAGCAAGTGTCTTCTGGTTTTGGGCTTTGTTGTAGTTTTAGTGAGAAATTGTTTTTGTTAGCTTTCTTTCTTATGGATATTATATTTTTTCCCTTTGTTCATGTGTTCAACCTTTAAGCTTTTATTATTAGTCTTGTCTACAACATTTTTTTCATGTCTGCACATGATTTTTTGATTTTTGATGTAATTTTAATATAGATTACGGATATTAATCTAAATAATAATGACAATCTTCATGTGATACTTGAAGAAATTATTGTTTCACTATCATTGCCTTTACTATAAGTGTTAAATCTGAACTCCCTCCAAACAAGAAGTGACATCGGATCTGTGGTGATTTTTTACAAAAAGAAAAGGATAATGACATTAGGAAAAGAGCAGCTTGTAATGCTTGTAGCATCCAATATAAAGTTGGTGTCAAACTTGGTTTGAAGGTTGAAAATTATAGGACATCCACATTTCAAACATCATATTCATGTTTGTAGAAAAATATCTTCTCAGCATATGGGTCAAATGATCATGGAGCAAGATGATAAATTAAGATGTAAAAATATAGATCAAATGATTCACCGTAACATGTTAGAAGAAGCAACTATTAAGCATGATTTACCTGTTTGTTTTGTTGAGTATGATAAGCTTAGAGCTTAGGTGAAATATCTAAATCCTGATGTAGTCATGACATGTAGGAATACTCTAGTCTCTGACGTCAATAAAGTTTATGATAAGAGAAGAAAAAGATAAGAAAATATTTGGTGAATTCTATTAATGATGTACTGGTGAGGATGTTAAAAGGTCAACTTTCCTTGCATAATTCTTTATTATGGAATAGTAAATTTTTTATATCTATTGTTGTGCTCACATTTTAAATCTCATTGTTTAAGATGACTTGAAAGTGGCTATGGATGCATTGCATAACATTAGAGAGAATATCATACACGTAAAAGCATCATATATAAGATAAAAAAAATTAAAGAATGTATAGAACAAGCAGATATTGATGTGAGAGTTGGGATACATTTAGATGTATATAATGAAAGGTTGACTCCGTGATGGATAATATGTGTAAGTTTTTTGAACATTACAAAAGCAATTCTAAAGCGACAATTTTTCAATTTCAAGCAACTTTGGAAAAAGTAAATGGAGGAAGGATTGAAACTTTTCACTGTAAGTTAAGAAATGTTTACTTTGTTTTAATATTAATTTAAGATTTTATTAATTGGTATTGTGCTATAAATTAAATAATTTTATATACTTTGTAGGATTTTAAAAAGTATGAATGTGAAAGTAGCACTAGAGAAGGTAAGTTAGAATTAGATTTGTACTTGAGAGAGTCAAAGCTTTAGTATAATTACTATTATGATTTAGATGTTCTAAACTATTGGAAGGATCATTCAAAACGTTTTCATATTTCTTTGATGGCATGATGTATTAAGTATTTCAATTGCTATAATTGCTTCAAAATCATCATTTAGTATTGGTAGTCATGTTCTCACTAAGTACAAAAGTTACATTCTTCCTAAGCATGTTTAAGCTTTAATTCACACAAGAAATTGGTTGCACGACTTTGATCTAGTTCACACAGGTATTATATGTCATAACTTAATTAATTTTCATGATCATTTATAAATTTTGCTTTTACTTTTATAAGTACATTGTTGTTGACTCAATTACTAATTAGTTGATCTACCTTACAAAATGAAGACGAAACAATAGAGTTACTCGTACAATCAATGGTTTTTGGAGAAGTTTCATTTACATAAGATTCAAATGCAATTGATGTTACAAACCCTTCTGACCCTCTTTTATTTTGACTAAATTAACAATCTTTGTTCTATTTTGTTGCACAATTTGAGAGTTATCATCCCTATTGACTAAACTAATAGTTTTTGTTCTACATTGACTAATATGAGAGTTGTCATCCCTATGTTGTGGGTTGTGGATATCTATTTTATAGTGCTATTATAGCATATGATTGTAGTGTTATTATACGATGATAATGAGATGTTAGTGAGATGCTTTTATGTGGAGGATTGATTTGCATATCTCACATGTTTTCTCAATTAATGGTCCTTTTCATTCTATAGATCAACACATGAATGTGTTATTTTTAAGCATCGGATGAGAATTTATGATATGCACATGTTTTTTATCTTATAAATGCTTTCATATTCACTGATTTTCTCTTGATGACGGTCATGTTCATAGGTATTCTCAGTTGATGATGGTCTTAATCTTATAAAGGCTTGCAATGATGAAAATGTTAGCAATTTATTTAGCATATCTGATCTTGTAATATATTGAACATTTCATGAAGAACCATCTTTTACATCTTTGATGCTTAGAGCAATGTGCTTTAATCAAATTAATTTCTCTAAGCACCTGATAAGAATTCATGATATGTATATGTTCTTGATCTTATAAAGGCTTTCATGTTCACAGGTTTTCTCAATTGATGATGGTCTTGATCTTATAAAAGTTTTCAATGAAGATGTTAACAATTTACTTAGCATATCTGATCTTCTAATATATGAAACATTTCATGAAGAACAATCTTTTTCATCTTTGTTGCTTGGAGCAATATGCTTTAATCAAATTCATTTCTCTAAGCATATGATAAGAATTCATGATATGTATATGTTATTGATCTTATAAAGGCTTTCATATTAGGTTTTCTGAGTTGATGATGGTCTTGTTCATGCACAAAATATTGTTCTTGATCATATAAAGGATTTCAAATACAAGCAATCAGTTATAAAGGCTTTCATGTTCACAGGTTTTCGAATATAGGGAATTGGTGAATATATTTTTGGTCTTATGTTACACCATCTAAATATTTATCTGTCTATCAAATGCTTTCATGAACCTTTTTGCATGTCACTTAGTCATGTTATTATTGGTTATGAAAAGGATGTGTTTGGTGGAATGCAGGATCCAGTAAGACCAACACACATAGATGCATGAAGGCAATCACACTGACTTTGGGCTTGTGTGAGAAAGTTAGCATTTTCGCAGTTTGGTAAATCAAGAGGTTCCAAGCATCACTATCACATTATGTTGTGCAGTCTTTCGGTCTCTCAGATGAAGATTCTCCCTGTAGACATATACAACTGATTTGAATTTTTGATATGTAGTTTTTATTCATTGGGTTACGGCATTGTAATCTTATTAGAAGAAACTCTCTCAAAATTCAAAGCACGATATAGTCATGTTGTCTTTTTGTTCTGAAAATATGTACCTCTAAATGACAGTTTATGGTTTTGTGCTCTGGCTAAGCATCATAGCCTTCAGTTTTAATCAGAACAATCTTTTCCATCAGTTGAGAATTCATGATATGTATATGCTCGGGCTAGAAATCATAGCCTTCTTGTTCACGGATTTTCTCAACAATCTTTCTCATGTTTTGTTTTAGCCTAAAAACTTGCTCTCTAGTATATGGGCCGGTCCATGGCTCGGCAAGGACCGGGTTGGGCCAGCATTTTACAGGCCCATCCAAAATGTGGCCTGGCCCGTATTGACTCAACTAGATTTTGGATCCATAACGTTGGAGTAAAAGGACAGAAGATGAAGGTCGAAGTCTTGTAAGCCTAAAGGAGGGAAAAGAACCGTTGAATGCAAGGAGGGCAACCAAATTAATTCTACATGAATAACGACATCAATTGGGTTCTCTGTTCGTGTGGTTCAAGAAAAGCGTCATGATGGTTGGCGGTAAAGTCCTAATAAGATGAATTCGCCATCTCAGACGGACATTGTGTACTGAAGAGGAAGGTGTAAAATGAGACATACAATGGGGAGTGTCGTAAACTCAGTTGTGTTAAAAATCGCCATTACTACTTGTCCCTCTGAGAAAGCTTTCCTTAAGACCGGTTTGAGAATTCGAAATCAGAAGATGCCTAGACTCACGTTCCTTCCAAGAAATGTTCCTCGTTCAGAAGATGGCTGTTGAAAGTTCCCAAAAAGTGGAGGATTGATCTCAAATCGGTCCTCGTTGATGATGCTATCTACGAAAGTCTGTAGTGATTTAACATTGACAAGGGAGAGGTCATTTACAGTAAGGACTTCGTATCGATGAATTACAATATAGTGCCATGCAACCCAAGAAGGTCGAACAGTGAGATGTTACAACTATACCTTGGCCGAAAAGTAATGAGTTGTGTGTGGAAGTTGGTATTCCTAAAATAAACAAGAATTAATGGGCTAGAAACTAAGGTTTGAGCCAAATCTCCATTGAAGAGAGCTCCATTCATGCTTTTGTTGGCCAGCATGATCTCAAGTCAACCAGGTTTGCCTGGCAAAGGGCTAAAGCCGACTAAACAACATCAAACTCGTACTACTCCATGATTTCTTCCTTTATAGAAATATGCCCACATCGACCCGTAGGATGACGAAATCATGGCTATCACAATAAACAGAGAGAGAGAAAGAGAAACTATTCAGCAAGTATAACTCACATCCTTGGAACCTCGACTGTGAGTTGTAGGGAGCAAAGTGTTAATTAGTGCCAATAGGCAACTCAAAGTGCCTTCATGTTGGATCGTGACATTGAAGAACAAATAGACTGACCTCAATGTGCAGTTAGGATGGGTTAAGTTGGTGAAGTCATCTATAAAAGCCAATCAACTCAATTCAGGAACAACGCCTAAATGGAGAATGAGCTAGATACGAAGAGACTTCTCCCACAAAGAGGATCATCAGAGTACAAAAATGTCCCTTTTGAATCGCCTCAAGATAAAGTCATCCCTAAAGGAAAGGAAAATGGACAGGATATGAAGAGAGTTTTCACGAAATGAAGCATCATCGATCTCCTCAAGACTGCCTCAAGCCGTCCATGTAAGGAGGAAGAAGGCATCAACAAGGAAATAAATTCACACCCACAATTTCATTATTCTAGTGCAACATTGCGTAACTTATCCTATCTTTGTTTTTCTTCCTTTCACCTTTAATTCTATTTCCTTGTCAAATAGAATAGAGTACCTATTCTTATTCTCCTTATTATCTCCCAAGGCGCACTTATTAAGGCTTTTGTGCCCAAGGTGTGACCAGGACAAGAGCCCGAGATACCTTTGTGATTAGATATGGTTGGAACGAGAATCAAATCGCTCTGCAAACCATGTAAAACTAAAACCACCGGTTTCAATTCTAGAAATGTGACCGCAACCTGTGTGAAAACTGGCGGTTCGGATCCCTGTTGGAACTGACAATTTGAACCTGATGGTTCTAAACTATTGGTTCATTACCCGCTTATGACCAACCTGTTTTGGGTAAGAAATGGCGGTAAAAGAAAAAATTAATAAAAAGCAGGCACCACACGGTGCTTGCTTATTTGACAAGGGACACCCGCATACTCGGCAGGCGGACAATACGGTCAATATGCTGTTTACTTTTAAAAAAAATTAAGTGGGCACTCACTTATTTGCTAGCTGTCAATCAGGTTGACCGGATGATTACCACCTGACAGGCCTTTTTCTTTAAGAATGTTTAAAAAATTATGTGGGTGCCACATGATGCCCTCGTATTGACTTCACGTCAATCAAGGTGATTGATATTGGATAAGGTGTAAAAAGTGTCAAAAAGAAGAAAAATAGATGAGGTTTGATTCCTTTATACCAAAAAGATGCCTAAAAAAGACCAAGTGAATTATGATCAAGCTCATGATTTATTTTATTCTTTCTATATATTTGTATTTTATAAGGTTATAATTTATAATGTTAAAACTTAAGTTCAATGTCATATTATATTTATATATAATGTAATATTTGTAATACTTACATAATACATTACATATATACTTACAATATTATATATTTTATAATATAACATATCATATATGTATATAATACTTATAAGTTATAAATTATATATATATATATGTCTCTTTTAATGTAATATATGTATGTAATACTTATACAGTTATACATTATACTATATAAGTATAAAACTGGATCCAAACCCATCTGAAATCGAATTCAGGACCAGACTGCTTCAAATCCACAATCAATGTGAGAGATTTTCAAAATAAAAGGGTACCACCATTTGGTAATTCAATAACAAAATGTTTTATAATTTAGCTCAACGAGTTGTTCCAAAATTCATAAAAAGACTTAGTTGCATCTAGATATGTCAAAATGGTCCTAACCCTAGAAAAGTGAAGGACCGAGTCAGAGAATTCCGACACATATTTGAAGTATACCAAATGGCTCGACCTATAGGCCCTGGGGATCGATGCGGGCCTAGCCGGGCTGGCCCGTAAGGCTATGTAATATAAAAACTATATAAATACATATATACATGCATATGTATTACATATATATATATATACATATATGTAATAGAAAAACTATATATACATGTAATTGAGAAAACTATATATATATATATATATACATGCTTTGGTATGCAAAATACATTTGAAACTAACGCAATGGTTCAATGGGAGCCAAATGATGAATGCTTATAAACACTGAGCCTTTTGTGCTGACGATGAATGGTCGGAAGTCCAAGAGAGACCTTGTGTCTCTCCACCCGTGTTTTCAATACTTGAGTTTTTGCAAGACTCTATATTACATCTTCCCCAGCGCACACTGAGGTGTAGAGTACTTGCCACCTTAGAGTGACATTGTTGTCAAGGACTTGTAAGGACTTTTCATCATATCCTGCAGCCTACAGGCAATTGTCGAGGTACTTTACAACCGAAGAGTTAAATATGGGAGCAAAGGAATGTTTTGAAGCCAGTCACGCACTAACCCTTATTGCTGCAGCCACATATCCTTCAAGAATAAGTTCAAGTTGTATCACATCAGCTTCATGGTGTTCGAGTATATGTAAGTTCAAGATCCAAGTTTATGGACATTCTCAAGTAAAAGGCCGATTCCAAGTCCATAAGATCCCTGACATTCTTTAGACTTTTTCATACTCTTTTAAAGAGAATAACTTCTTTAAGAGATGATATCCAACTTTATCAAACTTAATCAATTTAGTGAATGCAATTTTTTAGAAGATGCACTTCCTCTTGCCCATCCTAAAGGTCATCTACATCTTGACCATGCCAAGGCCAAAAGAGGCAGAAAATGAATCCCTTAATGAAAATTCAGCCACAATGAAAATGGGATGATGATGTCTATATATGTATGTCATAAGCCAATGTATTGTTCGATGCCTATCAAGACTTGGCTAGTGCTAATGACTTGTGGTATAAGTTGGAAGCAAGGTATAGGGAGAAGACACAACTAATAAGAGGACACATTACTAGATTTAGTAATTATGAAATGGTTGATAGTAGATCCATCATAGAATGATTTCACAAACTTTTATAGATCTTAAACAATATAAGATGAACATTAATAATACCATCATCATATCCTTGACAACAATCAAGATTCTTCCTTCTTGAAAAGATTTAAAAAGTACTCCTAATCACACAAAAAAAGATATAAAAAAGGTAATTGCGACCACTATGGAACACATATTGGTGTATAATGGATTGACTCCAGTAAGAACCGTCATGTGTGTAAAAACAAAAGTCTCCTCAGATTATTTAAGGAAGAAGATAAACCCATTTTATAACAAAACACATCAACAATTCAAGTCACATGAAAGGGATCCCTAAAACTCAACATTACATAGGGCAAGATTCTTACTCTTATGGGATGTACTTTATGTCTAGGACATAGCAAGGAATTCAGTGCCGGTACCTTACTAAATAAGTTTGCATTCAAAAATCAATTTGAGGGGATAAATTCATATTGTCAAAGGGAGGGAGGTATGCTTGCATGAAAAGGGTATCTTTGTGAGAGTATGTTCACATTGAATGTTGCTTATTTTTTGTTTATATCGTTAACTCTTTGATGTATGACATTATCAATTTGGTAATATGAACTTTAAGAAATTCAATGACATGGTTATATCTAATTTAATTCTTAAAATAAATAATCAATCATGCACTTTTTGTATGCTTAGTAAGATCACAAGACTTTTTTTTCCTAGAGTATGGAAGAAGTTCTAAAGTTTTGGATTTGCTTTATTTCAATGTTGGTGATTTGCACAGATAGCCTATTATAGATGGCATGAAATATTTTATCACATGTATTGATAGTTTACTTGTGCCTACTTAAAGATGAAACTCGAGAAAAATTCAAGGTTTTCAAATCTAAATTAAAACTTGAACATGAGATTTTCATAAAATGCTTAAAAACATATAGGGAAGGAGAATACTATAATCCAAATAATTTTAAGCCCACCAAGATCATGCATCAAATAATAATTATCTATTCACCACAACAAAATAGTGTGGTTGAAAGGAAAATTAGTCTTAGTAGGAAAGGTAAATGCAGTATTACCTTTCTAGTCTTTCTAATGGCTATTAGTATGAAGTTGTATGAATAACTTGTTATCTTTTAAATGGAATTTTTAATTAAAGGAACAATATAAACCTATATGAACTGCAAAAGGAAAAAAAGAATAACCTAAACTATTTAAACGTTTGGGGTTGTTGGGCTATAATAGAAGTTGTTGAACGAATAAAGAAACCCAACAAAAAAGGAATTGATTCCATCTTTTCAAGGTATGTCAAAAATAATAAGGCATACTGGTTTATGGCAATTGAATCAAATGACTTATATCTTTTAATATGATAATTGAGTCTAAGTGTGCTATTTTTGAAAAAAATAGATTTACTTTAATTTGTAAACTCAAAGGTCATGTTCAATAAAGTAAACAAGGTCAAGAACTTAATAGAACTAATAATGATATCCCAAAGGTTGAACAACCTAGAAAAGGTAAAATATAAATGAAAGCAAGGAAGACAAGAATTTCTACTCTTCCCAATTGAAAGAACAAGTGACTCTGTTATAAGCTCTATATCATTTCGTTATAAAACTGAAATTGATCCCAAGATATATGAAGAGATCACAAGGTCTCATGATTCGGCTTTTCAAGGAGAAGTTATTTAAGATGAGATGGATTCAATAATGACAAATAAAATTTTATTAGTAGACCTCCTTCCTCGATCTAACATAATAGGTTGCAAGTGGAATTTCAAAAGAAAAATGAAAGTTATTGGAACCATTGACAAATTTAAAGCAAGACTAGTTGTAAGATTTGCTACTTTGATACATATATACTGGTAGCTAGAATGATTACAATTAGAGAATCATTAACACTTACACCTATTTATAAACTTGTTATTCATCAAAAAGATGTCAAAACAATATTCTTAAATGGTGAATTGGACGATGAAGTGTATGCTTAAAAACCAAAGGGATGTTGTCCCAGATAAAAATATAAACATTGCAAGTTAATTAAATCCGTGTATAGTTTAAAACAAGCCCCTAAGAAATAATATCACAAGTTTGATTACATGGTTCTTACTAATTGTTTCAAAACTAATGAATCTCACAAATGCGTGTATAATAAATTTCATGATGAAAAGAGTTTCTTAATTTGCTTGTATATTGATGGCATACTTATATTTGACACTATTTTATATAAGATTACAAATGTTTTCTCCACTAGTTTTAACATGAAAGATATGGGAGTACCTAATGTTATTCTAGGTATTAACAACACTTGCTCATTCTCCTTACATAGAAAGAGAAATTTAATGGTTTTGACTATGTACTTGTTTTTACTCCTTTTGACTCTAATGCTAAATTAATACAAAACAAAAGATTCCTAGTTACACAACTATAATATGCGAAAGTGATTGGTTGCTTGATGTATGCTCTAACATGTACTAGACTCGATATTGCATATAGAGTGGGTTGGGTAAGTTAGTAGACAAGCAATTCAAGTAAAGGAAACTGACAAGTCGTTCGATGAGTATTGAAGTACTTAAAGAGAAGAGTTCATTATAACTTAGTCTACAATAAACGTTCTTTTGTCTTAGAAGGATATTCGTATGCTACTTAATTGCAAGTGGATGAGCTTCATGAATGGTGTGGGTGTTGCTTCTTAAGCTTAAAAGAAACAAACATTTATTATTGACTCTACCGTAACTACCTAATTTATTGCTTCAGCAGTGGTAGGGAAGTAGTGTGGCTTGACAGCTTCATGATATTCCAAAAATAGCCAAAGCACGTGTTACCAACATCGATGAATTATGATAAGAAGAGTATTCTCAAATACACATTACTAAGTATATAATATAAAATCTAGACATTAATCTAAGGGACAATTATGCAAGAGATATGATCAAGAATGCAATCATTTCCATTATCTATATTAGATCAGAGTTGAATCTTACACATCATTTGATGAAATGTCTGATGAGAGATTTGGTGTGTAAAGCATTAATTAAGATGAGTTTCAAGCCTACTAATCAAACCACCAAAGATGAAAAGCCAACTCACACTTGTAATTTGAAAGTCTTACTAAAGTTCGTTATTAGTATTGATAAGAACACGTTGAACTCTACTCTTAGTAAACTTATAGCATATATATGCTGGAATTCTTGTGTGGGAGGTGCTTATGATATAGTCTACCTAAATTAGTGTGAAGTAGGGTCTCTTTATGGAGTCTCGAGTTTGGACTCTTAAAACACAAATGAGAATGGATATAAACATGATGCCACTATAATATGCAACCTCAATTATGCCTTTATTGGCGCTTAAATTTTACACATAAGTTGCACACTTTTCAAAAAGATTAGATGGTACAAAGCTTGTCTACCATTATAATTTTGATGAACAGAAGCCATAGGTTAAAATCGCGAGATACTGATTTGAATCGGGGAGCCGGGAGTAGGGTAGTGATCGAGGAGTAGGGGGCGAGGAGTTGGGGTTAGGGAGTTGGGTTGGCGTGTGGTTGAATTCTGCCCCGCTCGCTGCTACTATAGAAATTGCTTTTACTCTCATGGTCCAGAAATTTCTGCTTCTGTAAAGTTCATTTGGACTGGACCTTATAGTTTGGAAGCAAAGAAAAAGAACATAGATGGCACTTGAATATATTTTCCAAGGCAATTGCTAGTGCACAGGACATAAATTTGATCTATACAGATTGTGATTCAATGCGATTGCCTCCATAATTCCTTCAAGATGCCTTTGATACAAGTTGACATTGGTTCAGTTGCGCGGTGACCTTGACTGCAACTGAACTTTTTTTTTAGAGTTCAGTAGCAACCTACCCAGTGAATCAATGTGGCTTTTCAACCCACGGACCTTCAAAGGCTCCTGTTCTGTTTGATGGGTCATGACCCTTCCAGAGTAATGACATATATATATATATATATATGGAGGGAGTTTTAACTATATAATGGCTTTCAATACACAATCTCTTTGACATCGACATTGAAGATTTGAATCAATGCATTAAACAAAAAGTGATTCAAATATCAACCGTTGATCTCAAAGATCGAATGGTAAAAATGTTTGTGAAAGATTATGCATCAAAAAACATTATGTAACTCATACACCTTCTGTATATATGTACATATATATTGTTCAAAATGATTTAATTGGAAGGGTCATCCTTGACGATGAGGTGTTCACAGTCACTTTAGAGGAATAATGTTATGTCTGTCTAAAACAACAACAACAACAACAACAACTAAGCCTTTTTCCATACTAGACGGGGTCGGCTACATGGATTCTTTGTTTCCATAGATCCCTATCGTGTGCCATGTTAGCAGTTAACTCCCAATAAACTAGATCATTCTTTATTGTTTCTTTCCAACACTTTTGTGGTCGTCCTCTACCTCTTTTAATACTTTCCAAATTTAGTTTTTCTAACCTTCTTACAGGTTCTTCTTTTGATCTTCTTTCTATATGTCCAAACCATCTTAAACGATGTTCTCTCATTTTATCCTCTATTGGTGCCACTCCTAATTTTTTTCTAATAACCTCATTATGTATACGGTCTTTTCTTGTATGGCCACTCATCCATCTCAACATCTTCATTTCTGTCACAGACATCTTTTGTACATGTTGATGATTAACTGCCCAACACTCAGAACCATAAAACATGGCAGGCCTAATTGCTGCTCTATAATATTTACCTTTTAATTTTAATGGTATCTTCTTATCACAAAGAATACCTGATGCTCCTCTCCATTTTAACCAACCAGTATTAATTCTATGTGTAACATCTCCATCAATTCTTCCATCACTTTGAAAAATTGACCCTAGGTATTTAAAACTTTCCTTTTGGGGAATGCAATGTGTGCCAATTTTAATTTCTATGTCCTCTCAAGTAGCCAAATGATCAAACTTACATTCCATATATTCTGTCTTTGTTCTACTAAGTCGGAGGCCTTTGTTTTCTAATGTTTCTCTCCATAGTTCCAATTTTCTATTAACTTTTTCCTTAGACTCCTCCACTAATACAATGTCATCTGCAAATAACATACACCAAGGTACTTCATCTTGAATATGTTTTGTTAACTCATCCATCACCATTATAAATAAGTATGGACTTAAAGTTGATCCTTGATGTAACCCAATATTAACTTCAAAGAAGTTTTTCGTTCCTTCATGAGTCCTCACTCATGTTTTTGCACCATCATACATGTCTCTTATAAGGTTAATATATGTTAATGGGATACCTCTTTTTTCCAAAGTTCTCCAAAGAACCTCCCTCGGTACCCTATCATAAGCTTTTTCTAGATCAATAAATATCATGTGAAGGTCTTTCTTTTTTGCTTTAAAATGTTCCATAAGACGTCTCAGAAGGTGAATCGCTTCAATAGTAGATCTACCTGGCATAAATCCAAATTGGTTCTCTGTTGTACTTGATACTTGTCTTAACCTACATTCAATAATTCTTTCTCATAATTTCATAGTATGACTCATTAACTTGATACCTCGATAATTCACACAATTTTGAATATCTCCCTTGTTCTTATATACGGGTATAAGTGTACTTGCTCTCCATTCCTCGGGCATCTTTTGGTTTTTCCATATTTCATTAAATAGTCTTGTGAGCCAAGTGATTCCTATTTCTCCTAGTATTTTCCAAACTTCTATAGGAATATTATCTGGTCCTACCGATTTACCACTCTTCATATGTTTAAGAGCCTCTTTGACTTCATTCTTTTGAATACGTCGGTAGAAATTGTGGTTTATATACTTTTCTGACTTGGCTAAATCTCCTAAACTAATACTAACATCTTTATTTTCATTAAAAAGATTATAAAAATAGTTTTTCCATCTATTTCTTATATCATCATTTGCCACTAGAATTTTTTCATCCTCGTCTTTTATGCATCTAACAAAATTTAGATCTTTAGTTTTTTTATCTCTAGCCCTAGCTATCCTAAAAATATCTCTTTCACCCTCTTTTGAGTTGAGTTTTTTATATAAGTCCTCCCAAATCTTAGCTTTTGCTTCACTAACGGCCTTTTTTGCTTCCTTTTTTGCTTTCTTATAAGCTTCTAAAGTTTCACTAGTTTTCTTAGCGTAATGTAATTTGTAACATGCCCTCTTTGCCTTGATTTTATTTTGTACTATTTCACTCCACCACCAAGCTTCTTTTTGTGCCGGTACACCTCCCTTAGATACACCTAACACATCTTTCGCCACTTTCCTAATATGTATAACCATATTGTTCCACATATCAGAGGGTGTGCCAACATAATTCCAAACATCTCCTTGAAGGACTTTCTGTTTAAATATACCTTCTTTCTCGCTTTTGAGGTTCCACCATTTAGTCTTAATAGCTCGATGCACTCTTTTCTTCTTTGTCCATTTTTTTATTTGTAAATCCATAACTAAAAGTCGATGTTGGGTGGTTAAGCTTTCTCCTGGAATTACCTTACAATCTTTACAACATGCTCTATCTTTTTTTCTACAAATAAAGTAATCAATTTGTGTGTGTGATAAGCCACTCTTATAAGTAATTAAATGTTCATCTCGTTTTTTGAAGATTGTATTGACTATAAAGAGATCAAATGACATAGCAAAATTTAAAATCTCCCTACCTTCCTCGTTTATATCCCCATAACCAAAGTTTCCATGAATCCCTTGATATCCTAATGCCTCTTTACCGACATGTCCATTTAAATCTCCTCCTAAACAAATCATCTCCCTTTGTGGAATCTTTTGAAACACCTTATCTAACTCTTCTCAAAAAACTGTCTTTATACTATCTTCTAGTCCTACTTGGGGTGCGTAAGCACAAACTATATTCAAAACCTCTGCTCCTAACACTAATTTCAATGTCATGATTCGGTCACCATATCGTTGTATGTCTACTACACTCTCCTTTAAATCTTTATTTATGATAATACCAACTCCGTTTCGGGCCTTTTCTTTACCTGAGTACCATAATTTAAAACCTGTATCCTCTATCTCCTTTGCTTTTTCTCCAACCCATTTTGTCTCTTGTAAACATAGAATATGAATCTTTCTCCGAATCATAGTATCTACCACCTCCATTAGCTTACCCGATAATGTTCCGATATTCCAAGAACCAATACGAATCTTATTATCTAGGACTAGCTTCCTTACCCCCCGCATCCGTCCATAATCAAAATGCGGAGACCCTCTCTGAAAATTTTTCACTACATTCGGACGGCAATGTAGTGGGACTAACTTCTTTACCCACACCCGTCCATGATGTGGGAACCCTCTCTGCAATTGATTCACTACATTTGGGCAAAAATGTAGTGGCCCTTGCTTACTTCTTACTGCATTCGGGCTCTGCAGCACGTCGCTAGGCGGGGACGCCCCAAAGCAATCCTCATAATTTTTGTAATCCATGTTGTAGAAATCCGACGAAGTTTTACGCTGGCTGTCGGAAGCCTAACACAACCCTCCTCCTTTATCCGGGCTTGGGACTGGCAATGCAAGGGTGATCCCTTACATGGGCGGAGTTTATGTCTGTCTAAAAGACTAAAAAAATGTCTGAAATCTTGAAGACATAATCTTGAACTCTTAAAAGACTCTTCAGCTGCTGTTTCATCATCTTGTATAAGATATTTTGCATTGTTTGAACGGATAAGCTAAGGTTAAGCAGACCTTACCATATACACACCCTTTGATTCAAACTCATGCCCTCCCTACTATCAAAATTGTAACCTTAAGTTAAAGATTCTTTTGAGTCGACCTCTTAGTCAAGAAAGCCATGGCCCCTTATGCTACTATGTAAATTTAGAAGACTCTTCAATAAAAATTGAAAGGAGATGTGGCTCAAGTTCCTTACTGAATAGTGAGATTATGTTTAGTGCAGAAAAGAATAGTTTAGTAGGAGTTGTTGGGTTCACCGACCCTATTTTATGAGTTGAAAGCCATCATACCAAAGTGTATTTAGCACTTTCTTTTGGGTTGGCAAGCTGATGCTCTATGGTCTTCCACTTGAAGGGGCCCTTCGCATCGACCTCCTAGCTTCAAAAGCCATGGTGAGTTGCGTACCTTGCTGCTCCTATTTTGAGTAGGGATGTTCATGGGACCAGGCAGGGCTGGCGATCAAAGTCCCCGCTCCATTCCCGTTTCAAAACTTTGTCTCTGTTCTCATACCTATGACGGAGACCAAAACCATCCCATCCCATCTTTGTGTCCCCACGACAACCCGTTGAATAAACAAGGATGCTCAAACATAGGTCGGAGCTTATAAAATGAAACCTAATTTATACAAAATGTATCTAAATTGGAACATATTATTATGAATGAAATGTGGAGAATGACGAGGAGTTCATGAATTCAAAAAAGAAGTAATACTTTCTTTTATTTTTTTTCTTATAATTTATTTTATTTCTAGATGAGCCTAACTTTATAGAATCAATTAGATGAAGAATGAAGATTGGGTTTGCGGAATGTGGACCTCCTATACCCATCCCCGCCCTGATTTTCCTCGGGGATTTGCTTATTCTCCCATCCCCATCCTCATTCCCACTTCCACTCCCCAAATCCACCCTATGGGAACCGGGAATCTCCTTTCCATGAACATCCCTAATACCGATAGTACTTCGGGTCATGATATGGATATCAATATCGGTGTTGGTACTCTATGTTGAACCCAGTGCAATTTCAGTGCCCTTCATATCATCTTAAGCAGTTTAAGGATTTCCATTGCTCCTTAAATGAACAATCGTAACATCGTTTAAATGAAGCCCATCATGAGCCGAGTTAAAGGAGCTGTAAATGAGCCGTTCATTAAGTTAAATATGTAACTTTTCACATATACTTTTCATTTAAAACTTCAAACTTTTAGTTAGAAATGAAGTCAATTAATTTTCTTAGGTAGATTGAAATGCCCATACGTTCTCCAAATGTATCTGGGAGAACGAACCTGAGCCCAGCCAGGTAGAGAGTAAACTGGGGACAAGTTCGGAGAACGGTCAAGACAGTGCAAACCCCTCTTAAACTTGATGATCATTAATTACATCAACCCATCCTAATATTTGCGATAACGTCTCTCTCTCTTAGCAAGTTTATATGAGCTGATCCGAACTAAGCACCAACTTCTTTGTACTTGACTTATATGGGCTTACAGGAGCTCAACCGAACCGATCGCACCCAGCATGTGTTCGGTTTGTTTAATTGTGGAACCGAACATGAACAAATTCATCACAAGCTAAGCTGAACCATTCATGAGCAGCTCAGCTCAGTTTAATTGTGGAACCGAACATGAACAAATTCATCACAACCGGATGAATGCGGAGGTAGCCTAAGTAGTATCTTGTTTGTGAAACTGCCACCGAACAACAAAGTGTAAACCAGCAAAAGACGAGCCGAAGCGTGAGGAGTTGGTTGGTTTCCTCCCATTGGGTGCAACCAACAAGGAGAGGGAGGGAGGTAAAATAGGGGAGGCCTTCTTTCTCTCTATCTTCGTCACTACCAGTTGTGTGATGTCCCGTTAACGTAGCTTCTCCCCTGCAGTTAAACCAACATAATTCCCTTCTTCTCTCTCTTGAGATTTGAGGAAGAGATGATTCTGTTTTAGAGGCTTTCTATAATAAGAGTGCTCTCTCTCTCTAGCTCGCTCGGTAAGGAGGCATTTGGAGAAAGAGACGGGTCACTCTTAATGAGACTCTAAAACAAGAGTGGACGGAGGCTCAAAGGCACGGTCAACAGTTAACAACGGCCGATGAAAATAAAGGAAACGAAAGGGAAGTGACTGAGAGAGAAAGGGACGGCATGACGGTCGCTCGAAAGCCCACAAGGGCAAATCGGCAAATGGGTTTTTGTTTTTATTTTTATTTTTTGGGATTTTACAGTTGAGGGGAATTACTGGAGGATACCCAACGGCATCTCTTGACGTTTCTGCCCTCATCTTCCTTCCTTTCTTTTTGCACACTATCCACCTTCACCCCCGGAAAGGACGTCTCTCTCTCTCGATTAACGATTATTCAGGACGACGCTGTCTTTACTATTTTGAGCTCGTGTCTTCCCCGTTTTGTTTTTTTCTTTCCTTTTCCTTTTTACTCGTCTTTCCTTCCTAAATTCCTCTCTCTCTCTCTCTCTTAGCTGGAGACGACCTCATACCATCTATCTGATTTTATATCTACCACCATTACTGGGAATTTTCTACTTTTGGATTGGATTCAACAGAAAAACGAAGCGTCTTTGGTTCTGGAGGCTTCGAATTCCGAGTGGTATCATTACAATTTGCTTCTTCTCTCTCTCTCTCTCGTTTGGGTTGTGGTACACTTTATATGAAGAATTGTGAGGTGAAACGATGAATGTTGATCCGGGTTGGTTGCTTAATTTGGAGATTCCACAATGGAGGAGGCGTTTTCGATCAGGGAGTCTCTAATTTCGTTTTTCAACGCCGGTGGAGAAGTTGAGGACGACGAAGACGATCTCTCCATCCTCTGGAAATCGATATCTGCTGTTTATTCTATATTGCATTCCGCATTTCCGGTGTTATCTTTGCTAGTGACTTTCCATTCACCCAAATGTCGCTCCGAATAGCCGGAATGTCGGCTGTTTTCCGGTCGATCCAATAGACAAATTGTAAGATAGATAGGTAGCATTAAGAGGGAAGGGGGGGAAAAGCGAGATTTTGAAAATGTATAAAGAGGAAGAGGTATCTGCGTGGGAGTCGACGGTGAGGAAATCTCAAGCGGGCCGGCGCGTTGGGGGTGGCGTGTTCCGGATGTCCGGCCAGCTGGTGGCCCACGTAGACGACGACGATCAGAATGCCGCTGCCGGCGTCCACGCCGAGCGTCTCCTCCCAAGTGGGGACTACTACACCGGGCTTTGGTCCGGCAATTTTCCTCATGGAACTGGGAAGTATCTATGGACCGATGGGTGCATGTATGAAGGTGAATGGTTCCACGGGCAGACCACCGGAAAAGGGAAATTCTCGTGGCCGTCTGGCGCCACATTTGAAGGCGAATTCAAGAATGGATTCATGGACGGATTCGGCACCTATACCGGCGCCAATGGGGATACTTACAGAGGTCTTTGGGTGATGAACTTGAAACATGGCTATGGGCAAAAGAGTTATGCCAATGGAGATTACTATGAAGGCTATTGGAGAAGTGGAGCACAGGATGGGCAAGGGAGGTACGTCTGGAAGAATGGCAATGAGTACGTGGGCGAATGGAAGAACGGAGTGATCAATGGACGCGGCGCGCTTGTTTGGGCTAATAGCAATAGATATGATGGGCAATGGGAAGATAGTATGCCTAAAGGCCATGGAATCTTCACTTGGGCAGATGGGAGTTGCTACATTGGCACATGGAGTAAGGATCCCAAAGACCAGAATGGTACTTATTATCCGTCGCGAACAGCTCCGGCCACGAGTCCTGGCAGCTGGGATCAGGAGGAAGTGTTCTCCGTCGATCTAAAGGAGTGCAAGATCTGTCCTGGAGAGAAGGTGTCGATTCTACCATCTCAGAAGACTCTGAATTGGGCTGGCGTCGACGCTGATTTCAGGCAAAAGCAGAACCTTTGGAAATCTGCTAAAGCTGCAACTGATAATAGCAGGTCGGCAAGAAAGAGGATGGGATCCATGGATGTTTTGAAAAAGAATGTGACTCATACAGCTTCGATCGGGGCGTTTGAGAAGATGTGTATATGGGAGACGGACGGTGACATCACCTGTGACATTGTCGATGGGAATCCAGTCTCACCGTTGTCTAGTGTTGCAGAGGGTGTTGTCCAGGAGGAGTTCGATTGCAAGTCTGGGTCTGGGATGAGGAATCAACAAAGATGACAGAGTAAGGAGGTTAAAAGACAGGGAGAAACCATTTCCAAGGGACACAAGAACTATGAACTAATGCTTAATTTGCAGTTGGGAATCAGGTATCTTCTTCCTTTTCGGTCTTCATATTTCCATTCATATAATGTAAATGGACTCTAATTGTCTTCCAGACATTGGTGAACCTCGAAAATGCTGGCAGAAGATTATTTCGTGAGCTGTTTCATTTGATTTCCTTTCCTTTTGAGCATGACCTCCCCTCCCTAAAGAGAGCAGTCTAACAGGTTGCAATCTTAGATATTATTTGACGTCCATTTGCCAGGAATCCATCTTTAGTGTACTCATATATTTGGCTATGTATATTGGTGCTCTTGCTTGGTCTTTTTCCCCTCTTGAAGGGAGGAAAGCACAATCTGGATGGTGCTTTTGTCGTCTTGTTTTAAGGGATGCCGGAACATGTATGATATTTTAGGTTGCCTATAATATTTGTTTGTTCTGCAACAGTACACACTAGTATCTTGAGTTTTTATTTTCACTGATTGCGAGTTGCTTGTGGTTCTGCAGGCATTCTGTTGGAAAGCCTGGCCCAGCTAATTCCCGTGATCTCCGTGCATCTGACTTTGATCCCAAGGAGAAAGTTTGGACAAAGTTCCCTCCTGAAGGATCAAACACCTCCTCATCAATCTGTTGAATTCAGATGGAAGGACTACTGCCCTTTGGTCTTCAGGTTTGCCTTGAGATCTTTCAACATTGACATTGCTTTGAGCTGCCGATGTGAGGATACATTGTCATATTTCGACTGAATGGTACATGAGTTACTTTGATTTATATGTTCTCATACACTTGAAGAACTGTTTCTTGTTTGGATGTGTTCAGGTATTTACGGCGCTTGTTCAAAGTTGATGCTGCTGATTATATGCTGTCTATATGTGGAAATGATGCTCTTAGGGAGCTCTCTTCTCCTGGAAAAAGTGGCAGCTTCTTCTATTTGACACATGATGATCGCTACATGATCAAAACAATGAAAAAATCAGAAGTAAAGGTATATGACTATTTTGCGCTACATGTGCGGGTAAAAGTCTGGTATCAATTTTCTTAGTAGTTTCTATTCTCTTTATTGTAGGTACTTCTGAGAATGCTTCCTAGCTATTATAATGATGTCCGAGACTATGAAAATATTATGGTTACCAAATTCTATGGCCTCCATTCAGTCAAAATGGTAGGGTTGCAAAAGGTATGCGTTTCTTCCCAAACACATTTTTAAGCCCTGTATGCTGGTTCCTGATGTTGATCACAAATGCTTGGTGCGTCAGGTGCGATTCATTGTGATGGGAAACCTTTTCTGCACCGACTACCACATCCACAAACGGTATGACCTGAAAGGATCTTCACATGGTCGTACCACCGACAAGCCTGAATCAGAGATTGACGAAAACACAACATTGAAGGATCTTGACCTCAACTACCTATTCCGTTTGCAAAAGGCATGGTTCCAAGAACTTCGGAGGCGGATCTATTATGCCTTACTTTTGACTCCTTTAAGAAGATGTTATCATACTTGTTTTTGATATGTCAATTGTCTCATTTGAAAGATAAGACTTAGTCTTGATGTAGCTTAATGTGTATCAGGCAAGTTGATAGAGAGTGAATTTCTGGAGACCGAGAGGATCATGGATTACAGCCTCTTAGTGGGCATTCATTTCAGAGAAGCCCCGCATCCTCGGGATTCAGGGTCCCGAACTCCAACAGGTAATTTTTCATTGGTCTTGTACCGTTAAACGTGAATACAGTGACAGTTCAACAGAAGAGCATGAGAATGTTATGTTGATGGCAGGGAACGGAGAGCCAGTCCATATGAGGGAAGCTGTTGCTCGACTATCAAGAGCAGATCTCAAAGACATCGAGCAACTGCTTCTTGATCCTAATAGGTAACTTCTAAATTGCAATTTATAAACTAATCTTAGTTTTTATTTGTTTGTGTGAAACTTGTCTGTGTTGCTTATTTTGTCTATATAAGTCGGCACTCTCATAAATCTGTGAAACCCCAACAATAGTAATTTGGAGATTTCCTGTGATTGAAATTAATATTCAGCCGATGCAGACGGTCATCCATCAGACTTGGCATCAACATGCCTGGAAGAGTTGAAGCAACTGTGAAGAGGGGTGACGGCGAGCAGCTCATCTTTGAACCTACTGGTGAAATGTTTGATGTTGTCTTGTTCTTCGGAATCATAGACATACTCCAAGACTACGACATCAGCAAAAAGCTTGAGCATGTCTACAAGTCCATTCAATACGATCCCACCTCAATATCAGCAGTAGATCCGAAGCAATATTCCAAGCGGTTTCGTGACTTCATATTCAGAGTCTTCATGGAAGACACCTAAAGATGATTACATTCCATGTGCATCATAACACAAGAAAAACTGCAGCAATGCTTCACTTCGTTTGAATGTCTCAAACGCAATCAGACCATGAAGATGCTGAAGGTCCCACCGAGGGAAAGGAGAGACCATGGGTGGGTGGAATGGGCACTCTTGATGGAGCTACGCTTCTTACAGTGTCAAGATGAAGCTAGACAACAACCAAAGGACATGCATTCCGGTACAATTGACCCAAAATCAGTCTTTTACCGGCAGTATGCTGATCAGTAACCAGCTCCCCGTATTTATTTTCATGTACAGTGTGTGTACAGACACACACACACCATGGAGGCATGTCCGAAATGTAGATTTAGTGTAACCCCAAATTAAATCTGTATTGATATCTTGTACCAAAAATTCATTTTTTCTCCGAGGAAACAATGTTTCCGGGCTCGTTAGTGAGATTGAACTGGTGTTATCTCGTTTTAGAAAGAAGTGTAAATGTGATTCGTATTAAATGAGGGTTCTTATTAATGGTTTTCTGCACTCGTTATTGAGAAAATAGGTCCCACTGGGAAGGGAAGAAGCAGCAGGGCGCTGGAAAAGGCAAAGTCATGAAAAACAGAGAAAAGGAAAAGATGAGAATCATTGAAGGCTAACTGAGGAAGGAATAGGAGTTCGTTAAAAGACTACTCTCCTAATTAAATGGCAAGGGAAGGGCGGCTCTTTAATGCTGGTCTGACAAAAGAGTAGGGAACCCTTTTCTTTTGTTTCACAAAGAGCTCTCTCTCTCTCTCTCTCTCTCTCTCTCTCTCTCTCTCTCTCTCTCTCTCTCTCTCTCTCTCTCTTAAAATAGGATGAATAAGTTTTTTTTTTTTGTATTACTAAGGGAGACTGAAGCCTAACACACGCACACACATGTACTCCTCAGGAGTCGAACTCCCTACCACCACCAAAGGCGTTAGAGCCGCTTCCACTTCAGCTGATTGCAGGAGTATGAATAAGTTCATCGCACATATTTTTAAAATGATGATATATATATATATATATATATATATATATATATATATATATATATATATATATATATATATATATATATATATATATATATATATATATATATATATATATGAGGACTCATGAAGGAACAACATACTTCTTTGAATTTAATGTTGGGTTACATCAAGGATCAACTTTAAGTCCATACTTATTTATAATGGTGAAGGATGAGTTAACAAAACATATTCAAGATGAAATACCTTGGTGTATGTTATTTGCATATGACATTGTATTAGTGGAGGAGTCTAAGGAAAAAGTTAATAGAAAATTGGAACTATGGAGAGAAACATTAGAAAGCAAAGGCCTCCTACTTTGTAGAACAAAGACAAAATATATGGAATGTAAGTTTGATCATTTGGTTACTTCTGAGGACATGGAAATTAAAATTGGCACACATTGCATTCCCCAAAAGGAAAATTTTAAATACCTAGGGTCAATTTTTCAGAGTGATGGAAGAATTGATGGAAATGTTACACATAGAATTAATGCTGGTTGGTTAAAATGAAGAGGAGCATTAGGTATCCTTTGTAATAAGAAGATACCATTAAAATTAAAAGGTAAATATTATAGAGCAGCAATTAGGCCTGCCATGTTTTATGGTTCTAGGTGTTGGGCAGTTAATTATCAACATGTACAAAAGATGTCGATAGAAATGAAGATGTCGAGATGGATGAGTGGTCATACAAGAAAAGACTGTATACATAATGAGGTTATTAGAAACAAATTAGGAGTGGCACCAATAGAGGATAAAATGAGAGAACATCGTTTAAGATGGTTTGACATATAGAAAGAAGATCAAAAGAAGAATCGGTAAGAAGGTTAGAAAAACTAAATTTGGAAAGTATTAAAAGAGGTAGAGGACGACCACAAAAGTGTTGGAAAGAAACAATAAAGAATGATTTAGCTTATTGGGAGTTAACTGCTAACATGGCACACTATAGGGATCTGTGGAAACAAAGAATCCATGTAGCTGACCCCGTCTAGTATGGGAAAAGGCTTAGTTGTTGTTGTTTTTGTTTTCTGTATATATATATATATATATATATATATATATATATATATATATATATATATATATATATATATATATATATATATAATATATATATATATATGAAATCTTGTAAGACAATTTTAAATAGTAGGATTGATGATTCAACTGCCCTAAGTACTCTTTCTGACAAGATACATTTAAAAAGTGGATATTTTATAGTGCCAAATATTTGGCAGCCAAGCATCAAGCAGTGCTAGGAGAAATTAAGATGTTGAGGTAATTTTGTGACTAAAAAATGGTGCCACAATAGAAGTTAAAATAAGACACTTGGGGAGGTTTGCTAATATGGGAAATCCACTATACAGAGCTACCAGATGGAAGAAGTTTGTGAAATTAGATAAGCAATGAAACCATGAAATTAACTTGACTTTTTTTTCTCTCTTCCTTTAGCTAAAATGCAAATATTAGAAGACACTAAGATAAAAAAACCAATAACCATGAAATGAAATGCACTTCATGTAGGAGAAAGTTGGGTCTTGGGTTATAAATATAGCAAAGATTTGTATGTATAAGTTAGATTTATATGCTATAAATTTAATATAGTTAACTTCTATACCCTTATAATAGGGTGTTAAGAAATGTTCTTTGCAAAACCTTGGAAAATAGAGGTATCCCATTGATATATATAAATCTTATAAAAGACATATATGATGGTGCAAAAATATGTGAGCACTCAATAAGGAATGGCAAACTTCTTTGAAGTTAATATTGGGTTACATAAGGGATCAACTTTAAATTTGTATTTGTTTATATCGGTTCATGATGTATTAACAAAACATATTCAAGATGAAGTACCTTAGTTTATATTATTTGCAAATGACATTATGTTAGTGGATGAGTATAAGGAAAAAGTAAATAGGAAATTGGAATTATTGAGAGAAACATTAGGAAGTAAAGGCTTTCGACTTATTAGAACAAAGACATAATATATAGAATGTAAGTTTGATCATTTGTTTATTTTAGAAGATATTGAAATTAACATTGACACACATTGCATTCCACATAAGAAAAGTTTTAAATACCTAGGGTTAGTTTTTCATAGTAAGAAAAAAATTGATGGAGATGTTATGTATAGAATTAATACATATTTGTTAAAATGGATCATGTATTCCATGTGATAAGAAGATACTATTAAAGTTAAAAGATAAATATTATAAAACAATAATTAGACCTGTTATGTTTTGTGGTTTTGAGTGTTTGACACTTAATCATCAATATGTACAAAAGATGTTCATGACAGAAATGAAGATGTTGAGATGGATGAGTGGTCACACAAGAAAATACAACAAACAAAATGAGATTATTAGAAACAAATTGGGAGTGTCACCAATAAATTGTTTAAGATGGTTTGGACATGTACAAAAATGACCAAATGAAACTCCAATTAGAAGATATGAAAAACTAGATTGTACAAATGTTAAAAGAGAAAGAGGAAAACAACAAAAGTGTTGGAAATAGATAATAAAGAATAACTTAGCTCATGTTGAGTTAACTGCGAGCATAACACATGATAGGACTTTGTACAAACAAAGAATGGGAGAAAGCCTAGTTGTTGTTGTAACTTGTAAAGCCTTAGAAAAACCAAATATACTTTTAAAATGTATAAATACTTAATGCAATGTCTTTTTTTTATATACCTACATACATCTATCTATCTATCTTTTTGAAGCATTTTGCAAAAGTCGAAACTAAACCTAATTATAAACTAAACCTAACTACAAACAAAAGATGGTCACGTTTTGAAGATTCATAGCTAGACGTGGCTTCAACCAACGGTTCTAGTTCTGGTTGGGGTTGGAATTGAACACGGACCTAGCTGATTCCGGTTTGAATTATAAACCGCTCAGGACAAAAAAAGCACCAAAAAATTGGAATTAGAAAAGAACCAAAAAAATGCAAATTGGCAGTTCTAGTGGAACCGAAACCGAATCACAGGGCATTCCCCAATTCCATGTCCAATTTAACCCCGAGCAACTTCTAATCCAACCATGTCTAGCAATAACTCATGTAAACAGTTTGGCTGAGACTGGATCCAAATAGTGACAAATATGACGTATCTACATCTTCAGTATTACACAACCAGATTCTTGTAGCATAAAAGTCAATACTAAATCGAAATTCAAATGGCTAATCACTATGAAACTTAACATGCATACACTTGGAACATAACGAAAACAAACACTTGGATATTTCAATCTTGATCATTTATTGATGTGATGAGCACCATAGAATTCTTTACAGTTCAAAATCAACTCCAGTCGGGATGTAATAGACTCTTCGATTGATGATCTATGGGGATGTCCTCACATTGTGCCGAGGTTCTTTTCCTCTAAGCAGTTTATTGATTATAAGTTGTAAATTTTCTTGTGCAGTTAAATTCTTGTGTGACACAAGGTACACCACGATGGACAAAAGTCTTGGTTTTAGGGATGTCAATGAAAATGAAGTGGGTTTATAAGGTAATATAGTTTTTTAATTTATAAATCTATTATTGTTGACATCAAAAATTACAAAAATATCCAAGTTGTCACTTGCAAGAGTAATTGGCTATTAACAGAAATGGCTACACCACCTCTTAAAAGATAGTCATACACCCACTATCTAAGAATTACATGCAAGTACTCGAGAATTTACACAAACTAATTTAGAGGAGTGGAGAAGGACCTAAAACCTACCTAGGGATAGCTATGTACCACAAGGGAAGTAGTTAAGCTTTATTTTCTTTATTTCCTAGTTTCAAAAATTATAGCCTCTACTTTTAATTAATACAATTGTCCTTTTTCATTCTCCACTATATTTCTCTATTCGAGTTTGGTCTTTATGCATTCGGTTGCATAATCAAACCTACAACCATCATTTTATCAAAAATCTATGTAAAGCTTCAAAATTCATTAGAAAACTATTTCTACGTAGATTTCCATGATTCTCAATTATCTAGAAAAATCATCACGTCTACTTTTTAAGGAACAAGAATTATCTAAATCAAAGCTCGAACGGTTGAGATACAACAGAAACAATTGGACCCTATTGGAGACACTCGAGGTTTTAGTTTATCAAGCATACCTTCTCAAGGAATAACTATAACTGAGAGTTTTCTAATATGACTTGGCCTATTTGTAATCCTTTGGAAATGTCTATGTGTCCTCTCTCTATGGAATCAAGAATCATACGAATTATAAACTAAACAAGGGAGTTATATCAAAGACAAGGTGACCATATAAGGAGGCTTGTAACTAAGCTGCCAACAGAATCCTAATAAGATTAGAAAAATCACCAAAACTCTAATCTTCTAATGAGTTGATTTTTTATTTGTAGATCTTTGTATCTAGATTCCAATGCACAAAAAATCATATCAATCAAAGTTGTATTGAAGGAGATACAACTAAAATACTATAGCCTATCACAATGTTTGTGACTAGCCTGATTTCTGCTTCAAGAAGACCCAAACACAGTTTATTGCCAAGGTTTTGACCCGAACCTTGGTACTAACTCGAGAAAGCTCGAGGAGAGCTCCAAAAAGCCTCCATGCTCTAGATCACAACCAATCTTCATTAGGATATATGAAGTTGGATTCCCAAGGACCCCAGAATGCCCGATCCTCTTGAGGGAGGAGGTGAGCACCCTCTGGCATGCCCCATACTCTATCAAATAGCGGGATCTCCATGCTATTTCAAGATGCCTTATTTTGACAACAACAAAATGGCAAAGCCAATGGAACCATGGTTGTGGATGAGTATATACCAAATGGTTGCCTCAACTCGCATACTTGGGGCAATTGTTCCTCAAACAAGTTGGTGGGCTCATTGTTTATCATATGCAATAGTTAGGGGGTTCACTGTCCAATACCAGGATATACTAAATGGTTGTACATACTCTTATACTCAAGAAGTAATAGTTTCTAAGAATAGTTGGTTGGTTGGTTGTTCATCTTATGAAGAGCAACCGACTTCATCAACCACCAACTTGATTGGCTACCCTTGCTCAAAGTTAGGGAGCAACTACCAAGTTTGAAGATATAAATGTTATTTTTTATCATGTTAGGATATATTTTGAGGAAAGATTGAAAGCATTATTAATCGTTTATGTGACAACTTGGATTTAGTATCATCAAGAACATCGACTAAGAAACTAATGAATACAAAATATTTAGCCCATAGAGCCATCAATTCAACTAATATTGTGCCTCAACAAAGTTGCTAAGAAATTCATATAAATTTGGTTGATGTAAAATTGGTGGATTTAAATGTGGTTGATAAGCACAAATTCAACTGTTGAATTGACTATTAATTTAACACCAACCATTGATATATAGTCAGTGATACGATTGATGAATTTCAAGATGTTGAAAATTCAGTCACCGACAATTGATGGTTTTCAATTGGCTTGCAACTACTTCTCAAAAGCCAAAGAAACCATTAATGACTTTCATTCAATATGCTACTTCTTAGAAGTCAAAGAAATCATCAATCTTTGAATAAGAGTTGATGACAGACTAGTTCCAGATGGGTCTGATTATGAATTGGATATTATCAGAATGACTGATTCTATATCAAAAGCCAACAATAGTGAACAATCTCCCATAGGCTCTTCACAAAGTGGTGACCTACAACTGATGGATGAGCCTGTCATTATTATCGATATAAGCAACCTTGATAGTTTTAAACTAAGTAGTAGCTTATAGAGGCTATTCACCTATTAAAACGTCTTATGAAACATTTTAGAACAAAAAAGAAGAACCTCCACATAATATTTTTTTTATTTCAAAAAAGCTTATAGTATTGTGCACAAACATGTGTAGAGTTATGATGGAACAATGAATTCCTATGAAATTAATATTGAATTATATCAAAGATATCCTTTAAGCTCCTATTTATTTACTTTTGTTATTGACCAATTAACAAAGCATATTCAAGATAAAGTACCTAGGTGTATTTTATTTGCATTACTTTCTTGATAACATACACCATAAAAAAGAACTCATAGCTTGCATTGAACTTTTAGGGTTACAATAGCTATATCCTATATGTCCTAGGTGAAACTAAATTAGTCAACAATAAAAAGATGCCCAAAATAGATGTGGTTGCAACTTCCTCCAAAAAAGTATTGTTTGGTCTTTTTTTTAAACATATTTTTGTGCTATAACATTGTATGATGAATTGTAAGTAGAATCTACTTGTCTTCTTACAATCATATGCTCAAGTGATCCAAATGAAATATGTTGAGAATGGGTAAGGGAATATTTACCAATAGATATGATGTAGTGTTAATCTCTAGAGTATTGATCAGCCATTCATAATAAAATCTCAAGAATAGACAAGGATTATCATAAGAACTTGTCACCATAATGGGCAAGGAGTCGGACATTGGTGCCCTTTTCACTCTCTAAACAGAAATGGGGGCTTAAATGCAAATAGCGAGACACCCCCAACCCCAACACACACTGTTACCGAACCAAGTCCAACAACTCATAGTACCACCTAGCACCACTCAGCGATTTCTTCCTTTCATCAAACACATACACTTGCACTTGCCGATTTTCGTCTCTCTTGGCTCACACCCAAGAAGGGTTTATTTTCTCTAGAAAGCTTTTGTCACATACGGCACTCATATGGTTCGTTTATTACAAAAACAAAAAAACAATGAACATGTAAAACCTCCTCGATCTAAACCTCAATAGCATCGGGGTCTTCTTCTACACGCGCATCATACGCTCTCAGTCCGGTGACAATTCTCCACCGGCTGAATGGGACCTCGACCTGGAAGTTCTGGAGTCTGCTGCAATTTGGTCGTGCGCTTGCCCGATTAAATCGTGGCCATCACTTTTTGGTGCCGTCCTGTGCCCTACATCTCATCCTTGCACTTGCTATCATGTACCCTCTATTCTGCCGTGCGTCTTAACCATGCGTTGCCTCGAACACCCATACTCCTTAGTTTAAGATCTACCCCCCAAATCGCCCACTACTGCTCGTACCTTTGCACACTGCAACACCCGTCTATGTTGCCGGCCAACACTTTCCATAACTCGTCGTGGAGTGCTTCGGCTTCGTCGTGCATGGGACTGAGCTCCATCGATTCAGTTTGAGGTGACTCCACTTTTGCTGAACCACTGTTCTATCTGTCTCCTCCAAGGGAGGTTACTGCCCATATGCAAAAAGAACTCACCTACATCGGCCCTACCACCGAACCGGTCTCGGACAAAACCACTCCATGTGTGCGGGGCAGTTTCTATGTCTTATGCCTGGTAGGTCTCTCTTTCGTTTACTGCATCTGGTGCAGCAACAATGATTGCCCTCCATTTGTTCCTAGTATTGGTGCGTCATTGAACGTCTCCCACATGCACTAAGTTGCCCAAGTATAGAGCAACCCCATCTTGGATACCTGGAAGAAGTCGTATCCCAGCACTAATGGAGACCCCATCAGGTCGACAACTAGGAGGTCAAAGACCTCTGTCTACCAGCCCACAAGCACAGGCCATACCCTCCACTGGGTGTGGTCCTCCCGTTGCCAGCTTCACCTGCCAATTAGATGGCTCCACCTATTGGCCCATCACTTGTGTTGTGGTTGTTAAGATGAGAGAGTGGGTGGCACCCGAATATGCCATGGCCTGTACCCTATGCCGATCGAATTTCCATAAGAACCAATCAAACCCTTGAGTCCTATTGCACCTCCATCGTGTTCAGCACCAGTATGAACATCGCATGGACCACTTCCTCATGGTCTCGAGAATTAGGCTCGGGATCATCATCCTCAGTTGTGTCCATCACAACTAGACAAACCACCTTGGTTTTCTCCACCACAATCGCATCCCTTGAATAAACCGTCTTCCTCTTCCTCTCTTTTATTCGCTCTTAGGTCCACTAACCCCTTGGCTATAGTCGTTGCTTTGTAGATGTTGATGGGGTTTTGATGCTTCATCTTGATTTGGGTCACAGATTGAAGGTCATGCACGAATAAGAAGAGTTGATCCTTGTGATTTGTATCATTGATCTCGAGTAGTGTAAAAGAGAACTTACGGATATATCCTTTAGGTGTGCGCCACTCTTTAGAGACCTGGGCACCAGATCTGGTCTATACTATGGCAACAATTGCGGAACCTCGTAGGGAGATCTTCACTGGCAAACGATAGGACACCCTCCCTCAATGTCATCCCATTCTACTGGATCCGTAAAAATGGTCCCAAGAAGCGTCTGGTGATGGTGACAACTGCATTCGATTGCCTCAACTCCTTTTAACAATATCTCTTCCTCCCAATACCTCATAACTAGCAAATCCACAAGGCGAGTAAACACCTTCCGCCTTCATGGCCACTCGTTTGACCATTCTATCACCAGCAACCTAGTTGCCAAACTCCCACCTAGTAACCATCAAGCTCACCAGAAAACTTAGCCATGGAACCGGTCATGTTTATTGAGTAAACACTGCCATTTTGGATTGGATGCTCGTTAGATTCAAAGTCGTATTCAACTTAGATCCAATCATTCTTGATCCAGTCCATCAATATATAGCCAGAGAGCTCTTGTTAAATTCTTCACAATGGTGCTAATCTCGAGGTAAAATTCCATTTCTATCATTGGGGATACCTTGATTTTCATGCATGGGCTAATAACATGAAGATTTCAGATCAGTTACACCAAGGGCACAACATTAGTATTAGAGCCAAGTTAGTCTTCAAGTTCATGTAAAGCTCTTCAATAACATAATCTAACATTTCTTTAATTAAAGAAAAATTATTTTAAGAAAAGTTTGATGCCTTATTTGATAAAGTATTGTAACAAGAGAAGCATAGAACCTACCTCTTTTTTTATACTTTTTGCTGTTTGATTTCGATAAGACATATACTATAGCAAAAACATTGGATCATGATATTATGTTAGCCAAAATTCATATTATACTCAATTTCTATTCGATACTTGAGAAACCCGATCATGGTTGACAATGGATTTTCGCAACATTGGTTAGGGATGCAAGAATCATGAAAGTAAATGATGTTGAAGTTTGTAAAGGTAAATTTATTGATGGGTTTTGCTCATAATGCAGCTTTAAATTTATTTGGCTTAAGCTTGATGATTTGCATTGGGTTGGGAAAATATTGATCTACTTCCTGTCCCACATTCTCAATTGACGCCAGTATTGCTTGCAGGCAGATTGCCATCAACTCCTCCCACTGCCGCATTAATTTGGTCGAGAATGGCTGGTGTTGCAGATTCAGCATTATACCCCATGCCCTATACTGGGTAGGTAACGTTCTCAAAGCCAGCGGGTCTAATACTAACTTCGAATGCCTATACAAGAGGAGGCTGAAGTCCAATACCCACACCTACACATACACCCTCTATGAGTCGAACTTCTCACCAGCAGCAATGGTGCTACAGCACCTTGCCGTTGAGCTAATGATCTAGGTGCATTCTAATTTGAACTCCCTATATGATCCTGTCCCCAACCCAACACATGTTATGCATTTGCCAAGCGTTGGCTTTGATACCATTTTCGTCACTACCCGATGAGATGAGTCCATGCTATGTAAGGCCCATCCATGCACATAGGCAAAACCTTGGAGGTTAGTGACTAATAATGGAAGCCACAATCCCAACATAAGCAGATAAACCATAATCTTGATAATCAAATGTCATAACCAAAAGAGTAAGACCTAATAAAACAAAGAAAGTTTAAACTTTCGTGGATCCACTGTACCATCTTCAAGTACCACGAACCACATGGACTCCACAAAGCCACTCGTGGAGAAAGAATTCTCAACCGTCCATCCCTGTAAAATTCTTAAAGGTGTGGAACACAACCACAATTCAAGAGATGGATAGACCCTCCCTCCCTAGGTGGGTTACATACCAAGAGAATGCAAGCTTCAACAAAACAATGCAACATCAATTCTAAAATTTAACAAATACATATAATGTTCAAAAAACATAATTAAATCCACATTGCACACAGCCACTCATTCAATACTCTATAAGATTAAAAATGAATGATCCTTACTGTGTACCACCAAAACAAGCGACACGAGATGCCCGACCCTCTATTGATGAACCATTAAATGCACAATATCATGTCCAACTCGGAACCTTGAAGGTTGTCTTTAAGACCTCATACATTTACCCACCTGCATGGCATGTATTTACAACATTAAATTTCCATAATCATCTTAATACTTTCTTAAACCGAACAATCCATTTCAAATACCAACACACAATGTCGGTTCCTCAATATAAATATATCAATACTTGAATGTACGCTCACATAACCAGGGGTTAACATTATTAGACATGCCCATTCCCCATTTTTATCGTTGACACAAAGGGAAACCCCTTGTCGACATAATGGTTCACCCAGAAGTGCACAAGCAACCGCATTACTATTATCAAATATGCACAGTTATAAGCATATCTTATCAAATGCCACCAATAATACTTTAGACACATGCATTCTCAAAAGAGTATGTGAAACTATCAGGAGCATGTTCCCATTAGAAAGAGGCTGACCACCTCACTGAATGCAAAAGAAAAAGAATTCCCGATGCTTGGCTCTAGCTTTTACTCCTCAAATCCACAGTGATCAATCACTAAACAATAATAAAAATGGCATCAACTCACAGTGCATTCAATTACGAGGTCAACAAATCAAGCCATGTCCAAATCTTACTCCAAACCGATCTACAATTTTCAAAATACTGACGATACCCCCTATTCTGGATCCAACAGAGATCTTGATCCAATACACAAATCTGAAACAAGATTTTAGGTAACTAGATCCAATCCGTAGGCTACTAACCAACCTAGAATCCAATTCAAATTTACATAAACGTGGAAATGAACTCGTACTACCCAATTTGCATGAAAATGACAGTTTTGCCAGAAAGTTCATCGATCTAGCGACATTGGATATGATTAATGTGAAAATTTGTCCAGTTAACAGCTTCCTATTCATATCCTTCTTGCCATCGGTGCCCATTTTCATTGTTTTTTCCATTGGACTCAATTTCGAACTATTGACCTCATTTTGTCTTGATTTGTATCAAATAAAATCCTTTCAACCAAATTATTTCACCTGATTTTCATTCTCATGACAATTTGGGAAAGAATAAATGCTTGCATTTTAGTGACAATATCTTGTTTTTTAAATTAATAAAAAAGATATATCCTTGGGATATTTTAATTGGTAGACTTTCTAATACTTTCTTAATTTCTAGGTGTGTGTTATGGTGTATATATTCTATGTGATGGACCTTGAGCTTACTTGGGTATTTGTGCTTATATTGATGAAAGTATGAGAAAATGAAAATTTGCAAAAAATATGAGAAAATAAGAAAAATAACAGTTGAAAAAAATAAAAAATGGGAAAAAGAAGAAAAGTTCTATTTGTGTATGTATTCCTTTGAGCTTATATCCCTATCTAAACTTGGGATTCTGTAGAAAGGACTGAGTGAGGTTTTATTGAATAACATTTTTGTACTTGGGATATTATATACATGTACGAGTCCATCGCATTAAGGGATGAATCCATACTCCCCTTTAAGCTTGAGGGTCCTAATTTCTTTTCTTGTTTATGAGTCACTATATGGTCCTTTTTACTATTTTAAAAATCAAGATTTTGACTATTAAAATTGATATTGTGGTTTTTCTTGATTAATACTTTGGGATAGAGCATGAGTGAAAATGCTTCGTTCAACTTAATTTTGTTTGAAAGATAGTATTCTATTTTCTAAAACCAGCTCATGGCCATGATCACCCCTACAATAAACAGAAATACATGTTGGATTTTCGTCTAGCATCTAACTATGTCATTTCTTTTCTCTTTTACTTGTATTAAAATACATATCTCACCTTGACAGATTTAACCTGCGACATTGGATTGTCCCACTTGGTGGATCTTTTAACTTCATCCATCCCACAAGGCACGTAGCCTCCACCATGTCACCCTCTCACCTAGGCACCCCTATCAGGGTGTCACTTTCACTCACCAATTGTACTTTACATATAGAGGAGGCATCTGTTAGCTCTTTTATCCAAGGCACACCTCTTTTCCTACAACAATGTTTGAATGATCGTTAGGATCATTCATCCTTGCACACTCCAACATGCATAGGGTCATCATCATGAGCATGTTCTTACAAGAGGCATTTCCGTTTTCTTTTTGAGTCATCTTTAAAGTCGCACTGGAGTCACCTTGGCTAAAGAGTCGTGGTCTTTTTCATATCATGCTAAAGGTTCTTTACTTTGATGCTATTCATTAAAGCTAATCTTTTGACAGGTACTCTGAGTTCACTATGGGTTCTCTTCACCCACGGCACGTATTCACTCACCTTCACACTTCCACTATTCACATCTAACTACATCTCATTAGCATTATTTATGTATTGCTTTCGTTCTGCTGACCAGGATGCATTAACTTAATTTTGTAAAACTTAGATTTAGAAGTCTTAGATGGCAAGACTTTAACTTGTAATGTCGGTAAAAATTTTGTAAGAAGGCTGATCATCGGGAAATAGCAATGCAAATCTCGAATCCAATATACAAAATAATATGCTAGGGGTGTGACAAAGTGCATGGGTTCTTACTCGCCACTGTGACCTAGCATTGAACTCTAGAAAATTAGATTTTATTGTTCCTTTCCAACACTTAATAAGTCTTTTGTTTCCTCAAAATGAAAATCAATTTGGGTGATGGTCATTTCTTCTCAAAAGAAACGAACCATAACCAACAAATCAAGTGTTTGACATTTCTTCCCCTTGAGCGAGCAAGGTCTCCAGTTCCAGTGTGTGAATGGACAAATCCAATGCTAGGAGAGCTCTACACCCTAGTGGGCCAAGTTGGCCCAAACAGGATTAGCCGGGTTCATTGTGGACTTCTGGATGTCAGTGATTTGGATAAGAAAAAGAAATGAAACTTATACAATTGCTTTCTTGCAAGTCAAAGCAAGGCCTATGACATGTGTGAGGGGGATTCGATCTCAATGCAGTTTGGGTATGCTTGGATTAGGTTCGTTTGTTTGGTTCCTGACCTGACATAATTCAGTCTAGCTAGTTGGGTTGGTTTAATTCTTGATTTTGGTAAGATCCAATTCAGTCACTGTTTCTTATTTGGATCTAGTACCATCTTGGGACCCATTTTTCGTTTTTACATATTTTTGGGTTTTTTGCAGTAAAAATACAATAAAAATTCCTTGTATTAAGGAAATACATTTTAAAAAAAATTGTTTACTTAATCCTCTACTCAAATGATTTTGCTGATTTGTGTCCTTAAAATCTGCATATGCAGGCCTATCTGTAACCTGGTGACATAATCTCAAACTCTCTCTTGCATGAGTGGATCCAGAAATAGATATTATACTCATAAACTTTCTTTTAATTTGTATAGGCGAGCTCGGATTTTGTGGACTCTTACCAATGTGTGCTCTGAATATTGAATTGATGACATTCAAGTTGAAGGTTCTTTTAAGTGAACACTCTAGCCAGGAGAGCCTTGGCTTTGTGGGCTGCTGCCAAAACGACTTTCTTGAAGCAACTGGACAAAATTTAAAAGTAAATGCGTTCGTTATATTCTAATCTTGGTTTGGACGTGTCTGTCAAGTCAGCAGGTTTGCAGCTTTCATGTACTCTTAGCCGTAAAGAATATTTATTCCAAACCCAGATCACAATTACTTTATGCCATGCATGTGAAACAAGAAGTCACATATCTAAAATTGTCACACATATCAGCTATGCAAAAAAGGAATATATTGCAGCTTGACGTACCATCTTAAGAAAGACAAAGCAATTTTATTAAAAAATTGCATATGTGTGTGTTGTATGAGTTTGTGTTTATATGCTTGCAATGATAATCAAAATGAAAGGAATGACAAACTATCTGTCTGCTGATGCTAAAATATGTATGCAAATGCTGTTTTCTTCTTTCCCCTTTATGGGATCCTGAAAGAGTTTGTTCATTCGGAACATGTAGCTGTAGGCCATTCAGGAATTGGTCTTGGTGGCTTCCATGGCCAGTCACACACACACACACACACACACACACACACACACACACATATATATATATAGAGAGAGAGAGACCTGCGTTGGGGGCATGTGCTGTGCTGGTCCCTCTTTTTCCTCTGAGTTTAGAATAAACAACTCTAATTGAATGTTTATACAGGTTATGTATTGAAATTCATGAAGAGTCTGCTCGAGTTTTCGGTCAACGTGAACGTGACACGATTTATTTTGTGCAATATTTTCGTTTCAACACAATCATTGCACGAATTATGATGTACCGAAACCCAAAAAAACTTTGCTCATGGCCATCTCGTGTTCTCATGTCATGTAGAATATAGCCACATCTGTACTTAACAATACATATATGTATATATATATATAGAGAGAGAGTAGATAGATAGACAGACAGAGGGAGACGGAGAGAAATTTGATGCGTTAAGTACACAGTGGTTTTTCAGTACATAGTCTTGCATAAACATTTTAATAGTTTGATGTTTGGGATATAAAGGTTGGAGTCATAAAATAAGAAACATTAAATGCAAATGACTTAAAGTATGAAAGTAATACTTTAATTCAAATCTCAACCCTTTATCATTAACTCTCCGTCTCTATATATATACAAATATATATATATATATATATATGAGGGGAGAGAGGATATTATAAAAAATTATTTAAGTATTAGTACTAAACATGTAGGATTCAGGGATACAGAGAATACCGGTGCACTTGATTCTTGTACTATGTGAATGGAATCGATGCGCCTTGCGAGGCAGTGCAAGGAGGTTAAGTAACATATTAAAGTACCTTCTCAAGCTTGTGCATTCATCAATCAAATCAAACCATCCATCTATTTGGGGAAGGACACGTGGCTGCAATCTGCTCATCGCAGCAATTTTTTGTGGTGTATTCCGCCATAGCATCTCATGCGTGAAGCAACATAGTTAAAAGGAAAACTTCACACAAACTATCTTCTCTTTCCCTGAAAAAGAAAAAGGAGAGGAAAGATCACTTTATCATAACCCAGCTCATCATCAGATTCCCATGATCGATCGCAAAGTGGTCAGGTCGAGCACAACTGTTAAATGTGATTAGCCATTATCATAGGCTCGTGTCGAACTCATTTTAGCTCAGCTTGGAAACCTAATGAGATGACTTCACTGATGGATACTTCCAAGACATTGGCAGACCCATGGCTAGCTTTTTGCTGTTTGAGGAAGATGGACACAAATCCAATTTTAAAAGCTATAACTGATGCGTTCTGCTTGGCAGAATCCGACTGCTTGCGAGCTTCTGGTCATCCTCCGTCACGCCCTTCCAGGTATGCCTGCAGCGGAAATGGTAAGTATATTTTTTAGTTTGAGGTTTCCTCACAACGGAATCTTCCAAGGAGACCTTTTAGTTTTTCTCGAGATATCTTTCACTGTATGCACTGCTCTCATTTATAGAGTAGTGCGTGCTCCACATCTCTTGGTTATCCTATTGGGCTTCCCTCATCCGAAGCATATATATTCGGACTATTACCATATTTTCTGGTAACGGTCCGGCTGTTATGGCTATCCTATCTACAACTCCAGATATGATAACGATCTAGATGGTCAGTCCAGCCATTACCATTCTGGGTTGTCGAGAATGGCTACAATGTAGCATCTCCCACTTGACTATTCGAGCCAAGTGTATTGACATACTGATTTTCCTCTCACTTTTGTAGGGTTTACCTAGTAATGTCCTTTCATGATTGTTATTGCAACCACTACCCGTTGTGTGGTTATTTCCCTACACAACAATCACACATACCTCAAACCCATGTTTGTAACATGTTTTGAGAAAAGTTCATCTGTTATGCCTTTAGTCAAGGGGTCTGCCAACATATCATTTGTTGGCATGTATGAGATAGATATTTCCTTTCTCGTAACCATATCATGAATATAGTAGTATTTAACCATTATATGCTTGCTTTTTTAGCAATCAGCTCCACTCTTGATAAGAGTAATTACTGCATTGTTATCATAGTAAATGACAACTGACTCATCAAATATTTCCAACTTCAAATCATGTATGAAGCGTCTTATCCAAACAGCACTCGTTGTAGCCATACAGTAAGCCACATACTCAGCTTTCTATGTATGTAATGCTACACAGTCCTGTTTCTTATATGCCTAAGAAACAACACTATCTCCAAATAAGAATATTTGACTTGAGGTTGATTTACTTTCATCTTTGCATACAATAAAGTGAGCATCTGAGTATCTTACCACTTTCAGTTTATCTGCTTGAAAACACAGTTTCAAGTCTCTTATTCCTTTTAGATATATTAAAATCCTTTTATAGCTATCTAGTGCTACCATCCAAGATTACTTTGATATCTACTTACAATACCAACAGCAAAGTTGATATCAGGTCTTGTACACAACATAGCATACATCAAGCTACCCACAGCTTGTGCATAAGGAATGTTAGGCTTATTGTCTCTTTCACCGTGACAATTAGCCTTACTAAGTTTAACCCATTTTGCTAGAGGTGTAACAACATATTTGCATTCATCCATTTTGAACTTCTTGAGGATATAGTCAATATATCTCTCCTAACTCAGGCATAAAAGTCTAGATTCTCTATTTAAAGAGATCTTTATACCTAGGATATAGGATGCTTCTCCCATATCCTTCATTTTGAACTTTGAGTTTAACCATGATTTGGTTTTGACAGTCATCTCGTTATCATTCCCAGTCAGCAATATGTCATCTACATATAATGATAGGATGACAAAGTGGCTCCCACTATTCGAGACATATACACAGTGATCAAGTTTATTAGCCACAAACCCAAGTTCTATAATGACATTTTGAAAGGTCAAATACCATTGACAAGGTGACTATTTCAGGCTATATAGGGATTTTCTCAACCTATATACTTTATCTTCTTAGACTTCAACTAGAAATCCTTCACGTTGCTATATGTATATAATTTCATATAAATCTCTATTTAGAAATGTTGTCTTTACATCTAACTGATATAAGTCCAAATCATAATATGCAGATATTATCAGAATTATTCTTCTAGATGCAAATTTCACAACTAAAGAATATGTCTCAACATAATGTATCCCCTCTTTTTGTGAAAAACCCTTTACAACCAACCTCGCTTTAAACTTGTCGATTAAACCATCGACTTTGTATTTCTTTTTTAGAACTCATTTATAGCTTATAGCTTTCCTTCCTTTTAGCAAATCAACCAATTCTTAGACTTAGTTTTTCTCAATGGATTCAATTTACTCATCCATGGCTATCCCCCAGTCTGATTCTTTCAATGAATTCATAGCTTGTTGATAAGTCTGCAGTCGACTATGGCTCTGTTTCAGTCTTTTTGGTCTTCGGTCGACCGTGGCTCAGTTTCGGCCTTTCGAAGTGTTTCAACTGTGGAAAGATGAGACACTACAAGAGGGATTTCCACAACTAGAAAAGTGAAAGAAATAACCCACAACGTGAATAGTTAGAGAAACAAGATATAATCTACGTGATATCATAATATTTGTACATGGACCGCTCGGTGATAGGTTGGTGGATCGACTCTAGAACTATCAAATACATCTCAAAGACCAAGGAATGGACAATTGATCTAAAGGAATACAAACTAGGCAAACATCGAGTGTACATGGAAAACAATACCTTCTTAGATGTTTTGGGTACTAGGTCTTTTAGAATCTTTGTATAAGGCAAACTGATTGTACTAACTGAAGTATTAATTGTGCCATCTATCTGTTTCGGCCTGCAACCAACCATGGTTTTGTTTCGGCCTTTCAGCCCCCCTCCGATTTTTTGCCGTTCAACTTTCTTCTCTTCTCTCTTTTCTTTCACCTCTCTCTCTCTTTTATTCACAACAGTGATATGTACCTGTTTGTACAGGGTGAACAACGAGGCCCTAATACTAAATGATGCGTTCTGCTTGCCACAATCCGATTGCTTGCGAGTTTTCGGTTATCTTCCGTCAAGCCCTTCCAGGCACGCCTGTAGCAGAAATGGTAAGTATGTTTTATAGTTTGAGGTTTTCTCACAGCGGAATCTTCTAGGGAGACTTTTCAATTTTTCTCGAGATATCTTTCAATGTATGCACTCATCTCATCCGGATTATCCATATCAGAACTGTTACTTTGTTTTCGGGTAACGGTCCAATATTATGGCTATCCTATCTCCAACTCCACATACGGTAACGGTATGAATGGTCAGTCCAGCCAGTCCAACCGTTACCGTGGTGGGTTGCTGAGAATGGCCACAACATAAGAGGTGAAATTAGATAAGTTATGTCCGTTGAGAAGAGCCGTAATAATTTTTATTCCAACGGTTAAACACAGCCACAATAAATGCTAATTTCAGTTCAGAATAACAATGAGAATATGATTTATTTCGACCATCGTTTCTGTCGACATTCCAACTGTCTCTTGAAGAACTCCTACGGTTCGAACAACCGGAATATGTGCATTCCAACTAAAATGATTAGGACTTTCGGGTTCTGACTGTTGAGGCCGTGGGAATTACGTTTACGACGATCAGAATTGTGTTTTTCGACAATTCGCAAGTCTGGCTCAACAACAACAGTTCGAAATATGAAACTATGCGTATACAAGTTGCAAAATCATAACGAGAAAAGAAAATTTGACATGTATACAAGTTACAAAAGCATTCTAATCTGATTAGTTAGAAAGGTGAACGTATCTTCAATATGTCAAGTTTCTTCTAATTAATTAAAGGTTCTTTATGCTAAAATCTCAAATGTTGATATTACTGAGCAAGAATTTCATGTTTGATGAAACTTGTTTGCGAATTTCAAGCTCTTAACAGTGAATGGAGCTCATTTTGGATGGTCAAACTAAAGCGTGGCTTATCTTAAATAAGCAAACGAGACAAGCCACGACAAACATTTAATGAGAGCTCGCAAGATCAAATTGATGCAGCTTTATCCGGCAGGTACGTCGTCCCGAGCTCGCCAATCCAACAAGAAAGAAGAAGATGCAGTTTGTGTGAATACTAAGAGTCCTAAATCCTTATATGGAATATTTTCTGAGCTCATCTCTTACTTCTTGGCATATTTCCCTCTTCTTGGATGAACTTACTCGAAGTACTGAAGCTCAATTAACTTTTGACGTGTAGAAGATAAATAGTTGTAATATTCTATGGGTTCCATTTTGAGAGATCTATCAACGGTGAAGGAAGAGAACTAAAGCTATTCTTACAGATACTCTGTAAGGCGTTTTATTGCAAGTAAAAAGATTATAGCATGCACCAAATGGCTCGACCAAACAGTCAGCAATCAGAGAGTAGGTACTCTCGGAGTACCCTAGCATTCCTAAGTTTCCAAGTATCCAAGTTGCCCATGCCATCATTCGAAGAATTAACTAGAAAAATGCTGAGTTTAAAATAAAAACTTATTCATGATCCAATTAGAACAGTTTCGTATATTGAAGCTCTCAGAAGCTAACATGTAAGGATGCTCATCCTAAAGAGAATAAAGGTGCAAAAAACACACATGCTTTTCTGCGAACTAATTGCCAAGCTGATCTGTGTTTCTGACATGCCTTGTAAGTGGTGTGAGCATGAAATTCCCACCAAGTAGAATCAAAGCTTTTCAAAATGTCACCGTCAATCCATTTCAAATCAAATCTTGCAAAAAATCAACCTTGTAATAAGGCATTCAAGAGAATCAGCTGATTGATACTCGATTCAGATTCAAGTTAGCTGCACCACCCAAGTCAAATAATCAGCAACTGAAGTTCTTAATTCACAACTGGACCGATTGGCATGGAAGTTTATGAAAGTTCTCTGAAAAAAAAACCTTTGATTCTTGGCTGGTGTTATGTTGTTGCTTACATGTAGCCTCCCGAGAAAGATATGCATGCAGAAAGGAAGGTGGCCCACCAAGGATGGCGCTATAAGAGCATGAAATTTGAGCCCGGAAGCAGCAAAGAGAGAAAAATGGAGGAAGGGAAGCATCTACGCAATGAAGACCCACCACAGAAAGACCAGTACAATCTTGCGTACATCATCCACTTCACTCTAGGGGTAGGGTCTTTACTACCATGGAATACCATAATAACAGCAGTTGATTACTTCAGCTATATTTATCCAGATAAGCATGTTGACAAAGTATTTTCAGTAACTTACATGGGTTCCTCTGCCAGTTTTGGTTGGTCTTGTGTTTTTGGGCTAGAAGAGCCCGTGTAAGGCTAAGGATGAATTTGGGGTTGGGTTTGTTCCTTTCTGCTTTGTTGACAATGCCATTAATGGGCTTTGTGTATGTTGGCGGTCACCAGAATTCAAATATACAATATAAGATGACAGTTGTGGCAATTTCTGTATGTTGTTTGGCTGAAGGAATCACAGGAGGAACTCTGGTAGGTTCTGTAGGTGGGCTGCCAGGGAGATACATGCAAGCAGTTTTTGCAGGAACTGCTTGTTCAGGTAATTAAATCACTTGTCTTGCATTTATTTCTTGTGTGTATATTTGTCTGCGTGTGAGGGAGAGATTTTGGAATATAAACTCCAAGATGTCATATTTCTCTCATTTGACTGTAACGCTCCCTTTGTGTGTGTGCCTGGGTGTGTTGCGTGTCCTAGGGCATATGTAGACCCTTATTACGACGAATTGCAAATAGATGTTGGTCTATGAACTCCACTAGGATGTCTTTAGAGTTTTCAGTCAGTATGTGAAGTTGGACTGCTTTAACTGACAGAGTCAATTTTATATCTATTGATGCTCAAATGAGGATTAATGTCCATTGAATACTGTGTAGAGGAAGGATTCAAATATATATTTATGAAGAGCTTCACTAAAGGCTACTTGTTTATGCAGGTGTTGCTGTATCAGTTCTAAGGATAATCATCAAAGCATCTCTTCCTCGGAGTTCTCAAGGTCTAAAGAGAAGTGCGCAACTTTTGTTCATTGGGAGTGTACTTTTCATGGCCACATGCATACTCTGTTACAACATCTTAGACAAGCTGTCCATCATGAAATATTATGCGGAAAGAAAGATTTTAGCACTTCAAAACCACGACCCTTTCTTGCGGGATCAGAAACAGATGGATCTGATGACGAATCTGACGAGCACGGTTTCTCTCAGACAGCATATAACCCTTTCATCCGAAATCCTTAACACATGGGAAAAAAATCAAGTGGATCACAGTGGGCATTGTTGTGATTTATGCAGTCACCATCTCCATATTTCCAGGATATATTACTGATGATCTACAACCAAAGATTCTCGGAGACTGGTACGCGATCTTGCTGATAACAACATACAATGTGTTTGATTTGGTGGGGAAATCCTTGACTGCGTTCTGTGTTCCGAAGGCCACAGGAAAAGTTGTATGGGCTTGCATGGGAAGGCTCTTGTTCTGTCCACTCTTTGCAGCCTGCTTGCATGGGCCCAAGTTCTTCCATAGTGGCCAGTGACGCTTTTAACAGCTGCCCTTGGTCTAACGAATGGATATCTAACAAGCACTCTGATGATCCTTGCTCCCAAATCTGTACCTAACAGAGAGGCAGAAACAGCAGGAATATTAATGGTTTTGTTTTTAGGGTTTGGATTGACAGCAGGATCGGTAGTGGGGTGGCTATGGATAGTTTAGACTATGTGCTCTCGTGCAAACAAAAAAAAAGAAAGAAAGAAAGAAAGAAGAAGAGAAACAGAAATTCTGCTGTTGCTCTGTTTCAATCCTCTTCCTATTTCTCCCCAAGGTTAACCTGGCATTGGATGATCTCTTGCTTAGATGTTTGGTTTTTCTGCCAAAATAGCATGAAGGAACTGATAACCAATTGTTCTCTGAGCCTTCTGCCTTTATTGAAAAATTAAACATGTAGAAGATGAACACTGAAGTATCAAGAAGCATTGTGATGTTTCAAAGCATAAGGCAGGCAAAGATATATTCTATGAGTAATTTCGTCAAGCAACTTATGTGCTGTTGGTAAACTCAGATAAACTGCTTGGTTGCATCAATACCTATTGTTCTCCAAATAAAACGCAAAACTTTGAGATTTAGTGCAATCAATGAAGGTTCACATAGTTGTTACCTGGCTTCTTGTTTCATGGCTACTTGTAGTGCTTCCGTTGTTTTAAAAGAGATTTAGGAAGTCTTGCAAGCTATAGCACCCGGAACACGGTGTCACAATAATGATTACACTGGAACTCTGCAAATACCACAAACATATTGGGAGTCTAGAGTTGCATTACTTCCAGTGTCAGACAATTAGTGAGTTTAAATCAAAGATTGGAGTTGTTGGTTGTTCTCTCCTTTCGGCTTTTTATAACAATGAGGGCCATAAACTCCATTTATATAATTTCAGGATCTTTCTGATATTGCAGAAGGAACATGGTAAAATGGAAGCATCACTTTTCAAGTCTGGAAAAAATAGCCAACAGAGAACTTGCATCATTTTCACATTACAGATGATGTTGGAATAGCTGTTTATAAGAGCATGAAAGTCGCACTGTAGGATGTAAACAAAATGGAAGAGAACTTCACAAGTTTAGTGACTGTGACTCATTTTTTGCCACACACAATCACACGAGAGAGAGAGAGAGAGAAAGAGAGAGAAGAGAGTAGAAGGATTTAGCAATTAGCATTAAACCATAGAGTTTGAGGATAACTCAGATCACATGTAGCTAACTTAAGCAAGTACCGAACTGATACTTATCGGAAAGCTTAAGGCTATAAAATATACAGGTGCATACCACCATGAAATTCTTGGGTTCATACAAAAAGTACCAACAAATTTACAACACTCAACCAGAAAAACAGACTGGAGGCGTGTACTCAAATGGCCCTGACCCTGAGAAACAATGGAAAGTTAGTTCTCGTGGAAGAGATTAATCTTGCCATTTCATTGGTAAAATCCTGAGAAACAATGGAAAGTTAGTTCTCGTGGAAGAGATTGATCTTGCCATTTTTGGTAAAAAGGTAGATCTATCAATACTTATCTTCACTGCTTTCACCAGTAGGTGACACGTAGACCCATGGTAGGAATCACAACAGAATCACAACAGAATCAGACTGAGAAGCCAACTTTCATTCGAAAACGAGTTATGAGAACTGCCTGGAACTCTTGCTTACGTCATGCACAGAAAAAATGAACTACTGAACCATGAAAAATTCCCAAGTATATAACCTGATCATGCTATAAGCAGATCTCAAATTGAAGTTGACATCCACATTCCACTATCGATGGACATTTTGTCACCTTGGCCCAGATAGCCGTGCAACAGAGACAAATGCCTCTCTGTTACAGTCAAATGGATTGGAAGATGAAGCTTCTCCATTGGTAGGCTTAAATATATTTGAACATATTCGTAAGCCAAATGGCATGGAGGGAGGTTGTGGCACTTCCATCAGACCCTCAAGCATTTGAACAACTTTGGACATTGAAGGCCTCAGAGACATGTCCTCCTGTATGCACTATGCATCAAAGTGCTACTCTCACTGCAATTGAGACTCTTTCGTCTTTGACCTCACAACGCAGCCTTGCATCAAGAACGTCCTTCAGATTCCCCTCTTCCATCTTTTTGAATGCATAAGATGGTAAATGGATCTTTTCTGTACCTTCTTCCACGTCAAAGTTCTTCCTTCCACAACTATTTCAAGCAAAACTATACCAAAACTATACACATCACTCTTTTCAGATATAGCATAATTTGTAATCCATTCTGGTGCAAGGTCCCCTCTTGTGACTCTCAATGTTGTACAGACAAAACTTTGTTCCCTAGTCATTAGTTTTGCAAGACCCAAATCTTAAACTTTTGCAACAAATTTATCATCATGGAGGACATTCTTAGGTTTTACGTCGGTGTATGACTTGTTAATTTTGCAGCAATCATACTTGATTACACTCATAAAATCATTAGTTGTCGATAAGCCTCTTCTATTGTATCGGCAACCTTCTCTTTTATTAATTTTGTTGTTTCTAGGGTTGAGGCCTTAAGAGACTTAAATACATCCAACATAAGGCATATTACAAATATGTGATTAATGAATTAAAAATATAGAAATCTTTAAAAACAATAACATAACAGTTGATCATAGACAATTATAGATTTTGTTGCATCTAGCCAATCTTCTCAACACTCCTTTTCAAGTTGGGTTAAAGACACTACATATATCCAACTTATCCATAGTCTTCCATAATATTCCTTTTGGCACTGCTTTAGTCAACATATTTGATATTTGATCACTTGATCTCACATAAATTAATTGAAATATTTGTTTAGTATCTTCTCTTTAATAAAATGACAATCTACTTCTATATGTTTTGTTCTCTCACGATAATCTGGATTCAATGTAATTTGTATAGAAACCTTACTTGGCCATGGATAATTAATTGTATCTCTTCTCTCAAATCCTTAATAAGTGTCTAAAGCCATAAACCTTCACAAAAGCCATGGGCTACGGACCTATATTCTGCTTTTGTACATGATCTAGCAACAACTTATTGTTTCATACTCTTTCAGGATGTAATATTGCCTCCAAACAGCGTTAGGTATCCTGTAATAGATTTTTGGTCTTCTAGTGTTCCTACCCAATTTTTATGTGTTCACCTCTAATTCTAGGTATCCATGATTAGCATAAATCATTCCATAACCCGTAGTTTTCTTTAAGTATCTAAGAATTTAATAGACAACTTTCATATGACATCAGCATGGTGCATGCATATAAATACTCACAATACCTACTACAAAGATAATATCAAGTTTAGTGATAGAAAATTAGTTTTCCCACCAGTCTTTGGTATCTCCCAACATCTTCATATTTTTCATCCTCGTCCTTATATAATTTCTCATTCACTTCCATTGGTACATCACATGACTTAGAATTGGTCATTTCAATATCTTTCAATTGATACATCACATGGCTTAGAATTGGTCATTCCGATATCCTTCAACATAGAGGAATATTTCCTTTGAGTTAGGAATATACCTTTGCTTGAATAGAGAACTTCAATACCTATAAAATAATAAAGTCTTCCTAAATCTCTCAAGTTGAAAAACTTATGAATTGTTTTTTAGCTCTTCAATCTCCTCTACGTCATCACGTGTAATTATAATGTTATCAACATATACCACGAGGATTGAGATTCCTTTACCATGCTTTACCATAATTTTTATTAGTTGTTATACTAATAATCACTCAAACTTTACTTAGTTTTGTTACTGATGCAAATGTTTCATTGTAGTCCAAGCCATAGACTTAGTTGTAGTCCTTTCCTACTAGTATCGCTTTGTATCAATTGATGCTTTCATATGCTTTTACTTTAATGGTTTAAACCCATTTACAACCTATTGTCCTTGTTCTTGGTGGTAAGTCCACTATATCCCATGTTTGATTCATTTCCAAGGCCTCAAGTTATTCTTTCATAGCTAGTTGTCACTCAACATATTTATTAGGATCCTCAAAATTCCATAGAATATAAATAGAATCTACATTTGCAACAAAGGATTTATAACTAGAGGATATATTCTCAAGAGAAATATACTTATTAATAGGATATGTACATGTTCTCTTACCTTTCCGTAGTGAAATGGATAAATTAAGATCATACTCCTCTTGTATATCAACCTCTGAAAACCTAAGCGATGTACCTTCTTCAGTCATGGTAGTATCATTAATTGTTAGAATTATTTTTCTCTCACCTCTGACATAGTTCTTTATATTTGTTTCTGGTTTATTGCTTGTCTCACAACTCCTCACATGATCTTCTCTCCCTCCATCACATAGTAAAACCTAGATTCATGAAAACACACATCCATAGTAATATAAAATTTCTTATTACATGGATCATAACAACAATATTTTTCTGGAATGGGGAGTATACAACAAATACACACTTAATAGTTTTGAGATCGAGTTTATATCTCATGTGAGAGTGAATATGCACAAAACAAACACATCCAAATACCTTTGGTTGAGCATGAAAGGCTTGATTAGTAGGATGAAGCAACATAAATAGAGATTTACCATCTAAGATAGAAGATGAGGTTATATTAATCAAGTATACTATTGTAAGAATTGTTTCTCTCATAGATATTTAGGTGCATGAGATTCCAAGGCCAAAGTTCTTCGACTAGTCTATCTTGTTAGAGGGTTTCTATGGGTAAATCAAGTGTGATAGATATTTGAAATGAACGCAACTTGGTGTTAATCGAAAATATGACATTTCTACCAAGGTTTGGCATTTGTTGGAGTGCGTATGAAAGTTTTGTAGGCCCATAGTGCCTTATCCAACTTCTAATGCCATGTCCTACCCCTTTCTAAGGTTTTTTCAGTAATGCTTATGAGGGTCTTGTTTGTGACTTTGGCTTTACTGTTGCCTTGAAGGTAGTATGGTGATGAGAAGTATCGTGTGATACCATAAGTCTTACACAACCTTTCCACTTTCTCATTTTTTAATAGAGTATCATTACCCAACACTAGGTCCCTTGAGACTCCAAACCTATCCAAGATATTTTCTTAATGAATGCCACTACATGTTGTCCTTGGACATTTGCCAAGAACACAACTTCAACACATTTAGAAAAATACTTGGTAGCTCGTACAATGAACCTGCGTCCATTAGATGCTATCAAGGAAATTGGTCGTCAAATGCCTATATGGTGAATGGCCATGGACTAGTAATGGAATGTGAATGGCATGCCCACGCACTTGACACTACTGACATTTTATTACATGATCATGACAATCTTGTTTAAGGATAAATAACAAGTAACACACCCTAAGTATTTTCATAGTCATCGTACCTTAATTGACACGACCTCCACATTCTCCATCGTGAAACTCATGCATGATGATTTTAGCCTCATTGCGGTCGACACATCTCAACAAGACACCTGAAAAGCTCTTTTTGTACAAAGCCCCACCCTCGATGATATATCGAGTTGAAAATTTTCTAATAGAAGCTTTATCTTTGAAAGAGACAAACTCAAGAAATCCCTCATTTTCTAAAAAGTTTTAATATCATGAAACCAAGGGTTTTTTTCTTGATTTTGGTCGCTTTGGTAAATCTCAAAATTTTGGGTCAATGAAATGGGTAGACGTGAAACCTCAATGGATTGGGTGTCAAGATTTGGGTCAATCCTCAAGGAAAATTTGAAAAAAGAGTGACAATATGTCATAATGTTGTTTCTCTACCAATATATGTGAGTGCACATGATTTGAATGAGTCGACCAACCTAGTGGCCAACTTGTAGTATGGAATCAATCTTTCATATTTAACTTACCAAAATTTTGAAACTTGCTTTACAACAAGCATGGAATCTCCAAAGATTTCAACACATGACAGCCCTACTTTTTGCAAAGCTTGTAGGTCAGTGCCTCATACTCGACCATATTAGTGCCTCATACTCGGCCACATTATTCAAACAAGGAAACTCTAAGAGAAAAGACATTGGGATTTCTCCCTTTTAGGGGATATGATGATGATGTCGACCCCTACCCCTTGCATATTTCTTGCCCCATCAAAATACATTTTTCATACTTGATTCTCGTCGTGGCAATTGGCCAATACATAGTAGTTCCAATTATTTGTCAGTATACCCTCATAAGGTAATTCAGCAAGTATGGGATATGTATCATCAAAGGGGTAGGTGGGCCACATGGTTGGCTAGGGATTGGCCCTTGATGAAAGTTTGATAATGAAACTTCAAATCATACTTCACTAAAAGAAGTTTCCATTTACCTAGCCTACCTATTAGGATAGGTTTTTCGAAATGATGATTAATGAAGTCGAGTTTAGACACTCCATTTTGTTGAGGAGAGTTTGTCCATGTAGTTTGGTGAATAATTCTCTTACTCATCAAATAATGCTTTAGAGTAGAGGACATAAATTAACCCCATTATCATACCTAAGAATCTTAACTTGAGTTTGAAAATGATTTTCAATTAATTTATAAAATGAAGGAAATAAAGATTATATTTCATTTGCCAGTCAAACTTGTTCATTAGTATGTAGTTTTTCATATTCATATATACATTGACTACTTCCTACCATATGATTTGAAGCCTCTGAATCAATTTCCAAGCACGAAGCCCAAAAGAACATATGTTACTAAATTCATAGTTGGAGGTTTTTTTTCTTGACATTGCAGCAACAGCTTATGCTTAATGGTCCATAGATGTGCTTGTCATGCTGTTGAGTTGACTTTCTACTACTTCTAACCTTTTCATAACAAGTGTGAGTATTGAATTTTTCTCTTCTTTAATCTTCTTTTTAAAGCATATGTAACATAAGCTTTATTTTTAAATTGAGGAGGTTTACCAACTGGGTCCAACATTGTTCTATTGTATGGCTATTCTTCCCACAGTGAGGGTATTTTAGCTTGTTTTTTTATCTCCTTGGAAGACACCTCTTCCTTTTTCTCTTGTGATATGATATCTCTTACCTCTTCTACTCTTTGGAGCTCCTCTACCTGCAAATGATGTTTTGTCCCAATCCTCCAAATAAAAATTTTCAAGATTCCTCTTGTTTTCTTCTCTAATTAATAGTAAATATATAATACCTAAGGATGGTAGTTCCTCTCTACCTAGTATATTGCTTTTACATTATCATATTTTGGTGAGACTCCCATAAGAAATCAAACACTTTCTTCTTTTCTGCTTCTATATTCCTATTTTTGATATATGTGATGCACTTATTTTCAAATAGATATTGTTACTTGTTCCATAAACACCTTAGTTGTTCATAATATTCTCATGATAGTCTTGTCTCCCAATTTATATCTTCTGGTTTTTTTATTTGTGAAGGACCCATGGTAAGAGGTCGAGAGAGATGCTAATTTGAGTCTGCCTTCCAACTACATAGGGTATCACACTATCAAATTTGGTAGGTTGTCAATGCAAATACTTGAATATATGCTCCATTGTTCTTTCTTATATTCATGAACGTATAAAAGTAGTACAGTGGCTGCATAGAGCCAGCACACATACAGCAATTCAAGGCAATGCCAATAGTTAGTTGTTATGATGTATTTTACTGAAATGAATTACCAACAAAGAAAAGCAACAGGGAAGTTGTTACTTGGTGGCTATAGCAGAGATGTCTTTAGGGGTCAAGGAATAACTCATTTTCTTGCCTTCCACAGTCTCTAAAATGTAAGTGTACATGACCTACTACTAGGGTCCTGGCACCACGAATCAAACACAACCTTATGGCACTAACTAGACTTGACCACCACTTGTAACAGTTACACATGGGTCATGTCATATGCTATTGTGAATTGTTGCTTTGTAATTATTAATTATATAGGGAATTAGGTCTTTATGTTCTAGTTTCTATGCAAAGATTCACTGGCACCTACTTTGGTATTTGTATAGTACATGGTCCACATACGTAGCTGAATTGGAGGGTGAAAGAAGCTAAAGCTCACTTCATATCCTATGACAACTAGATATTTATTTGCCTAATTTTGTTAGTCATTCTATCTCGACTTCATGTTGCCTTAGATTAAAAGAGTTACTGATGGTGTTTTGCTTAGATTGAGGGCCCTTTGATGCTCAAAACTCATGCCTCCCTTAAGCACCAGATGCTCTAGTTAATTGAATAATGGCTTCACGATTTCTTTTTTTCTTCCCACTAAAATTTATCACCATTCAAAACATCCAGACAAATCTTATTTATGGGTGAATGAAGTTAATCAACAAAGTCTGATGTCATATTCTCAAAGGCATTAAATCCCCTCTCTAAGAACAACCAAAATAAAACCCAAATAGACTACATCAATTTGAACTACTGATGTCAATCTACCAATGAAAACCATTTCAGACTCATACTCTCATTTTCTATCAAACAAGGGTGATGAGCTTCATGGCCTATGTAACAAATGAATGGAAATGAATGTTCATGTCAACTGAAGCAAAAGGTAGCAATATTATCTTATATATCAAAGAGTAAGAAGGAATAACACCATATAATATACTACCTTCAACAAAAAAAATGATAAACATTAAATCATATACTACACATAGGGTACTAACATGACTATAAGGTACTAACATGGTAACAAAATATAAGGTACCATAGCGAAAATTGTCATTCCATGAGGAACCATAACAAGCATTTTATTGCTTGATGTGAGAAAATGCAAGAAATCATAAAACTGCTAATGGAACTCCAAATCTATAGACGATGTTGAAGACAAAGACAAAGACGAAGATGCAAAAGAAAAACTATTAATACATGGAAGATACACAAATGGGCATACCTTCATTAATGAAACTTAAAATCGATAGAAGACATATAACATGTAAGAAACCACAAACTTTTACACAAATGAGTGTACCTTTGTTAATAAAACTCCAAATCAATGAAAGACGTAGAAAAAAAAGATGACTATGCAGAAGATGAATGTCCTTTTGTTAATGAAACTCTAAATCGAACGGATATGCAAAAGATGAAGATGATTAGGTAGAAGACTAAGATGAATGCACAAATAAGCATGCCTTTGTTATGGGTTACAGGAGAAGGAAGTTAGAGATTAGGGATTAGAGAGAATGAATATACAGAAGACAAAGCCTGGATGAGACATAAGAACTGGGGAGAAGGAAATTAGGGATTGGGGGAGAATGAATACCGAAGTGAATTGGATCTCTCATTGAATATCCATGAAACTATGGATATCGAATATTGAATCTAATGATATATATTTCTGGTTTACATGGATGTTGAGTCAGCAACATACATGCACTCTTATTTACCATGTCATATGGTCACTAAGAGCATTAGCTGTGCTCGAGATGAATCTAGAAGAGAACAAATGGCTCTTGTTGTTAGATTTATGGATAAGCATGGACTTGTAAAAGAGCATTTTTTGGATGTAGCACATGTTATAGATATATGTTATAGATACCCGCAATAACTCTTAAACAAGAGATATGTTCAATATTGTCTCATCATAATCTTAACATTCAAAATGTGCGGGGTCAAGGATATGATAGAGCTAGCAATATGAGAGGGGAATGGAATTTGTTTACAAACTTTAATTCTTCAATAATGCCCTTAAGCATATTATATTCATTGTTTAGCTCATCAATTGCAATTGGCTCTTATTCTTTGCAGCTAGACTAGAGAAGTGCTTGATGTTCATGCATTCTTTCAAAAATCGACTTTTATTGTCAATGTGTGTGTGCTCTTCTTCTAAACGCAATGATGAACTACAAGCTACTTATGCAAATGAAATTGCATAATTAGTTGCAAATGATGAGATTGAGACAGGAAGGGAATGAATCAAATTAGCACATTGCAAAGAGACACGGAGACACGAGATGGAGTTCTCATTTCAATTCAATATGTAGCCTTTTACGTATGTTTAGTGCACTGCTTAGTTCTTGAAGATTTAGTTGTTGAAGGGCCTACATATTCTCAATGAGGTGATGCTACTTTTGCATTTACGTTGTTGCCATTTGACTTTGTAATTATTTTGCATATGATGAAAGAGATTATGGGAATTACTCATTCACTTTGTCAAGACAAGCTTTGAAACAAAAATCCCAAGATATTTTAAATGCTACAAATTTAGTATCCAACACCAAAGCATTGATTCAGAAGTTGAGAGATTGTGGTTGGAACAGATTTCAAGAGAAAGTTAACTTCTTTTTGTAAGGGTCAACCTATTCAACTTCTTGATATGAGTGCTCTTTCTCGACATAATTCGGTCTCGTCATCGAAAGGATAATGTGTGAGTTGAGCATCACTATCGTGTGGATATATTTACAATTGTGGTAGATTATCAATTGAAAGAACTTAATAGTAGATTTAGTGAACAAGCGACGAGCTTATCATATTGAGTACAACTTTAGATCCTAAAGATGGCTACAAGTCATTTAATGTTGAAGTTTTATCAAGTTATGCATGGTGAAATCATCCTTATTTGAATATTTAAACCCATATATTTGCCACACTTCTGGATCCTTGAAGATAAAAATCTTGGCTCCTCCCCAGTATATATATATATATATATATATATATATATATATATATATATATATATATATATATATATATATATATATATATATATATGCATGTACATGTATGTAAGAGTGTGTATGTTTATAGGATGCATGAACTCTTGCAACCAATCTTCTATCAAAAGTTTTGTTTCATAGTAATGTATAAAAGCATCATGTTTAAATCTTTGTATTATTATCCATTATCATTAATATGTATTGTTGTATATGAAAATGTCCAAAAAGGTGCTTGCATGGGGTTTAATCTACCTTTCTTTTGGCTTTGTAAAAAATTTTGCTTTACAAAATGATATAGGTGTATTGAGACAAACTATTGAAGAAATGAAATCTATTTGTCAATGTACAAATGGAACAGAGACATCAAGAAATTTAAGAGAAAAAGAAGTGTCCGATCTTCTTCTTCTTAAGTCAAGAAGAAGAATGTTTACAGTTCTTGTATTAGACATTATTTACTATCATATATTGATCCACTTGTTATCTAATAAAAGTTTTGTTCACCATATAAATGTTTGTATTGTTACTATTTAATAAGGCATTGTAGGAAAACTTCTACATTTGTTTCCTCATGTTCATTTTCAATGTTTACGATCTTATGGTTTAAGCAAGAATTGTTCATCACGTTACATTCTCACTAACCCATGACTATTCTATAAGTGCCAAAATATGACCTAATATTTTGCCCAAAACCCTTAGCATGGTCAAATATTCAATCATTTCTTATTTGACCCTTGAACATGGTACACAATGAGCAATAGCTCACTGGTGAGGGTGCCAACTAACAAGTTGAACTTCATGATATTGATACTCAAGGTGTGCATTCGGCTTTGTTCTCTCCATTTTACCAGAAAAACCCAACCCTTACATGGCCAAATGTTCAACCAGTTTTTCATATAAACCAATCTCACATTCATTGAATTATTTAAATAAATTATCTTTTAGAAACTAGAGGATAATACTTGTTCAAGTACTTATCATTCATATTTCTCGCATGTTCTTTCCCTTTGATTTTTGCCAATCTATACACCCCTCTTGGTACAACCTTCAACACTATATATGGTCCCTCCCAATTGGGAGATCATTTTCTAAACAATGAATCTTTTAGGGCTACTAGTAGTTTAACCTTTCAAACTAAGTCTCCTTATCAGAATTGTTTCACTTGAACATATCTTTTGTATGCTTAGCAATTTTCCGCTTATCAGCAAGTAAATTCTCTAATGTTATCATGCGATCTTCATCCACCATCAACGATTGTAAATATTCATCAGGTTGTAAATTATTTTGCTTGGCTACTCGCAAAGATCTTAAATGGAATCATGATAGTCGCTAAGGCTTTGGAGTTTCGGTATGTCCCAAGGACCTCAAGTAACACCTTATACCATTTATGTTCAAGGGACTTCTTAATTAAATTGAAAATTACCAGTTGGTAGCTTCGGCTTGACAATTTGCTTGTGCATAATAAGGGGTTGAGTGTATCAATTTAACATTGAAATTCTCAAGAAAAGTCATTACCTTTTCTCCTATGAACATCGACCCTTGATCGGTCATAATAGATTTTGGAATTCCAAATCGAAAGATAATGTGATCATCGATGGACTTGATCACATCATCCTTAGTCATCACTTTCACTGGTAAGGCCTTAACCCATTTAGTGAAATAATCAATTGCTATTGTGATAAAAGTATGTCCTTCTAATGATTTCATATGGATCCTTCCAATTAAGTTCATGGCTCAACCTCAAAATGGTCATGGTTTGATGATCAAATGTAATTCTATCATAGACACTTTTATAAGGGTTGAAACATTGAAATTATTGACATCCTTTTGCAAAAATTAATGCAATCTTGATGCATAGTTAACCAATAATACCCATACCGATATATTAACCACTTTATTTTAAGTCATGATCGATTAGTCCCATAGATTCCTTCATGAGCAAGAGTCATTATCGTTCAACCTTCAATCCTACTCAGACATCTCAAAAGTGAACCCTGATGCCTTTGCTTATACAACTCACCATACAACAAGGTATATCTTAATGCTCTTGCGAAGGTTGATTCAAGTATTTCACCAATAAATCTCTCCAACCATCAAATTCTTCCATCTCCTAAATTGACGCTATCATTGTTTGGTTCCCATGTATTGCCTTATAACCTAAGGTAGTTTAGGTTAAATTATTTGTCACATGATTTTCATCTTTGGAAATAAATAACAATTTTACTTCAACAAAGATTTCTAACAAAACTTTTACATGCTAATACAAAGGTTGTAAATTCGAACTAAGGCATTGGTAATTCCATATCAATTGGCTTAGCATGATTTTAGAGTCACTATAAATCTCTACCTTTCTCACAACAGTAACAAATACCAAGTTTACACCATAGATCAAAGCATGGTACTCGGTCTCATTATTAGTAACCTTTCCTGATTAGGGGAAATGGTATAAACATCAATTCCCATGCCTTGATTGCACTTCAAGTCATCAAACATAATCGACCAAGGTTCCTCAATTATCTTATTGTATGTAATGTCTAAAGGGTCAACGACCTCTATTCATACAAAATGCGCCAAGAAATCAATCGTTGCTTGGCCCTTCACGGCCTTAAGAGGGCAATGCTTCAAATCAAAAGGGCATAACTTAATTGCCCATTTGACTAACCTACCCTGGAGAGCTGGGTGTCCAAGAAGGTAATATAAAATATCAATTTTGTTTATGACATATATTAAGAAGATAATGTTATGATTTTATACATATGTGGTATAAGGCCCAACATATCTTTTTAATTGGAGAATATTGAGATTCTACATCCATTAGCAATCGACTTAAATAAAAAATAGTTCACTCAGTATTGTTCTTGGCATCTTGAAGGGCACCAATAGAACTGATTTTGCTAAATACTTCTTGATTCTCTGAAATGAAAACCATTGCTTTGTACCCTAAATAAAGTCATCCACTTCCTTCAACTTAAGTAGAGTTATTAAAGTGACTAGTTTTTCTATATCATTAGCAATAAAGCATCCCAGATAACTAACATGCCTGACCAAGTTTTGTAATTCCTTTTTTGTTGGGCGATCAGGCATTGGTGATGGTCCTAGCCTTGTTTGAGTTGACTTTGGTCCCTTTGCTATGTATAAGGAAACCTAAGAAATGTCTAAGAGAAACTGCGAAAGCACACTTGCAAGGATTCATCTTCTAATATTAACTCTACATTTGTTGAAATGCTTGCTCAAGATCGAACAAATGTTATTCAAAACTCTCAGATTTGACCATAATATGTATATCTCTATGATTTTTCCAATTAAATAATGAAAAATACAATTCTTTGCTCATTGATATGTGGTTTCAACATTCTTAAGTCTAAACGATATTATTATCCACTTATATATCCCTAATGCTCCTGGATATTGGAATGTTATTTTTGCATATCCTCAAGATTTGCCCTAATTTGGTTATATCTCAAGATGTCATTTATAAATGATAGAATCCCACGTGCAACTGCTATATCGATCAACATATCTGCTATTGGCATGACATATTGATCCTTTGGAGTGGTTAGGTTAAGATTACAATAATTTTCTATTTTTCTTAATGACATGAACAATATTAGACAACTAGTCTACATACTTAGTTGGATGAACTTGTCCCCCAAAACACATTATATCTCATGTTTGATAGCCAAAAGCATTTTAGGTTTGAATCTTCTCGTTGGTTGTTTGTGTGGTTTCATCCTTATTTTAATGTTATGGTAAACTCAACTAAGCCTCAAGGTAACCTGGGAATTTCATGTCATTTTTAGGTGAAGCAAACCTTATATTGCTTAAGCAACCCAATCAATCGTGACTAGTTCTTGATAGATATGATAGCACGCATCTTTGTCGATCTCACTACCCCTTCTAACCCCAAATTCACCTCCATTAGAGGATCCATTGGGATGAAACTTGGCTCATCCTTCTGGTTAGGATAATTGAATGTTGTTCCATCTCTGATAGGTGGTTAAATTATGAGAATGGTGTAATTTTTCACTTACTCCTAAATCGTTTGATAAATGTCCTTCTTAGACTCTACAAAATATGAAAAGCTTCCGACCATTGGCAGCATCCTTGGAACACCTGGGATTGAGTACCCATGTTACCTGAGGTAATGGTCATCAATCAGCCAAGTCAAAGGTAAAACCCTAGATAGTTAATTGATAGTATCACAATTCTTTCATGGCCTTAGGTATGACAATCAGACTCACCCAAGGTGAATAAAATAATTTGAATATATCCAATCTCTTCCATGTAATAGGGAATAACCCAGGTTAGCATCGACCATGAATAAAGGGGTAGCTAAGGTCTTCGTACCCAAAGTAAGTTCGACAACTATTACTCCCATATAATTGATGGTTCTCCTCGAAAATAGGACATCTTGAGGTTAGTCAGAATTAAATCGAAAGGTATCATTCTGATCTATCATAATGTGTTACTCATATTACATCTAATTTAGCACTATCATCCATGAAAAGTTACTTAAAAGGTTGACCATTCACCACTACGATGATGTATATTGGTCACAAATGTCTTGTCACAGTTTTTTGTGGTTTCTCAAATACCATCAGAATGTCAACACTACTAACAAAATTTGCCCAAACAAGTTCATCTATCAAGAAATCATTTTTTGGATTAAGTGAAGTATCTACTCCAGGAGCAAAATTCATTGGCAAAATAGTAGTCACCGAGGTTTTCAACGGATATATACATCTCATCCGAGAAGTGGCCATTCTCAACAACTTCTTCTAATTCTTGGTTACTGCTAATTTGCATCTACAACCCTTTGACTCAGTTGACAATGAATTGTGTGAATTTACAATAATTCTTATGGACCTTGAAAACTTGCATGCATTTAGTCCGGTCTTCACCGCATGTTATGCCTTGAAGTTTGTGTAGGATAACTCTAGTTCCACTATCTCCTCCTTTTTCTCCTAGGCTTCTTTTGTATGATCTATCATGTATGCATGCCTTTATTCTTTATATCGTGCCTCTATCTTCGGGACCATGAATAACTAACCAATCTTTTATTCACTCATTGAGAACTACTGTGACCCATTCATATAGGTCCTCATGTAGAAAATATAAACACCCTTCAAACTTAGCATCCTTGGTATTCACTTTTTGCTTTCTTACTTTGTAAAATCCTTTGTCAAAGAACTAAATGATTCCAAATCCCTCTTGTTTGTTTGAGGTATGTTTGGCTTTCAGTGTTGAAAGCTCTATCTCCATCTCCGAAGGTAATTATATAGTGACTCCTCATCAAGATCTGCGATGACTCAAGAATGATCATTCGAACAATATTTCTCATGACCATTAAAAAACTCATCATGTTCCATCCTCCTCCTATACAGAGCCCTCATTCCTTGAGCACGTCGCTTCTAAGTATGAGAAATTGGGTAACAGTCATACAGGAATAGGGTATTCGGCCAAGAATTCTCTAGCCATTGCTCAACCCTCAAGGGGTTTTAAGGCTTGATCATTCGACCTCGTAAAGAAAGATTTTTCTCCCATGAAATATTCGACAAAGTCAAACTGTTATGCACTCAAACCTCGACAGTTCGACATGGGTATCAACAACAATGATGAAACATTAATCTTGGCCTAACTCCACCTTGAGGCTACTCTAGGATCATGAACAATAGGCCACCATTACTGCCCACCTGAGACAACTATTTGAAGACAAAATTGGTCATATGGTCTTGGATCAAACCCTAAATTTGTTGTGGCTCCAATTGATAAAACCAAGGGTTCCTATAGGCATATCCCTGAACTTCGTACATGAGGCAACTTGATAAATAAACTGGTCTAGAAAAATCCAATTCATCCATTATTTTAGATTTTTCACCTAATGTCATGCATTCTAGTCTTGTTTGATTAGGAGACGTGCGTGATGATGATCTACTTCCCTTGTCTCAACTGATTTAAGCCTTTTCCATGTTTCACTATTATAGAGCATAGTGGCAGAATAGGATATAGGTAGGAACTGGTTTGCATATGTTCCAAGTTTCTTCTTTGTAAACTTAAGATGCCTAGCCTCTTGTATAACCAAGCAAAACTTAATATATTGATTTATGCCATGAAAATTCATGTTATACCACTTATAGTATTGTGACATCTTTTTGAGCTCATCTCGAGATCATATCTAATGTCCTTCTGACAAACAGATTTAACAATCCTTCAAAAGTAAATCAAAGATCGTATCGATAATTTAAATATCAAAAAACTATAATTCTTTCTCATTGGATTCTCTCCTTTTCCTTTGGAGGTCAACATCATTACATATATAAAGAAGCTCTTGTGTTAACTCGGCAGCCATGACTTCGACCAAGTGAAACTCATTATCAGTATCTTACATTGTACCTTCCACATAGGAAATCAAATCTCGTTTGTTACCTAATGCATCTGGGACATTCAAGATGTATTCAGCCTCTACCGCTCTATTAGCCAATTGAAACAGGATCGAGCAAAAATGTCTAACTAAACCCTTCTTATTCTCTGTACATAAGCAATTTCACATTAATGCTATGTATTGAGCATAAGTGAACTGCATCTGGCAATGTGTGACCAATTCGTGGAATTTCTTGAAAAAGACCTCCATATTTTCTCCACCATTTTGGCGAAGGCTCATCAAATTTGTCGATATTGGATGAAGACAAATCTTGTTGTAACATTTGGGAAGTGTCTTCTTCATCTTATCCCATGTTTGGATCAATACAGGCTTTAACAAAGTATACCAAGCATAAGCTTGACCCGTGAAGGAAGATACGAAAAACTTGAGTTTATGAAACTCACTATCGCTCAATTCCCTATACCCAAGAGTAAATCGAGTCAAATGTTTTTCTAGATATTTACCATCTTATCCCAAAAAGATAGTAAACTAAGCTTGGGAGCCGTTCAGGATTAGCACAAGCCTATCGACCCAATTAGGGTATGGCTTATGATCAACTTCAATATCAGGTGCCTAGAGCTTAATCTCAAACACGCTCTGAACCAAGTCAATGACCCTATCACGGTTCATTAGGGGTCTTCTGATTGCATCGGTTGATTCAACATTTGCATCGGTTGATTTGATATTTGGTAAGCACTCCTATTATATTAGTTGGTGTCACAGTAATATAAGGTTGGGCAATAACTATCGTTTGAAAAGATGAGACCAAACTTGGGTGATCGCCAAGCGATATTGACCCGCACATATTGGTAATATGGTCCTAATGCTACGTATGGTCCTAGGGTGTTTTGGCTCTCTATATAAGTGTTAACATCAGCCCTCATTGGAATGTCGCTTAGGTGGTCGCTTCTATCGCTTTCTTTTGTTTGTCAGCAAACAGATTCATGATCTCGAATGGTAGCCAATTGACTAGTAATCATGGTAAACATAATTTTTGCCATATGGAGGAACAACACCGTTTAGAGATCACCAAACTACCCTTGTAACCAATCATTAGTTGGTGGTTAAAGGCGTTTGAGGATACTATCTTCATTTAATTAAACATGAGGCATAGCCAACATGTTCACTCTTTGATGGGGTGGTAGATGGTCCAATGGATCATTCATGCTAGGTACTTGGGAGCTATGACCTAGTGATGGTGATGAATAATGTTCATTATCTATGCTAGAAGAACTCATCGACCATCGAGTCTCCATAAACTAGGTAACCCCACAAGTAAGTGTATGCGCCCTACCGGACGTGCTAAAAAACTATTGTCGTCTGAATTAATGGTCTCATTTGAATGATAGAGCATGTTATACGAGACTAGAATGTCAAAAGATAAGGGGGTGTTCGAGAAAACTATAACCCTCGTTCTCAAGGGGAAAGAACTAGATAAGGTATTAGACGATGAAATGGGTTATCAAGAATTCGAGTGTACATATCTCGATTGATAATATGAGTTGCATAAAAGAAAATGTATTATGTGTGCTCGAAAAGATGAGGGAACTACGTTACTTCTACTCCTAAAAAAGGTAAAGGAAGAAAGAATTGCAACCATATTATTGATTTTTGATGCCTATCATTGATTGCATATTCCTATTTATAGACTTTTATAGAATTGATACATGCCAAACTTTTCGAGTGTTATCATTGATAACTCTTCATTTTTATATTCATGTCATTCTTTTTACCGTCACATTGATTAGGATGTGTCAATTGATCACATGATCCATAAGAACAACTCTAGGTAATATGTTTTTTCACACGTTTGAGGTCTCCATCTTTTATAAGTTAAACCTCTATTTTTTTCAAAACTCTGGATCGTTTGTCACGTAGAGTATTTTTTTCATTAACAACTTTTAAAATTTTCATATAAAAGAAAAAAGACTTTCCTTAGAAAAACTACTTGCGAAAGGTAGGGAAAACCATCAAACCTTATTAAATCACCTATTTGCAATTTCCTTACTCTCGAAATACATGAGGGACGACTTTGTGGGCGGCCTATTAACATGAATTGACGTTTACAGTCTGACCTGCAGGTATACCATCAAAACTTATTAAATCATGTCTTTCATCTTATTCTGAAGTCGGCGCTACCAGCTGCATTTGCCTAATTCTCACATGGATCCCGAGGAAGAATCAAATCATTGAGAGAAAGAGTGAGAGAGAAGTAAATACGGCCGACACTAAGATCCCTTTGGAATTTTCGAGGAAAGTAATTTAGAACAATGTGTTTGTGTTTTTCATTTAAGTTTTGGTGATAATGGTATCTTAATTTTCCACCCTTCACAGTAGAGATGCATTCGCTGCCTATTAGTTATCCATCTTGACCTTTCGAGATGAACGTCGTTGGCAATATCGACGGACGGATGTTTTGGCAGTGCATGTACTGACTGTCTAAAGCTAATTAATGGCAACTTATGCCGTGCTTTGGGAGCAAACCAATTTACCCATGACGTGATTATGGCTAAAAGTTATAGCATCCTACAACAGGAACAATAGTAATAGCAATAATTCTATTATAAATTAATAATAATAGCAATAATAAAAAAATTCTCTCGAGGATAATCTGGTTGTTTGTTCAAACATAAAGCTGGACCACTTAATGGGAAATCTTGTCCAACATTGGATACAGATTAGAAAAAAGGAGCTTAGACCACCAAAGATTATTAACTCAATGTTCGATATTCGGATGTATATCTACTCTTTTCCTACGACGAAGTCCTCGCGCGCACGCAGGCGTAAATATATTCCTCAATAAACTTCTACCATATTGTGCGTATATCTGCTTATAACGAATTCTTTGAAGCAATATCTTTTCATCGATTTTTCAAAGGGAGCAGGTGGTAGACAATGTGCTTCCAAGGGTGTGCATGCAAACATCTCTAATTTTTTAGTGTGCTGACCGTGCCAGCCGTTTGCATGAGTAATCCTTTGGGATCCGTGAACTCTATAAATCACCAAGATATATTCGGATGCTAATCCTCATTCTCACACAGAGAGAGATGCGTACGGCCATTAACATTCATTGTCCTCAAGGGCCACCTTTAGGGAGAGAAAGTCTGCCTTGGGCGGCACTGCGGCCTGATATGAGATGGTCTTTTCTTTAAAGCCTTCTTTAACTCCTATTGGGGAAGTGTCCTAAGGGCCAAATACTATCCATTGACATCAATATAACACGCATATCTCTAAAACGATTAGAGACGGATAGGCTGACTCCTATCCATGTAGGCCTGATGGGAATCGTTTGGAGCCCCTTCTCAAGTCACTCTCACTCGCACCGTCACACCTGTGCGTGTACGAACACCCACCATATCTGTGCCTAAAGACATCGTTATGATAGATCCTGTCATACACTAACTTGTGTGGAGAGAGAGGGGGAGAGGCCCTTTCCATGCATAATTATCGTGATCCTCGGGCGGACGTCCCACTGCCGACCGAATTGACAACTGAATGAAAAAACAGCCTGTCAATTCTACCACCCCCACCACCTCCTCTCTCTTTCTCTGTATTTGAACAAAACCTCTGCACTCTTAATTATAAGTAGCGAATTCCGCCGCATCGTCGTCCTCTCTTTATGTTCACCTCCTTTTCAGTTGCCGCCCTACTTTGCTTTGTGAGAAAGAAAGAGAGGGAAGGAATTTGTCCTTTGAGCTATCCTCTCTTTTTAAGGACCTGGTAAGACATCTATTGACACCTTGACCTGACCTTCTTTAAGTATTCATTCTGAAAATACCGGAATGATAAAAAAGCACCATCCCACTTTATCGCTGTGCATTTCCTGGCATGTTCATAGAAGCTTTGTTTGATTTTCCACTAAAGGCATATCTTATGTATTGAAAGAACATGTTCAAGTTAGAGATGGACTAGAGGGCAACAGGATGGTGACGACGCTAGGCTGGCAGCTTTCATTGCCTCCTTTTCAGTCGGAAGAGAACAAATAGATCACTTAGACATAAAGAGAGACTCAAAACTAGCCGTTGATGTGATGATATATAATAGATAGCAGTTGGAAATCACCAACTTAATTAATTTGGAGAGAGAATATTTCTCTAACCTAGAGACATTATAATTATCTAGTTTTTAATTTTTTTATATGGAGTCCTTTTTTTGGTGAACAAACGCTTCTGTAGTCCTGAAGAAACCGGAGTATACTTGCGAGGTATAGAAAACCCAGAATATCGACTAACTGGTCTAATGTCAACCGGCTGAGGTCTTAAACTCTTAAGTATATGATTGAGGATTTTATATAATGGCAAAGTATCTAAGAGAATCAAATTTATCTCTATAATTAATATCAATACACATTTGCTACGACATATGATCTCTTTACATTCAATACAATTTTCAAAAAATGAAATGAATATTTAATTACTTATTAGAGTGGTCTGTTATATTTTGCCCATAAGTGAAAAGATGAATCATGTTGTCAGGATTACAAGGTAATACCAAGAGAGAGCTTAACTACTTAAATTGACTTTTAGTTATGGAAATAACTAAATGACATTGTCAAAGAGATGCTTGAAATTATCTAGCTACGAAATGGTGGAACCTTAAAAATGAGAAAGTAGATATAACGGAAAGTTCTTCAAGGAGATACTTGAAATTATGTAAGTACACCTTCTTATTTATGAAACAATATGGCTAAGGATATTATAAAAGTAGCAAAATATGTTTTAGGTGAATCTAAGAGAGACGTATCAACACAAAAAAAAGTTTGGTGGTAGAGTGAAGTAGTGTAAGATAAGATCAAGGTGAAGATGGTATATTATAAATTACATTATTCCAACAAGATTAATGAAATTTGAAAAGCTTATAAGAAAGCAAACAAAGAAGGAAAAAAATTGTTAATTTTAATATTTTTAAGATAGTTAAAATTAGAGATAAGAAATCTAAGGATCTTACTTCTATTAGACACATGAAAATGAGGACAAGAAGGTTCTAGTGATATGTGATGATATAAAAATAGATAAAAGAATATTTTCATAAGCTTTTTAGTGAAATATATGTGTTAATATTAGCTTAAGATAGCTAAACAAATTGAAATAGTATATAAACTACAATTTCTATCGATGTATTAAAAGAATGAAGTCAAAAAGTTTCTTAAACTTATGAGGGTTGGTAAATCTATAGGGTCAGATAATATTCTTATAAAAGTATGGAAAATCTTAAGAGAGATGGGTATTACTTGACTTATAAGATTATTTAATAAAACATAGAAAAATCAAAAGATATATGAGGAATGAAAGAAGAGTACAAATATACCTATATACAAGAGCAAGGGAGACATTAAGAATTGTATAAATTATTAAGGTATCAAGTTGATGAGTCATGCTTTGAAATTTTAGATAGAATTATTGAACATAGGTTGAGACAAATATCAAGTACAAATAGAGAACTAATTTGGATTCACGCTAGGAAGATCTACTATTGAGGCGATTTATCTATTTAAATATTTTAGATTAAAAAAAAAGAACTTGACATAGTATTTATCTTATGTAGAGAAAGCTTATGATAGGTTTCAAGAGATATTCTTTGAAGAATTTTTTAAAAGAGAAGTATCTTATTGACATACATCAATCTTATAAGATACATGTATAATAGTGCACAACAGATATTACGACTCATGAAGTAATGATAGATTTTTTTAGGTTAATACTAAATTACATTAAGGATCAGCTTTAAGTCTATATTTGTTTATATTGACATAATATTTAAGATTCCTTAGTGTAATTTTTATTCGCGGATAACATTGTATTAGTAGATGAGTCTAAAGAAAAAGTTAATAGGAAATTGGAACTATATCGAGAAATATTAAAAAGTAAAGCCTTTCGACCTAGTAGAACAAACACATAATAGATGGAACGCAAATTTGGTCATTTGGTAACTTCAAATGATATAGAAATTAAGATTGGCATATATTATATCCCTTATAAGGAAAGTTTTAAATACCTAAGGTCAGCTTTTAGAGTAATGAAAAACATAATGGAGATATTATACATAGAATTAATGCAAGTTGGTTAAAATAGAGAAGTGCATCACCTATTTTATATAACAAGAAGATACCATTAAAGTTAAAAGATAAATATTATAGAGCAGCAATTCAAGTCACTATGCTTTATGCTTATGAGTGTTGGACAGTTAATTAACATGTACAAAAGATGTTTTTGGTAGAAATGAAGATGATGAGATAAATAAGTAGTTACAAAAGGAAAGACGGAATATGTAATGTAGTTATCGGAAACAAATTAGAAGTGAAACTAATAGATGAGAAAAGGAGAGAATCATTTAAGATAGTTTGGACACATAGAAATCATAAAAGAAACTCATATAATAAGGTATGAGAAAGTAGATTGTAAAATGTTAATACCAGAAGAGGAAGATCACAAAAGTGTTGAAAGAAAATAATAAAAAATTATTTAGCTTATATTAAGTTAACTCTTAATGTGACACATGATTGAGCTTTATGGAAACAAAGAAGCAATGTAGTAGACCCCATGTTGTAATTAACATGAATGCACACATATGGAGAAAAAGCCAAAGAGCTTCAAATGAGAAAAATTTATTACCTTTACCATCTATACTTCTTCGGTAGCTTGTAATCTAGAGGCACAGATGGTCCATGATTGACTAGATATGTTTTAGTGCTAACCGCATCAACCCAAACTGCCTTGGCTAGACTGACACGGATCCTCAAATTCTCATCATATGTTATACAATATTGTTTTGGTGTAACACTTTGGGATTGCCTTCTCCAACCGAATGCTATGTTTTGTATAAAACTCCTTGAAGTCCTTACTATCATGTTCTTATATATTATTAGATCATAAGCACTTAATCTTCAAACAAGTTTTTGTTTCCATTCATATCTTACACTTGTTAAAAGTAGAAAATATATCAAATTTGTGCTTCAAGAAGTTTACACATACCTTCTTGTGCGGTGGTCAATAAAGGTATACAAGGATCCCCCAAGAGAGAGTATAGGAAAAGGTGCTCATACATCAGCATCCAGTAGGTCCAGCTTCTCTTAGTTTGGCGTTTTTCCAATTCTCTTTATATTTTCCTAGATGCAGTTGTGTGTGGAGAAGGTAACATAATATAAGGAGTCTTTGGACATGTAACCTTTTATCTTTTTCAAGAATGCAGCCCTCATAATGCTTAATTTCTTCTTGAATACACATGTGACAAGTTTTCCATCTTCTGTGGTACTTTCGTCTCCTTCTCACTCATTTGCTCGAGTCTGCAGTGCTCCATATTGGAACCAATACTAGACTCAGCAACTACAGCTGAATCTTTAATGCCTTCATGTACAAAGTGCCATATTTATTGCCACAGGCAACAACCATAGCTCCTTTCAAAAAATTAGAATAACCCTCGGAATCAAGCAATCACGTCGGGCTAAGAATTCTCTTGAATCTATGACGTGCACCTTTTAACTTCTACGGCCCCATTGTCAATGTTGATCATCACGTCACCCTTTCCTACAACATCTGAGGACATACCATCAGTATGAGTTATAACGAAGATCTCCAATAGTGTAATTCTTCGTACACTCCTTTCGCAAGGTAAAGTGAAATGATGAACACCCAGGATCAAATGCATCCTTAGTATCTTATATAGTATTGTTTTGCAAAATCATCGTGATTGTCATTTTTCTGCTTTTCCGAAGCTTTTTATTGTTTCTCTTTAAGTGCCCTTTCTTCCCGCAATTCCAACATTAGAACTCAGTCGATCTTTCTTCAAATTTTGGTTGACTTTAGCTTTTAGATCTTGATGTACCATGAATTTGATTTTGCTACTACATTTTTATTCCCATATTCAAAGCAGCACCCACAGTGTTTCTTGATTCTCTCTTGTGAATATCCTTGCTCAGAGTGAAGTCTCGAATTCTGCTTAACTTCTCAACCCAGAAGAACAACTAACTGCAGTCACAATCACTGTGGTGTTTCAACTTTATAATAAAGAAGACTGAGGGATGAAGACCATTACCTCTTCTTGAAAGTTGGTCTCAACTTAAATTGGCTTATGATGGAGTTGAAACCGTTGACATGATCAGTTACCGAAGCATCATGAATCATCTTCAAATTGAATAATCTCTCTATCAAATAGACCTTGTTTGATGCAGATGGCTTCTCGTATATATTGATGGCTTCTCGTATATATTTCATAAGTACTTCATTATTCTTAAGATAGTTTTTTCATTGATTACATTAAAGGCGTATCCATCATTAACCTAATAACTCCAAGAGTTTGTCGATGCAATAGCTTCCAATTTTCATCGCTTGTTTTAGCAGACTACTAGCCAACAAAGGTTGGTAAAGTTTCTTCTAATACACATAATCCTTGATCTGTATCTTTCAAAAGCCGAAATGATTTCCGTCGAACTTCTTAATCCTGAAGTTCCTTCTTCGTCATCGCTTCCACTGCTTATGGACCTGGCTCTAATAACACTTCTTAGCAATTGACACGTAAAACCTACATATCAAACACTGGAGAAACAAATACACACATAAGAGGCAGAGTTTACGTGTTTTGGAGAAAGAGACTCCTACTCCTCGACTGCCATAGAAATTTTCACTATTTTTAATCGCCAATTACAAGATAGAAGCCACTTTATATATATATATATATATATATATATATATACGGCATCCATAAAAACTCAAGAAAAAAACTATAATAACCAAATACGGTTCCTTTCTATCCGAAATTAGGATCAGGAGCTCCACCTCCGAAACCTCGACAGCGTGTCCAGCAAAAGAAGTTGGGGTCCCGTGTCTATATTAAAAAAGTAAATTAGATTCCAGTTTGACACGTTCAAACAATGAAAGGGAGCCTACCACTAACTGAGGTAAGACGAGCAATAAGTATGGCTCTTTTAATCTTGTAGCACTCGCTACAAGCACTTGAATGATACCCATGTGTTTTCCAATTAACGTAGTTGCGAAGGATTTTGACATACAACAACAATAATAATGGATTCTTTGTTTCCACATAGCCCTATCATGTGCCATGTTACTCGTTAACTCACAATAAGCTAGATTATTCTTTAATGTTTCTTTTCAATACTTTTGTGGTCGTCCTCTACCTCTTTTAATACTTTAAAAATCTAGTTTTCCTACCATCTCATCTTCTTTCTATATATCCAAACCACTTTAAACAATATTCTCTCATTTTATCCTCTATTGGTGTCACACATAATTTATTTCTATTAACCTCATTATGTATACGGTCTTTTCTTTTATAACCACTCATCCATCTCAACATCTGCATTTCTTTCGAACATATCTTTTGTCCATGTTGATGATTTATTGCCCAACACGGAGAACCATAAAAATGGCATGTCTAATTGTTGCTCAATAATATTTACCTTTTAACTTTAATGATATATTCTTATCACAAAGAATACTTGATGCTCCTCTCCATTTTAACCAACCAACATTAATTCTATGCATAACATCTCCATCAATTCTTCTATCACTCTCAAAAGTTGACCCTAGGTATTTAAAACTTTCATTTTGGGATGCAATGTGTGACAATTTTAATTGTTATATCCTCTTAATTAACCAAATTATCAAACTTACATTCCATATATTCTGTCTTTATTCTACTAAATCGGAAGCCTTTACTTTTTAATGTTTCTCTCTATAGTTCCAATTTTCTACTAACTTTTTCCTTAGACTCCTCCACTAACACAATGTGTCATCTGCAAATAACATACACCAAGGTATTTCATCTTAAAATGTTTTGTTAACTCATCAATCACCATTATAAATAAGTATGGACTTAAAGTTAATCCTTGATGTAACCCAATATTAACTTCAAAGAAGTTTGTCATTCCTTCATGAGTCCTCACACATATTTTTGTACCATCGTACATGTCTCTTATAAGATTTATGTATGTCAATGGGATACCGCTTTTTTCCAAGATTTTCCAAAGAACCTCTCTTAATACCCTATCGTAAGCTTTTTCTACATCAATAAATATCTTGTAAAGGTCTTTCTTTTTTGCTCTAAAATATTTCATAAGACGTCTCAAAAGGTGAATCGCTCCAATAGTAGATTTGCATGGTATGAATCCAAATTGGTTCTCTGTTGTACTCGATACTTGTCTTAACCTTCGCTCTATAATTCTTTCTCACAATTTCATAATATGGCTCATTAACTTCATACCCCGATAATTCACATAATTTTGAATGTCTCTCTTATTCTTATATATGAGTATAAGTGTATCTCTATTCCTTGGGTATCTTTTGGTTTGTTCATATTTCATTAAATAGTCTTGTGAGCCAAGTGATTCGTGTTTCTCCTAGGATTTTCCAAACTTCTATAGGAATATTATCGGTTCTACCGATTTACCACTCTTCATATGTTTAAGAGCCTCTTTGACTTCATTCTTTTGAATACGACAGTATTAATTATGGTTTGTATACTTTTCTTATTTGGCTAACTCTCCTAAGTTAATACTAACGTCTTTATTTTCATTAAAAAGCTTATAAAAATAGTTTTTTTATCTATTTCTTATACCATTATTTTCCACTATAATTTTTTCTTCCTCATTTTTTATACATCTAAAAGAATTATGATCTTTAGTTTTCTTATTTGTAGCCTTAGGTGTCCTAAAAATATCTCTTTCACCCTTTTTTGAGTTGAGTTTTTTTATATAAATCCTTCCAAATTTTAGTTTTTGCTTCACTAACGGTATTTTTCACTTCCTTTTTTGTTTTCTTATAAGCTTCTAAAGTTTCACTAGTTTTCTTAGCATAATGTAATTTGTAACATACCCTCTTTGCCTTATTTTATTTTACACTACTTCACTCTATCAGCAAACTTCTTTTTGTGCCAGTACACCTCTCTTAGATTCACCTAACACATCTTTCGCCACTTTCCTAATATTTATAGCCATATTGTTCCACATATCATAAAGTATACCAACATAATTCTAAACATCTCTTTGAAGGACTTTATGTTTAAGAAAACACTAAAAGCAAATGTTATGATCATATGCAGTGGACTCCTTTGTGGGAGCATAGCCACCTCAATTCATTGTGTAAATTCGAAAAAGATGACGTCGTTATCCTCCAGCCACAGGAGAAGAAAATGAATACAAACACATGGGTCACTATGCTTTTCTGATGCACAACCAAAATTCAACATGGGTTAAGATTTTTGGTTGGCTCTTTTAGAGTATATTTAAATTTATGCATTGACATGACAAGTCCAGAACTATTCAATGGCGAAGAGGTGAATGCCTCACTAGAATCCAAACAAATCCAGAAAAACAATAGAAACAGTCCGAACTATTCGAGAAATTGTATGGACCTCTCTTGCATTTCATCCTTCCCCTCACCCATATGATTTTGTTGGTCAGCCTTCCTATAATCGTCGAGAGGAAGATGCTGACTTTATCTTGCTTCATGTCTTCATATCGGCTCACAGGAAAGGGAAAACCTTCCTCACCCTACTTGGTATACTTGCTTCAATCTTGTTAACAGGCAATACTTGGATATCTCGAATTATCTCGTAAATATATCAAGTATCTGAGATGAAGAAAGTTTCTTCTATCATTGGAAACCTGGATGTGTGAATATTCACTAGGTATCGAAATCGTGAACTTCAACTTAAAGGTTATTTCGAACGGACTCCTTATCCCAAGAGAATGCGTGCTATCTCCCTGTGCATTCACAGAGGATTAATAAAGATTGGAAATGCGTTCAATGGAACAACCTTGCTCGGATCTTTTTCTTTACTGCAATCACAGCGACCTAACGGCTAGCCGACAGTCCCCACTCAAACACGCTGAGGAGCGCCTAGCCGTTCTTTTACAAGACAAAGCTAAACCCAGTTTAGAGAGAGAGTTTCTTAAATACCATAAAGTTTAATTCATTTGTGAAAAAGATTTAAAGAATAGTCATTCATTTTAATACAATTGCCTTAAAGTCTGATTTTTTCTAAAATCACAGAAAATACCATTGAACGAACTTTCACAACCCAAACCTAGTTGAAGGATAGTTTCAAGAACCGAACAAGATCAAGAGAAGGATGTGCCAAACCAAATCGAGCTACAAGCTGCTCAGTTCATCTACCAGCCCAATTTTGCTGGTCAGGTTACATATAGAATTAGTCCAGTAGTGAAACGAGTACGAATAAGTTGTATACAGAAAGTTGTTTGGATACCAAATGGACATGAGTGGCAGCGGGAGCGAAAGAAGCAAGTTCAGTGAGGAGAGTTTGAGGTAGTACAGTATTTAGGTTATTTTGGAAATCATAAGAGCGAGGTGCCACGTGGCAGGGTCTGACTCAACAGTTGTTCTATGTGGCAACGAGTGGTGACAGATGCATGGAGGGCCACCCTTCAGAACGAGGACACTGTGACTCCCAAAATCACCTGAATTTCCTGTTTCGAGTGCTATCCTCCCAAATGAGGATATATGAAGTATTTCTTTCTGCGTGAGCAAGACATCATCAGTGTTAGATTCCCATGGGCAATACCACTCTTTGCAAGCCAATGTCCAGAAAAGGAGGTGAAGATGAGGATCTCTCTCTCTCTCTCTCTCTCTCTCTCTCTCTCTCTCTCTCTCTCTCTCTCTCTCCAAACAATCGTCAGTGCTATGGTTAACTACTTAACGATACATAAATGGATTTGGAAAGGGATGCACCTCGACCTATTTCATAGCGTCATGACATCCAAAATCTTCGAAGTCTTGAATATCAATATGTTACGCTTCATGTAAAAGACTTTAAGACTAATCTTTTCCAGGACAGTTCACACACGGAAATTTTCATGATTTCGGATTTTGTTCCATGGAATCAAATTCTGAAATGCTCAGATAATCACCTTAGAGCCAGACCCTTGAACAAAGCAGTAGTACATCGGATGGCCATAAACAGTCGACCTTGAAGATGGATTTTGTAATGCACCCGGTTGTTTGTATTCGACTAACTGGTATCGGCCATCAACTTGTATGAAAAATAGAACTCACTCACCAAGAATTACCAACTCAAAGCAGAGATACACGAGAGAGAGAAGGCGGAAGGGGGAGTGAAAGAAAAAGAGGGAAAGAGACTACTGGTTCCTCAAAGCCTTGCTCGATCATACTCCATTAAAAGTATATTTTGCAGACATAGTTCGGCAAACCCCTTTTGGTCTCATATTCATCTGGAGGGATCGAAAAGCTCAAACATTCTAGACCAAGCATTTTGTTTTACTTCCAATACAAACAATACAATCATAAGTGTCCCAACTCATAAACCAAAAAACGTCTAAATTGACTAGGGATTGATCATATATGATTTCCTCACATAATCCCAAAATTACAGTGCTCTTCTCTATCATCCAATGGCTCGTAAGCCATGAATTTCAGCTCCAGTAACTCTTCATTCATTTATTGCATATCGCTGCCTTTGTCATCAGTAGGTTGTCAGCCACCTGAAACAAAAAAGAACACACCTGTTTTCATCAATCAGGTCCACTCTAATGATGCTACATGAACGCCCACTATCAAACCCTTTTCGTACCGGAAAAACATTTTCACGTACTATGAAATATAAAGCATATACTCTACAAACATAACCGACCCATTTTTTATTTGTTCAACAGGCAATAAGCCATGTGATCAGAAAGTTCAGCGAAACCTTTGGTTAAGAATATTTCGAGCTTTTCGTATAATAGAATGTTGATTTCGAACTTGGAATCTATGTTCACATTATGTACGAGAGGTGTTTTAAAGACTTCAACTCTTGGCCTTACCTCATCAAACTTATCCTTCCGGTTGTTTTCCAGCATCAACCCAATATGGATGTGAGGAAAATGCGCCCACTATCCGAACAAGGGTTTTCCGCAAGCAAAGACATGATCTTATAAGTTATATGAGAAATTAATGCAAGAAAGCAAAAAATAAAGTAACTGAACAAAGACATTCACATTTTTAGCTGCAGTACTGAATGCCTCTCTGTGACTTATCTCTGGATTGCTCGCTTTGATCCTTTGAATCTCCTCCCTGCACATCCAGAAAAGTAGATCGGGATGGTGCTTTTCAATAAAAAAGCTACGATCGTGTATCTCCCTTATTCGATCTGGAAAGTACTATGACCAAAGAAACTCGAACTTTACTTGATAAACTGATTGTATGCTGAAGGGACGCGTTGCCTCTTCTCTGGAGCTGCAAAAGTAAGAACATCGAAAAGAAATCGTCAATCAGTGACCGGGGACCTATTCATTGGCGAGGTTCGGCAGCTGCCTCACATCAGATCCCAAAAGATCAAACAGATCAACAGGAGCGGTCTAATGTCTTTGAAGAATTACATGAACCGCCTCATAATTCATCCATGTGACATTTTCCTCACCGGATAAAATTTATGTCCATCACCCTAACCAATAGCAACAAAGAATGCAAGAAATACTCACGCCTGTTGATAGCAACTGTGTCCATATTTTGCTTAGCCATGGGGGAGGGTTTGCTAGATTTAGAAGATGATGAAAGATCCATCGTGTAATCGTAGGGAGAGTAGCTTTGAGGCTGCAACATTCGCAAGCAGTAACTGAGGAGAAAGCAGTAAGAAACCGCCGAGAAATGAACGAAAAGACGTCGTATGAAGTGAAGCAATTCTCATATTTTGCGAGCTAGACGGAAAAGCCGAAATACGGAACGAGAATAAGTTATTGTCATTGACATTTCATCCGTAGTCTTTTCTGTGATTCTTTATTAAGACATGAAACGTCTATCAATCAAATCAAAGAAACAGAGAATCAGAGTTTGTTGGTGTTTTCTTTTTCGTGCTACCCTTTTACCCTTCCGGGAATCCGCCGATTGGACAGACTCTGAGAGGATACCATCGGACACTAAACAGGAAAGAATAAGTTTTCCTTTCCATCTGTACAAGACGGCGGTTGAGTTCTTAATCTCTCTCTCTCTCTCTCTCTCTCCCCGTTTATCAATATTCTCTGAAATATATTGGAATAATTGATGACTAAAATATTGATAATGGTTGAACCTTTTCTGGATACCTGTAGCACTGCTGCCATGTTAACTGGTAAAAGATTGGTGCAATGCCCGCATCTAACGGTGACTATGTTGAACAAGCTGGTGCGTGGAACACTCACCTGCAAGGAATTTGGTTAGAAAGCACATGGATGGAACTAAAAGTAGCCTCATTTTTAAGTCATTTTTGCCTGAAGACGCAATTTTTATCTTCCCCTTTCCGCCCCAGTGATAACCATCTTTGCTGCATGGTTCTAAAATTGGTGTTGAATTACAATAGATCTATGACAAATCTCTCTCTCACTCCACCCCACTTCCCTATTTCGTGCACAAAGACTTGCCTATGAGAGTGAAAAGAAAAGAGACAGAATCGCAGTATGGAAAGAGACCTAACAGAAGCAAGTAGCAAGAAAATAAACACATACAAGATCGATTTCAGGCATAAAATATTAAATTTATGGGATAATAACAGCACAAAACCGGCTTCCTTTAATTTCACTTATTATCTTTTTGAATGAGAAAGATTACAATAGAAAAAGTTTAGAGAGAGATACCGCAAGGATGTTGTTACAAAAGTTACAGTGGACATAGCAAACTTGCTCGGGAACGACGTCTACGCAGTTCGACATGTTCCAATTCGTCTGGAGATACGATGGTCCTGAACTGAACCACAGAGAAATGAGACAGAAGCCGGAAAAAGTTAGTTGCAGAATACAAAGGAATAAGGTCTCCACATACTTAGATCGACAGATGAGAGATGGTTTGAAAGGGTCAATGAAGTAAAGAGGAGAAAGAAGAAAAGATGATGATAATGATAAATAGAGGATGATACTGATGCTCTGATATCGGACCTTGTGCTGCTCCTGCTTGTGAAAGAAAACAATCAAACAAAAGTATGCACAAACCCTATATGTGTATGACTCAGATCTGTGCCGACGCTCTTGTACGAGAGGGTGACAGTAAAGGTAGAGAGAGAAGCAGGTTCTAGGGAGGGAAAAGGTGAAAGAGAGAAAGAAAGAAAGGTAGAGAGAGAGGGTGTGGCAGTGAAAGGACTGGGGCCGGAATGGCAGAGGGAGCAGCCTAATTTTTTTTTGAAAACAAGAAAAAGAAGAGAGAGAGAGAGTTTGCACATGATGAGAAAAAGCCATGGGCCTCTTCTTTGTTTTGGTGTTATTTCAAAAGAAAGAAAATAAAAACCATTATTACGACAGTTGAACGAAGGGAGTGCCGAACACTAGCAATTGCATGACAATTTCCAAACCCTTATATTTTCTCATCGCCCTTCTTCTCTGCCGGACGAGGGGGGAGATTCTTTATTTCTTATCCCCACAAACCCCCTCTATCTTGGTCCTTATGCTGTGCTGCCGACAACTGTTTAAGTCCGACAAGGATTAAACAAGAAATGCTCTCTCAGAAAAAAAAAAAGAACGTGTATGAATATATATATCAATCGCTTTGGCTGAGAGCACCCAAAAACCTAATGATCCCAGATATCGGCCTTCTCTGTTGTGACCATGAAATGTGGGTTTGGATTAATCCAATGTCGGAAATAACAGTTTTTTATCATATGGTTCTGCCCTTTCTTCTTTGAATGGAAATGATACATGGATATGTATAGTTGGCGCCTCCTCTTTTTCTCTTTTCTCGTCGTTTATGGGAACAGCGAAGACGTCACGGATGCCTCGATTATAGAACGTATGAACTTTTGGGATCTTTTTATTCTTAGAGTGACTGGTTTATATGCTTTGAAATGAATGTATCATTTCGTTGATGAGAAGATCGGAGGAAGAAGCAGTTGACAACTCGATTTGTGATATCACACGAGGTCGGCTGCAGATCTCTTTTTCTTTTTCATATGCAAGCCGGGGTAGGCAGACTCATGAAAGTGGATGGAGTCTCTCCACAGTCCTTTCGAGGCCTAGCCTCTTACCAGGAGACCCATAGCGACTTCGGCTGAATTGTTGGTGTTAGTTGTTCATATTCTTTAGACGAAAAGCAATTGGTGGCATGACCAGCTGAGCTAGTAAGATCTCACACAGAAAAAGGAAAAGATTTTAACGTATTACGTGACCATCTTACGCTACTTCTCAACGCGGAAGCTAATATTTTTCCGTTCTTTAACCTACCATTACACCATCTACATTAATCAACAATGTGACAAGCGTCTCTCTCTCTCTCTTTACCATTTAGATATGATGTGTGTAAAAAATCACGGAGTCTGCCGCTTAAGAAATATGTTTTATGTATATGGATTGCATTCAACAGCAAAGAACAAAGTCAGGAAGGTTAACTTTTAGATTCTTATGAAATCCAATATACTTAGCGAAAAGAAATGGTGAGATGGTTCAATTTATTTCTATATTTTCTGGGTGACATGGCTTGCCAAAAGTTCAGTCTCCAACTTAATTATGTCAAACACACATACACACAAAAGTATATATATGTGCCTCGCCTAAGCTTGGCTTGGTTGGGCGGCGTGTATGATCAGACTCAGCTGGCTGGCTTGATGTTGACTCTATGAAGCTCGTCTAAGTGTAGACCAAGCGGTACTAGCCTATCCAGCTAAGCCTAGTTAACATAATTTTGGTATCGGTACACTAAATCTAATTTTCCAAACGGAAGTCGATATTGTTGGGGCTGCTGATAACATGGCCAGTGTGCTATCCACGAGGCACTGAGCCGCAGAAAAAGACAGTTCATTCACTACGTGCACGCAGGTGTGTCCATGGCAATTCCTGACCAAACAAAACAAAACACACGATGGCTACCCATTGTTCGCCTCACATCAAGTAGTCCCATTAAGTGGTTGTCAACAAAAAATAGTGATGATAATAATAATAATAATAATGATATTGATGAGTAATAAAGAAAATAACCTATTCCAAATTCGCCAGAGTTAAAATTAATCATTATTAAAATGCATTTCTCTTTTCGATTTCCATCATAATATAGACTTTCACCCTCAAAGCAGCCTATCCAAATTACATCTGTGTCCACCTCCACGTTGAAGTGTCAATGATTTGAGTAGCGTAATCCTCTGTCAAAACCCTACCTTGAGACAGCTCCGGAGGTTAAGACAACCAGGATGAGAATAAACGTCAATGTTGCCTGTCAAAACAAAGTTCCTTAGGAATTATTTGATTACGAGGCTTCGAACTATGGAATTAGAACGCATCATAATCAAAGGCTGGCCTCCGCATGCAATAAAAAGCAGGAATATACGACCCTTTTTTTTTACTTAATTAATTACATGATCTACCCACGGCTCACTTTAGGGTGGGTGGTTGAAACTAGAACTGCTAGTTCCAATTCCACAGTCTCGTCCTCAAAATCAAAGACCCCTCCTCCCCCTTAAGGCCCGAGGAAAGAGTTGCAATGCCTGAACTCCTTTTTCTACCAATAATTGAAAACTAAAAGTTTCATTGCCTGAGCTCCGGTTCTGCCCCATCGTTTTTCCTGATGCAAAATGGCCCTTGGAAATTTCAAGAGTGGAGAATGGTTAGTACTTAAGGTAAGGACGTCGGTTAAGTTGGTCAAAAGAAAATGATAGGAGAGGAGAGGAACAGTTAATCAACATTACAATAAAATGCAAGTATAATCATAGCATTTTGAGTTGCATTTAGCGCTTTGGTGGTACACCAGCAGTTGACTGTTCAACTATATGCTCATGAGCGAGAACGTATTGCCACTAAAGGGGGTGAGAAAGGAGTTGGGGAGCATCATAATATCACTACCTCTGGAGTGGAAATCAAAGGAAACTCTACATTCGTTGAACTGGAATAGTCGGGTAGGATGTGAGTTCACCGTGGTTCCTGGAGAGCGCTGTTGACCCTTAGCCGCTCTCTCACCGACCATCTGAACTTGGATAGACCAACTTAGTGGAAGGAAGGCAAACAAAACTTCTAGCAGATGGGACAGCAAACGGGCGCGGCACCAGTTGTGGCAAAAAACGACGAGCAAAGCAATCGCACTTCAGGTTTTCTATAAATAATCGGTCCCAAGCTCGAGTGGCTGCATTTAGTCGAATAATTTTCTACCATAAAGCGCAACTAAGTTTCAAGGATAATGCATCAGACGCAAAAGAACACCAAAACTCTTTGGCAATGCAGTACCTGTGACAAGTGACCTTTAAGAAGTTATTGTGCGGTACCCTATAACAAACCCCGTTTAGCATGCCAGAAGGCTCGGGTTAACTAAGGTATAGTTAGGTAAATCCGGTTTCTAAGCATCTCTCTCTCTCTCTCTCTCTCTCTCTCTCTCTCTCTCTCTCTCTCTCTCTCTCTCTCTCTCTCTCTCTCTCTTTAGTGTCATGGCTGCTCAGTCAACGAAGATGAAACACCATTATCATGGCATTGTTTCAACCGTCATCCTTTCACCATCACTACCGCGAAAACTACAAAAGATGGCCGACATAACGCTGGCCCATTTAGGATGCTATTCTGCACAAATTGTTGCCTTTTGCTTCCTCTCCCTTTTGCCCTTTTTCCCCTATTCACGTTCATCTGAAAGATGGGGTGAATCAGTGCCCCTACAACTAATAATATGATGGCTGCGGTTCAAAATCATCTTCATTTATCCAACAAGTAGAGTAGCATCAATCACAATTATCAAATGTATTGTGTTTCCATATCGACTTCAATCTTAGCTTATAGAAAATAAAATGTAATCATTAAGGTAGGATGCAAGACTATTCGAGAGTAGGGATGATGGCATCTGACGAGGCTGGAATGGCCAGAAACAAGACTCCAGACTTTTGTCCAGGCCGCCGCACCCAATCGTTACCCTTTGAGCTCAATTTGCACAGTGGTGGAATTTTTCAGGTCAAACCGATACTTCGGGTGCCAGTTTCATGATTGACGAAACGAAGAACTTAAAGTAGCAGAAAATCTGTCTTGTATGAAATCTGGATAGCCACATAAACAGGAGAATGAACCCTTCTTTTGGCACCCATTTACCTCTCACTCGATTTTCAGAACTAACTGGTGCCAGTTCTGGTTTCCAAAAACACCAAATTTATAGGACCAATGGAACTTTGTTTTCTAGGCATGGAACTCCAGCCCTAAAAGTTCCACGAATTTCACAAAATTTCAGAAGGCAAAGAGGCCCTTATGGAGAGGCTGGATTTTGGTCGTGCCAAGCCATGCCGCATTCTGATTTTTCTCATTTCTTAACCAGGCCTAATTTCAGCCCATTCGCTCGGTTGGGCTAGGTTCTTATGCCTATCGTAAAAACTGTAATAGATACCAGCCCGGATGTTGCCCAGCCTTATATTGGAGAGGAATGTCTCCTGCTGTAGCTAACCACGGAGCGAACAGAAGCCTTTCTCTTTTCACAACAAAGACCACATCAAGTGCACCCATATAAATTTTAAGCAGCTTAAGTTGTTTTATGTTGCACAAAACACAGGAACTGATGCAGAAGTACACACACAATCATACAATTGGTTCGAGAAACGTAAGCAAGAGAAAGATTTCTGCTATGTTAAAAGAAGAGTGCTGAACAATTGTTAGCCTCCCATAATTTTACGAAATCGCATATGCCTGACTCCTATATGCATCCCTTCTATGTTATCTTTCACCGTTGACCCATACCCTCCACGACCAGATCTCTAGTTTTTGTGTCCATTTCTTATTGTACAGAGGGCTTTACTGGTCAGATCATTTACGTGTTCAACACAGATTCAAGTCACATCAACGTACGTCGATGTTTTCAAAACCTTCAAGTTTTTAAGAAAACTTTGTGCACCACGAAGCAGAAAAAAGAATGCAAGCTTAGGCCATCACAAACCAAATGGTCAGATAGACGAACAGTCCATGATGCGAATCTGCGTCAAAGCTACGCTATAACTCAAGAGTGCAACTGCAACTTAATGAAATTACAGAGAAAAATACTAGAAAATGCAGGATCATAGAAAAATAATTTAATATGAAAGAGATATCCATAAATCAACTAATTATGAACCTTCCACCATTGATATTTACAAAGAATAAGCAGAAAGACTAATTGTTGGGTGTTGTTGATAGATCCATACCGTAAGTAACCAAATGAATTTTGATCTTCTATTCGCAGATCCAACAACTGAACAATTACACACTACAAATTTCTACAGTGACATTCTTTTAGCAGCACAAGAGAGGGTGACCAGGTAATATTTATGTGCCATTTAAAGGGATAAATGGCACTATAAAGGCTGTCACTGTGGATGAATGGTTTCTAGTAAAATATGCCAGAGTTATTGGATCTGGATCTAGCACTGCATCATATAAAAGGATCATGTGATACCGAGATGTTAATTAGACTGTCATTACCCTAGACTTCCAAGAGTAGTGTAATAAGAAACGATGTGTGTATTTATGTACACATACATGTGTGTGTGTGTGTGTCTTTCTTGTGCTTGGCCCCACCCTCTACCTGAAGGAAAGGTTGACCTGTTCATGCTTCGGCGATCAGTGTCATGATTCGTTTCGGATGAAGTACAAGGCGTTGCTTAACTAACAGGAGCTTCTGATTGATTTCAAGTCCCCTGCCCTGCAACGCATCCAGAGACATGCAGCAATGTGCAGATCAAAACCAGAATGATAATTACTGAGTGTTCACTCGCCCGCCACTGGTTATGCACTTGATCATTAAATACCATACTTCAGTAACAAAGAACAGAAAAGTTAAACAGAAGCACCTTTAGGGTTTAGACCGCAGAAATCAGAAACAGCATGCATCAAGACAGCCTTTCTTTGTCCTTTGCCTTCTTTTCCTGTTCTTCTTTTTCTGTATCTCAGGCAATATACAAGGTACCCTGAGTGAGTTGGCTTCACTGGCAGCTCTACATCGAGCTGACTTTTAGAACGAAAAACAAGGGCGCGACTGAACCCATATTGTTAGATTGACAACCACCTATCAAATGTGCGATGCCGCTTCAGAGTATCTCTACTAGTGCTGATGAGACTTTGTTCCTTGCCTCTGCAGGCTTAGAACTCTGTCATGCACCCTGATGCTTACAAGTGCTGCGGAAAAACCAAAACCTAAGTTAAGCTAAATCATTCGCCTAGCACATGCAACAATATTGGATCTGTTCGCCGGTTTTGACGTTTATTCTCTGCGGAGATTTACGTGGAGGGGCACAAATTCAACATGCACGGCAACCATATTGCATCTCTTACAATTTGATGAGCTGTAAAACAAGCACAGGAAATCAAGCTGGGACTCTACTGCGGCTCAATACCTGAAGCCAGATGCAGGCCCCTGGTATTGAACTCATGACCGTCAACTTGGGAGTCGACACAATAGCCAGGTCAGCTATATATTGCTCGCTGTGCCGGCTCATGTCATAGTTGTTTGTAAATAGTTTATTTTATTTTCTCGTTCCAAACTAGCCGAGTTCATAACGAGATAAGCTGCAAACAGTAAGTCGGGAATAACAGGTTGCTCATTAATTAAGCTTATCATAAGTTTTATATAATTCTCATTAGAAAATAATTCTTGATCGTTTAATTTAATCCTTATCTTTTTAACTCAATTTATTTTGTCGTAGAATAAATCTTTATGCGGACATGTACAACCATTTCAGTGATTAGGTTGGCATGCTCTTTTTTGGCATATGTAATCGAATGATGTGAGCTAGGCCGGTTTGGAACCGGATAGGTTGCAAATGGACCAGCTATTCCAGCCAGAGCTGGACAAGACCAGGAACCGCCGGAAGCAAAACTGAGCCAAACCGGACCAGAATCGGGTACCCAGTACCGTTCCAGTTCCACCTTTTGTGGAACCGAAGCCGGCAGTTCAAAAGCCGTTCCACTTTTCTTTTGAAATTTTATTTTTTTATGTATTTTATGGTTTGGCTTCAAATCCAGAACTGGTTGTTGGGAATTGAACCGGTCCCAGTTCGGTTCCGGTTCCTGGTGAACTAGAACCAAGATTCTGGTTTAATTACCCGAAAAGATCATGTCTAAGGTGAGCTGCACGAGCTCAGCCGCGACAACAGGGTTAATTTTACAAATAAACCCAGTTTAACTCATAAGGTTTATGAACTAAGGATGACTCCACATGAACTAAACAGTGAGCAGTTCATCTCGTTTGGTCACCCCAGGCGTGTTGCTTACATAGCATCCGAGTCCTCCATCTGCTCGAATCGCTCTAAACAGTGCGACCTACAAACTTCCCCCAGGTTTGATGAAATTCAGATGAGGAAACCAATATGGTTTCCTAATATTCCGGCCACATGCATAAGCGTTTCTGGTTTTCCCCAGATTTGCCGAACTTTGAAACGGTAAGATGTTCAGTAGAAGTTATCGAAGATGTGATTTCTTAGTTATTAAAGCTCGAAAATGTTGTGCTAAGTCGGTAAAAATTAACATCTGCTAAAAGACATCAACAGCGATAGAGTGTGACGATCAGCGAGAACGCTTGCGGATCATGAAATGCTCTCAAGCTGATAGAATGGAAAGAAGAGTCCAGCATCAGAAAGTTGCAAAAAGGTCCGGAAAACGGTCATCATGGCCACCTTGTCATAACTGTTCGAGTTGCAACGAGAGGAAAAGAAACGCCCTTTCGAGAATGGTCACAGGTGACGTTTATGGAAGGAATCGTAACTGATCGCGAAGGCATCATCTAGATCAATCGAAATCACATTTTATTCCCTTTTTGTTTTCGTTCTTGTCTAGTTGTATTTCCTTTTACAGGTTTTAGCCTGACATTATATAAAGATTCCTCAATCTTTTCTTTTATTCATTTAGCCCGCAACTTTTCGAACTGTTACGAGAATTTCCCTTCTATCCCAAGTTACTACATCTAAGGAGGCTTTTGGGGAACCACGATTCGCCTGATCTTCATAATTATATGTTGGTTTGTCGTCGTTAATAGTTTTAATCCAAATTAATTAACCTACAATACCAACATCCGATGGGAGCATCAGTTCTAACATTCCCTGTTACGCTCGCATCACGGATCATTTTTTATGTTCATGGCATTTTGCCGATAATATCTACTGATAAGGCCCAATGGGACACCGAGAAAGGTGAATTTGTTTGGCTCCCACTTCTCCATGGATTGGCTTCCTAGAGAAGAGAGATAAGTTCCAAGTCAGGGACCGTGAAAATGTTAGAAGTTCCTAATTCTGCACATGTTGGAAGAAACCGATGGATAACATCCATAATATATAATATACAAAATAGAATGTCAACACCCAATAAACAAAATAGAATGTCACTTTTTTGATCGGGTCATTCTTCCTAGAATCCCACTTCTTATTTCTTATGTAACAATTCTCGAGAACCATAACCTGATTGAGCCTTACGCATGTATATAATCATACGTTCCCTATTCAAGCTCTTTTAAAATCTTATTCAACAGCTATCACATATAGAAAAGGAGACATATGGGATTCTTTCCCTAAGAAATGTGGGACTAAATAATACCTGCATAAGCCCCTCCTACACACGTAACTTTAAACTTTATTAAATATTTATCAATTAAGCTTTTAAGAGTACTTATCATGAACTAAAGTTGAACAAATGTTACATGAGATTAATTAGCACTTAATTCATTTATTAAGTCCAACAGCACACACCAATATCCAGACTTTCACCACCGAGGAAAGTAGAAGCTCCTATTCACCCAAATGCGTTAGCGACACTAGGGGCTTGTAGAGCTACTAATCCAAGCATGGAAATGGCACCCTTCGTTAGGAAGCAGCTAGACGATGCCCTTATCAAAGCAATTCAAACTCTGACACTTCATGCCAAGGACACAATGCGACCTTTGATATGGAACGAAATAACCTTTACCGCCATGGAGTACATCAATGGATTTACAACCCAATGTGGAGAAGTCAACCGTAATGGTTACCACAAGCTGCAATATTTGTTCCCTCGATCATTGACAAGGATAGCATTTGCGTGGTATACAGCTTTACCGCTAAACCCAATACAAACATAGAATGATATGGAGAAAGTGTTTCACTCGAAGTTCTACTTGTACGTTGAAGTTACAATTGTTGACCTTGCGGATTTGAAACAACTGGGTGAGTCGGGAGTTGTCCTTATGGGGAGATTCAGGATGATGAGAAGCTATTGTCATGTACACTTTCCTAAATCAAAGTGCGACGCCATTGTCACTAACAATATGCCACAGAAACTATGAAGTATATATGTTGATGGCGCAAAAAATATAGCGACTTGGTTGATTTAGCAGAAAGAGCAACTCGTGCACAGAAATCCATTCAAGATCAAGCATGAGAGCAAAAGAAATCTCCAACAAAACCAGGTGCCACTCAATCGCTATCTTTCATGGAAGTCGAAACCAATGTAGTGAGAAAGTGAAGATGAATGGGTGGCGAAATTCATCGTGGGATAGCCCTATACCCTGTCCCGCTTTCAAACCGGCCAAACGAAAGATAATATGGTAGAGGAGAAAGGGCCTTATTCTTTTGATATCACGAAAGCAGATCTCATACTTGACCATTTACTTAAGGATGGTCAAATCAAATTACCTGAAACCGATAAAATACTTCACGGGAAGAAATTCAAGGAAAGAAATACTAAAGTGGCATAAGTCAAGGTCACACAACACTAACAACTATACAGCATTTTGCGAAAGATGGTCTGAAATGTCAATCAACATTCTTGCCGCTAGGATCTTATGGGCGACCACTAAACGTGATACCAAAATCACAAAAAGATCGTCGACTAGGAAAGTCTAGAGGCCTAATAATAAAATACATACCAAAGGTCTCATCACACTAAGAAGCTTCATAGGAAGGAGGACAGAATCCCATTCCAACCAACTAGGCACCTGCGAGGGTTGATATTTGACCGACTTTCCCGACACCACCTTCTGCTTCAAGAGATTAGTGGGAAGTAAGGAGAGGCCGAACTTGTAAAGAATCTTCTACTCTGTAAATCTCCTTTCATGCACCCATCCGTAACACCCCTTAGAATGATAAAACCACGTGTTAATGCAATGGTCGATCGATGGGTTCACGATGATCCCACGCTGAAGAAGAGACAGAGTTGGCCAGTAGAACTCACACATAGCCAAAAGAGGCGTCTTTGAAGAGAACTTAATAGAAATTGACTCAAACCCTCGAGAATGCTAAGGAAATTCTGGCGGAAACGCTAACCCAACAACTTCCTTGCAAAGCATGATAGTTGTCAATAAGAAGAAAACTTCGGTGGAGAACATCAACTTAGTTGCTACTGCCTTCCAAGGTACGGTAGCTATCTGTGATGACCACAACTCTGACAAGGAGCCTAGCATGTTAAAAAATACCCTCCAACAACTTCAGAAGTGTATGCATAGGAATTTTTTAAAGCACAATAATTGGGAGAGACAAAGATCACGGTTGATGGTGAAAATTGTGATCAAGAATGGTTCGGATGGTGGATGTTGATGAGATGCTCGGAATACAAGTTCGACCCACTGTTAAATATTGATTTTGTTAGCATTCGGCTTAAAAAATTCACAAAGGATTGTCCAATGCCCCTGAAGATGACATTACCATTGATGCGTTGGAATAGGCAATTCTGATTGGCAATGCTGGGAAAAGCAAGATTACCGACTCCAATATTCTCAAACCTGTCAGATATATGACCGAACACCTGGAGCTGCCATTCATTAGAGCTCACACTAATGGAAGGCCTGGAAGCATGATATTCATAGATGGGAGGGCCATCATCAATATCATGCCCATCTATGCCTGAAAAGTGGTGAGAATTATGTCCAGCATCATGGAATCTAACATGAAAATGATAGATTTCACTAAGAATACAATGGCAGCCATCGAATGTTTTGGAGGGGAGGTTACGCTCGGATCCAAAACTGCAGGATACCAAACCATCATATATGACATTGATGGGAAGAGGCGTGATCCAGAAAACTCAACGTGTCGTTAAGTTTACATCTAAAGCTGGTACTCTAGAATGACAAGACAAAGTGGAGACAATAATTTTGACTTGTAAACACCTTCTTTGAGAAAATATGTTTTAAAAATTATTTTTAAAAGACCAATTTCAAGGTGTATAAGGAGAGACCCCAAGTCTTCAATTTTATAAAAATTAGTGATTATATTAAGAAAAAATAAAAAAATTATTTTGAAAGAGAGAAGGAGGAAAAGGGGAATTTTGAATGAGTTTGGCTCCAAATAACATGTAAACTTCACTAAAATTTATTCCATGAAATGGTTTGACCCCCTCTTTACTTGTTTATAACTAAAATGAATTTTACTTATAATTCTTAGGTCAGGTACAACTATTTTTACCCAAAAGAGAACCTTATGAACCCAAAATCAAAAACCTTCTTTTATTTTATTTGTTCATGAGATTTTATTAAAAAATTATTTATATTAGATATTTAATATAGGTTGGTCTTTATATTTATTATGTATAAGAATTTTGGAACTTACATGCACATATAAATTTATGTACATTCATGACAACAAATGAGGTTTAATTTATAAAAATAATAATTTTGATGTATATGTATAGTGGATAGTTTTCGTAAAAACTTTATATTTTGGGTATTATTAGATACATAAATGTATGAGAAAAGTCAAAATTCATAGATACACTTGTCATCCTCTCCTTTTATTCTTATCACTATCATTTGGCTAAAAAACTCTACATTTATTTTTTTTTTAAAAAAACAAAAAGAGAACCTTTATTTGAAAAGGTTATTATACGTTTATGTATATGGATAAGGTCTTGACTCAATTAAGCTTACATCTCCTTGGACCTAAACTAGATGACCCAAGCCTATCAAACCTAAATTTGTCTAAGTCGACCCATCCTATGGTGCTGAAAATTTATTTTAAGTCAAATAACTTAGTCAAGCATTATATTAAAAATTCAATTTCAAGCCAAACCAAGTCTACCTTAGCCATGGCTCCACTCACCTTATTGAAATCACCTCCACATCAAGCCATGGCGAGTCATTCCACTTTGGTGCTTCAAGTGTGTCTTAAGATTATGAAAAGATTTTGATTTTCTTTCAAATCTGTTTTTTGATTTGTACATCATTAGGTCACCATAAACATACATAGCATCCATCGACCACCATATCTAATTCCTTTGCATTATTGTCATACCTTAGTAGCATTGATTCTTCATAGCATATATATTCATATCAGCCAACATCAAGTCCCTTAAATTTGTACGTCTTGATTGCCATTAATTAGGTTTTAAGCATCCATTAAATTCCTTAGCCCATTCATTGATCCCTTTCAAATCATATTCCATCTTTAGTTTTTAGTTTTGTTCTTACATATATAGTTTAATTCTTGGTTAAATTAGAACTATTTTGCATATTACGCATGTTTAAGATCTTATTTTTGCATCTCCTTGCATAGGTTTTTTAAATTTTATGCACATTTAATTTTATACAAATATTTAAAATCAATGCATGCATGCTGCATACCAGGATCTTTGAAAATAAGTGTTTTCTATATATTAGGATTTTATGCATCTTAACAGTTTTATAATCAGTTGCATATTATCAATTAAGAATAAAAAACCTTTTCGCTCATGTTTCAATTCAAGTGTAAAGGTAATTTTTTTATCAATTAAGAATTTTGTAGTATAAGAACTGACCCTTGCCCATTGGAGCAAAAAGATGATTTGTGAAAAGAATTTGATTAGGGCCCACAATACAAAAAGAAGAATGAATTAGAGGTAAGTCTCCTCCTAACTTATTTTTTATTTTGCTTTCATAAAATTAAGAAGATTTGATACAAGTTAATGGTTTTGCATAACCTAACATTTGTATACAGTAACATAAATGTGGGTGAGGTCATCTACTATCTCATGCACGTTCAACTTTATAACAAACAAATACCAAGGAAAAAGAGGATGTCTACTAGTTGAATATGAAAGGCTTCAAAGTAGTAAGAAATGTCATCAAATAGTCTATATTTGTAATGATAAATAAAAAAGGTCCTACCAAATATCCTAGATCAATTAGGAGCCTATCGATCTAAATAAAGGATGCCTACTAATCTTTAGGCCCAGAGAATAGTTAAAAGCATCTTAGACTGATTGTATATCGATCTGAAGGAGAAGCATTCCTATAAGAAACCTAAAATACGCATGAGGAACAACCAACCCATTGGAGCAAAAAGATGATTTGTGAAAAGAATTTGATTAGGGCCCACAATACAAAAAGAAGAATGAATTAGAGGTAAGTCTCCTCCTAACTTATTTTTTATTTTGCTTTCATAAAATTAAGAAGATTTGATACAAGTTAATGGTTTTGCATAACCTAACATTTGTATACAGTAACATAAATGTGGGTGAGGTCATCTACTATCTCATGCACGTTCAACTTTATAACAAACAAATACCAAGGAAAAAGAGGATGTCTACTAGTTGAATATGAAAGGCTTCAAAGTAGTAAGAAATGTCATCAAATAGTCTATATTTGTAATGATAAATAAAAAAGGTCCTACCAAATATCCTAGATCAATTAGGAGCCTATCGATCTAAATAAAGGATGCCTACTAATCTTTAGGCCCAGAGAATAGTTAAAAGCATCTTAGACTGATTGTATATCGATCTGAAGGAGAAGCATTCCTATAAGAAACCTAAAATACGCATGAGGAACAACCAAAGAAAGTCATTGATTGTATATCGGTATGAAGGAGAAGCATTCCTATAAGAAACCTAAAATACGCTTGGGGAACAACGAAAGAAAGTCATTGAACCAACCAAAGGATTTGCAATGTTCAACCCTATGGTGAAGCAAAATTCACGAAATTTCATGCCGTATGATTCATTAGTGGAAGTGAAACCCGAAAGAAGTAAAAAGTTGAGGCTGAAAACTGCAACCAGCAACCTAATGGGGTTGTAGCCCAGGGTTGCCCCAAAGTGGTGCGTGGATTCCTTGTGTCGGCTACCGTTGTAGCCGATTCATTGAAGTTGAGTTGCATAAACCCCTTTTCAAGTCTTTGTACCATTGGTATCAATGTATGTGCATGTGTGACCGAACAACCCGATCGAGCAAGGGATTTAGCTCGTTGGTGTCGAGCACTGATGCCATTACTAAAAACCGTTGAGTGACTGTCTGGTATCAAAGCACCTCAGACATTCATATCAAAGCACCTCATCCTATGTCACTGGGGTCTCAACCGTTCCTAGTGACCCACAAGAACCCTTACCCTCAAAAGGGGTTTACACGACTATAAGGCTTGCACTCGAGTGACTCAACAGAATATTGGCTCAAGGCCATACAAATGTGTAATATAGATACTTATGAACCTCCATAACTTTGGTGTGTGCACTTGTGGAGTGTGTGACTGGTGCCCATACCAAATGTATGTGTATGCACTCTTTGTTGAGTGTGTGAGCATTGTACAACTAGGATACAAACCTTTCCTTGTGTCTAGCACTTGGTTAGTTGGACCTCGCCCTTGAGGTCTAGATTGTGTTTGAGCTCTCGTGATACTCTCTTTTCTTAGCCTCGACTAGTCCACCTCTACACCTCCACACGTCTCTATGACTGCAACCAACCCTCACCTCAGGTGCCTCTACATTAGAGTCTTCACCGGGCATGGCACCACCTGGTCATGCCCGAGCCTTCACTTAGGTCAGTAGGACCTGAGTGTTGGGAGATGTTAGAGCTTCTCTCATACACGTAAGGCCATGACTTGTATCGAGAAGGGGAAGATTGGCTTGTATCATGAAAGGCAGTCTACCCTTGTGCATAATGAAAGAAGAGAGATAGCAGCCACAGTTTCTAGTGTGTATTGTTTTGTTCCTTGAGTGTCTCATCCTATGAGAGTGTGAGAGATCACAACAAGAGTGCTCCAAGTGAAGGTTGTAAAGCTGAGGTGGCCATTCTCGGCAACCTCATCACAGAAACAGTTGGACTGGTCATCTAGTCACTATCTGTGGAAGAGGTTGCGGGAATGGACTGTAATGGCCGTAACAGCCGGTCAGTTACGGAGCTCATCCGTAACCGACCAGATAAGGGCTCCAAAAGAGGAAAGCCCAATAGAGAATCCGAGGGGGTTTGGAGCAAGCGTTACTCTATAAATACACAGCATCATACAATACAACATACTGAAAAATACATAAGAGAAAACTCTCTTAGGCGAAAACCTACTATGAGGAAGCCTCAAAAGTAACAATATTCAAACCTATTCTTCTTCACAGTTCGACGAGCTGTTACTATTGTGTACCGAAAGCAAGGTGGCCGGGAATTCCCTTGAAACTCTGCACAAGACGTCGAGATAGACCACTAGAGATCAACATTGGTATCAAGGCCTCATTTATCCTATAAAACAGGTACACGGTTAGTTTTTACATAAAAGAGAGAAGAAATTAAAAAAAATTACAGAAGGAACGGAAGAGAACACCCTTGCCGGTAAACTGTCAGAAACCACAATTTGTGGCATAAGACAGTCAGAAAGAAAATTGGCAAGACAGCCAAAAAAGAAATACATAATCAAAAGAAAAGGAGCCTCATCGGAGGCCAGCCGAAAGGAAAAACCCAGGCAACTGGAAGTCTAGCTAGAGGCAAAGAGTCTGGTGGTCTAAGGCCAATCGAAAGGAAAAACTCAAGCATCCGGAGAGCCAAGCAAAGGCAAACCCTAGCAGCCTAAGGTTAACCGAAAGGGAAGAGCCAAGTAACTGGAGGGCCAGCCAGAGGCAACGACCCTGGTGGCCTCAGGTCAGACGAGAGGGAAAGTCATTGGAAGCTGGAGGGAAAAACTCAGGAAGTTGCAGGCGAGCCAGAAGTGGGACCATAGGCAAAGAAGAGGCGGAGAGCCTCCTCCCGTGGTTCACTCTCTCGCTCTCTCTCTATTGTTCTCTCTCTCATCACTTTATATGAGCTACGAAACTGCCCACTGGTTTCAGAAACTGTGGGCAGAAACCACCAATTTTTCGAGACAGACCCCGGTTTTGGAAAATCGTCGATGATTTCTAGAAAATTGCCTCGGGCATTGGACTAAAATGTTTATTTTACCACTGTCCAGTTTCTGAAATTACATTTTCCCATAGGGTTAAATTATGAAAATATCCAAATATTTTTGATTGAAAATACAGTTTTACCCTTAAATGGGTGAAAAGATAGAGTTGCCCTTTAGTTGTTTTTAAAATTACAGAATATCAGGATAGTGAATTACATTGTTGTCCCTACTCGATAACAAATTCACACTTCTGCCATTGTGTTAAAAGACAAGGATGCCCCTATCTTTTTAAAATTTTACAAATTTGAATAAAGGGGCAAAATTATGGATTTACCTCAATAAGTGATGAATTTTTCAGAAAAACCAAACACCAATTTTACGTTTTCTCCTTGGTATTTTTGAAAAAAATACAAAATAGGACACAGTTAAAATTATGGTTTTACCCCTTGTGTTTTGAAAAATTATTGGAGGCAGAAATTTTTGGGAAAATTACATATTTATTCCAAGTTTGATTCTACAATAGAGTCAAGTTATTAAAATGATGCTTAAAACTTGCACAAAATTGTTTTAAGTACCATGAGTTATTTACATTTTAGCATTTGGATATTGTGCATTATGTTAATCAAAATTTTGCTATCTATTGATTAACATTTTTGGTGAATTTTTTTTCTAGACCGTCTATTTGTTAAATTTGTCAAACACATAAAAATGAATTCCACAATATGTGTATGTAAACTGGCAAAGAAAGAAAAATTAAACGGTCTAAAATTCCAAACACGGAAAAAATCCCACTGGCTCTAATACTTGAAGGTGTAGAGTATGTTTTGAAAGAAAAAGTGTGTCCACCACCACCTTATGCCAAAGAGCAACAAAAATATACAAAATATTTATAAAAGATGACACGATAGCAAGAACGATCATGTTGATATACATAGAGGATGATCTTATTAGGGTCTTTGAAGAATTCGTGATTTCAAAAGAGATGTTTGACTCTATAACAGTTAAATATGATACTACTATCAAATTCTATATTTAGTTACTGCTACAAAAATATAACTCCTATAAAGTAAAAGGACATAATATAGTGAAGCATGTGAACCATATACTGGTAATGGCAAGAGATTTAGTTGTAGCCAAATCAGTCCTCCAATAACCGATACAGATATCTACCATATTGAACTGTCTTCCCCTTTCATAGAACATGGTCACTACAACCCTTAGAGTAGGGCCTGAAATAAACCTTTCTGAATTACCCTAAAACTAGCAATTGAGCAAGAACATATGAACAAAAACATAAAAGAAAAATTGCTAGTAGTGCAAGATGAGATAGGGTGGTCAATATTTTAAGAAATCATAGGAAATCACTTCTCGGGTCAAATGTTTCAGATATAAAAAGTTAGAACTGTAGACGCGCGAAAATCCCCGCCTCTTTACCTTTTCAGGGCTCGGAGCGGATCCTCTCGTGTGTCTAAGGCCTATGTATGCAAACAGGGCGTGCCAGCTAGCTTACTTAAGCTAGCGAAGATATTTTTAACACTGACTTCTAAACGTGGCGACTGTGAGCAAGTAAGCTCTTGTCGTCGCAGACCTTCTTGCACCGATGCGCAAGGGTCAGTCTGTACGCTTTGCAAAAATCAAGTTTTGGAGAGAAAGTCTACGAAGCGGTTCGAGGTATCTATTTTGGGTCTTTAAAATGCGATTGCATGTTTTAGATCACGTGGATTTGCACGTGCCTAAGTCTTTTCTTTTATCCCTTTTTGGGCCACCTAGTTTGTGTGTTATGAACACTCCACTACATGGGCGAATTCGAGCGGGGCTTGCTTCGATGCAATATGCGTCCTACCTCGTGGTATGGCGTAGATGCAATGCAAACTCACGCTACTCCAAAGGAAAAACCCGAAATGTAAAGACAATACTGAAGGGAAATAACCGAAGGGAAATGACTTGTAAAGTAATTGCCGAAGGGAGATACGTATATAGAGTATATATATGAGCCCTTACTCGGGTCTTACAAATAAGAGCGAAGGCTCAATGTGGGTGCGTGCTTGAATTGAAAGACTTACACACACGACATGAAATTAAACCCAAATATAAATTGCAGTATGGCCTTGACTAAGGTCTTGGGAGTAAGAGCGAAGGCTCAATGTGTGTGAGTGCTTGAATTGAAGTATTACACACATGACATAAATGAAACCCAAGTATAACTGCAATAAGGCCTTTACTAAGGTCTTGGGAATAAGAGCGAAGACTCAATGTGTGTGAGAGTGCTTGAATTGAAAGACTTACACACACGACATGAAATGAAACCCAAGTATAACTGCAATAAGGCCTTTACTAAGGTCTTGGGAATAAGAGCGAAGGCTCAATGTGTGTGGGAGTGCTTGAACTGAAAGACTTACACACACGACATGAAATGAAACCCAAATAGTATAGGTCGGCCCTTACTTGGGTCTTTCAAATAAAAGCGAAAGCTCAATGTGTGTGAGTGCTTGAATTGAAAGACAACGCACCCAACTTAAGCAAAAACCCTTCGAAAATGAAAGTATAGGTATATACTTGTATATTATGGGCTGATTAGGCCCGTGTGTGTTCAAAATTGTGCACAACTAAGAGAGTGCACGTGTGTGGGTGTGCCAAGCCACGTTATTACAAGTGGGGGGAGACTATGCTCCGTTATTACAACCCCGTATCAAATTGAATCTCAAGCAAGTATACAACTAAAGACCGAGTTTAGGCACTTACGAGTAGCTGATCCGTAGAGGCCTTGCTTGAGCGTGGGCTTGGCCTTCGCCTTGGGCTGCAAACGGGAGCTCCGCGAGGGTGAATGACAAAGGGTGCTGGCCGGCTGCAAGTGGGGCGCGGGATAGGCGCCTCGAAGGTAGCCGGCTGCAAGTGGGTGTCGCCTTGATGTGGGGGATTAAAGGGGCTGGGCCAAGTATGTAGGTAGGGTCACGAATGGAGAGTATAGAGTGTTAGGGAATATGGACCTAAGGGGAGTTTAAGGGAAGGCCGAATGGGAGTCCTAGGGGAAAAGAAATGGCTGGCCGGGTGTAGTTGGGGTAGTTAGGTAGTGGCCGGTGATTTAGGTTGTGATAGGTTCGGCTGAATGAGAAGGGTGGCAGCAAAGGGCTGATGTGTAGGTAAGGTGGTGGTATGGTGGGTGGCTAGGAGTGGAGAGGGAGTAGAGAAGGAGTTAGGTAGAGTTGGGGGGTACTTACCGAATGGGGAGAAGGTGGTACCCAGCTGGGAGGAAGATGAGCAGGCTGTGAAGCTTGGCCGGGAGGTGGTGGAGATGGCGGTGCAAGCTGTGGTGGGATGGAAGGATGGTGGTGGTGCAGGCGGCGCAGGTGGAGCAGCTGGGGCGGGTTCGGCTGGGCTGGGAAGTGGGGGAAAGAGAGGGCCCGACTGGGATTGGTGAGGGGTTCCCACTTAGAAAACCCGCCCCAAGAGGGGGGGTTTATATAGGGAGTTGGGTAGGTCGGTTAGGGTTGGGTTTGGGGTAGTGGTTAGGTGGTTTAGGTAGGGTGGTATGAAGATAAGGTGGGCTGGAAAGGGTAGGGCCAGATATTTTAGAAACTAGTGGTTTGGGTAGATTGTGGGCTAGGGGTGGTTTAGGGGTTTAGGGCTAGGTTAGGTGGTTGGGTTTTAGGGTGAGGTTTAGTGAGCTAGGTTAGGTGATTAGGCTAGGTTTAGGCTAGGTTTAGGAAAATTAACCTAGGTTTAGGGAAGGATTAGGGAAGTGGGTTAGGTGATTAGGTTGGGATTAGGCCGAGATTAGGGAAGTGGGTTAGGTGATTAGGGATGGATTAGGGTGGTAGGCTAGGATTAGGTGTTTTGGGTTAGATTTAGGTGAAGGAGCTCCCTTTGCATGGCCCATAGACCTTAAACACCTCATGTTGGTGCAGCCCTAGGTTGGGTTTTGGCTAATTACAAGCTTAAACCCACTCAATTAGGCTAACCCACATGATTAACCCCAAACTTCACACACAAGTCAAGCTTAATTACAACACTCTTGATATTTTCCATCCCCACTCTCTCTCATGCCCATGATCCCACGTGAATTTTAAGTGGGCCCCACCTCCATTTATGAGAAGGTGATGTGGGCCATGGATATGGATATTGGATTGGATCTCTGGATCCAAATCCAAATCCAAGTCCACATATGGGTTTGGATTGGGAACTGGATATATATGGTCCAGATCCAATCCAAACTGAACTCTGACTCCTTCGAGCTGGGTTCGAAACGGACGATTTGTGCGGGGCCTGACAGCATCAGTACTCCGTCTGCGTTGGGTCTTCGCCAACATGGTCGTCCGCCTCCGTTTCTGCCTTCCGGAGATGACTTCAAATGATATTTTGATAAGAACAGGGTCTTGGACGTTCGAGATCCTGGGGGTGTGGATGTGATACAAGAGTTGTTGTGCCGGGCTCGACATGTGCTCTGGTTCCGGGCTCTTTTTAGCTCTCCTGGTCCTGTCTTGATCGGGCCAAGCCGCTTCGGGGTTTCAAAACGTGTTTTAACAGGTTTTCAAAAGCTATATTACATATTTTTGAAATACAAAGTTTAAAACATATGTACAGGGTTGTCTGGAAGGCTCCTGGGTTTCTAGACTCAAAAATGGCCCTTTGGGGCTGCTTGTACAAAACCAGGTTTGTTTTAAGAAATTCGTGGGATTTCGGGGTGTTTACAAGAACACTACAAGAGGAATTGTCGCAATAAGAAGAGTAGAGAAAACAACCCACAACGCGAACAGTCAGAGAAGTAGGATATAATATGTATGATATCAGAATTTTTATACTTGAACCGCTTGGTGACTGGTTGGTGGATTACCTCTGGAGCAATCAGACACATCTCAAATATCAAGGAATGGGCAATGGATCTAAAGGAATATAAACCAAGAGAAAATCAAGTATACATAGGAAATAAAACTTTCTCAGATGTTCTAGGAACTGGGTCTTTTAGAATTTTTGTACAAGGCACACATGTTGTATTAACTGATGTATTGATCGTGTCATCTACAAGAAGTAATCTGGTTTCAGTCCATGTATTAGTGAAGAAAGGTTTTGAGGTCAATTTGTTACTAGCAAAATGACTAGGAAAACATGAGAGTGTTTTTCTCTGAGGAATTTAATGTTGAACATAGATTGTTCAAGTTGAAAGTCAATGAAAATTAAAGTTCTTCTGCCTATATTGATTATGTCTTTAATGTTGATGTGAATGCATGGCACAAATGCGTATAGCATATAAATCTAAAAAAATTAAGAAAATTATTCAACTTTGACTTACTGCCAAAATTTGAGAAAAACACTTTCACCAAGTGTAAAACTTGTATACAAGGAAAAATGACAAGAAAAGTTTTTTCCAAAGAGATAACATGGACAACAACTTTGTTAGATATTATTCACACTGATTTATGTAGAACCTTTAGAGTAAGGTCATATCGAGGAAAGATTTATTTCATAACCTTTATCAATGATTACTCAAGATATACATACATACATATATATATATATATCCTAGAACATAAATCTAAGGCATTTGAAGCATTTAAAGAATATAAGCATGAAGTTGAAAATCAACTAGAGCATTCAATCAAAATCTTAAAATCAGATAGAGGTAAAGAATACACCTCGGTAGAATTTTTAGAATTCTATAAAGACTTTGGTATTTCAAAGTAAAATACAATGCACAGGACACCTCAACAAAATGGTATAGCTGAAAGATACAACAAGACATTATTAAACATGACAAGGTCAATGTTAATAGATATCTCTCTACCAAGGATATTTTTGGGAGAAGTAGTAACTACAGCAGTTTACATGCTCAATGGAGTACCCTATAAGATTGTATTCACTACATCATATGAGATGTCGTTTGGAAGAAAACTCAAACTAAGTCATCTTAGGAAGTGAGGATCTATTGTTCATGTGAAGATCCTTGATCAGTCTAGAGATAAGCTAGACAGCAGGTCCTTGAGATGTATATTTATCAGATATCTTAAAGGTTCAAAGGGATATCGGTTTTATCATAAGGACCATGGATTCATAGAAAGCAGGGATATTGAATTCTTAGAAGATACTAAGAATAACATCTTAGAAAATAATGATGAGTATGTTGACGATTTAGTAGACCTAAATCAATCATCATTTTAACCAATAAAAGATCTTTCTAAGTCAACTAAAACTTTAAGTGGATATAAAAGAATTATCATACTTGTCTTGCAGAAAAAGTATGCAATTCAGTGGATTTAGATGAGTTGACGAATAACTTGACTTATCAATAGGCTATAAACTCATTGGAATCAATAGAGTGAGAGAAAGTCATGGATGAGAAAATTGAATTCATTGAGAAAAACTAAGTGTGGAAATTGACTGATTTGCTAAAAGGAAGAAAAGTCATAGGTTGTTGGGTTTTGAAAAAGAATTATAATGTCAATGGTTAAATGAATAAGTTTAAAGCGAGATTGGTTGCAAATGGTTTTCTCAAAAAAAGGGGATAGATTATATCGAGACATATTCTCCTATTCCAAAATTTGCATCCATCAGAATAATTCTAACAATATCAGCATATTATGATTTGGATTTACATCAGTTGGATGTAAAGACTGCTTTTCTATATAGAGATTTAGACAAAATCATATATATGCACCAGCCTGAAGGATATATAATTGAAGGCCAAGAAGATAAAATATATAGGTTGAGAAAATCTCTATATGACCTGAAACACTCACCTCGCCAATAGTATTTGACTTTTCAAAATATCATTATTAAACTTGGGTTTGTGGCTAATAAGCTTGATCACTACGTATATATTTGAAATAGTATGAATTACTTTGTCATCTTATCTTTATATGTAGATGACATATTATTGACTGAGAATGACAATGAGATGATTGTCAAAACCATGTCATGGTTAAACTCAAGGTTTGAAATGAAGGATATGGGAGAAACATCTTATATCATGGGTATAAAGATTTCTTGAGATAGTGAATTTAAACTCTTATGCCTAAGTCAGAAGAGATATATTAACTATATCCTCGATAAGTTCAAAATGGGTGAATGCAATTATTCTATTACACTCGTTACAAAAGATGTCAAATTAAGTAAGGCTAATTGTCCCAGTGAGGGAGATGATAAGCCTAATGTTCCTTCTACACAAGCTATGGGTAGTTTGATGTATCATATGTTTTGTAAAAGACCAGATATCAACTTTGTTGTTGGTCTTGTGAGTATATATCAAAGTAATCCTGGATGGTAGCATTGGATGTGTGAAAAAAAATTTAAGATATCTAAAAAGAACAAAAGACTTGAAATTATGTTTTCAAGAAGATGAACTAAAAGTGATAGGATACTCATATGTTGACTTTGTTGGGAGCAAAGATGACAGTAAATCAACTTCAGGACAAATATTCTTACTTGGAGGTGGAGTTGTTTGTTGGATACATAAGAAAAAAGGTTGTATAGCATTGCATACATAAAAAGCTGAGTATGTGGTTTGTTGTATGCCTGCAACAAGTGCCATATGGATAAGCTACGAGATTTGAAGCTGGAAATAGCTGACGAGCCAGTTGTCAGCCCAACAGAGTTCAACAAAGGTTGGGCTGGGTAGGCAGCCCAGCCAACCGAGGGCAGTACGGGAGAGAATGAAGATGTTGCTGTTTACTAGGCGTAAAGACCATATCCAGCAGGTGGAAGGTTGAAGGGATCAGTAGGGATAGGGAGCTGGTTCCTACGGAACGGTAGAACTCACAAAGGTCATCTGCGTGTTTTCGGTGAGAGAACTGTTACATTTGGTATAAAAGCATTTCATTACATTCTGTGAGTATTCATAGATGTTAAACCACCACACGTACTCATAGATACTCCTTGCTCTCACCGGAACAACCACCCCAAAAATCAGAGTTATAGCTAGTTTGTCAATATGTTCAGAAACTGAGTTCCACTATGTTGTTTTCGTGTTGGTGAAGTTGTTTGGCTCCCAATGCAATTCAATTTTGCCTTGGTGCTTGAGAATCATTTGTGGTGTATGTTGCGTACTATCCCAAGTCCATTTGAGTTGTTGTTTGGTGTGCGAGAACCAGTACTTAATCCGGATTATAGAAATTGTAATGATTCTGTAAGTTGCGAGCTAAGTTTTGTTGTTGGTGCTGTTCTGAAGCGAATTAATGGGGTTTTCTTTTTCATAAGGCGGGTTCCATTGTAGATCTGAATGTCCTGGCATTAAACAAAGGTGTGGATAGTTGATTCGGGCATTTCAGAGTTGTCGTTGGGTGCTTGGAAACTAGAAACGTAGCTATGAAGTTTGCTCTGTTTGTGTTTTTTACTGTGGCTGTGTTGTTGCAGATTTTAGGAAGTTGCAGCAGATTAGGTGCTTGTTTCATCAAGTGTTACCGTGATCCTTTTGCTGAATTCATCGAAGGATATTTCTGTAGACATCGTGGGTATATTTGGAGGTCTGGTTGCAGCCAATAGTGTTGGTAAATTACTACTGCAGTTCAGTTTGTGTCTGGTTGTTTTTCTGCAGGGTATGGTGTAGTCATTGCTCGCAGTTTTCTTCTCCAGTGGTGCTACCCGAGGCAAGGGTGGTTGCTGCATATTATGGCGCAGTAAAGCAGGTAGCCTAGATTCATATTCATGCGTTGCATAAACGTGTAAGTTGTTTGTAAGAAAAGAACTTTTATAAAAGGAAAAGATTTATGAGGTTATAAACATGTCTTGAATAAAATGGCTTTAACATAAAGCTGAGATAGAAAAACAAGGAAGAGAAAAGCAAGTATTTATGAAATGAAAAAATAAACTAATGATATAAAACAATAACCAAATAACCAACTCTCTTCTTGTGAAAACCCTTTGCTTTCTTCCTTGTAGAGCTTGCTTCTGCATAATTCTGAGGTCTGCTGCTACTTGATTGCATCCTCTGCGTCAACAAAAACTTTAGTGGACAGCATGCATATGAAGAATGAAGAAAGAGAACGACTTGCAGCCATTGAAGGCGAGTTGGAAGCCTTTCGGATTATTTTGCTGAACATTGTAGCTAGTGAGGGATTAGTTGCTTGGCAAGTTAGAGTGCCGAAACTACGATGGAATATGGGACAACAAGATCCTTCAAAATTTGATATGGGATCTTGACACATTTTGCGGCTACCAAAGTATTGGAGGAAGGGCGGTTGGTGGTCGCTATGTGCTATTTTGTAGGCAACGTGAAGCTTTTGGTGACACATCAGGTATCTCTCCATAGATGAAAAGGGTCGGCACTTTATTTTGTTATGTCCGGACCTAATGGTGAAGCTGAGATGTATGTTTTTATCGAGCGATACAAGTTCGAGAGCTCGTAAGCAGCTGTATATAGCTTGAGGAACACTAGGTACGTGCGAGATTATGTGCGCCGGTTTTGTAGGCATTTGTTGGAGGTGTACGACATGTCCATAACGAATCAGCTGTTTGTATTCATCCGAGGATTGCAGCGTTAGGCACAAGTTAAAGAACGCCACCAGCCTACGATATCCATGAGGATTGTGGTCGAGTTTTTGACTGATTTTCAGGGTTGGAAATCAAGCCAATTGAAGAAGTCCTTGAAGGAGAATCATGCGACGAACATAGATATCAAGATGAAGAAAGGGAAGCCTCGTCCACGAACCAGCAAAGAGCATAACCAGCAGGCTGGGAGTGTTAGGCATGCAGTGACGCCAACGATCGAGTAGAAGAAGAGATCGCATGGTGACCGTATGTCCAGGGGTGACAAACTGCAGCCTTGCTTGATGCAAGAGGAGCTAAAGGTAATGTTGGCTAAGTCGGGGAGGCCAGGGTGAGTCGCGATGTGTATTGTTTGCGTATTCAGTTGCTGCATACCATTTGCATAGAGGGGAGGTCAGGTAAGAGTGTGTACCTCCCCAGAGCACTGAGTGGAGCACCATGCAACAGGTGTGGCCCGAAGACGTGGGAGGGGCATTGTAGTGGAGCGGGAGTGCAGGGAAAACCTCTCCAAGCACACAATAGGGCGCGTGAGAGTGATGGCGCTTGTTGACGCACAGAGGATGGGCACGCCAGGCAGGAACAGTGTGGGAGTCGTGACGAGGCGATGCCACGCACCATAGAATCATGTAGGGTGCAGGGGATCCCGAGCATGCAGGAGGAGAAGACAGGAGATGCCGATGTATGCGGACGGTAGATGAGGTTGAGTCTCAGTTAGGGAACTGTCACAAGAGCTCGAGCATACCGACGACCTCAAAGGCGAAGTCCAGCTCAACCGGGGAGAGTGGTTACAGACCTGCTTCAGATTTTCATTACTATAGTAGTGCAGTGGCTCTTTTCCTTTTTACTGATTTGTGCCGCAAAACTTTGAGCAACAACAATCACGTACAGAAGAATTATGATGAACACCCAAAAAAATTCTTAGAAAAAACTGTATTAAATCTAGAAAGTTGGTTTTCATCTGGCTCATTTAAAAATGCTTTAGATGATACCCAGAGTTTCAAATTTTTGTAAGGAAAGCTCAAGTTGTTGTAGGTAACAAAAAGGGGGAATTTAAGGGCACCCATAACCTGCTCTAGATCCGTATGCCATAAACCATCCACCTAGAAATCAAGAACTACTCCATGTAAGGGGATAGGTATGAGATGGATATTTGTCCACAAGAGATTTAAATCTGATTCATAAAAAATATATCTCTATTAGGATATGGATATGGACATACATACCTATTCAAGAGGTAGTTCGATTCAATCCACAATGGAGCCATCTCCTTGATTATGACGTCACTTAGTGGGGGACCAGATAGGTATTTGGACTTTACAAATATGCTTGGATCTTTTGCATATTCATATCATCTATCGTGTCATATTTCTCATTTGATTAGTTTATGTTAGTTACATTAGATTATATATTCCATATGCAACAATCTTGTTTTGCCATAAACATCTGCATCGCATCATAAGTCATCACCTGTAATGGATGCCAAAACTACAATGTCAATATTGTTTGTAATGGGTGCCAAGCGTCATATGACATTGATGTGAAGGAAGAGCTTTGATCCAAAAAAAACTCACCGTGTCATCCGGTTTACACCACAAGCTGGTACTCTAGAATGACAAGATACAGTGGAGACAATAATTTCCTATCAACATAAGCATGGTGAAGTAACCTTCTATCCGTTGTGTAAACACCCAAAATTTTCTCAAAAGATTTGACCTTTTAAAATTTGTCTTTTTAAAGAAAAAATACATTTCTAGATCTTTTAAGGTTTTTCAAATAAAGATACCCTAAACGAACCCATTTTTTCATCAAAATTTTGTAGTAAACTCAAAATAACGGTATTTTACACCCTCTCAAAAAGAGTAAATTTTGACAAAAGGCCAAAAAAATTATCACTCTGCCCTCAATGCCAAATTGGTAGGATTTTGCTATTTCAAAATATTGCCTTCAAAGAAAAAATGGTTTCAAAAGATTGCCAAAAGAGAATCAAGAAAAGTAGAATTCCTGAATGCTAAGATGAAAGCATAGAGCCCCCCAAAATAAATGAAGGTCCTCCAACAAATGGACCAAATCAAATTAAGTGACATATGCTGCTAGCCTAATTCAAATCAAGCCCAAAACAATCAAATTCAAATCAAAGGTGTTGGCCATCCAACCAAATCAAGTTAAACCAAGAACGAGATTGACTACAAGAAAAGCCAAGTTCGACCAAGTCAAGAACAAAGAGAACTTAATCGGGTCAAAGTGGACAAACCAAGGCCATAAAGCAAGCCTTGATCCAATCTGATCAAAGACGAGTCAAGCCACATGACCAGCCAAGCTAGAAGCAGATTGCATCAAAGGACTTAGCTTAGTCAAAGGTAGCCAAAGGTTGTAACAAAACCACCCAAGGGTTGCACCAAAGAGGATGGATCACACCAAGCTCGGCTACAACAAGTGGAGAGATACACCAAAGAGTGAATCAAGGCCAAGGATCATATCATGTCACAGGCTAGATTAAGTCAAAAAGGGTCAAAGCAAGGCCAATACAATGGCCTAGTGGGATAAGTCAAAGCCAACACCCATACATTGGACAAAGACCAAGGTTGCACCTAGACCCGAGTTGCATCAAGTCCACTCCTAGCCAAGGGCGAGCCACCAAACTTGGGCGGATAGCACCTAGGGTTGCAACAAGCCCACATAGACCAAGAGAGGACCACCACCAACCCCAAGTGAACCCATGTGCAGCCATGTGACCAGCAACCACTCTTGGATTAGATCAAAGTTGGGAAAAGCAGGAAGCTCCAAGCCCAAACCCGTGGAAGATCCTAGAGACTCTCCTTGAAAGCTATAAATAGACCCCTTGGGGGCTGCTCTAGAGAAAAAAATAAAAGAGGCAAAGAAGAAAAATTAAGAGAGAAAATCCTAGCAAATTGAGAGAGCAAGAGAGAGAGGGGAGGAGGAGAGGAAGGAGTCGTCCCCCTTAGGGTGGAGGTGTTGCCCCAAACCACCGGTCTTCCAAGCCTTCAAGGTTCTTCAATCAAGGTTGATTCCTTACCATATCTTCTCCTTTTCTTCTTTGATTCTTCAATTCCATTCAATGTAAGTTGTAATTAAAGACAAATGTCTCCAAAGCCTCGTAATATTTGAGGAGAAGTGCTGCCAAAATTCATCCAAGATCATTGGTAAGATTGTCTATCACATGTTCGATTTCAGGTTTGCTTCTACCTCGATATACATCGTAAAACTTATACTCTCTCATCTCTTTTATGCTTAAGATATAAATAATTTCCTTTAATTATTACACTTTCTCCTAATAGAATGAAGTCCTCAACCCAAAATTCTTTGGATGATCATTTAACACATTAAAGTTCAATCGGATGCATGCATTAGCCTTGTAAACAGAAAACTTTGTTTTTAGTATCCTACATTTGTCTAATCATTAATTTCTCAGCCTTTGTCTATAAACCAAAAACTCTGAAACTTGGTCCACAACTTACTCACACACTGACCAACACACCATAAATTTTTCAAGAATTTTAGGTGCGGCAAAGGTTGTAAATAAAATCAAAGAAAACTAAATAAAAATTGAGATAGACCTAACACCACTGCACATACTTCAATGGAGCCTAGGTAAAACTCCCTTAACTCTGTCTGAATAGATTCAAAAATTCTAAAAATGGTTTCGCTAGAAATATGATTTTCATAGCTTTCCAACTTGACTAATTTTATAAAATTATAAGATTTATGTGCAGATATACAAGCATTTTTTTAAGTATTTATATTTCTATCACAGAGTCTATCCCGAGTTCCATGTCTCAGAACTCCGCAGATTTAATTTTGTTCATTCTCTTAACCAAAACAAAAATATTCTAATGAACTTCACATCTAGGCCTAGCCTCGATGAATTTTTTGGGATTTTTCGAATCCTATAAAATACAAAAAAAAATAGAAATATGAGTTGGTGGAAACAAAACTAGTTCTATTTTTCAGAACTAAAATTGAATTTACCCAAGGGAATGATCAAAGGGTTTTGAAAAATCCGTTTTAATTTAAAAAATTCAAAAATACAACGGATCACAAATCACTTTCCTAAACGTCTAGGCTGACTCTTGCGCATCGGTTCAACAAGGCTTATGACGATAAGATTACACTTATCCATAATCGCCAAACGAAGTTAGAAATCATCTTTGCAAGTTTGAGAAAACTTGATAGCACGCTCGCGCTTTGTTTTGTAAATTTGATTTCAAGTCAATCCTAGACTTGAAACTTATTTACATCAACAAATTTGGCGTGCCCGGTGAGACCTAGATCTTAGAAAAGTTATTTTAATCCGGTCACTTTATTTCGAAACAAATCAACTCCAAAACCTTATTTTAAACTCTTTTGAAAAACTTGATCAAAATTTTGAAATTTTCCAGCACATTCACCATGTCAAGTGTGGATTATTCTTTTAAAAATATGTCAAGGAAGGCCTCATCAAACTTCACATCGGTTTTTCAAAACCATGAAAGTCTTTTCAATCCCATGAAGATAGAATCATCTCTCTAAAACGAGAGTTGAGAGAGATACAAATCGAAAGATAAATTATTGCTCTAAGCCAAGAGGTCAAGGCACATTGTTCCCATGAGAAATAATCTCGGGTCCATAGGGAGACAAACCATGCTTGAAAAACCAAACCAACCTCAAGATCCGATGAAGGATATAAGGCCACAAATGTAGCAAGTGTTGGGATCAAACCATCCCTTCCTAACCTTATTAATCATCCACTTCCAAATGCCCCTTTGTCCATAGAAAATCCAAAAAAAAATTATATTTCAAAAAAAAATCTGGAAAATCTTCAAAATTCAAAAACATTTGAAAATCAAAAAATTGAAAAAGATGAAATTCTGAAAATTGAAAATGAAAATGAAGTCTACATTTCTAAACACACAAACGAAGTGGGGCATGAAGTTCTCTTCTCACAAGTCACCCCAAAAGTTTCAAAACTTCCAGTCTGATGGGTTTCATTCCCATGAGCACTACTTCACACACTTTAGAGGTTTTCTCTCTCAAAGAAACACAAACAAAGGAAAATGAGTGTTACACACACATAAGCTTGGAGGATGAAATAACAAACATATCAAAGCAACCGGAGCTTGAAGCCATGTATTAGCTCGAGCCACTTTAGGACGCGTACAAGGAAGCTTGTTCTCACCATGTAAAGGTAGTCAAGCTCAAAAAATGTATGCCTGAAACTCAATTCTCCAAAACTCCCTACTCGATCCTCCCTTTCTTAGTGTAGGATTGATAAATCATTTGTATGCATTTCATGTACCAAATCACACTCATACACTCACAAGCCCATGAAATGTGCCAAAAGATGTGGATTTTCAAGGTACGCCGAATATCCTGCACCAACAAAATGAAAATAAAATTCAAAACTTGGTAGACATGATTATTCCTTAGGCATATATCGATATCCTAGGTACACCTAATCCTACCATGCATAAACAAATTCCCTTGAACTTAGGTTTGTATCATAAATCCAAGTCTACAATCATGCCTTCCCCCAACATCCACAAGCCCACCAAGGGACCGAGCATTGTTTTCCTTGGGATCCATATCTTTTCATCTTGCAAGAGATCAAACATGCTCTCCCTTCGCATACACATATACATACACACACATCGTCCACTCCTAAGGGCACATTGGATTGTACCTAGGATCTATCATAAAGATATCAACCAAACCACGCCTCGGATGCGCATCCTTCATGCACCCAAACTCCTGGATCCTCCTTGGACATAAGGCTAACTCCAGGTTTTGTATATTGTGTATAAGTTATCTCCAAAATCCAAAAAAAATCTGAAAAAAAAAAACCAAAAATACAAAAAAATAATCAAAAAGGAAAAAGAAAAATCAAAAACATTTTGTTGAAAGAAATGCCAACTCCTGTAGAGATTATTTGAGTGATGTCAATTTACATGAACTTCCTCAAAATCAACAAAATCTTTGACTTGGGCAAACATTCAAGTTCCCTACAAGGTGACCAACATGGGAAACAAACCTATCCCAAAACGCATCAAAGCTAGAATCATATCATGCATATCCCTAGTTCATATCAAAACCAAGATGTCCATGACATAGATAATGTATGGGTCATTCATGCATCTCATTAAAAATCATTCATGACATGCCATAATAGGGGTCGGCCATAGTGTGAATGCCCATGTCATCTCCTCTAAACTAAGGGCATGTAGAGTGCATTCCCTAAACACATTTCATAAAGACTTAAATATATTCATCATTTCGTAAAGCATGTATCTTCATCATCTCATATAGAAATACATTTTACATGTCATGCATCCCATGCACATCATTCACCCATAATAGGCTCACAAAGTGGCGGCTCAAGTGGGAATGTTGATATGTCATAGAGGGGACAAAACAAAAACCAACAATGCATATTGGCTAATTGATGCCTAGAAAAGAAACTTGGTAGACCCTATAAATGCCTAATATCAAAAAGATATGATATTTATTGTCTACCACAAATTCTTTTGAAATGATTTTTGCAAATGTATCTTCTTTAATTTCTTAAAGAAATGACCAAGTTGAATATAGGCCTCTTAACTAGGGATTGATGCTCTATGAAAAGTGGAGTGTTTTCAAAATCATTAAATGACGTTTCAAAAATCCTTCTATTACAAGATAGGGCCTAGTTCGAAATAGCAAAATATTTTCAAATAGTATATGCTATTATGAAATAGGGCATACTTGATTAGACCGAGTACCTAAAGGGATAAGTTGTTTCCCCGACTCATTCTCTCCAAAGAAAAATTAGCAAAAGTCAAAAGAGAAAAAGAAAGAAAATAAATCTCCAATATAGAGGTCTTCCTACAAAAGAAAAAAAAAGTCAAAGCTCAAAGAGCAGTTTTCCTCCAAATCTCCTCTTCCTTATTACAAACACCCAAATTTTTTTTTTTTGCCTCTTAGGAAATTAACTATATTTTGCAATTTTGGGTTTTTGAATAAAAAAAAAGAGCATCAAACGAGTGTGTTTTGGCAACAACATTTTATGAAAGCCTTAAAATGATGAAAGAGTGCTTCTCTTTCTGAAAATTTTGAATTTGGACAAAATTGGATAAAAATAATGATTTTGCCCTCAACAATGGAAAAGCAGGATTTTGTTTCCCGAAAAGATTTATGTTGGAAAGTATGTTGAAAACTTGCCCTTTGAAAAGATATAGGTATCAAAGAGACAAGTTGACACTTGAAAAGGAAGGTGGACGCTCAGAAAGGAAAAGTGAGCATTAAAAAGGGAAAGTGAGCTTCCTAGAAAGAAAAGCTCATACTTGGAAAGAAATCAATTTCCAAAGGGTAAGGTTGGTATCATGAAAAGAAATGAAAGATTGATGCAATAATAATGGCTTCCGAAGAGAAAAGGTTTGGTATCGAAGGCATTTGGTAGCATGTCCATATTAGGTTTGGTTGTTAGAAACATGCAATTGATATAGGGATTGGTATCCATTTTGCATTATGATCCTATTGTTATATTATCTTGATGCTAACAATGGTTGTTAGTATTCCAACACTCATGAAGGGAATCCAACGAGCATGAAGGTTGGTTTTCAAAAACGTAACATAGGTCACTTGAACACGTTCATAGTGGGTAGGCATGTAACATTGATTTGCATAACCACGTTCATGACAAATATGCAGATAATAGGGGACTGTTTAAATACTCTTATAGGTATAACATTAAGAGATTCAGTCGAGATCATCATGTGAACTTATCGATTCCCTCAAAGTGGTCATTTATACTTTGTGTTCAGCCTCCTCCTGTTAAACTTTTGAACCTGTTAAACTTCTGAATTAGTCTTGTTATATAAAGATCTTTCTTAGCAAAACGCATCTCGAAGTTCAATACAGCAAGCTGTATCTAGGCACATAAAACATTTGGTGCATGAGTTCATACTCAAACGTTTGTTTTCAAGTCCTCTTTTGTTTAAGAAGGAACTAATCTTCAAGGTGACCAGGTCCTAGTTCTAGAAGGAGATTCTACTGTGATGCGGTTTTGCTTCATTATTTGCATATCAAAGTAATTAAATTGTTGTAACAGCGATAAAGAACTTGGCAATAAAATCAACCTCTGTAACACGAGGTTAATCATGAACCCATACGTTCCAAGGGGGAGGAAGTACCTCTGTTGAACAAGCAAAGATTTTTAACTTGCCTGGACCAAGAATTCAATTCAGAGAACTTGGTGATGAGGTAGTTTTAAAAGCACACTGGGATCAATACAAGAATGTTGTCAACAAGGATGAGAAGTGGAGGTTACTACAACTGTTTCTTCGCCATTTTCTGTTGGTATACAAGAACTGGAAGCCTACATGCTTACAATTGTCAGAGATGGCTTCATATGCCATGCATTTTGTGGATTAGACACCAAATACAGATAGCATTATTGTAGGGTGCTCTGCTTGGTATCATGCTGAAGTCATTCTTGTTGTAACACAAGAAGTTACACCGATAGCAAATATCGTTTCTTCAATGCAATTTTCCTCTGACATATTGGAGCCACCTATCAGCTTAAATGGTGCAGAGTATCTGAATGTCATCAATGTCTTATCTTTGTTAAGTCGTTCCATAGTCAATAATAAAGCATTCATCTCCTATGGAGGTATTTGAAAGTTAATGACTCTAATGAAAGTTGCTATTATCCAACTCAAGTCAGTGCCATCTATGCTCTTTGCGCATGAATAGTTATCTCCCCCTAACGTTGAGAGGATAAGATTCTTACAGAAACTATTGTTCTTTGTGGTATCTGAAAATTCAAATGTTATAAGTTTGGAATGTAAAACAACCGTGTGTTACCCAACACGCAAACCGGTGGCCTTATTTTCCCCAGATCACGTTCAAAGCTTATCCAACTCAGATGCAATCAAAAGGAGGATCATGCTTATCAAGTACAGGTAACGTTCAAGGCTTATCCAACTTAGATGAAATCAAAAGGAGGATCATGCTTATCAAGTACAGATCACGGTCAAGCTCATCCAACTCAGATGAGATCAGGTGGAAGATCGAGCTTATCAGAACAGGAACAGAATCAGGCTTATCCAAACCCATAGTAGATAGGCATCCGTGAGCCTATAAAAAGGCCCTCCCAGGTGTTGCAGGAACCATCAAACATCCACTGCAAAACACCAATCCGTGAACAGTAGAAAACGCAGGAAAGAGAGAGAGAGAGAAAGAGAAGAAAGGAGGATGAGAAGAAAAACAGGTTCGCCCTGCTCCGTCGTTCGACGTCTGCTCATGGAGGTTTCTCGATCACGTTAGAAGTTCCACATCATCTTCCTCTTCGATTCCACAGGTTTGAATCAATCGTTGTATGGATATGATCAATGAAAAACTCAAAACCTGAAGGTTTTGCAGAAAATTTGCATAAAGACTGAACTAAGGATCGTGTTCATGATCGATACAAAACATGAATATTTATCCTTTAATCTTCATGAATAGGATAAAAACAATACACCTTTATGATTTACATGAATTTTAGGATTGGTTACAGGTTGAAGATAGTTCCAAACAATCAAGGGAACACTTTGAATTTTTCTGCAATTTTAAACTTCTGAAATCGTACGATCGCACACACCTAAACACGGATTTGTTTTGAACGAATGGATGATCCAATCAAGTCAATTTTTGGCACGTTTGATTTAGGCATATCACTGATTACCGGATAAAATTTTAAGATTTTATACGATCGTTTACATGGTTAATTAAATCCGTGAACTTTGGCAAAAATCAGATTTTGTTCTGCAAAAACAGAAAGTTTAGAGACATGTGTCTGTTCTTTTATTCATATCTCCGTAAATACTGAATTGAATTACATGAAAATTGATGTTTTGGAAAGGTAACATCCAGAGCTTTTCAACAAAATAAATTTCACTGAATTTAGATGTTTGAACGCGGAGATATGCCTATTTTTCTGAGTCTTTGAATCACAGACATAAAATTGTTCCGAGTTTCTGAATAGTCATTGATTTCAGATTTAATTCTCTTGATTTATAGCTTGAAAATAGAAAAAATAAAAATATTTTATGATCCTGCACATGTATGCCTAGCTTCTGTGAAATTTTTAGAATTTTTACGAATCTAAAAGTATTTTTAAAAAAATCAGAGAACGGGTCTCTAAAACAGAACAGTTTTTGTAATTTGTAAAACCTGAAATTTTCAAAAATCGGGAACTTAGTCACGTTTTTTAGAATCGGGTTTTGCTTTTCCAAATTTAACGGATTTCAAATATTTTCCAAGAGTCTAGGCTGACCCTTGAGTGCCGGTTCAAGAAGACCTACGTCGAAAAGATCTCACTTGTCCACAATCGTCTACGAAAGTCAGAAAACTAAACTTTGTTAGTTTAAGTAAACTAACTGGCACGCACGTGCACACGACATAGTTCGAGAGTTTAATTTCAAATCCTAAAAGATTTTGAAATAAAAATTCACGTCTACACTTATACCACGGGACGCTTCAAAAGGGACCGTGTGAAACTCCCCTCATTCCCTTACCATTTATCCCAAAAGAAAAAAAGTTTGTCATTATGATCCTAAAGTATGAATAGAATCTATCAATTTGGATCTTATTTTTGTTTGACGATTAGCCTTCTATAGTGGAAAATGGAGTTTTGAAATGTTGTTGAGTTTTTCCAACAATAAAAACCTCTACTAAGTAATTTTGCATTAAAACCAAAGTGAAGGGAAATATAGGAGATGAAAGTCCATTCTGATAGAAACAAAAAGAAAGTATTCCTTTCGAAATAATTTTTACAAAAAACTCAAGCATCAAGCAAATGAACATGGAGGCCATCCCACTTACGGCAGCCAGCTTTCATGGGAGCTCCCCCAAATAAATCATGTAGATCTCAAACATACATGATTCATCCTTTGCATTTCACACATCTTATGTACATGTGCATTCATAGATGGCCTTATTTATATATGATTCTTGCATTTGTCAACTACTATCCTAGTTGAGTCATCTTTTGCTAGAAATCCTCTTCCCCATCGGAAATAGGATAACCCAAGTCGAAGAAATGAATCCCTTAACAAAAAAATGAGAAAGTTCATGAAACCTTCATTCAACTCAAATCAATTCTATCATTCAAAAAAATAAAAAAATTTATGTGTGTTATTCTTTAACATTATTGATTAATGACAAAGTGGAGCATATGTAAACACCCAAAAATTTCTCAAAAAGATTTGATCTTTTTAGAATTTTTATTTTTTCCAAGAAAAATTGCACTATTAGGTCTTTTAAGATTTTTCAAATAAAGATACCTTAAACGAACACATTTCCTCTCCAAAATTTTGTAGGAGATTCAACATAAAGGTACTCTGCACCCCTCTAAAGAAGATTCAATTTTGACAGAATGACCAAAAAATGACTCCTTAAGGCCAAATTGGCAAAATTTTGCTATTTCAAAAGATTACCTTCAAAGAAAAAATGGTTTCAAACAATTTTTCAAAGAAACAAATGAAAATGAGATATTGGGAACCAAACCTACAAAATGTTTGCAAAATGAAAAATTCATAAATTTATAAAATTTATAAAATCTCTAAAATAAAACCAAACAAATCCAAATTAAGATCTTAAAAACTCGTCAGATCGAGGATAGTCCTACACCAGAACCCTACACTAATCAAAGAGTTAAAGCGGTCCAAGATCCTACACCCAAGGGTCAAAGAGGTTCGAGACCCTACACCTATCAAAAGGGTTAAAGCGATCTGACACCCTATACCCATGAAAGGGTTAAAGTAGTTGAAACAATAAATGACTAATCACAAAGCGAAAGCAGGTCACCCATGTAAACAAACAATGGGGATGAGACTTAATTGTAATCTAAAAGAATATTTATAAATTTTCTTAAAACTCAATGTTTTCAAATATATCTTAAAGAAATAGTTTTAAATAAAACATTTGAAACCATAAATCTTACTTGAAAAGCAGAATTCCTAAAGGTTAAGATGAAAGAAGGAGAGTCCGAAAGAAATAGAGGTCCTCCAACAAATATATCAAATCAAATCAAATCAAATTGGGCGACACATGCAGCTAGCCCAATTCAAATCAAGCCCAAATTAATCAAATTCAAATCAAACTTTGAAACTCGGTCCACAACTTACTTACACACCAACCAACACACCATAAAATTTTCAATAATTTTAGGTGTGACAAAGGTCGTAAATAAAATCAGAGAAAACTGAATAAAAACTGAGACGAACCTAAATGCATTACACATCCTGCAATAGAGCTTCGATAAAACTTCCTTAACTCTGTCTAAAGAGATTGAAAAATTCTAAAAATAGTTTCATTGGAAAGATTATTTTCATAGCTTTCTAACTTACTAATTTAATAAAATTACAAGGTTTATGTGCATATATACACACATTTTTCTAAGCATCTATATTTCTATCAGAGAGTCTATCCTTAGTTCCAAGACTGGGAACTTTATGGATTTAATTATGTTCATTCTATGAACCAAAAACCAAAACAAAAGTACAACAACAACTAAGCCTTTTCCCATACTAGACGGGGTCGACTACATGGATTCTTTGTTTCCACAGATCCCTATCATGTGCCATGTTAGCAGTTAACTCCCAATAAGCTAGATCATTCTTTATTGTTTCTTTCCAACACTTTTGTGGTCATCCTCTACCTCTTTTAATACTTTCCAAATTTAGTTTTTCTAACCTCCTTACAGGTTCTTCTTTTGATCTTCTTTCTATATGTCCAAACCATCTTAAATAATGTTCTCTCATTTTATCCTCTATTGGTGCCACTCCTAATTTGTTTCTAATAACCTCATTATGTATACGGTCTTTTCTTGTATGACCACTCATCCATCTCAACATCTTCATTTCTGTCACAGATATCTTTTGTACATGTTGATGATTAACTGCCCAACACTCAGAACCATAAAACATGGCAGGCCCAATTGCTGCTCTATAATATTTACCTTTTAACTTTAATGGTATCTTCTTATCACAAAGAATACCAGATGCTCCTCTCCATTTTAACCAACCAGCATTAATTCTATGTGTAACATCTCCATCAATTCTTCCATCACTTTGAAAAATTGACCCTAGGTATTTAAAACTTTTCTTTTGAGGAATGCAATGTGTGCCAATTTTAATTTCCATGTCCTCTGAAGTAACTAAATGATCAAACTTGCATTCTATATATTCTGTCTTTGTTCTACTAAGTCGGAGGCCTTTGCTTTCTAATGTTTCTCTCCATAGTTCCAATTTTCTATTAACTTTTTCCTTAGACTCCTCCACTAATACAATGTCATCTGCAAATAACATACACCAAGGTACTTCATCTTGAATATGTTTTGTTAACTCATCCATCACCATTATAAATAAGTATGGACTTAAAGTTGATCCTTGATGTAACCCAATATTAACTTCAAAGAAGTCTGTCATTCCTTCATGAGTCCTCACACATGTTTTTGCACCATCATACATGTCTCTTATAAGGTTAATATATGTCAATGGGATACCTATTTTTCCAAAGTTCTCCAAAGAACCTCCCTCTGTACCCTATCATAAGCTTTTTCTAGATCAATAAATATCATGTGAAGGTCTTTCTTTTTTGCTCTAAAATGTTCCATAAGACGTCTCAAAAGGTGAATCTCTTCAATAGTAGATCTGCCTGGCATGAATCCAAATTGGTTCTCTATTGTATTTGATACTTGTCTTAACCTACGTTTGATAATTCTTTTCCATAATTTCATAGTATGACTCATTAACTTGATACCTCGATAATTCACACAATTTTGAATGTCTCCCTTGTTCTTATATACGGGTATAAGTGTATTTGCTCTCCATTCCTCGGGCATCTTTTTGTTTTTCCATATTTCATTAAATAGTCTTGTGAGCCAAGTGATTCCTATTTCTCCTAGTATTTTCCAAACTTCTATAGGAATATTATCTGGTCCTACCGATTTACCACTCTTCATATGTTTAAGAGCCTCTTTGACTTCATTCTTTTGAATACGTCGGTAGAAATTGTGGTTTATATACTTTTCTGACTTGGCTAAATTTCCTAAACTAATACTAACATCTTTATTTTCATTAAAAATATTATAAAAATAGTTTTTCCATCTATTTCTTATATCATCATTTGCCACTAGAATTTTTTCATCCTCATCTTTTATGCATCTAACATAATTAAGATCTTTAGTTTTCTTATCTCTAGCCCTAGCTATCCTAAAAATATCTCTTTCACCCTCTTTTGAGTTGATTTTTTTATATAAGTCCTCCCAAATCTTAGCTTTTGTTTCACTAACGGCCTTTTTTGCTTCCTTCTTTGCTTTCTTATAAGCTTCTAAAGTTTAACTAGTTTTCTTAGCATAATGTAATTTGTAACATGCCCTCTTTGCCTTATTTTATTTTGTACTACTTCACTCCACCACCAAGCTTCTTTTTGTGCCGGTACACCTCCCTTAGATACCCCTAACACATCTTTCTCCATTTTCCTAATATGTATAGCCATATTGTTCCACATATCACAGGGTGTGCCAACATAATTCCAAACATCTCCTTGAAGGACTTTTTGTTTAAATATATCTTCTTTCTCGCTTTTGAGGTTCCACCATTTAGTCCGAATAGCTCGATGCACTCTTTTCTTCTTTGTCCATTTTTTTATTTGTAAATCCATAACTAAAAGTCGATGTTGGGTGGTTAAGCTTTCTCCTGGAATTACCTTACAATCTTTACAACACGCTCTATCTTTTTTTCTACAAATAAAGTAATCAATTTGTGTTTGTGATAAGCCACTCTTATAAGTAATTAAATGTTCATCTTGTTTTTTGAAGATTGTATTGACTATAAAGAGATCAAATGACATAGGAAAATTTAAAATCTCCCTACCTTCCTCGTTTATATCCCCAAAACCAAAGTTTCCATGAATCTCTTGATATCCTAATGCCTCTTTACCGACATATCCATTTAAATCTCCTCCTAAACAAATCATCTCCCTTTGTGGAATCTTTTGAAACACCTTATCTAACTCTTCCCAAAAAACTGTCTTTATACTATCTTCTAGTCCTACTTGGGGTGCGTAAGCACAAAGTATATTCAAAACCTCTGCTCCTAACACTAATTTCAACGTCATGATTCGGTCACCATATCGTTGTATGTCTACTACACTCCTTTAAATCTTTATTTATGATAATACCAACTCCGTTTCGCGCCTTTTCTTTACCTGAGTACCATAATTTAAAACCTATATCCTCTATCTCCTTTGCTTTTTCTCCAACCCATTTTGTCTCTTGTAAACATAGAATATGAATCTTTCTCCGAATCATAGTATCTACCACCTCCATTAGCTTACCCGATAATGTTCCGATATTCCAAGAACCAATACGAATCTTATTATCTAGGACTAGCTTCCTTACCCCCCGCATCCGTCCATAATCAAAATGCGGAGACCCTCTCTGAAAATTTTTCACTACATTCGGGCGGCAATGTAGCGGGACTAACTTCTTTACTCACACCCGTCCATGATGTGGGAACCCTCTCTGCAATTGATTCACTACATTCGGGCCAAAATATAGTGGCCCTTGCTTACTTCTTACTGCATTCGGGCTCTACAGCACGTCGCTAGGCGAGGAAGCTTCCAATAAATTTCATTTGGGCCTAGCCTATGTGAATTTTTTGGGATCTTTAGAATCTCACAAAATACAAAAAAGTATAAACATTTGTTGCTGGAAACAAAACTGGTTCTATTTTTCAAAACTGAAATTGAATTTGGCCAAGGGAATGACCAAAGAGTTTTGGAAAATCCGTTTCAATTAAAAATTTGTTTCAAAAAGACACTAGATCACAAATTACTTTCCTAAGCATCTAGGTGACCCTTGAGTATCGGTTCAAGAAGGCCTACGATGATAAGATCCCACTTGTCCACAATCGCTAAAAGAAATCAGAAATCATCTTTTCAAGTTTGAGAAAACTTGAAGGCATGCTCACGCTTTGTTTTTTAAATTTGATTTCAAGTCAATCCATAGACTTGGAACTTATTTACATCAACACCTTGCACATTCGACTTTCAACCAAACAAATATCAAGGGCAAAGGGGGATGTCCACTAGTAGAAGACGAAAGGTTTAATAGTAGTAAGGAACGCCAGCAAACGGCCTATATTTGTAATAGACGATGAATAAACAAGAAATCCTATAAAATATCCTTGATCAATTAGAAGCATATCGATCTAAACAACCACTAATCTTGAGGCCCGAAGATCACTTAAAAGCATCTTCTACCGACTGACAGTATATCGATCCGAAGGAGAACCATTCCTTTAGGAAACCCAAAATACGCTTGAGGGACAACTAAAGAAACTTGCTGAACCACCCAAAGGAGGAGTGTTCAACCCTATGGTGAAGCAAGATTCACTGAATTCATGCCTCAGGATCTATTGATGGAAGTGAACCTCGAAAGAACTAAAAAGTTGAGGTCGACTAAAATCAAAACTCTGCTTCATCCATATGATAATACAAAGATTGCTTTATATGATAATACTATTAGATGTTAGGGTTATCCCTAAAACTCATAGAGTTTAGATTACCGTTGAAGGAAGGACACCTACCATATAAGCAACCTACAAAGAGGTTTAATCCAAACGTGCTATCAGCTATAAAAGCCAAACTGAAAAGATTGCTATCAACAAAAGTCATTCGACCGGCCAAGTATGTAAGATGGCTCTCTAACGCAATACCAGTACGAAAGAATGGAAAATTGAGGATTTGCATAGACCTATGCAACCTCAATATCATCACCGTGAAGGTTGAATACATAATGCAATTGCTGATATATTGATAGATACAGTGTCGATACATGAGATGCTATTATTCATTGATGTAGCATCATGATACAGCCAAATCGTTGTTAATGAACCTGACATCCTAAAAATTGCATTCAGGTGTCCAGGAGCCACCGCTATTTTCGAATAGATGATAATACCATTCGAACTCAAGAATCAACCTACTAATGTGCCATAAATTACACTCTTGATCTGATTGACAAAAACATGATGTTATATATTGATGATGTGATGGTGAAATCCATTGACCTCAAGCAACCCCATTTCGGCCTAGTGCAAGCTTTCAAAAGAATGTGCGCTTACTAATTACTGAAGATGAATCCATGAAGTGTACATTCATTCAGTCTTGATAATAGGGCATTTCTTTGGGTTATTAGTTCGTAACAAGGCATAAAGACTAAAGCCATGGCAATCATGGAAGCGAGGCTGCCAGACAACAAACACAAGTTAAGAAGCCTACTTAGGCAGATTAACTTCCTCATTGTTCGTAGCTAATTCAGTTAGAAAATGAAATCTTTCTCACCATTACTGAAACTCGAAGATACTGTGAAACTTGTTTGGGATAGAAGAACATAGAGCATTTGACAAAATCAAGCAATGGTTAGCGAATCCACCTGTCCTAATTCTACTAGCACTTGGCAAGCCTTTGAATTATATATTTTGGATACCAACAAGTCAATTGGATGTCCGCCTGTGCAGGACTGTCGACAATGGAAAAGAAAGAGGTATATTTTATTTGAGTTGATTTCTTAATAAAACGGAGTTTCAAAATGTCCATGTAATAGAACTTATGCTTGTCTTTATTTTTATGCCACGTCAGCATGTCCATGTAACACATATGCTAGATAACCCAATACTTAACTAAATCGATGCAATGCTAACCTAAGGTTTCAAAAGTGTTGCATAAATCCCTTAAAACTGTTGTAAATGTTACAACCTTATATGATGATTATCAAACAAAAAAGTGGGTATCCTTTGTGAAACTAATGCAAAATGTCACAAAAATGATGAACAAAATTAGATATTAGTTACAGGACTGAACAAGGAACCATAAATGACTAAAAAGTTAAAGAGTTTTTGATGCTTGCTAAGTCGAATGCTAGTACTTTGTTTTCCCTTTCAACCAATCATTACAGGTTTGGAAGATCTAGAAAGGAAGTGTAACTACATCCTTTTCATTTTAAGAATGGGGTAGTATGTGTATCAATATGGAGGTTATTCTCTATATATTGTAAAGCTTGGTTGTGTATACAAATTTTAGGTTTTGTGGAACCCTCTACTTGTATTCAGACTTCTAATTATTTGAAAGTGAATCAAAACTAAGTTTCGGAGCACTCACATCTTATTCATTCTCCTTTTTACATTGTGGGTCCTATTCAAGTTCTTTTCACAATCACCTTCCTGTGCAATAAATTGCCCTGTTAATAAAAGGAGAAATATCATGCACGCTTGAATTGAAATGTGAGCATGAAAGGAGTTCTTATTCCCATTGGTTTTTTGTCCTAATTGGATTGGGACGGGTTCTAAAACGGATATGGTCTTTAAATTAGATTTGGTATTCTAATTGGGACAATGACCTAAAGTGGGTACAGATCCTAAATGAAGTATGGGACTAAATACAGATATGGATCCTAAATAGTATGGATCTAAAATGGATATGGATCTCTAAATGGGAATTTAGATTTTGAGACGGGTATGAACTCTATAATGAGTCGATATGGGGTCTATGTATGTTAGGCATGGATGATTCTATTTGGATGACCCTAAGATGCAAACAAATATATTATGATATGCTGAAATTTCAAGAACAGGCCTAAGTGTAGAAGTTATATTTGAGATGCAGAAATTATTTCTAAGCATGTTGTAATTAACCTAAGATGCAAAATATATTAAGTGGTGGAATATATACGTTATGATGAATGTTGAAGTGTTTATGTGTCATGCAAAATTAATACTAGTGATGCAGAAGTTTGGAAAGTATGGGGAATCGATGTAACTAATTTTATGGGATGCATGCAAATGGTAGCACAAGGAAGTATTGTATCCTAGTTAAGATGTAAGATTTAATCTAAGATGCAATGGTTTAAAAGAAATATGGAACAAGAATTCACTAGGATGATACAAGAATTTAAATTAAGGCTATGTAAGAATTTTTATGCCCAACTAGGATGAAATGATTCCAAAAAAGTCAATATGCCTAAGGATGAATTTGACTAAGTGAGATCAAGGTACGATATGTAGGTTGAGATGAGGTTAGTCAAGGTACAATTTGTAGGTTGAGATGAGGTTATTAATGCCCTAATGCTGTAGCTAGGATGTAAGAATCATAAAATCAGATTTGTAATTATAGCTAACAAGTTAAAGATGCAAAGATGAGGATGTGATGAGGCGATGGCCCTAAAACCAAAAGTTCATATTGTAAAAGAGGTTTCTAATGAGTTTGTGGTTCTCTAAGGGAACTAATAACAAACGGTGGGTATCTAGTTAAACTAAAATAGAAAATAGCAAGGATGATTGAATTAAAGACTAAGGTAAAGAAGAAGATATATCAAGATAAAGGAGAGATGGATATTTATGTGGTCTTAGGCCAAAGGTGTAGTGGATTGGTATCAACTATGCAAGACCAGTGTTGGGTATGTAAGAAATCAGCCGATGCTTTGATGATTTAAGAGAGCGATGGATGCAATTGGTGAGTGTAATGATGGGTCAATGATGACTTAAATGCACTTATGATAACTATTATGATCTAATAATGATAACTATGATGATCTAATTATGATAACTTTGATGATTGAAATGCAATGATGAAAGAAACAAGGAAGACAAGAGAAATAAATGTGGGATCCTTGGAACGACTATTGGAAAAAAAGTTGGTCGGCCATCTCTTAGAAGCAACTGACCCTTCTTTTGATTGGCTTTTCACGTTTGAGCATACTTGGGTTTGGGAGGCTCTCTCTCGATGATGGACCTCTCTTGATTAACACATCCTCACTATAAGAAAGGAAGTATAAAGAAAGAGAGAAGAAGAAGGAGACACCCCTTTGTTGAATCTTATTGAAGCGCTTGGGCAATGGAGAAATATATACAATAGGAGGCTAAGGGGATCCAGCCCCTTAGAGATAAGACAAAACTAGATTTTGATCTCTTTAAAATCTCTAACAAATAAAAAAAAGTACTTTAAAGCTTTAAAATACATTTCCCTTTGATTTCAGAACCATATGTGGCTAAGTGGCTTCCTTTTTTACTTGATGGCATGGTTGGCTTGGTTGACTCTCACGTGGCTTGGAGGTTCTTTGGATGGCTCACTTCGGGTTAGAGGCTTGACATGGCTTGGATAGCTTCTCAAGGTGGTTCAATTGCAATTCAAGTGCTTGTCTTATCTTAAAACCTTGATGAAGCCTAATAATTGTTGGCCTTAAACTATCAAAGTGAAATGACCCACTGTGACTTGAAATGGAGTTGAATCTAATGAGGTGAGGTAAGCCCTGGCTAAGGTAGGCTTGGTTTGGTTCCAAATTAAATTTTTAATATATTACTTAACAAGGAAATTGACTTAAAATAAATTTTAAAACCATAACACAAGTCAACTAGAACAAATGTGAGTTCAGTGAGCTTTGGTAACCTAAGATAGGTTCAATGAGATTTAAGCTTAGTTGTGTCAAGACTTGAGTCTTATACATAAATGTACAATAAGCTTTTTTAATGTAGAGCTTTTTGGCAAAATGGTAGTGATAAGAACAAAAGGGGAGCATAACAAGTGTTTTCCATAAATTTTAACTTTTCTCAAACATTTATATATTCAATAATGTTCACAATATAAAGCCTTTATGAAAAAGAAGCCCCTTATACATATACATATATATATATATATATATATATATTGAAAACATTATTTTTGTAAATAGACCCTCATTTGGTGCCCTCAATGTGCATAAATTTATATGTGCATGTAAGTTCCAAATTTCTTATGTACAATAAATATTAAAAAAAGTCTATATTTAATATACAATATAAATATTTTTTATTTTAATAAAACCCCATGGACAACTAAAATAAAGCAAATTTGATTTTCACTCAAAAAGGTTTTCTCGATAAAAATGGGTGTAACTAAACAAAAAAAAACATGTTTATTTAAGGTTAGAAACAGCTAAGGAGGGGTAGGATACCAATTATAGCGAACCTGCTTCATAGGATAAATTTTTGGTGAAACTTACTTTGTCATCTCGAGCCAAAAGGCTTTGAAACTCTACCTGGTTTCTTCTTTCTCTTTTTCAAAAAAAAAATGTTTCTTTTCATGTGAGCTAAAATTTTTATAAAAGTCAAGACTTAGGGTCTCACATAATGTGCCTTGATCTTTTGAAAATAATTTTTAAGAATAGATTTTCTTAGGAAGAGGTTGGGTGTTTAGAGTTGCTAAGTTGTAAATCAGCGGTGCATCCTTGTACGCGAACACTTGGTCTCGCACATGATGGTGCGTGGACTCCTTGTGTCAGATGCCAATTTAGTCGATTCATCTAAGTTGAGTAGAATGAACCCCTTTTTAGGGTTTTGTGCCACTCGTACCAGTGTGTGAGACCGAACAACTCATTCGAGCAAGGGACTTAGTTGGTATCAGGCACCAATGCCATCATCAAAGACCGTCTAGTGACAGTTTCATGTCAAAGCACCTCACAGTTTGGTATCAAAGCACATCATCCCTACTCCATCTAGGTCCCGATCGGTCGTAGTGACCCACAAGGACGCTTACCCTCAAAAGGGGTCTACACGATTAGAAGGCCCACACTCGGGCGACTCAATCCAACATTGGCCCAAGGCCATACAAACGTGCAACATAAGTACTTATAAACCTCTATGATTCTGATGTGCACACTTGTGATGTGTGTGTGCTTGTACACTCCTCTAATTGTTGGTACAATTGAGCTGAAGATCTCTACTTGTGTGGCACTAGCACTCCTGGTTAATATCTCGTGATAATTTTCTCTCAACTGAGTTGGACCTCATCCTCAAGGTTATCGGGTCTACTCGAGTTCCGGCGGTACTCCTCGACTGTGCCTCAGCCCCGACTAATCCACTTCTACACATTTGGACATCTCCCTGACTGCAACAGTACTCACCTCACCTTGGATGCCTCTGCATACGAGTCTCCACCAGGCATGTCACAGATCATACCCAAGTCTCTACTTGGGGACCTACTAGGGCTTCTCTTGTACATGGGTTGCATGTACACGATTGTTGACCCAAATAAGACTGTCTTCTATCGTGAATGATGGTCTACCCTTGTACATAATAAAATGTGAGAGATAGCTCCCACAGCTTCTAGTGTGTATCATCTTCTTCCTTTAGTGCCTCCATTATGTAGGTTTAAGATAACAAGAGTGCTTTGGTTGAATGTTGGGTTTGGTAGGCAGCCAATTGAGGGACTACTACATGCAAGAGAACGACGACATTGTTTGTTGTGTGTAAGGATCAAATTCAACAGGTGGAAGGCTGAAGGCATGGGAAAGGGGTTGGTTCCTGCCGAATGGTGGATCTCATTGATGCTATCTACATGCTTCCGATGAGAGAACCGTTACATTTGATTCAGCCATTGTGACAGCGTGTGAGAGAGGATCACTCAAGGGAGGTTGAAGGGAGAGGACGAAGGGTAGCAATTCAAGACTCCTCTTCACCGGTCGACCACCTCCATTTACACGTACAATCGATCACCGGAGAGGGCAAAGGCTCCTCATGATGGTGCATGGACTCCTTGTATCGGGTACCATTATAATCGATTCATCCAAGTTGAGTAGACAAACCCCTTTTCGAGGCTTTGTGTCACCAGTACCAATGTGTGTGTACAACCGAACAGCCAGATCGAACAAAGGACTTGGCCGCCATCACTAGAGACCGTCTGTTGATAGTTTGGCATCAGATTATCTCACGGATGCTTGCTCACCTCCATCCACTGGCCCACAGTGAACCTACAACTATGCGTCATACCTGTCACCGGGTATGGTCCTCCCATTGCCAGCTTCGGTTGTCGACAGGACAGCTCCACCTGTAGGCCTAATACCCATTTCGTTGTTGACGAGATGGTGGAGTGGGTGGTATTTGAATTGCCATGGCTTGCATCCAGTTCTTCCTAAACTTTGCCTCCACGAAAAAATAGTCTGGCACTTGGGACCTATGGTGCCTCCATCATGTTCAATAGTTGCAAGGGTGTTGTATATAGCACATTATTATCATCTTCAACACCCGATTGGGGACCCTTCTCCTACATTGTAGGGAAGCAACCTGTGTTTTTTGTGGGGAGTCATGCATCCATTGGGAACCATGGCAAGCATAGCGTGGTGCTGGTCCCCGTTGCTTTCAAGTTGGTCCATCCTTTCGGTCGTTAGCTCCCGCACCCATATCTGGTTGCACTTGGATTCATCCAGCCCTCCACTTGGTCGCTGTGAACCTCCATGATTCTAGTCCCTTCCACCATGGTTTGAGCTCTCCTTCGTGTCCTTACGGTCACCCATAAGACAGCAAGATCCTTAAAAATTTAATATGGATCTTGACACATTTTGCGGGTACCAAAGTACCGAAGGAAGAGTGGTTGGCAGTCGCTACATGCTATCTTGTAGGCAACACGAAACTTTCATAGTGCACAGGTATCTCTCCATAGATGAGAAGGGTCGATCATGAAGTTGAAGTAGAATTCCATTAGCCTATATATCTCAATAAGGCCATTGATGTGCTCGGTCTTTCACTAATTTTTAGGGTTGGAAATCTAGCCAATTGAAGGTCCTTAAGGACATAGATAGCAGGATGAGAAGGGGGAAGCCTCATCCATGGACCAGCAGAGAGCATAACTGGTAGGCCGGGAGTGCTAGGCTTGCAGTGACGCCAACGACTGAGGAGAAGAGACTGCAAGGTTAGCGTAGGTCTAGGAGTGACGGACCACACCATTGCTTGATGCAAGAGGAGCTAGAGGTAATGTAAGCTAAGGCAGATGCCAGAGTCAGCAGGGATGTGTATTGTGCGCCATGCAATAGGAGTCAAGTGTGGCCCAAAGACATGAGAGGCATCATAGTGGAGTGAGAGCGTATGGAAAACCTCCCCAAGTACACAATAGGGCGCGTCGGAGTGATGGTGTTTGTTCAGCACAAGATGGGCGCACCAGGCAAGGACAACATGAGGGTCGTGTGGCGTCATGTCCACACTCGAGCACGGGGGAGTAGCAACGAGGAGATGTTGACGCATGCCACTGGTAGATGGTGTTGAGGTTGAGTCGAGAGAGTGTTGCAAGAGCTCGAGAACACTTGAAACGTTGAGGGCATTGTGGGATCCACCCAAGATCCACTAAGATGGTAGATGGTTGCATGGATATCTTTGTAAGCCCCATGGGATTAGGCGTGAGTGTGCCTTGCAAGCCTTGGGTCATTGTAGGATCCAGTTGCCCATGTAGTACATGGAAACTGGGTCACATGGTGTGTGGCAGGTCGTGAGGTAGATGATGAATCCACTTGGGTCAGTAGGACCCGAGTGTTGGGAGTTCTTAGGGCTTCTCATGTATCGTGATTTCATGAACTCGATTTTTTGCCCATATAAGGCCATGCCTTGTATCGTGAAAGACAATCTGCCCTTGTGAGTAAAGAAAGGCGAGAGATAGATAGTACAATGACAAGGCCCACAACACACTAAGTGAGAGCCGCATTCCAGCCTCTATAACATAATGTAACGGTAAGTACATGCAGCGGTCTAGCATCAGCTTGCTTAAAGTGGATGATATGGTATGAGAGTTGCTAGGGCTTACGGGCATTATGCCCTTGTGCATATTAAAAGGCAAGAGATAGCTGCACGTTTCTTGCTTGCTTGTGTGACTCCATCAGATGACAGTGAGAGATCATAATAAGAGTACTTCTGGTGACGGTTTGATTGGGTAGACAGACAACCGAGGGATTGTTGCATTTGAGAGGAAGATGATGATGCAGTTTGTTGGGCTTAAGGACCAGATCCAGCTGGCGGAAGGCTGAACGGATCAATAGGGAGCTGGTTCCTGCCGAACGGTGAAACTCAAGGATGCCATGTGAGGAAACTGCTTGCATATGCATGAAGAAACCAGGGATCGCTGTGTTCGTTTGGGTCAAAATTTTGCAGGAGTTTAGTGTGTTACCTTGTGGATTTGAAGTACCTTTTGACTAAAGGAAAAGTTGTCTCATTTGCTTCAGAAATAGGTATGAATTGAATATTGTAAAATCAAGTTCCTCTGTGGGTGTTTGTGGAACTGATTGTATATATTTTTGTAAGTGATTTCTGGTCATGTTTGGTCATTGTAATGTTCTTGGGTCTTTGTGGAAAGTGTATTTCATTTAGGTAGAGTCTAGGGAAGGAAGTGGTTGTGTGGCAAGAGTCGTGGAAGAGTGATTTTGTTGTTGCAGAGGTGTAAGTGTTGCTACACAAAACCACAATATTGTGTTCGTGTTGCAAGGGGATTTTCACTTATTTGTGATGGAAAAAGAAGCCTAAAGATAACCTCCGAAAGCCTAAATACTTTTTTCCTGTAACTAAATTTGATAAATGATCTCACACAAAAAAATATGAGTGATCACCAAATATGTATGTAAAAAATTAAACAAACAAGCAAACACACTATTTTTACATAGAAAACTGCTTCAACATGAGGTAAAAACTACCGGGCCTAACTTAGAAAAATTACTACTATAAAATAGATTAGTACATCAAGACATCTCTAGATACAATAATATCAACACCCTTACTATAAAAATATGTTGAGAAGCAAGAAACAACTAACCCACATTCAGCAGAACATACTAGAGAAAGAGATAATGAAGAACCCAAAAAGAGCTCAAAATAAATCTCAAACCTCCCTTAATGATGTTACAAATATGGTTGTCTCCTTGTTGAAATATATTGAATGGCCAAAAGAACCTACTTTGGTTCAGTTGCCTTAAAAAAAAGAAGAAAAATAGATTTTTTCCATGTAGGCCTTCAAAATGAAACTTGTGAATAGTAATAGCGATGAAACATGGCAAAATATTTTCATGCCACTGCAGCTCTTTCTTTCTCTACCTTTTATCTCTCTCACCTCATTAATGAGGTAGGTCTAGCTCTCCACCTGAGGAAGACCCAACAAACTCCTCTTTGACTCAAGTGTTGGTACATGACAAACTGCAATCAAGAAACAAGCTTTAAATTTTCCTCATATCAGAATATTTGTCAACATGTCTAAACATATCATCAACATAGGGCAATAAAATAATGAAATCATTATCAAAAAGTTTTGCACAAAAATACAATGAGGAGAAGTAGTCTTCTTGAATCCCTTGAATCATAACAGACTCAAACTTCTTGTACCATTGTCTGGGGCTTGTTTCAAGCCATACAAACTTTTCTTCAACTTGCGACATAATTTTCTTTACCCTTCATCACAAAACCCTCAAGGTTGCTCCATGTAAATCTCCTCCTCCAAATCACCATGAAGGAAGTAGTTTTCACATCCATCCGCTCAACCTCTAAATCAAGACTTGTTGCCAAACCAAGAACAACTCGGATGGATGACATTTTAACAACCTAAGTGAGAAGATTTCCTCAAAATCAATCCCCTTTTTCTCGACGGTAGCCTTTGACAACTAATCTAGCTTTGTATCTTGGAGTGGAAGTATTCTCATCATTCTTCAACCCGTAAATCCACCGATTTTGCAAAGCTTTCTTTCCGTCTCCTTAGGCAACTTGACCACTCAAAAGTATGGTTGTCAAGCAAAGATTTCATCTCATCATTCATTGTTGCAACCCATTCTCTCTTCGCTCACTCTCCATAGCCTCTTCGTAGCACTCGTGTTCTCCCCGTCGTTGAGGAGCACATATTCATCGATGAATAACGGGTAGAGGGAATAAGATGTCCGGAAAGACCTCCTAAGTGAAACAACAGTTCATCAACAACCTCACGAGCAGGAGCATCTACCTCATCGCAACATTATCAAACAACATCCTCAACACGACATGAATATGATTATGCACATCATCATGATTGCCAAAGTTAGCTACATCAAGCATATGAGACTCAGAACGGATCAATATCAACCAAACCATCGTAGATTCGGAGACTCGACTTCTTTGCCTTGTCAATATCTTCAATGGTTTCCGATCCTCCATGAAAATAACATCACGGCTTCTAACAAGCTTCTTCTCAATTGGATCATACAACCTATAGCCAAACTCATCATGACCATAGCCAATGAAGATGCACCGCCTAGTCTTGACATCCAACTTGGACCTCTCATCTTTGGGCACATGTACAAATGCTCTACACCCAAAGACACGTAAGTGGTCATAGGAAACATCCTTTCCATACCCACTGTCAGAACATCACCAGTAAAGCAACAAGGAGATAAATTAATAACATGTGCAGCAAAGTATACAAAGCCTCACCCCAAAAAGATCCAGTAACTTTGCTTCAAAAAGCAAACATCTAACTCTCTCCATCAATGTCCCTGTTCATCCTTTCTCGCAGGCCATTAGCCGAGGAGTCTTAGGAGGCGTCTTCGGTGTCTAATACCTTATTGCTGCAGTACTCATCAAATGATCCACAATATTCACCACCATTATCAGTGCGAACACATTTCGCTTTCTTCCCCGTTTCTCTCTCAATGAAGCCCGAAACCGCTTAAAGACACCGAGCACCTGGTCCTTAGTCTTCAAGGCATAAACCCAAAGTTTCCTTGAATGATCATCAATAAAAGTCACAAAGTAAAGTGCACCACCAAATGTTTTAGTCCTCATTGGACCACAAAGATCCGAATGTACCAACAAGCACCTCGATTTCTAGAAGGAGGATGACTCTTGAAAGAGACTCTATTCTCGCTTCCCACCAAACAATGAGTACACTTTTTCAAACTTGCACCCTTCAAACCTGAAAGTAGATTCTTTTTGGCCAAAGTATCAAGTCCCTTCTCACTAATGAAGCTGAGTCTCTTATGCCATAACTCGATCGATTTATCACACTCACTATATTAACAAAAGATCAACGTAAACTGAAGCCTTGGTCCAGTACAAACCGAACACTTCTTTCCATGTGCCACAACCAAAGAACCCTTGGAGAGTTTCCACTATCCACCACCAAAGGTACTAAAATAGCCATCATCATCAAGAACACTAGCAGAAATCGATGCAAATGGATGTCCGGTGCGTGTCCGACATTCTTCAAAATCAACTTTGTCCCATTCTTGGTTACCAAACAAACATTGCCAATGTCAATCACCTTGATTTGCTTCTACTCTTGCTTTGCCTCGATGCCTTGTCTCGATCCCTCTCTTCTCCCCCCGTTTCGCAAGTAACCAAAACCTCTCGACCGTGAAGAGGACGCCTCACGAGTCGTCGTTGTCTCGACTTCTTCATTTAAAACAAATAGTCTTTACATAATTCATGGTCACAACACCTCCAGGAGCGTAACTAGTCAAAGTGACTCGAGATTTTCCCAAGAATCGTAGAGTATTAAGCAACCAAAGTCCCAAAATTTCATCTTCAAATTTCACACCCATGCCGGACAACCGGTCAAAGCATCCTTGAAAATCACTCAAGTGATCGTAAATAGAACTACCATCCTTGTAACTCAAGTTCATAGCCTGCTTCAACAAAAATAATTTATTGTTCCCAGACTTGGAGGCATACAAGGTCTCAAGCTTCTCCCACAAAGTTCTGGCATGTGAGTCATTAGCAATATGATTCAAAACATTATCATCTACCCATTGCCGAATAAAAGTTTTTTTCTAGTTTTTAGTAAAAAATACTGGTAAATGCAATTTCCTCACAAAAAGGGTTTGAGATCAGATTATATTGGTGTATAGATTGTACTTATTGATGTATAAATTGCAATTTATATTAGGCACAGTATTATATTGATGTCTATCTTGGCTAAGAAAGGTTTTGAGGTCAAATTTGTCTTAGAAATCATTGTGAAAAAATATGGTATAATAGCTTTTTTATTATAAGCATAGTTTATTTAAGTTAAATATTTATGATGATGAGGCATCACCTCCTTCTACTTATTGATTGTACCTTTGTTATTAATGTGATTGTATGGCATAAATGATTATAACATAGAAGTTTGAATAAGTTGAGGAAATTAGTCAACTTTTACTTATAGTCTAAGTTTTAGAAAAATACTTTTAATAAGTGTGAAGCCTATGTACAAGAAAAATGACTAGAAAATCATTTTCTAAAAAATTAATTAGAACAACAATCCTACTAGAAATTATTCACAGAGATATATAATCCTTTATGCTAAGATCTCATCGAGGGATGGGGACAAGGTTCTAGAACGGGGATGGAAGTGGGGACTTTGATTCCCGACCCCACCCCGCCACATGAACATCCCTAGCTACAGTTCAACTGTGTTGCCTATCAAGCTTGAGGTGTCTAATGTCAACACCCAGTGGCCAACTTCTCATTGTGGCGGTCCTACAAACTTGTTAATTACATTAAACAGCTTAATTTGGAAAACTACAATGATTTTTAGTCATGTGGCCAGCTAAAGAGTTTGTCGTCCAATAGTGGGTTCTTTGCTTGGACCTTAAGTCAAAGCTTTTCAAATATCACACAACTTTCAGTAATTTTAATTAACAAAATGTTTTAATTTGATATGCAAGTGCATACATATAAAGATGGTATTTCATTTAGGGGCTATTCGCATGGTGGAAAGTTTCAGGTTGGATCGCTACTTAGTCTACCAAAGAACTTGATGATATGTTGATTCGTGGTGCCAACTAGAACTACAAGATTAGACCTACATGGGCTTGTAATCATCATTTAGAGAAACCATAGTTTAGTGTTTGATTCACAAGTGATGTTTAAGTTTTTGTGTGAAATAGGATAGCAACACGAGAGAGAATGAGATGCTTGGGTTTTCACGGAAAGTCCCTTAGTCTAGTGGCCCACCACCACCACCACCACCCCGTTGTCAAAGCTTTTCACTCAAAATGAGCCTAGAGAATTATAGTTTTACATCAGTGATGGGTTATGTGTTTGGTGCACAATGGAAGTTGGAACTGTAAGTACCAAAAATCAAGATCCAAATCCTTTGGAACAAAAAAATGAGTGTGACCCTTCTTTTCTATCTGCCCATTTACATATCATGCTTTTATTGAAACTAAGTGGTACCATCCTCTAGCAACAAAAACAGAAATCTTTTAGGACAATATTCAAACTTTCTTTTTCAGGGCACTAAGTTCTGGACTTAAAAGTTCCATGACAAATGCGGCCCCTATGCATTGGATAAGGGGGTCCCAGACAAACACTAGCTGATTTGGTAACAAAAGCGAGTGATGGAGTCATAACCGCTTCACTGCCCCCAGCTGAAAAAAGGGAAAGAAGAGACAAAATGAACTGGCTAAGGGGTTTGTTTTGGTGCGCATTGGTAAGGGGTCTACCTGATCTATGCTTGGCTATCCAAAAGAAAAGTATGAGGGGGTAGATGGCATGTTCATCTTGTTAAGGACTGCTTTCTCATATTCATAGGGAGAAAGGACTCCATGGTAAGCCCGGCATGCATTGGTTGGGATGTGCCCCTTTTGAGGCTTGTACCTAATTTCTCATTAAACAATTGTCTTTTTCATTTAGCAATATCATCGATTTTGGTGTCCAGTTTGATGCCCAGATCCTCTTCCATTTGTCAGATTTTTCTTCTAACGGTGTGTAGCAAGCCGTTTTCAACTCATTACAGTTTATTATCAGCAGCAGCACAATTGCTTTTATGCTTCACATATAGAGGTTAAAGGTATCCTTTTGGAACTTCATCTTTGCCCACAGTATACTTGCTAATGGCATCCAACTTTCATTATTGCCACCCTTCTCATGGAAAATGCATCCGGGATCTGTGTAGCTTATTCCTCAAGCTTGCTTTTAGCCATATATGATTATAAAAGTCACTGTCGTTATTGCAGGCACATTAGATAAGATTGTGCCATTGAGTTGAAGGGCACTAGATAGATCAAACCCCATTGCACAGGTGAGTCATCAGGTCTATCACGATCAATCAAGTCAAGGTAGTAGTCATGCTCTAACTAAAGCTTGACCTCTCAAGGGCAGGTCCACTGGGTGATCTGATCCATCACAAGAGTGATAGGTATTCTAAAAGGTAAAAACAACAAGCAGGAAACTTGGGGTCATCAATGACACATATCTCTAGGTTTATTCTTTTGTCAAGGAAGTTGAGCATGATGGCAGCCCATATTTAATGTCCTGAGATTCAGGTTTCTTATGTAACTTTGTAGTGCTTTTTTTTAAGGTAGGCTTTTTTTTTCAAGGGAAGACTCCTAATAGAAAATATGTGGCATTTATTTTCCTTTTGTTCGGAGCAGAGAGTATAATGGCTCTGGTGAAGAGATTATCCTCAAATATGTGGTGGGAATTTGGTGATGGATCAACTTGTATTAACCCATTTTCTCCATTTATCCTTGCCTTCTTAATTAACCACAGCTGAAAGTTGTTTCAGCCACTCATAAAGCTTGCGAGTAATAGAACCACTTCAACTGGATAGTTCCTCGGTGGAGTTACGCGCGCACATGCACACGAGTGTGCATTCAGAGGTGGCTTGCAAGGCCGGAGAATACACTATAAGGTCATTGGTGGAGATTTTAATTGGTAATGCTCCAATTGAAGCATCCTCACAAGGTCCGTGGAGCTCAATACAATTCGAGCCCAGAAATCTGGATCCTGAGCCACGCCTAATCTAGTTCATTCATGATTTTACTCAAGATCATAAAAGAAAAAAGAATCCAACAAACTGTTCTCAAGCCCGGTGATCCGAGCTAAGCATTTCGTAAATGGGTGAAATTGAGGTTTGTTTATAAGTTGTTTGACTCGGATCTTATGAAACTATTTCATCAACCACTGATGACGATTTTGACCACAGCATCACTGCAATGGGGGTTCCCCTAATCAATGCATGATAGGACTGTGTCCATTACTCAGTGATGGAATTCGCATGGTATTACGTGTCCGTGCACACACACACAGGCCTTGCGGTGCCCAACCCCAATCACTACAAACTGCATCCCACCAGCGCTATTCTAGACACCATTATGCCATTTTTCAACAGAAGGCATGCACTGGCACTCCAATTAGCCGGGCTTAATCAGACCCCAATTGAAAACAAGTCTTTATTTCCTCAAACGAATCATTACTGCCAAGGTCAGACTAGAATTGGACTGAATTCCACTTCCAATTTTCCATTCTGATTTCTGCGAAGTATCTACACGGTGACATTATTTCTTTTCTTCTTTTCTGAAAGGCTATCTTCAATCTATTTGGACAACAGGGGCTCCAATTTCTTGACCAACACTATCAGACAACTAAATAATCTTACAAATTCGAACCAAACAAGTACTAGCTCCAAACGGTTCTATGCAACCAGGAAGAAATGAATGGATGGAGGTAAGCTTTCATCATGAATGAGGGAAACAAGTAAGAAGATATTCATGAATTTTAATAAATTATGTAAGAGACCTAAAAAACTTCGGGAGAATATATTATACGGCAGTACTAGTAAAAGTAAAGGAACATTATTAATTTGAAGTTAATGGTAGCTAGATATATTGCAATACGACTTTTATGTGCCAAACAGACCACACTAACATCTGCCTTCCGGCCCAAACAAATATGCAGTCAAACACATGCATGTTCCGAACTGAAGAGAGTTTTTCTTGCACAGAGGAATCCCCGTGAACGCAATTCCTGATTAAGTGCAAAAGATATGATTATCAGTGGAGGGAAAGGCATCCTAATTCAAGATTTTCATCATAATGATGGAACTCGCCAAGTTTATTTTAGATAAGACAAGAAAACTAAATACTAAATTTTATTTTGAATAGCACAAAAAGGAAAAGCACGAGTGAACACCATGTAAAAATATCTTTAGGTGGACAAACTTCACAACGACATGAACAAACTATAGTTTTCCCCATCAAAAAAGATCACATATAAAAGCAGTTGACGTGGCAAATATTGCACTCCAGACATAGTGTGGCTCGGTCCGGGTTCCAACATTTGGCCAATACCCAGGTTCCTTGCAATAGATAGCACTAAAATATCCAGTTCACAGTTATCAGGCGAAGAAATGGACACAAAAGGGTGATTTTGAAGTCGAAACTTGGAAGGTGCTAAAAAGATGCAGGAATGACAAGTGGTGGACCTATCTAGGGCAAGCTGAGTCCTGTCACCTGAAATCCTTAAAAGACCAAAATATGTACAAAGCAATCTCCTCACTTGAATTTCACCCTATAGTTTTGACACTAAAACCAATGATTTTGAAGCTGGTCTCACCCAAAAAAAACTTTCTAGGTTCGCCAGTGGCTATAATATTCACTGAATAGGAAATGGACATGAAAAGTGATGGCGGAAGCCAGTTTTATAGGAAAAAGCTGAATGTCAAAAACTGTGATCCAGACAGTGTGACCTAGCAATGTTTTTCTAGCGCCCATCCCTACGTTCAACTGGCCGGTCACCGTCTACCAGAATACTGCAAAAGTTTGAAGATGTTGGTCATTTTCTCAAAGACATACGATGGCATCGCCAATTGCCACTGTGCAGGGCCCTGCACTAGCTGAACAAAGAATGGTGTCATGGGCCAGTGGACAGTCAAGGTAGTAGCAGAGAAACTAATGTGATTTTCTAAATCACCATATCCCTTAATGGGAATTTTACACGGTGACATATTAATGATTAACTGTAAAAGAAAGTTAGCATTAGTCATAGCAATGTTGATGTTGCCACAATCCCCATATAGGCGTTCACGTCACTATAGGTAATTTAGTTTCGAACTTGTGAGAAAATTGAGAAGTTTTCATGACACAGAGCCATCAAGAAGCGGCAGGACAATACTTCAGAAATTTATGAGAGCTCTTTATTGTGAAGATATTTCAGAATTAAGGTGGCATGGGTGTTAAAAGCAGCATGATATAAGGACCAGATTTTGTGATGCATTTTGGCCTCAGAACACACCAAAAAAAAATTGATTTTTTATGAATCGGAACCAAATAAAACTTGCCAAAAAATTTCAGCTCGATGTGGCAAAGCTGTTCTGCGTTGATTCTCGCCGGATTTGTGATCTGATTAGAATGACCAAAACCAGACCCTTTTGGACGTGAAAAGTAACTCCAAAAGTCTTCGATGATAACTCCTTTTAACAGCTGAAGGTTGGCTGGAAATCTCAACCGATTATCGGAATGTTCAGGCTTGAAAAGATGCGGTTTTGATTTCAAATTGAGAAACTAACGAGAAGAAATTTAAGAGAAATAGTAACCAAAGGAATCCATAAAGGAAAAACTTGATATGGTTTCCATTGATACCTAAATCTCTCTACTGAGACCCTTTATATAGAGGGCTGAGTACAGAAAAATCATACTACTATATTTAGGAGACCTACTTCTACTAGGAAACCTATTTCACCGAAGGATTGTATAACCTACTTCTACTAGTAAAACCTATTTCATCTAGGAAGCGATTAACACAAGGATTGTATTAACCTAACTGCATATGACTCTTATGGCTTATAAGATTCTCGTAACACAACTCCTTACCCAACTGGGACTCCTCACGAACTCGGATCTCCTCATGAGCATCCAGATGGCGAAATACATCTTTTGTGAAAACTTAAATAAATGAACTCGTGAATAGTTGCAACTTGGCCAGTTCCTTGGGTCGTGGAGTGTCATCTAGATCTTCAACCAATTGAGGTTGGTCCGTGTTGAGTCATGGTGACCTTTGGTGGTTCACAACATTTTGCAATTCCAGTTCTAATGCAATTGAACATGAAGTCCCAAAAGCTGAAGGCCGGGGTGGTATGAAGCTGAGTTGAACCACCTCCATATCTATCATGTCCTCTTCACTGGGCAGGAATTTGTTCATGACTGCCAAAACACCACTACCTGATCTTTTGAAGAATAACACCCTTACCCAAGGTTTTCCTCATACTGGTTTGGATTAGAATCTCCGTGCATTTTCTGGAAGAGAAGACCTCCACGCTAAAAGCCAGACAGTTTTACTATCAGCTACCTAATGTAAACCTCTTCCTAATTCAGGCTTTGGAGAAGGCTACTTAAGGATGAACCCTCATCGTAGACAGAGTTTCTTGAGAAAAAATAAGAAAGAAGATATATAAGAACAACTAAAACTTTCTCAAAAGCTGAGAAAATATAAATGATAGGTCTAAAGTAGGATAAATATAAACAAGAGGGCTAGGTCTTCAGAAATAAAAGAAAAAAATTATAAATTCTTAACAGAAAATGATTGACAAAAAATGACAGAAGAAAGTTATGAATCAAGCTCCTATTACAGGCCTTACATGTGAGAAATGTCAGGAGGGTAAAAGTAAAAAGAGCAACCTCACAGAAAAAAGCTAGCTCATGAAAAAGGTATCACATGTCAACTAAAATAAATATAATTTGGACTCTTGCATTTCCATGGAACTTGACGTTGGTTGTTTCCTTTTAAACTATTATAGTAAGACTAAATTCCATGTATCATTTGTCAAAGCATCAGGCACCCATTTGGCTTCAAAGTCGGTTGCCCAGGGACAAACACAACCAGAAAATTCTCGACTGAACTGATATGGGGAAAGAACAAAAGTATAACCAAATAAGCATAAAGTTATCTCAAAGTAAGGGAAAATGTACAAGGAGAAATCAGAAGAATAGAGGGTTTGTGAAGTAATTCTCTCATGGAAGTTCATCAAGAGAAAGGATCACAGGATGGATAAAGTGAACTATGAAGGAACAATAGAAACATACTTTCAATCATCTCAGTTATTACCTTTTCTTTTTGCAAAGAAAGGATAACAAACAACAGATGGTCCAAATTGATTAAGCAAGACCCTAAGGAGAGAATTAAGAAATACTAAATGATCATGCAATCGACTTAGTCACATTGGTTCATCGGACAGTTGATCTTATACTGTTGGAAACCTTTATGAAGATTTAGGTAAGGAACCAAAAAAGAAACAAGACTACACCAAAAACTACTTATGTACCAGAAACTTCAATTCCGTTCTGGCAATAACCTGGGTGATCACGCCTGTTAGAAATCATGATGTCTTAACAATGTTTAGTAAAATACAAGAACAAAAGATGATATTTTCCACGGCCTTCATCAAGTCAACCATTTCAGGAACCAAAAACAATCATCTCTTGTGCCTGAAACTCTTTCTATGTCTACTTACTGCATTTATCATCTGCAAGTTGCAACCTTCCTTGTGTCATATTCCCAGTCTTCGACTTTCATCTTTGGTCTTGTGTTCGATAGCTTGAAGATTATATCCTCCTCACATGCCTCATAAAACATGCCAATGTTGTCTCCTCTTTCTTAACAACTGGCAAATCCTTAGAAATGCTACTATAGTTGATCTGCCGTAGCAACAACACTTGGCAAAGATATTGGTTTCCAATCCAGTGAACAAGAGGAAGTTTGGGCTATCATAGCAGATAGATGAGTTACACCAGTTTTAGAGAAGCGTAGTCAGCTAACCAAAAAGGAAGATCTTACCATTCAGGACAGGCACAAGTGAACATAGTAGATGCACACATGCATACATACATACATAAATGCATGCATGCATGCATGAATATACATTCATTTTAGAATATATATTACATAGAGAAATACAAAGAGAGGAGAGAGAAGAAAGTGTGGAAGAAAACAGTCACATTAACTCCTCAAGTTGATGAAAACATAATGCCTCCAGCATTCTACTTAGATTGACTATCTAGAGAGGGTTTAGTTATATTTACTGAAATTGAGGCCACATGAACTTTGCTTTGTGTTAGAAAAAGAAAATGATCAATGCTTCATCGAAATGGGTATTCACATTGACCTAGTTATATCCAGAAGAGTATCCTGACCAACATAGTCACCAAGCATTTTCTTGAATCCAGAAAAGAATTAACTTCCAGACTAGATTTTCTTTGTTACAAGTCACAAATCAATGAGGAATACAAGCTCCCTAAAAACCTGAGCTTGCTTAGTTTCCACATATACATGTATTTACATTGTGTATACATTTTGTGTATGCTGAAGTGGATGTGCAGCAAGACAAGAAAAGATTTGATGATATCGATGAGCTTATTAGAGAAAAAGCTGGAATGACACCAATAGAAAGAGACAGGTTTAGAAGGAAGACACGGCAGAGCTCGTGTAGGAAAGTGTGAGAAACTAGATTGCAAGCACTTTAAGAAGTAAGGCCTATGAAGTGTTGGAATGAAACAATAGAACATGATCTTTCTGTTTTAGAGTTGATGTGAATATGGCACAGGATCAAGCTCTATGGTGACTAAGAATCCATGTAGCTGACCCCACTTAGCATGGAAAGAAGCTTGGTTTTAGTTTTCATTATATATTGTGCCTGTTAGGGGTGTGTGCATGCGTGCAGACTTGTGTTTGTGTGTGTGAGTGTGTGTGTGTGAGAGAGAGAGAGAGAAGCAGCAGCTGAATATGGAAAGTTTATTCTTCAAAAAGCATCCTGGTCCGAACAAATGATGCAGAAAAGATGTATTAGAAAGTGTCATTTGTTGTTAAGATATTAACGTCAATATTCTATCGAAATATGGAAACAGAAGCAAATACTCGAGAATCCCAGATAGCAAAATCAATACTGAGGACTGCTTCGGTAATGAAACTTAATCAACTTGCATAATTCGTAGAATGCCATGTAACAAAATTCTCATACTGACTACAGACATGCCATTGACAACTAATAGGTTATTTGTATCGCCAGAACTGGAGTCCTAAACTAGGATATGCCCAAGCTAATGCTCGTTGTGACTTCTTAAAGTTCATTCAGGCAGCAAATGTACTGCAGAAATAATTTGAATCCTGATACGTGAGGGGATGATTCAAAATAACACATAAGTTCAAAGAGTCTTACAAAAATTTGTAACTGTGAACGTTAAATCAGGGAAGAAGTTTTCTCGGGTTTGTACCAGACGCTTAACCCTTACCACAAGACAAGTGGAAGATTTACCTAGAAGTAGCGAGGATTATGGTCATAGACCTGGCTTCCTGGATATGGTCCCCTTGCATCAAAAGCAGTATTTCTGGCATGAGGATGGGAGGCATTGCCATATAGTGGCATTTTCACTCTATAAGCATCATATCCTCTGGTAGGGTAATCCTGGTGCCCTTCGCCCAATGAACCCCCATAATTCTGAATATCACCAGTCCCCATACTGCCATGGTGATATTGGCTCCTTATTGAACGTTGGTATTGTTCTTGATGCATTTGTGCCTCTCGCCGAAGAAAACCTTCTAGATGGCTCCTGTGTTGTGCCCGCATTGTAGATAACTTCTCTTGATATTGGTCGTCAATTTCCCTCACCCTCTAAAAGCATAACATAGATGTAAGTCAGATGGAGAAAACATGTCACTTTCTTACAAAAATGTTTAGTTACATTCTAGGACGAGGTACCCTTTAGATCATAGATGTGAGTTTTTTTTACTAATCTTACTCCACAGATGGGGATCAAAATTCGAATGATCAATCCATAGAAGAAACAATTTGAATCTAGTTGTTTTCTTGCAAAGATGATTTTATCAACCAGCAAAACTGCTTATGCATTGAAGTCAGGTAATAGAGAACATGTTTCAGACTTATCAAACCTTGCAGTGTAACATACCTAGGGCTAGATTGAGAAAAAACTACTCAAGCACTAAAAGAACTAATAATTGTTATTACGGTTTGATGCTAAAGAATGCAGCAAATATCCCCCTATTGTTTTCACAAGACAATTACAAAAATACTCCAACCTTTAGATGCCGTGCATTTTCTTCAGTTTCCACATCTTGTTCTTCCTTCATTAGCTTCATAATCTCATCCATAAACTTCTGATGTAGGCCTTCTAAACTCTCAGGCTGTTGTGCATCCTCATAACCAACTTCCATGTCTTGCTCATGATGATCAGAGTATTTTGCGTCGTTACTAGCTGGTCCCTCTATTACTGGTTTTGGATCAGATTTTTGTCCTTGATAGAAAGAATTCGTCTCAGGTCCCTGACCTGTGGATACCATGTTAAGCGCAAGCATAAGCATGCTGCACATACCGACAAAACAGACTATAAACTTCAAGTCACTTGACTATTTCATCAAGACACCTCATCATTAAAGCATTGATGAAATTACTGAAAATTTGAAAATTCAAAAGAAACATGATAGTAATAAGGAATCCAGTAAACCTCAAAGAAGGTCTACATTCTTAAAACTTTCTACCATGAGAAATTACAAAGCAACCAATTAGCTGTTCTCAGAAGGCATCCAGCTTTACTTTCAATTGTTATATTCACAGCCACACTTTTTAAGATATACACCCAAAGAACACCTAGAGTTAGAAATGATATTTTATCCATTCTGTGCCTACTTTTTAGAGTTTTTCAATAAGTTATTAATAACGGGTGCCATAAGGCAATCTTTTTCATGGATTTAGAACCAAGTTTGTATATTAAATACACTACGAAAAGGTCAATAGATATAATATCTGAACACTAGGCATACCTTCGTAAACAGCTGATTTGTTAAGCATGTATTTGTTAAGTTTCTGTTCTAATGTAAACATGCACATAGATTACTTTTGCATTCGTAGTAAGAAATTAGCAGCATACAACCAGAACCTGGGTCCATTTATTTTACCCCAAGCAAGCAGCACGTACACACCCTTATCTAATAACTGAAAGTTTGGAAGGAAACATCTGTGAAGAAACATGTAAGTTTCTGAATCTGCTTTATTGTATGATCAAATCTATATACAAAGCAGCTACAAAGTGCTTGATGTTATTGAATACATGAGGAAAATTTATAGAGGAGAAGAGTGAAAGCCAGCATGTGCAGTGCTGCTTGTTAAAGGTCCAACGGCTATTTTACAAGTCATTGGCTCCCCGATGGCCCAAGTGACCTTGGTGCCAAGTGGCCCTTACTCGGGTGACCTGGGTCCGTGATTTCTAACACAGACTTATTGGTCATGTTGGCCCAACTCTATTATATTCTAACACCCCCCCTCCTCAAACTTACGGTGTGCATACCAAAAGTTTGTCTAACAACAAAAAAATGTGAATATGAGAGGGAACACCTAGAGTTAGAAATGATATTTTATCCATTCCGTGCCTAACTTTTAGAGTTTGTCAATAAGTTATTAATAACGGGTGCCATAAGGCAATCTTTTTCATGGATTTAGAACCAACAACAACAACAACTAAGCCTTTTCCCATACTAGCCGGGGTCGGCTACATGGATTCTTTGTTTCCACAGATCCCTATCGTGTGTCATGTTAGCAGTTAACTCCCAATAAACTAGATCATTCTTTATTGTTTCTTTCCAACACTTTTGTGGTCGTCCTCTACCTCTTTTAATACTTTCCAAATTTAGTTTTTCTAACCTTCTTACTGGTTCTTCTTTTGATCTTCTTTCTATATGTCCAAACCATCTTAAACGATGTTCTCTCATTTTATCCTCTATTGGTGCCACTCCTAATTTGTTTCTAATAACCTCATTATGTATACGGTCTTTTCTTGTATGACCACTCATCCATCTCAACATCTTCATTTCTGTCACAGACATCTTTTGTACATGTTAATGATTAACAGCCCAACACTCCGAACCATAAAACATGGCAGGCCTAACTGCTGCTCTATAATATTTACCTTTTAATTTTAATGGTATCTTCTTATCACAAAGAATACCTGATGCTCCTCTCTATTTTAACCAACCAGCATTAATTCTATGTGTAACATCTCCATCAATTCTTCCATCACTTTGAAAAATTGACCCTAGGTATTTAAAACTTTCCTTTTGGGGAATGCAATGTGTGCCAATTTTAATTTCTATGTCCTCTGAAGTAGCCAAATGATCAAACTTACATTCCATATATTTTGTCTTTGTTCTACTAAGTCGGAGGTCTTTACTTTCTAATGTTTCTCTCCATAGTTCCAATTTTCTATTAACTTTTTCCTTAGACTCCTCCACTAATACAATGTCATCTGCAAATAACATACACCAAGGTACTTCATCTTGAATATGTTTTGTTAACTCATCCATCACCATTATAAATAAGTATGGACTTAAAGTTGATCCTTGATGTAACCCAATATTAACTTCAAAGAAGTCTATCGTTTCTTCATGAGTCCTCACACATGTTTTTGCACCATCATACATGTCTCTTATAAGGTTAATATATGTCAATGGGATACCTCTTTTTTCCAAAGTTCTCCAAAGAACCTCCCTTGGTACCCTATCATAAGCTTTTTCTAAATCAACAAATATCATGTGAAGGTCTTTCTTTTTTGCTCTAAAATGTTTCATAAGACGTCTCAAAAGGTGAATCGCTTCAATAGTAGATCTACCTGGCATAAATCCAAATTGGTTCTCTGTTGTACTTGATACTTGTCTTAACCTATGTTCGATAATTCTTTCCCATAATTTCATAGTATGACTCATTAACTTGATACCTCGATAATTCGCACAATTTTGAATGTCTCCCTTGTTCTTATATACGGGTATAAGTGTATTTGCTCTCCATTCCTCGGGCATCTTTTGGTTTTTCCATATTTCATTACATAGTCTTGTGAGCCAAGTGATTCCTATTTCTCCTAGTATTTTCCAAACTTCTATAGGAATATTATCTGGTCCTACCGATTTACCACTCTTCATATGTTTAAGAGCCTCTTTGACTTCATTCTTTTGAATACGTCGGTAGAAATTATGGTTTATATACTTTTCTGACTTGGCTAAATTTCCTAAACTAATACTAACATCTTTATTTTCATTAAAAAGATTATAAAAATAGTTTTTCCATCTATTTCTTATATCATCATTTGCTACTAGAATTTTTTCATCCTCGTCTTTTATGCATCTAACATAATTAAGATCTTTAGTTTTCTTATCTCTAGCCCTAGCTATCCTAAAAATATCTCTTTCACCCTCTTTTGAGTTGATTTTTTTATATAAGTCCTCCCAAATCTTAGCTTTTGCTTCACTAACGGCCTTTTTTGCTTCCTTCTTTGCTTTCTTATAAGCTTCTAAAGTTTCACTAGTTTTCTTAGCATAATGTAATTTGTAACATGCCCTCTTTGCCTTGATTTTATTTTGTACTACTTCACTCCACCACCAAGCTTCTTTTTGTGCCGGTACACCTCCCTTAGATACCCCTAACACATCTTTCGCCACTTTCCTAATATGTATAGCCATATTGTTCCACATATCACAGGGTGTGCCAACATAATTCCAAACATCTCCTTGAAGGACTTTGTGTTTAAATATATCTTTTTTCTCGCTTTTGAGGTTCCACCATTTAGACTGAATAGCTTGATGCACTCTTTTCTTCTTTGTCCATTTTTTTATTTGTAAATCCATAACTAAAAGTCGATGTTGGGTGGTTAAGCTTTCTCCTGAAATTACCTTACAATCTTTACAACACGCTCTATCTTTTTTTCTACAAATAAAGTAATCAATTTGTGTTTGTGATAAGCCACTCTTATAAGTAATTAAATGTTCCGAGGGAAAAAAATTTAAAATCTCCCTACCTTCCTCGTTTATATCCCCAAAACCAAAGTTTCCATAAATCCCTTGATATCCTAATGCCTTTTACCGACATGTCCATTTAAATCTCCTCCTAAACAAATCATCTCCCTTTGTGGAATCTTTTAAAACACCTTATCTAACTCTTCCCAAAAAATTGTCTTTATACTATCTTCTAGTCCTACTTGGGGTGCGTAAGCACAAACTATATTCAAAACCTCTGCTCCTAACACTAATTTCAACGTCATGATTCGGTCACCATATCGTTGTATGTCTACTACACTCTCCTTTAAATCTTTATTTATGATAATACCAACTCCGTTTCGGGCCTTTTCTTTACCTGAGTACCATAATTTAAAACATGTATCCTCTATCTCCTTTGCTTTTTCTCCAACCCATTTTGTCTCTTGTAAACATAGAATATGAATCTTTCTCCGAATCATAGTATCTACCACCTCCATTAGCTTACCCGATAATGTTCCGATATTCCAAGAACCAATATGAATCTTATTATCTAGGACTAGCTTCCTTACCCCCCGCATACGTCCATAATCAAAATGCGGAGACCCTCTCTAAAAAAATTTCACTACATTCAGGCAGCAATGTAGCGGGACTAACTTCTTTACCCACACCCGTCCATGATGTGGGAACCCTCTCTACAATTGATTCACTACATTTGGGCCAAAATGTAGTGGCCCTTGCTTACTTCTTACTACATTCGGGCTCGGCAGCACGTCGCTAGGCGGGGATGCCCCAAAGTAATGCTAATAATTTTTGTAATCCATGTTGTAGAAATCCGACGAAATTTTACGTTAGCTGTCGGAAGCCTAACACAACCCTCCTCCTTTATCCGGGCTTGGGACCGGCAATGCAAGGGTGATCCCTTACATGGGCGGAGTTTGTATATTAAATACACTACGAGAAGGTCAATAGATATAATATCTAAACACTAGGCACACCTTCGTAAACAGTTGATTTGTTAAGCATGTATTTGTTAAGTTTCTGTTCTAATGTAAACATGCACATAGATTACTTTTGCATTCGTAGTAAGAAATTTGCAGCATACAACCAGAACCTGGGTCCATTTATTTTACCCCAAGCAAGCAACATGTACACACCCTTATCTAATAACTGAAAGTTTGGAAGGAAACATATGTGAAGAAACACGTAAGTTTCTGAATCTGTTTTATTGTATGATCAAATCTATATACAAAGCAGCTACAAAGTGCATGATGTTATTGAATACATAAGGAGAATTTATAGAGGAGGAGTGAACGCCAGCATGTGCGTTGCTGGTTGTTGAAGGTCCAACGGCAATTTTAGAAGTCGTTGGCTCCCTGGTGGCCCAAGTATCCTTGGTGCCAAGTGGCCCTAGCCCGAGTGGCCCTTACTCGAGTGACCTGGGCCCGTGATTTCTAACACAGACTTATTCGTCATGTTGGCCCAACTCTATTATATTCTAACACCCTCCCTCCTCAAACTTACGATGTGCATACCAAAAGTTTGTCTAACAACAAAAAAATGTGAATATGAGAGGGAACACCTAGAGTTAGAAATGATATTTTATCCATTCCGTGCCTACTTTTTAGAGTTTGTCAATACGTTATTAATAACGGGTGCCATAAGGCAATCTTTTTCATGGATTTAGAACCAAGTTTGTATATTAAATACACTACGAGAAGTTAATAGATATAATATCTGAACACTAGGCACACCCTCGTAAACAGTTGATTTGTTAAGCATGTATTTGTTAAGTTTCTGTTCTAATGTAAACATGCACATAGATTACTTTTGCATTCGTAGTAAGAAATTTGCAGCATACAACCAGAACCTGGGTCCATTTATTTTACCCCAAGCAAGCAGCATGTACACACCCTTATCTAATAACTGAAAGTTTGGAAGGAAACATCTCTAAAGAAACACGTAAGTTTCTGAATCTGCTTTATTGCATTATTAAATCTATATACAAAGCAGCTACAAAGTGCATGATGTTATTGAATACATGAGGAGAATTTATAGAGGAGAAGAGTGAAAGCCAGCATGTGCGTTGCTGGTTGTTGAAGGTCCAGCAGCTATTTTACAAGTCGTTGGCTCCCCGGTGGCCCAGGTGACCTTGGTGCCAAGTGGCCCTAGCCCGAGTGGCCCTTATTCGGGTGACCTGGGTCCGTGATTTCTAACACACACTTATGGGTCATGTTGGTCCAACTCTATTATATTCTAACACCCCCCCACAAACTTACGGTGTGCATACCAAAAGTTTGTCTAACAACAAAAAAATGTGAATATGAGAGGGAACACCTATAGTTAGAAATGATATTTTATCCATTCCGTGCCTACTTTTTAGAGTTTTTCAATAAGTTATTAATAACGGGTGCCATAAGGCAATCTTTTTCATGGATTTAGAACCAAGTTTGTATATTAAATACACTACGAGAAGGTCAATAGATATAATATCCGAACACTAGGCACACCTTCGTAAACACCTGATTTGTTAAGCATGTATTTGTTAAGTTTTTGTTCTAATGTAAACATGCACATAGATTACTTTTGCATTCGTAGTAAGAAATTTGCAGCATACAACCAGAACCTGGGTCCATTTATTTTACCCCAAGCAAGCAACATGTACACACCCTTATCTAATAACTGAAAGTTTGGAAGGAAACATCTCTGAAGAAACACGTAAGTTTGTGAATATGCTTTATTGTATGATCAAATCTATATACAAAGCAGCTACAAAGTGATTGATGTTATTGAATACATGAGGAAAATTTATAGAGGAGAAGAGTGAAAGCCAGCATGTGCGCTGCTGGTTGTTGAAGGTCCAACGGCTATTTTACAAGTCGTTGGCTCCCCGGTGGCCCAAGTGACCTTGGTGCCAAGTGGCCCTAGCCCGAGTGGCCCTTACTCGGGTGACCTGGGTCCATGATTTCTAACACAGACTTATTGATCATGTTGGCCCAACTCTATTATATTCTAACACCCCTCCCCCCTCAAACTTACGGTGTGCATACCAAAAGTTTGTCTAACAACAAAAAAATGTGAGTATGAGAGGGAACACCTAGAGTTAGAAATGATATTTTATCCATTCCGTGCCTAACTTTTAGAGTTTGTCAATAAGTTATTAATAACGGGTGCCATAAGGCAATCTTTTTCATGGATTTAGAACCAAGTTTGTATATTAAATACACTACGAGAAGGTCAATAGATATAATATCTGAACACTAGGCACACCTTCGTAAACAACTGATTTGTTAAGCATGTATTTGTTAAGTTTATGTTCTAATGTAAACATGCTCATAGATTACTTTTGCATTCGTAGTAAGAAATTTGCAGCATACAACCAGAACCTGGGTCCATTTATTTTACCCCAAGCAAGCAGCATGTACACACCCATATCTAATAACTGAAAGTTTGGAAGGAAACATCTGTGAAGAAACACGTAAGTTTTTGAATCTATTTTATTGTATGATCAAATCTATATACAAAGAAGCTACAAAGTGCTTGATGTTATTGAATACATGAGGAGAATTTATAGAGGAGAAGAGTGAATGCCAGCATGTGCGTTGCTGGTTGTTGAAGGTCCAACGGCTATTTTAGAAGTCGTTGGCTCCCCGGTGGCCCAGGTAGCCTTGGTGCCAAGTGGCCCTAGCCCGAGTGGCCCTTACTCGGGTGACCTGGGTCCGTGATTTCTAACACAGACTTATTCGTCATGTTGGCCCAACTCTATTATATTCTAACACCCTCCCTCCTCAAACTTACGGTGTGCATACCAAAAGTTTGTCTAACAACAAAAAAATGTGAATATGAGAGGGAACACCTAGAGTTAGAAATGATATTTTATCCATTCCGTGCCTACTTTTTAGAGTTTGTCAATACGTTATTAATAACGGGTGCCATAAGGCAATCTTTTTCATGGATTTAGAACCAAGTTTGAATATTAAATACACTACGAGAAGGTTAATAGATATAATATCTGAACACTAGGCACACCCTCGTAAACAGCTGATTTGTTAAGCATGTATTTGTTAAGTTTCTGTTCTAATGTAAACATGCACATAGATTACTTCTAAAGATTAGCATTTGCCACATGAATCATCATCTTTCGGTGATGAAATAGAATGTGAAGTTATGTCCAATGGTGACAGAACAATAAAATCTGATATACTTTAGCTAATTGAGTCTACAGGAGAAAAAAGAGAAGGATAATAAAGATAACCAAATGATGAATAGCGATGATGAAAATTGACGATAAAGAAGAACATTAAAGTGTCATGTCTTTCTTTTTTATATAGTACTATACTAGGTGTCGTGTCTATTATACATTTGTTTTTTTATATTAAACTATATAACTATGATTAGTATTGTATTGTTTGTATCATCATGCATGCTTTTCATGATGAATAACTATTGTGTATTTGACCAATTAGTTTTGGTTTTTGGGGGATTTTTTAAGTTTTTTCTTAAATCATGATATTTGTGATACGCTCTGATACATGTGAAATGGTTTGATATCGTCAAAATTTATATCACAGAAGATTAATGATTGAAACGCATTTATGTTAACTTTAGCACATGGAGAGAGACAAATTATAAGAAGTTGGAGGATAAGGTACAAAAGAAGCTACGGAATGCCCAAAGCTAGAAAAAAATTATATAATATGATTTTGTTTGATTCCTTGGGTACAAAATATGATTATGGGACATATTTGCAATTTCAACTAAAACCATCCCACCTAATTGGAAAACAGTTAGTTGGAAATTCTTGGTTTTTATTTTGAGACATAGTACCCTAGTGGGAGACTTTTCGCCTACCTGACAGTGAAACAACCCCTTGCCCCCACCTGACCGTACACTCACACCCCAAGAAATGATACAAAGTTGAGTGTGTTTAAGATAGAGATGAACGTGTTGAGATGGATGTATGGTCACAAGGGAAGACTCATTACTCTCTTTAATAAGACTAGAGTAGAAGAAATCTACCCAACACCAATAAAAGATAAAATGAGAAAATGTGTTTGAGGTAATTGACATAGATGGGAGGAGAGGTAAATAAAGCTCCACCCACAAACACGCGCAAGGGAGCTGTAACCCTTGCCATATAACTCACAACCACCTTCACCTTGATGATCTTGCCAATTAGACAGAACTTTTGGGGCCTTAAAATGTTAGTATGTGTCTAGTTTTCCATGAATGGAAGTTTAAAGCCCTTGAATTGTCATCACTACAAGTATTTTGGTTCGAAATGAACAGAATATGCATTAGTAAAGCTACAACATGAGGCAATATTACAAGACTTCTAATAATAAAATGCTTTCAGACTTGTAACTAGCCAGATTTTTTAATTTATACATGGAATCCGAGCTTAAAGATGGCAAGAGAAAAAAGGGAACCATGAATGAAGCTGCTTGCAAGTTGCAAACAAATGGGAAAAAGTTATAAACTCGTGCAATCAACCTGTTTCATTCTACTCCATCTTCAACACCACTTAAAGACTATTCAAAAAGGAAAAAGAAAAGGATAAGAGGTAGCAAAATAAATACAAAGTCATCCAAAGCAATCTTCTCCTGGGTATAAAAAAAATCACCTTCTCTATAAAGGTGAGAACCCAAAGAACTAGGCACTCCTTTGGGATCCTTTCCATCCCATTGCCACTGTGCTTCTGATCTTAAGGACACATATCTCTGATCAGGATCCAGTTGCGACCCGCCTGATCTTCCTGCATAAGGATCCAATTCATGATTGTGATGAATCCTCTGTGCGTCCATGTGCTGCATCTGAGCAGCTGCCACTGGGTTAATATCTGACCGAGCATAATGATCTTGGTGCCTCATGTTCCTATGTGATAAAATGTCAAAAGGTTGAAGTAATACTGCATAAATTGCTCTGCCAGCAATGACAGAAATGCCCATCAGAAGGATGGAGGAAACTTCTAATCACATAAAGAGTTTAAATAGAAAAACAAAGTTACTTCAGTTTCAGGCAATGACAGTACCAAAGACAGGCATGTAGTCAAGAAGTAAAAAGTAATGGGAGGATATTTAGGTAGCTGGTAGTGACGTCAGAACATCAAGGTCTTGCATTTTTACAATATTCCACTGGTATTCAGAATGATGACTAATTCAATAAATAAGTATAGCAGTGTTATTAAATAAGTATACCATTATTGCTCCTGACAAAATGAAATTTAAACCCAAAGGTTCATGGTTATTAATTTTCTAACAAGAAAGTAACAAAGTCATGAATCTTATTCCGGGATATCTTCCACAAAGAAACAATGTCATTATATTTTCAAAGAAGTTCCCTTGGGAAACTTTGAAGCAAATCTTGGCATAATAAAAGTACAACAATAACAACTAAGCCTTTTTCCATACTAGATGGGGTCAGATACATGGATTCTTTGTTTTCATAGAGCTCAGTTATGTGTCATACTAACCGTTAACTCAACATAAGCTAAATCATGCTTTATTGTTTCCTTCGAACACTTTTGGCATAATAAAATTACTACAAGATACTGCAGAGAGAATGCTACTATAGTGCATTTTGTTAACATTATATGTCATAAATAATCAGGCATTGTGATAGCACATATGCACATTTTATAAAAAAATAAGGGTTAGCCATCTTTTTAGCACATGGGAATAGTTCTATATTAAAAGTAGGTGACAGAGATGCTCTCCCATCTATATCATGAAAAGTTGGCATTCCTACATTAAGCCTCCGGAAAGGAGCATTTTGCATTTGGTGTTCCTCTTTTAAAGAATTAGCCATGTCTCTAACTGATGGCACTTGATGCTCTTTCAACAAATGCCATCTCTTCCTGAGTGAGGAGGAACCAGTGAAAACCTTTATCGACAGTCTATTGGTATTGGTTCGTCGCCCGTGCAATTTTGTGTTCAAACCATATAATGGAGTATTCTGTCACTGTCCCATCGGTTTCATAATTTTCTACTGCTATAAACGTAGATTAGAACTTAAAATAACGTACAAATTAGATAGCAATACTTCTACACATTGTTCCTTTTCTCTCCTCCTCCTTGTTCTCACCTTTCTTATTATGTTTGTCCACATATAAAAGGCATCTTTATTTAACAACATTTATAATTTTCTATTTCGTTATAAGCATGTCTTTGCTAACATGAAATGTGAATGTGATACTTAGACCTTTTTTTATTCTGTATTCTGTGTTTATAATACATTAACTTAGCCTTTCATGAGGGTTCACCCTCACATAGCCGATTCCAAGCCTGATCCCCATAAAAGGATGGTTGCATCAGGCGAATTGGCAGCCAGCATATAAGATTTCTTTGAATCTTTAATTGGGTTAGCTCTTTAGAGCAGTAGTGCACCCATCTTATGTATGAAGTTAAGCAATAAGCATGATTGCCCGTGAAAAGTAGAAGGATAGGTAACCTCCTAGGGAGATCCTTGTGTTTCACCCTTTAGCTGACCGCACCTATTGTAGGAGAACTTGGATAAGACCAAGGATAATGATGGTGAAGACATTTGTAGTACAAACTAGTGGTTGCACAATATTAAGGTGTTGTTTTCTTTTACAATTTCACGTATCTGAACTTATATGAACTTTTAATGGATAATTCTTTGCTTTCGTATTTGATTCTCATGTCGCCTGCTGTTTGATCAGGACCCACTTCCTATATGAATCTCATATTACTTCCTATTTCCTTGAATCCCAAAATCACACACTATCTTCGTCTACTTCCAATCTAGCAATTCTAGTACAATTACATGCATGTGTGTATATCAACTAACGTTGATTCATAACAAAAAAGTGTGATTTTATTTTAGCTTTTGCTTTTTGATTGTCGCTATTTAGTTCACAGATTGTTCGTATCAGTTGTTTCTAACATGAATGCATGGATGCACTTTCTCAAAATTTGTTCAATGTACATGCACTAAAAAAATACACAAAATGTGTGTGTGTGCTGACGAACATATAGACTGCATACAAGTTTTATATGATTTTATCTGTTGGTGGAGGTGATGGTAAAGCATAAGGATGATTTCATTTTCATAGCTTTGTTCCTGAAATGTAGTTTTCACTTTATGCTGTTTACATTGATTCATGTTCATGAAGTGTGTTGTTTATGGTTCCTACTTAACCTTTTCGTTGTCTTTTATGTTCTCTACTTCTTTCCCTATTAGGATATGTAGGTACGATGAGGCTGCATAGTCCCAACTAAGACACATTTATGCTTTTTGGAGGCCTCAACTAGGTGCCACCTACAAAGGCTGCTAACCCAAGGTAAGGTCATTCATTCTTTTCTCATTTACTCGTATAGAGATGAGCTGAGATCATATTAAATGAAATGCATCCCCATTACCTACTGCTTAAGTCTGCACCTAGCAGCCATTTCCCAAGCTAGAGGTCCAAAGAACCAATTGCTAGATAGTTGCAGCCTGCATCTATCCACAACCTCAGATCCAAGAGTCAAATGCAAGGCTGAAAGAAGGGGAGTCAACAACAGTAATTGCTCGATGGATGGCCAGATAGAAAAGATAGAATAAGAAGACACGACTGATAAGATCTCTCTCTAACTAACCATAGGAGTATAGGATATGTTGCACTGAGCTTTGCAGGCCATGAAACTTTATATAGTGCTCTATCATGTTCATGACAACCAATTCAAAGGTTATAGGCCACAGCAACTTGGTCAACCTATTTGCTGCCTGCAAATACTTGGCTCTCTAGGCTCCATCAGTTGTAGACTCAATAAAGGTGAAAGGAGATCAAAGACTCGATGGAAATGATTAAAAACCTCAATGAATTCAGGTTTTTTCCAATGTGTAGTAAGTTATGACCCCTAGTATCCAGTAATGACTAATTAATGAGTAATAGAAAATACAAAATATTTTCTTAATGCAACTTAAAGAGAACAACAACAACAACAACAACTAAGACTTTTTCCATACTAGACGGGGTCAGCTACATGGATTCTTTGTTTCCACAGAGCCCTATCATGTGCCATGTTAGCAGTTAACTCACAATAAGTTAGATCATTATTTATTGTTTCTTTCCAACACTTTTGTGGTTGTCCTCTGCCTCTTTTAATACTTTCAAATTCTAGTTTTTCATACCTTGTTGCAGGTTCTTCTTTTGATCTTCTTTCTATATGTCAAAACCACCTTAAACGATATTCTCTCATTTTATCCTCTATTGGTGCCACACATAATTTATTTCTAATAATCTCATTATGTATACGGTCTTTTCTTGTATGACCACTCATCCATCTCAATATCTTCACTTTTGTCACATAAATCTTTTGTGCATGTTGATGATTAACTGCCCAACACTCATAACCATAAAATATGGCAGGTCTAATTGATGCTCTATAATATTTACCTTTTAACTTTAATAGTATCTTCTTATCACAAACAATACTTATGCTCCTCTCCATTTTAACCAACCAACATTAATTCTATGCGTAACATCTCCATCAATTCTTCCGTCACTCTGAAAAATTGACCCTAAGTATTTAAAACTTTCCTTTTGGGGAGATGCAATGTGTGTCAATTTTAATTTCTATGTCCTCTGAAGTAACCAAATGATCAAACTTACATTCCATATATTTTGTATTTGTTCTACTAAGTCGGAAGCCTTTACTTTCTAATGTTTCTCTCCATAGTTCCAATTTTCTATTAACTTTTTCCTTAGACTCCTCCACTAACACAATGTCATCTGCAAATAACATACACCAAGGTACTTCATCTTGAATATGTTTTGTTAACTCATCAATCACCATTATAAATAAGTATGGACTTAAAGTTGATCCTTGATGTAACTCAATATTAACTTCAAAGAAGTTTGTCATTCCTTCATGAGTCCTCACACATGTTTTTGCATCATCGTACATGTCTCTTATAAGGTTTATGTATGTCAATGGGATACCTCTTGTCTCCAAGGTTCTCCAAAGAACCTCCCTCAGAACCCTATCGTAAGTTTTTTCTAGATCAATAAATATCATGTGAAGGTCTTTCTTTTTTGCTCTAAAATGTTCCATAAGACATCTCAAAAGGTGAATCGCTTCCACAGTAGATCTGCCTAGCATGAATCCAAATTGGTTCTGTGTTGTACTCGATACTTGTCTTAACCTACATTCGATAATTCTTTCCCATAATTTCATAGTATGGCTCATTAACCTGATACCCCGATAATTCGCACAATTCTGAATGTCTCCCTTCTTCTTATATATGGGTATATGTACGCTCTCCATTCCTTGGACATCTTTTGGTTTCTCCATATTTCATTAAATAGTCTTGTGAGCCAAGTGATTCCTGATTCTCCTAGGATTTTCCAAACTTCTAAAGGAATATTATTTGATCCTACCGATTTACCACCCTTCATATGTTTAAGAGCCTCTTTGACTTCATTCTTTTGAATACGTCGGTAGAAATTGTGGTTTATATACTTTTCTAATTTGGCTAACTCTCCTAAGCTAATACTAATATCTTTATTTTCATTAAAATCTTATAAAAATAGTTTTTCCATCTATTTCTTATATGATCATTTACCACTATAATTTGTTCATCCTCGTCTTTGATGCATCTAACAGAATTAATATCTTTAGTTTTTTTATCTCTAGCCCTAGCAATCCTAAAAATATCTTTTTCACCCTCTTTTGAGTTGAGTTTTTTATATAAATCCTTTCAAAATTTAGTTATTGCTTACCTGGCGGCCTTTTTCGCTTCGTTCTTTGCTTTCTTATAAGCCTCTAAAGTTTCTCCAGTTTTCTTAGCATAATGTAATTTGTAACATGCCCTCTTTGCCTTGATTTTATTTTGTACTATTTCACTCCACCACCAAACTTTTTTTTGTGCCGGTACACCTCCCTTAAATTCACCTAACACATCTTTCACCACTTCCCTAATATGTATAGCCATATTGTTCCATATATCACAAGGTGTACCAACATAATTCCAAGCATCTCCTTGAAGGACTTTCTGTTTAAATATACCTTCTTTCTCGCTTTTGAGGTTCCACCATTTAGTCTCAATAGCTTGATGCACTCTTTTCTTCTTTGTCCATTTTTTATTTGTAAATCCATAACTAAAAGTCGATATTGGGTGATTAGGTTAAACTTTCTCCTCGAATTACCTTGCAATCTTTACGATACCCTCTATCTTTTTTTCTACAAATAAAAAAATTAATTTGTGTTTCTAATAAGTCACTCTTATAAGTAATAAACTTAAAGAGAAAAAGAAGAAAAACTTAACAGTGAACCCTTTTCTGAGTCAAATGACTCAAATCAAATGGATTCTCAATTCTTCACGGTGCGTGAGTATTGGAATCCCAGGGGTGCCGAATGAGATGCCCTGGCGTCCAGTGAGAATTCATGACCAGTGTCCAGTTGTTCACTGGGGATCCAACCACGTTTAATCAATGGCCGGCCTCAAAACTCAATGGAGTGCACATGGAAAACACGATCAATCTGGCATGATTGTGTGCATCTTAACATGAGGATTAGTAGATGGTTCCTCACCTAGACACTCAGAGAGAGAGAGACAGACAAGTGAGAACCTTCAAAATCTCCGGATGATCGTTGCCTTTGCGGTGATCCTGCCGGTGAATGGTCGCCCATCGCCCGCCGGTGATGACCGCAGTGCCAGAGAGAGAACACAACAACCGAATACTATTCTAGAAATTAGGGGTTTTACAACCCTTATTTTGAAAGTTGCATCAGGTCGGCCCATATCCATATGCCTCGACCTGATCCAACTCTAACTCGAACGGGTACGGATACACTTACCAGTACGTGTACCCGGTACGGATACGCAGCACGCATCTCTGACTGTCGTCGTGATGCCTTCCTTTTAACTCCTATCCAGAAATCAACGGCCAATAATTTAAGGAAGGAGAACTGAATCCTCTTCTTTTTATGTGAATAAAACTCACTCCAGATAGTGATTGTTTGAAGCTTTTGCACCCCAACACACAGAGAGAGAGAGAGAGAACAATTTTACCTGAAAAAATACAAAGGCAAAGAGATTGAGCGAGTGAGACACACATAGAGAGAAAAAAAAGGGGTACTGCCTAGTGGCCACTGGAGAGACAGGATGAGGAGAAAAGGCAGACGTTTTCATCCGGAAAAACTTTTCCCATTGTGATATCTGATCGTGAGAAAACAGTATTCTCGAGGTAGGTCTCATGTCATTGAGAGATAGAACTCGTCTTGGAAAGTTTTTCTAATTTAACATGTACTTGACCTTGACCTAAGTAACTCAAATTTAAAGATTTTATAGACATTGTGTTAAGGCTTGAAAAATTAATATGGCAATAACCGGTTAAGGAGGTTTTCATGTTGTTTTTAATCTTCTTTATTAATAATAAGGGATTGTGGGGCTTGGTCTTTCTCTCAATAAGGTCATGCTGTCAATGTTACTGTGATCGAAACAGGAAACCAAGGCTCGTGATTAGGAATGGCAATCATCCTGGTATCATGTATGATGTTACTTTTGCTATCGTTAGGTGATTCAATGGGCTTTTTAGGTATTGTTCTACTTTATTAATATTATTTATATTATAGCAATTGGTATTAGAGGTAGGTTTGTGTTTAATCTAATTAAGCATGTTTTATTATGATTGTGGCGAGCAATTGAATTCCATAGAAACTCACATAAACTATTTGTTTTGATTTCTCCCTAATGTTGTCGATTGCATCTTATGTCATTCGATTTTTCACATTTACAATCTTTTGAATCAATGGATATATTAAATTTGACTCAGGATAAAGTATAATTCAATTGTTCAAGGTTTTGAACAATTCAATTGTTCAATCTTTCAAGTTGATCCATGAACCCTATTCCATAGTTGAAACGCTTCTAGTAATGGTGATCGTCCCCTTAGCTAGCTGAAACCCGTTCATTTAAAATATTGATTTAATTAAAATCATTTAAAATAAAGTCATTCTATGATATAAAAGTAATTCATGAATTTAGGAAACAGGATCCACCTTTCTTTGATTTCATGAATGCGTAAAAGGTGAGGCTAATTTGGTCAAATTCAAGGTAGAGAAGCTTACAAGACACAATTGTTATCTTAGGCACTTTCATTTCTCTCAAAATGTTCACCCACCAGTCTCATATGGTGAAGTTGATGTATCACTAAACATTGTTGAGTGATTTTCAAAATGTTAAAATATTTTTGATGAAGATTATGGTTGCAACTATGTTGTGGTATTAAGAGTGACTTAAGTGATAATTGTGCCTACTAGTAGCACATATAGTGATTGCAACTTATGAGTAATTTTCACCTTAAAAATCATTTACTTGAGTGATAATTGTGCTTATTAGTAACATATGTAGTGGTTGTAACTCATTTTCCAACCATGTTTTGACATTAAGAGCCATTTACTTGAGTGATAATTATACTCACTAGTAGAACATGTAGTGGTTATAAGTCTTGGGCATTTAGCATCTATGTTGTGACATTAATAGTCACCTCCTTGAATGATAATTATGCTCATTAATATCATATCATGAGTCACATCTTCACCATATTTATATATAGTGGTATTGTAAACAACATTCATTCAATATTTTCTTTCATTGTTTGAGTCATTTTCTATTTAGGTTTTCAAGAGAATTTGTAAGTCTTATTTTAGCGCTAATTCAAGGTAGAGAAATTGTAAGTCTTATTTTGATGGTTTAGCTAAGACTCGATTGCGTTTGCGGAAGACGAACGGATGATATTCGTAGTATCCTAAAGGTATTTGTTGGACTTTATTACATAAAGTAATTTGACATTGGTGGCAGCAGATAATCCTGACTATTAGTATTTATCACTTCTCAAAGAATAGTGATCTATAAGAGTTCAATTTCAATAGCCATCACATAAGGTACTCATCTACAACAATAACTACCTTAAGTTTGAGAATACTGTGTGTAACATATAGCCAGCCACCTCCATTAGCAACATCTACCAAAAGATCACTTGGTTTCAATGCTCCCAAGCACATGAATAACAAACTTAAAAGGCTAATTTCATGGCCGTCTAACCTCCTTATCACAAGGTCAACCTATTTTAACCCAAACTTTTAGGTGCCCTGACCAACAAATTTTCAAAACCTTGTGTTTATGCTATTTTATCCTCATATATTCTAAATAGGTTGACAATAAAGCCGGTGAACGGGTTTCCACTCAACTCAAACCAGCACCATGTTCAAGAAACCTCGACGCATTTTGTACCGTCCCAAAAGCAAAGTTTCAAAAATCAAGCCATGCATCACACAACGTGCTAGAACCGCCCACACCTTGCACAAGTCGTTTGTTTTTTTCTCACAACAACATTAATGCAATCTATGCTTATACTTAGGGATGATAAGAGGGAGGGGTGGTACCCGTTTTCATCCCACCCAACCATGCTCCGCACTGGCCGTCTACAGGCCCTTGGATTCCCAACCCGCACTTTCCCCACATGTCACCCACTAAGACCCAACCCAACCATGTAAGTGTTTAAAGAAAGTTCTTATTTTATAATTTGTTCATATAACATAATATATTAGGTTATGTAGTTTACTTAGTTATTACAGCATATTAGACATAATACAATAATATAGTATATGGTATATATTATGCTGTACTATGTTAAATAATACAGTATAATATTAAGTAATATCAATAAATATGTATATTGTATACTTAATAATAATACACCAAGGTAGGACGAGACCATAAGCCTGACACTGTATGGTTCATTTGTCCACCTACAAAACAGAGCAGTTTTTCAACCCCGACAACCTGCCCTATGCAAGGGCAAGGCGGGCTGGGTAGCCCCAGCGGCAGGTAGATATTAAATTATTAAAGAAAAGGGTAAAAAGAATAACTTTTTAGTGAAAAGATTTACCTCCTAAATTCCAATTATACACTATACAGTGTGGGTTCCTATTATTCTCTCTAAACAAAAACACGACACTCTAGGTTGTACCTTTGTTAGGTTTTCACATTGTCATGTTTTAGATTTGATAATCTAAACATGGCCGGTTTGAATAGGAACCGAACCGGGCCCCAAAGCAGTTGGAGTACTGGATTGGAGACCCCCACAGTACGGATAGAGTTCCGTGAACCGAACCAAAACTGAGGAGGAAACTTGCAGTTTTGGTTTTAACGATCCAGAACCGTGAAGTAGCTGACGGTGGTCTAGAACCCACCGTTTTATCGGATCCAACTATTTCTCTCATACATATCTATGATATAATTATTATATAATAATAATAGTAACGTCTTAAAGAAATACATTTTGAAACTTAAACGGAGGGTGCCCATTGGCGCCCGTCCTCCCCACTTAAAGAAATATATTCCGAGTTCAATTCTGAAACTCGTATTGGGCAACCAAGTTTGGAATTGGAATCTAAACTGGCGGTTCCGAAACCAGCCATGTCCATGACATAATCAGTCCTTCATGCTAGAGAGCATGTCAACGCTCGAGGGAACCCGTCCTTTTCAGCTGTCAGTCTCCTGTCATCAGGTAAGCCCTCGGTCAAATATTCCACTCCTTTAAAACACCCATTAACTTATTGGGACCACTAAATGAACACTTCGCCTAAGATGGGACCCACAGTTAGTAGTTCTTGACGTACCGTCGGAACGGACGGTCGAGATTCGAAAGGACCTTCAAATTGTATTTCGCCGTAGTACCGGGAGAACCAGTGCCCTCCTTCGCGTCGCGGACACAATACCCACATTCCGTAGCGCTGCTGGCTGTGTAGCCGCTCATTTTCCTTTCTGAACGCCACCGCCTGCGTGGATGATATTTAATGATTTCTTATTACCAAAAATTTACACCATCGCGTGTAACGATTACTGCCGAAGATTAAACAATTTGGGAAGAGAGATAAACAGATTGTTAGGGAATTTCTAGTACGCTCCTTAGAGAAAAATTCATTTTTTGGGTGTTAATGAAGAGGGAATAAATTTGTGGGAAGGGCGGAGCGGGAAGCATTTCTTACGCGCTCTCTTTCTTCCTTTCTCTAGCGAGAGAGCAAGAGAGCGAACGAACAAACTTTTGCCATGGCGGAGCTGGAGAAGAAGGCGGTGATGAACATCGAAGGAGAGGATGGAAGTAAACAGCAAGAAGAAGAAAAAGAAGTCTCCGTCGACCTACCCGCTCCCTCCGGATGGAAGAAGAAGGTCTCTCTCTCTCTCTCTCTGAACGGTGGAGGCTATTCTGTTGCTGAATTCGTTATGTTGGGGACTCGATAGGTTTTGTTGGCGATTTTTTGTTGGGTTTGCTGCTTTTTGCTTGTTGGTGTACCGATTCTTGTTGGGTGCCCGATTTTATGCTTCTTGGTGCACCAAGTTACCGAAATTTGTGAGTTTCGTAACTTAGGTGCGGCCTGCCGTGTATTTCCTTTTGTGTTATTGCATTTTTGACTTCATAGATGCTGGAATTGAAGTTTTTCTCGTCTCTGGGAATGTACTGCTTCCCTATGCTCTTGCATCTGGTGCTGGAGTTTAGGTTATTTTCTATTATGTAAGATCTGCCCCTCTTCTGCTCTTTTGGTTGGAGGACTGGTTCCGGTTGAACTAAGGGCGGTTCCCTTGTTCCCTTTTGGTACATGGAACTGTATAATAGGATGAATTTGTAGTTTCGCTCAGTATTTTGCTCAAACGTAGACGGGTTGCTACGTGTTAGCTAGCTGAATGATTGCTGTGGGGAGGTTAGGCTAATAGTCCTTAGTGCTCGAAAGACTTTTTTGTTAGCTGTTGCTTGTGTCAAGCTGGATATGCTTTACTTCGTTGCATCTGGTGAATTAGTGTGGTGGACGAGTCTAATGTTGGGGTTGAAGAGGATACAGATGCGTCAAAGAGATACACTAGTAATGTACTATCTACTATGTACAGAATTGTCTTCCGTGACTGAGGGGCCATTTGGTGTGAATGCTTTTGGAATAATAGAGGCAACTCCATGAAATTAATATACTCACATAACGTCTGTGGAAAATCTTTTACAGTTTTCCCAAGTAATAGAACGGGTGATTCTTTGCCTTCAACAATGTTCTTCTTCTATTTAGTTCAAAGGCATTATTAAACTGTGACATATTTGTGACATGGTTCTGTTTATGGTCATCTAGTTGTAGATTTTCTTACAACTGCTTGATCTTGCAACAAAAAAGTGCTCATTGTTCATGCATCAGTACACCTAACATATGTACCAGTTTATCCAATAAAAATGCCTCCTTGTACTGTAGAATAGACCCTTCCTATTAGACTTCGGAAGTGTAACTTCCTATCTATAACCCAATGATGGGGCACACGCATCTCTTCTATCACCTTTCTGATTTACAAGTAATCATAGTGAATAGAGCCTTATTTTCTTCAATATGCCCACCATACCAAATTGCTAGCATGGCACATGATGGGGCTCTATGGAAACAAATAACCCATGTAGCTGACCCCATCTAGTATGGGAAAAGGCTTAGTTGTTGTTATGTCCACCATACCAAAGAATTTAATGAAAGGAAGTGGGGCATACCTCAGTCTAAGAAATCCAAAACTATTTAGGAAAGGTTCGGGATCTGGGAAACACTTGGGAAATATAGTCTTGAAACTATGCTCTGTTTTGTATAAAATGAAGATCCATTACGTGTTATATTTCTTTTTCCTAGTGATAAGCTCTTGTCTGTTATGATCTGCCCGAAATTGTACCATGCTCTTCATTACGTTATTTTATGTGAAATATATTTTGAATGGGATGCTCACTTTCCTATTTTACTAGATTGTGGGTCATAGACAGAAGAACCCTGATCAACGAATCTTGAAATCCTAGTAGGATTTCCTATTTGGATGAAACATGTGCTGTTACAAGTTCTTTCTACTTACGTTATGTGGTGTAATAGCATCTTCTGTGCAGACTATTGAAAATAAGTAATAAAACTTGTAGCTTCAGATGAGAAGGGCAGATGGAAGAATACCTCTGTTTTACTAAGACATGTCTCAAATGGCTTACTTGGACCCATCTGAAATGACATGAGAACACCTTTACAAACATTTTTTTAGGTTGTGGAATCAAAGGGCTTACTAAGTTAATTATGGTGTTCAAGAATATTCCATTGGATGTTACCATCTTTTGGTTCTGGAACTCATGAATGTCACAATTCACAAATACTGCAAAGGAATGAATGGATGTATCAAGCAAATGGCAGCAGGTTGACAAGATCTATGCTCAAATGGATCCATGGGCTACTTAGAATAATTACAATAGTTCTGCTGGATTAGAGAAGACAGAGGACATTATGTAGGTTTAGGGCTTACTTCAGTTAGCTCTGTGGCTGACCTTGACAGTAACAGAATACATGGCCACAAATCTAATTTTGGAATAACTGAGCTTCAAGGGTGTTTATATCTGTACAATATGTATCATGTATATGGGACATCACCGAGGCTACTCTTTGTTGTGGCAATAAAATTTCATATTTTAACAAGTTTTAATTAGGCCTTAATTTATGTGAGGTAAAATGTGGAATGTTTCTGTACCTTGAGCATTTTGTGGTTATCAGTTGTGCAAATTTGAGGTTTATTGGGTTCTTTTCTTTGTCCTCTCTAGGTTTGAATCATCATTGGAGTGTTGGACTTAAGTGTCGGCCAAAGATGACCTCGACCACTCTCCCTTGTGATTGTTTAATATTTTGAAGTTGGATGTAATCGTTTTTTGTCAGAGCTACAAATAATACTAATGAATATTAGCCACTTAAAGGTTTCATTGGTGAAGACGTTTGCTGCTCTACCTTCTATTTCATTGGTGAAGAAGTTTGTTGCTCTACCTTTTATATATTCTTTTGGGGGATTTTGAGGTTGGTATATCGGTGCATCCTGAGCAAGATCCAAAAATAACTTCATGTCCTGATGTTCAGTTTTTGTTGGGAAAGATCAATGAGGTAGCAGTGCTTTTTGGATTTCTATTTCATGGGAAGATTGCATATTCAAATCGTATTCCAAGTCATGTCGACTTCTGAGCAATGTGCTTCCACATATTCTATCCAATGTTCATACAAAAATAACTGCCGTTGAGATGAACAGGAGAAGTGCATGACTACTTGGAAAGTTGTATTTGATTTTGAAAATGATGTGCTTGTCATCAATCGCCTACTTGAGAAATTGAAGTTCTAGAATGCATCTGTTTTGATGACTGTTCACCTCACCTAAACAAGTTTCTTGTTATATATTTATGTGTTAAAGGACGTTGGACTGGTGAAGAAACCCAATTTAGATAGTGATTTTTGCTTAGGACTTGATGATTTGATGTTAATGCCAGAAAATGATGGGAGCTTTAACGTTTGGATTTAGAAGTCAATCAAAGCATTGAGCATGGCAACAGTTGTGTTTGGGAGCTGAAAATCATTTAAATGCTATAAGTTATCATTGGAGGAGGAATGTTGTTCATAATGTTATAGCATAGCGTTGCATAAGTTAACACTTGTAACTTAACACTAAGCCTTTCGGCGGTTAGAGTATCACCAAGTAATAATCATTTTGAAAGAATAAGAATTCAACTAGCTCTATGAACCAAGAGTCTGAACCAATTATAAAATCTAAAAGCGTACGTGTCAATTTGCATGATCTGCAATATTTTTTTGAATAATAACATCTCTGCAATTTGAAGACAATTATAAAATCTAAAAAGTGTATGAGCTGATTTGCATGATCTGAAATATGTTTTTGAATAATGACATTTTGCAATTTGAACTTCTTCGACATATTGTTAGTGTTTTAATTTTATCTATGGTAAAATTGAAGCCTTCAAATATGTCTCTGAGGTTTAAAAGTATAAGTTAGTTTTAGGCCCAAAAATGCAAAATCATAAAACAACAACTAAACCTTTTCCCATACTTGTCGACTACATGGATTCTTTGTTTCGAGAGAGCTCGATCATATGCAAAACCATAAAACCATCTGACTAAGAATAACAGTGAGGAAGTCCAACTGATTCTGTTGTTTTTTTAAATAAATGCATCTGCTACTAATACATAAGTATATGTCTCTGAAAAAACCCACCACGGAACAGAAACATCCAGTATGATAAATGGCTTGAACCTGTAATACATTACCAATTAACTGGGCCAATTGAAAAATCAGAATTAAACTCAGAACTGTCCTTTGTAGCAGAACGCTATCTGTACCATGTTCCTCATAGCACATGTATCACTCATTATTCCTTTTTTGTGCCATAATGCTACTGCTGCATAGTCTTGGTCCTTGGGACGTCATGACCCTCTTTCTATGAACCCTGCCATTTGCAAAAGCGTGGATGAATGCTTTGTCAGTTTAAAATGCAGGAAGTCAGCCACTTCTGTGTTTCAGTTTACTTTTGAATCTCAAGAACCAAGGAAATATGTGACTGTTGAAACTGTATCTTATTTAACAGTATGATTATATAAAGATCCTTGGATTGAGTTGGATGAAGTTTTGTAACAAAAGGGCAGAAATATAGTAACCATGCTGACTATTTTCATGACAATGTTGTCAGCTATATTCTGCCAGTGAGAAAGTAGCTCAAAATTTGTAAAATAACAACCATTTTAGAGTATTGCAATTCATTCAAGATAAATTTGTTTATTATTGATTTATGTTCTATACTATACATTTTTATCTTTTGAAAAGTGCCACCTTTTAGAAGTACTTTATTGGTGCATTTTCATAAGGAAATAATACTAAGCAGTATTGTTGCTTTTCTTATGTTTGCCACTTTTATATTAACAAATTTTGGGCCACCCAAGATTTTTTAGAAATGTCACTATTGAAAGGGTCTCCGGATTTTGAGTATGGATGGATGCGGGGGGTAAGGAATCTAGTCCTAGATAATAAGATTCGTGTTGGTTCTTGGAATATCGGAACATTGTCCGGTAAGCTAATGGAGGTGGTAGATACTATGATTCGGAGAAAGATTCATATTCTACTTTTACAAGAGACAAAGTGGGTTGGAGAAAAAGCAAAGGAGATTTAAGATATAGGTTTTAAATGATGGTACTAAAGAAAGAAAAAGGCGAGAAACAAACATAAATAAAGATTTAAAGGATAGTGTATCATACATACAATGATATGGTGACCGAATCATGATGTTGAAATTAGTGATAGGAGCAGAGGTTTTGAATATAGTTTGTGCTTACGCACTCCAAGCAAGTAGGACTAGAAGATATATAAAGACGTCTTTTTGGAAAGTGTTAGATAAGGTGATTCAAAGAATTTCATAAAGGGAGATGATTTGTTTATGTGGAGACCTAAATGGACATGTCACTAAAGAGGTATTAGGATAAAGGTATTCATGAAAACTTCGGTTTTGGGGATATAAATGAGGAAGGTAGGGATATTTTAAATTTTGCTATGGCATTTGATCTTTTTATAGTTAATACAATTTAAAAAAAAACGAGATCAACATTTAATTACTTATAAGAGTGGTTTATCACAAACACAAATTTATTATTTTATTTGTAGGAAAAAAGATAGATCATATTGTAAAGATTGTAAGGTAATTCAAGGCGAAAGTTTAACCACTCAACATTGACTTTTAGTTATGGATTTAGATGTGAAAAAGTGGACAAAGAACAAAAGAGTGCATTGAGCTATTCAGACTAAGCTAAGTGGTGAAACCTTAAAAGCGAGAAAGAAGGTATATTTAAACATAAAGTCTTTCAAGGAGATGCTTGGGATTATGTTGGTATACCTTGTGATATGTGGAACAATATGACTATACATATTAGGAAAGTGGTCAAAAATGTGTTAGGTGAATCTAAGGGAGGTGTACCGGCACAAAAAGAAGCTTGGTGGTGGAATGAAGTTGTGCAAAATAAAATCAAGGCAAAGATGACACATTACAAATTACATTATGCTAAGAAGACTAGTGAAACTTTAGAAACTTATAACAAAGCAAATAAAGAAGCAAAAAAGGTTATCAGTGAAGCAAAAACTAAAATTTGAGAGGATTTATATAAAAAGCTCAACTCAAAAGAGGGTGAAAGAGATATTTTTAGGATATCTAGGGCTAGAGATATGAAAACTAAGGATCTTAATTTTGTTAGATGCATCAAAGACAAGGATGAGAAAATTCTAGTGGCAAATGATGGTATAAAAATAGATGGAAAAACTATTTTTATAAGCTTTTTAATGAAAATAAAGATGTTAGTATTGGCTTAGGAGAGTTGGCCAAGTCTGTAGGGCCACACAATTTTCTTATAGGAGTTTAGAAAATCCTAGGAGAGACTGACTCACAAGACTATTTAATGAAATATGGAGAAACCAAAAGATGTCTGAGGAATGGAGAGCGAGTATACTTATAACTATATAGAAGAACAAGGGATACATTCAAAATTGTGCAAATTATCGAGGTATCAAGTTAATGAGCTATACCATGAAACTATGGGAAAGAATTATCGAACGCAGGTTAAGACAAATATCGAGTACAACAAAGAACCAATTTGGATTTATACCAGGCAGATCTACTATTGAAGAGATTCACCTTTTGAGACATCTTATGAAACATTTTAGAGCAAAAAAGAAAGACTTTCACATGATATTTATTGATCTAGAAAAAACTTACGATAGGGTATCAAGGGATGTTCTTTGAAGAACTTTGAAAAAAAGAGGTATCCCATTGACATACATAAACCTTATAAGAGACATGTACGATGGTGCACAAAAATATGTGAGGACTCATGAAGGAATGACAGACTTCTTTGAAGTTAATATTATGTTACATCAAGGATCAACTTTAAGTCCATACTTATTTATAATGGTGATTGAGGAATTAACAAAACATATTCAAGATGAAGTATCTTGGTGTATGTTATTTGCAGATGACATTGTGTTAGTGAAGGAGTCTAAGGAAAAAGTTAATAGAAAATGACATTGTGTTAGTGAAGGAGTCTAAGGAAAAAGTTAATAGAAAATTGGAACTATGGAGAGAAACATTAGAAAGTAAAGGTTTTTAATTCAGTAGAACAAAGACAAAATTTATGGAATATACGTTTGATTATTTGGTTACTTCAAAGGACATGAAAATTAAAATTGGCACACGTTGCATCTCTCAAAAGGAAAGTTTTAAATACCTATGGTCAATTTTTAAGAGTGATGGAAGAATTGATAGAGATGTTACACATAATTAATATAGGTTGGTTAAAATGGAGATAAGGTATTCTTTGTGACAAGAAGATTCCATTAAAGTTAAAAGATAAATATTATAGAGCATCCATTAGACTTGCCATGTTTTATGATTCTGAATGTTGGCAGTTAATCATCAACACGTATAAAAGAAAGACCGTATACATAATGAGGTTATTAGAAACAAATTGGGAGTGACACTAATAGAGGATAAAATGAGAGAATATCGTTTAAGATGGTTTGGACATATAGAAAGAAGATAAAAGAAAGCGCTTGTAAGAAGGTATAAAACCTAGATCTTGAAAGTATTAAAAGATGTAGAGGACGACCACAAAAGTGTTGGAAAGACCCAATAAAGAATGATCTAGCTTATGTTGAGTTAACTCCTAACATGGCACATGATAGGGCTATGTGGAAACAAAGGATCCATATAGCCGACCCCATCTAGTATGAAAAACGGCTTAGTTGTTGTTGTTTGTTGTCACTGTTGAAAGAAAGTTCAAAAAACAGTATTGGTGATAATGGGGCAATCTCCAAAGCTTGTATACATTTTTCAACTTTGGGATTTCATGTATGATAAACATGTTATTTTGTTTTTATGCACCAAAAACAAAAAAGATTGTAACTATTGTTTTGCTTTAGTACTTGTTTTTTTGTGTGCAGTGGATTGATTATTTTGAGATCATTGTACTTTTGGATTAATGTTGTTTAGGCTTTGAAAATATTATGATTTGTATTCAAAAAAATTTCTTGGATGAATTTTCCCAAAAAAGTCCTTTTTTCAAATATCAGCTACTTAAAAAGTTAAAAGTGTCCGACTTTATCTTACTATCTACATGATAGAAGCACTTCATTTTTTTCATATTTTATTTGGATTAAATGTCATATATGCATTTATTGAGATTTTTCAATAAAAACTTACTTCTTTTCCTGCATCTTACGAAAATTTTCCTTCTTGATATCTCCATGGCAGCAATATATGCAGCTACATTTGAACAGAAGAAGGTGGAGCCAGGCGCTGGACACCTTACAACGTATGGCTCTGATCTGATACTTGGAAAATAAGATTTGCTGCCATTTGAACAAAATAAACTGAGTAAAGAATGCCAAGGACTTTAGAATTTTATCACGTAGTTGGAAGATTCACACAGTCAGCCATTCTTTGTGTCAGCTTATATCCCAACATGATCAGGTGAGAGTTGATCTTAGTGCATGTAGTATGTCTAATCCTGGTAGTGTTGACTATCTCCCCGGAGCTTAAAGACATTCTGAGAATAACACCAGCAGGATGTAAGCTAAGGTAACCTACATTATATTGACAAGGAGACACACTTAAGAATAACCTTACCAAGGTGTTAGAGAGGAGGAAGATTTCCATGAACAACTCTTGTGGTTGAAAGGGAATTGCACCAAATCTAATATTTTGTCATCAAACGGGGATCCGTAGGTTTGACATCTTTTTTCTTAAAGTATACAATGTGTCTAGAGTATTCGTTGATGGCTTCATTGTGCAAGATATTAAGGCCGTCCAAGATATCTTTACTAATTTTCGGTAGCATTCTTGATGAGGAGCATATCTGGGGCTGCGTCCATGGGTAAAGCTTTTAGTTAGTGATGAAGAAAATGATTCTAGTGTTCCTGATGATGCAATATGTTGAATAGCTTTTAAAGTGGCTGCACATGTTTGTGGCTTGGCCAAACTTTTTTGGATATAGTAGTGAGGACAGATTTTTTTCCCTCATGGAGAAGATCGTAGAAGTTGGGGGTGGCAATTTCAGGCACAACCTGACAACCCAGCATGGACACAACTCAGAAAATCTGTGTTCATGTTGGAGTGCAACACTTCCCTGATCGTGTTCGTATTAGCGTGATACAGAATGTCAATGAAGTCTTTCTAATGAAGACGATGCTTCAACGTGTGAATGGAGCGACAAATATCCAATACAAGAATCGTGAGTCATCAAAAGATGACTATGAAAGGCCTTAGAAAAGTTAAAATAATAGCAAATACACTAACAATAGCAAATACACTCAAAAGAATGTATAGAAATTGGCCAAGAAGGCTTAACATTAATTAGGTATAAGTATTTATAGAGTGGAGAAGAGAGAGTGGTAATGGGCAGCCAGGCTTAAGAAAGTAGCCATTGGGGTCCCTGGTGGCCCTTATGTCCCTATTGGCCTGGGTGGCCATGATGCTTGATTATATGTATGTGCACTTTTATAATAGAAAAAATATAGTAAAATACACAAATAAATACATGTATTTTAATACCCCTCTCAAAGTGACGGTATCTTCAACAAAAGTTTGCTAACTAAAAATTGAAAGCATAGAGGGCTAATAGTGATTTGGTGAAAGCATAGGGGGCTAATAGTGATTTGGTGAAGACATTTACAAGTTCATAACACAAAGTATAGTGCCAAGTGTCCTTGTAGGTGTTCTTCCTGAATGTAGTGACAATCATCTCAATAGACTCACTCATTTTGTCAAACCAAATCAAGTCTTAAGAGCTTGATTAAGTCCATATAAAGACCTTTTACGACGAAGAACTTGGATTCTTTGGAATATTAAGACTGGGAGGAGGTTCTATGTAAACCTTCTCTTTTAACTATCCATTTAAAAAAACATTCTTAACTTTCATTTGAAAAATATTCTAGTTTTTAATTGCACTAAGAGCAATAAGACAATTATCATTCTAGCTATTGGGCAAAGGTTTCCTCGTAGTCAATACCATATTGTGAGTATATTTTGGCCACTAGTCTAGCTTTGTATCGTTTTATGGTACCATTACCATTAGTCTTGATTTTGTATACCCATATAGAACCTATTGGTTTCTTGTTTTTTGGGACATGTAGGGCATCTAGTTCCTCGTTTATAGCATGAATCCAATCCTTAGATGTTGAGCTTCCTTACATATTTGAGGTTCTTTTATGGCTAGAATAACAGTTAATAAGGCGATATATCTTGGAGAAAAAGTTCCAGAAGAGACAAATCTCTTGGGTGGTCTAGAATTTTTAATAGATTTTCTTAGAATAGATTTAATAACTTTTGGGTTTCTTCTAGTGTAATGTCTTTCAAAAGGAGTCACAATGTGCATAGAAGATATTGATTTGTCTGGTTGATGATCTATGTTTTGATTACCTAAAATATCATTTAGAAAGGAATATCTAGTATCATCGATGCAATCAAGAACTTATTTTTGGAATACAAATTCATTTTCAAAGAATTTAACATCTCTTGACACATAACATGTCATTCTTGTTTTGGTAACATCTATAACCTTTTTTGTTTATCCCATACCCTAAGAACACACATTTGAATGCATGCAGAGATAATTGATCTTTTTTATTTGTAAACACAAAGCATTTATAACCAAATACTCTTAATATTTTTTAAAAGGAAAAACATTTTGTAATACTAAGAAAGATATGCGATTTATTAGATAGGCAAACATCATAATGGCTTCTGCCCATAGATTTTTAGGAACTCCATTAGATACTAATAAGGTTCTAGTGGTTTCTACAATGTGCCTATGCTTTTATTCGAAAATATCATTTTGTTGAGGAGTTTTGGTACAAGAGGTTTAGTGGAGGATCCTATAGTTTTCAAGATACCTTTCAAACTCATTTGATATAAATTCTCCTCCTCCGTCAGACCTAAATACCATGATCTTAGAATCAAATTGATTCTTAACAAGGTTTTGAAATGTGACAAAAATTTTCAAGACATCATCAGATTTTGTCTTTAATAGATATACCCATATATATCTAGTAAAGTTATAAATAAAGATGATATAATAGGAGACACCTCCTTTAGACATAATGGGTGTAGGATCCCTAATCCGAGTTTACAATTTCAAAATATTCTTATAACATATGTTTTGTTTGGAAACGGAAGATGTTGCATTTTGCCAAGAACACAATTTTGCAAGAGAAATTTTCAATATTTTTTATTCCAATGGGACATTGATACAACTTTTGAACATTTAAATGGTCAAGTCTTGTGTGTCATAGTTGTACATCATTTTACAAAATATTTGAATGTCCAATATTACACATATAATCTATTACATAGAGTCGTCATTCTCTTTGACCACGTCCAATCACCTTTTTTGAGAGGCAATCTTGTACAATACATTTAGTAGATTAGAATGTTGTAACACAACCATTATCTAATATTTGAGATACGAAAAATAAATTTAAAATTAATTTTGGAATAATACTAATTTTAGAAATTGAAAAGTTTTTGTTTTGAAGGTCTCCTACTTTATCATCCTTTAGTATGGTTCCATCGACGATAAACATACATGAAATTTTTTTCTTATGCATGAATTCAAAAATTCTTCATTGCAAGTCATATGAAATGAGGCAGCCAAATCAAGTAATCAAAGAGTCATACCTTGAGTGTCATGAGTAGAAGTAGAGCATACCGCACTAATGATTGCCTTCTCCTTAAATTGTGTTTCAAGAAGGTTTACTTTTTCATGTAGGAAAAAAATTGAGAAAAAAAAGTTGTGTTCATCTGCCAAGGCCACCTTCTTCTTTAATATTGGACAATTCAGCTTAATATGTCCAACCTCCTTACAAAAGTGACAAATAACTTTCCTCTTTGTCTCACTATCCTTTGATCTTGAAATGTGGAGGTCGATATGTTTTAATGTGTTTTTTGGGCCTTGATGTGGCTAAGGCAGAATTCTTTTGAAGATGAACTTCATTAAGTCTTGTTTTCGCCATTTGGAGGTTGGCAATAACCTCTTCTTCAATGTTATCCGTATCGCGGGCCACCACGATACGATACACCTAAGAGTATCGTAATTAAAGACTTATCGCACCGTATCGTGCCGTATTGTACCTAGGGACCCCTGGCCGAACAGAAACCCACGTTTTTGCGGGTTTCCTTGGTTTCTCCAGAGCTCCCCAAGCTCCCCTACCGTGGTTGTTGGCCTCTTTGGTGTTCAAGGCTCCAAAAACGTGCTCTACGATGTCTGTGCAAGTCTCCTAACTCGAATTTGGGTATATTTTTAGTGTTTTTCTTCATTTTTTTTGTATTTGTTATTTTTTTGTTTTATTTGTAATTTTTTTAAATGACAAAATATAAAGTTATTAAGTGTGTGGATATGATTTTTATTGCATTCATGAAGTGGGAGACACTCTATTTGAGTGTTATTTGACGATTTGGGATTTACGAAGTGCTTTTATTTTCAGGTTTTTGTTTGAATTAAAGTACTAAAGACTCCTGTTCTAAGTCTGATGATCCGCCATGGTAGTGGGGTATACCAGTTGAAAGTATCAGATTAAAGATCAGATGTTTATTTTGTGAGAGGGTGGTTAGTGGTGGAATTTCATGGTTGAAACACCACCTAATAGGGACTAATAAAGAAGTTGCTTCTTGCACAAGCAGAGTTAGAAGTTTGCCAGAATGTATTAAATGTCATTGTCTTCAGATGATTCAGAGTATACAAGAGAGGAGACAACAAAAAGATGATTTTGAGAGGTTTGAAGAAGATGATGATATTGGATTTAGATTCACTGACAGTTTGCCTTCAGATGCCAGAACAGAGATGGGTAGTTCACGAGCACCTAGCAGGGAAAAGAGGGTTGGTGAAGATTTTGGAGGTGGTAGAAGAGGAAGTTTTGGAAGGAGTAGAAGAAGAACTACTTCTAGCATACATTTATTTTATCTTCTTACTACTACACTTGGTGCTCAATTTGGAATTCGTGTTGCTATGGCTTCAGAACAGTTACATGATCAAGTAGATCTTAGTGGGCAGATGGTTTTATGATATGCTTCTAGCATACATTCATCCTCCTACTACTGTAAATATTTGTCGATGAAGCACAAATCAATATCACCAAGTCGCCAAGAGTCAAATGAAATTCACTCACGAATGTCTATCTTCAAGAATGACTAACAAGAGCGGAAGCATATACAAAACCAATCAAGAAGCAGTGAAAGATTGCATGTTTATTGATATGCATTGAAGCTCTATTTATAGAGCATAAATTACAATAGAGAGAAGAAGTGAGTGAAGAAGGGAGTTACTGTGCATTCAGCTGAATGCACAGTAATGACTATAATAAGTAGCCGTTGGGGAGGGCTCCCCAACGGTTACCTGGATGGCCAGTAGCCGTTGGGGAGGGCCAGGACCAGCATGGCCCTGGTCCTTTGGTCAAGATGGCGTATTAAATATTAACACCCCCCCTCAAACTTACGGGGTATACACTGAAATTTTGTCTAGTAAAAACTGAAATCGAGAAGCTGAAAGAGATTTGGTGAAGAAGTCTGCGAGCTGCATTTCAGATGTGACATAACAAAGGGAGAGCTTCTTATTTAGACACTCTTCACGAACAAAGTGACAGTCCATCTCGATGTGTTTTGTCCTCTCATGAAAAGTGTTGTTGGAGGCAATATACATGGCGCTTTTGTTGTCACAATACATTATGGCCGGGTGTTTGACATGGATGCCCATGTCTGCTAGAAGGGCTGTGATCCAAGAAATTTCCATCGCAACTGTAGCCATGGCTCGATACTCGGCTCTGTGGATGAGAGGGACACCTTCTATTGCTTTTTGCACTTTCAGGAAACAAGAGATTCACCTAAAAACACATAAAAACCAGTCGTAGAGTGTCTATTGTTGACATCTCCACCCCAATCAGCATCCGTATATATAGATAAATCAAAAGATGAAGAGGAAGTTAAGAAGACCCCCTTGTGGGCAGTGTTTCTAATATATCGAATAATTCGCAAGACAACACTCATATGAACAGAAGTAGGTGCCTGTTGAAATTGACTGACTGAGTGTACTGCATGAGAAATATCTGGTCTAGTAATGGTGAGATAAGTGAGTGCACCTACAAGCTGTCGATAAGGGGTGGGATCTTCTAATTTCTCACCATCTATGGAACGCAGTTTGGTGCCTAGGACTTCGGGTGTGTCAACAACCTTAGTATCTGTAATTCCAGATCTTTCAACAATATCGGTAGCAAACTTGGTTTGAGACATAAAGTATCCACAACTATTTTTGGTTATCTCAATACCCAAAAAGTAATTCAGCAAACCCAAGTCTTTCATATCAAATTCGTGATGCAGATTAAGTTTAACTTCAGCAATTCCCACTTCATCACTTCCTGTGATGATCATGTCATCCCCATACAAAAGCAAGATAACAACACCATATTGTGTTTTTTGTACAAACAATGCAGTATCAGTATAGCAAGTCACAAAATTATGCAAATGCATTAAGTTTTCAAATCGATCAAACCAAGCTTTTGGGTCTTGATTCAGACCGTACAAGGCTTTTCTTAATTTAAGAGCATGACCAGGAGGGAGAGTGACCCCAGGAGGAGGACTCATGAAGACTTTTTCATTCAAGTAACCGTTCAAGAAAGCATTCTTGACATCTAGTTGGTGTATATTCCATTTCTTGATTGCACTAATGGTTATGAGAATTCTAATTGTGGTCATTCTAGCTACTGGGACAAAGGTTTCATCATAGTCAATTCCATATTCTTGGGCATAACCTTTAGCAACTAGGCTAGCCTTGTATCTCTCGATGTGATCATTGCTGTGAGTTTTGATTTTATATATCCATCGACATCCAATGACTTTTTTTATCTTTCCGCAGGGGTGCAACTATCCATGTCTGAGCCTTGTCTAGGGCGTTGAGTTCATCTTTCATAGCATCTTCCCATTCTGGAATACCTTTAGCTTGATGATAGAACCTAGGTTCCTTTACTTGATGAAGGGTGGCAATCAAATTTCTTCGTTGTGGTTCAAAAGATTCATATGACACAAATCGCTGAGGTGGTCTAAGCTTATAATATCAGGTTCCATGCGAGCGTGATGGGTTGTTCTAGGTCGTCTGAGATAATGTGAGGGGAAGGGTTCAACAATTGACCGAGTATCAATAGTGGTGTGTGAAATATCATTATTTTCAATATGATCTTCTTGAATGTCTTGATGATCTACTGAGTCACAATCATTATCTTCTTCTAGCTACATCTTCATGAATGAAAGGTTCCGAATTTTCCAAGGATTTGGACTCATAATAAATGTCATTCTCAAAAAATTTTACATCCTTAGACACATATAATTTGTCTTTTATAGGATCAAAACACCTATACCCCTTTTTGTAAATGCCATAACCAAGAAAGACACATTCAATAGCTCTAGGTGACAATTTGTCATTCTTGTCTGTATACACAAAACATCTACATCCAAAAACCCTAAGTCTTTCATAATATGGAGGGATGTTATACAATTTTTCGAAAGGTGAAGTATTCTCAAGGTTAGATGAAGGCATTCTATTTATAAGATATATGACGGTAAGAGTAGCTTCGGCCCATAAGAATTTAGGAACCTTACTAGCAATTAGTTCTACAAGTTTCAATAATATGCCTATGTTTTCGTTCTGCTAGACCATTTTGTTGAGGTGTTTTGGTGCATGATTTTTGGTGAATAATACCATTAGTTTCAATAAATTTATAAAATTCATTAGACATGTACTCTCCTCCCGAATCGGACCTAAAGATTTTAATTGTTGCTCCAAATTTGTTTTTTATCATGTTACAAAATACTACAAATTTTTTAAATACTTTGGATTTGTGTTTTAAGAGATATATCCATGTAAATCTAGTAAAGTCATCCACAAAAATCACATAGTATTGCAATCCTTTAGAAACAACGGGCGCGGGGCCCCAAACATCCGAATATATTAAATCAAAAGCTTTCTTTGGTACATAGTTTCTTTCTTCAAATGGAAGATGATGCATTTTTCCAAGAAGACAATCTTTACATTCAAAATTTTTCTCTCTAATGCTTTTAATCAAGGGAATGTTACACAATTTTTGACAGTCCAAGTGTAAGTCTTTTATGCCATAGCGTATCATCTTGGGTTATGTTATAAAAACCCGAATTTGGCATAACAAGATAGTCCATTTTGTATAGTCCACTTTCTCTATGACCTTGACCAATCACCTTCTTTGATAGGTGATCCTGCACCATACAATGTTTGGATGAGAAAGTGACTATATAATTGTTATTACATATTTGAGCAACCGAGAGTAGATTTAAATTTAGTTTAGGTATAAAACTTACATTTTGAATTTTAAAGTCTTGTTTTTCAAGGTTTCCTAATTTTTTGATTCGGAGTTTTGTTTCATCGGCCGTAAACACATGCTTTCCAATGGTTTCACAAGAATTAACCAAAGAATCATCACTATGTGTCATATGAAAAGATCACCGGAATCTAAAAACCAAGACATACCTTGCGAAGTAGATAGAGCATTCCCGGAGATGATTGCTTTTTCTTTAAAAATTTCTTCTATGTACGTTTTTATGTTGTTGGGTAAGACACCTCCTTCCACGGCTCCCACGTTTTCACCCCTTTTCCGAAGTAGAGGACAAGTGGTTTTAATGTGTCCACTTTCCTTGCAATAATGGCAAATTGTATCCTTGTTAGGCCATGGTCCCGTGGGCTTCTTGAATGTGCCTAAGTCTTCAAATTTGCTCCGGGTCTTGATGCGGCAAGTATGACTTCTTTGGCAACATGCATGTTTTTCAATCTTGTTTCCTCTATAACAAGATCGGCAAGAAATGCATCTCCTCTAGGTGTAGGTTTCCTATGTATAAGGCTTGATCTAATGTTTTCAAATTCGTCTCTTAAACCACGCATGAACAAGAAAAAATATTGATTTTCCAAAAATTCTTGAAATTCGTCTAATTTGTGAAGTTTTCCAAATTTGTCAAAACTCCTTAATTGAGTCTAAAGTTCCGAAAATTCATTGTGATAATCCCTAATGCTTAGGTTCCCTTGTTTGAGGATAATCATTCTTTCCATAAAATCAATTTGAAAGACAAAATCATCTTGAGAACGAAGCTTTGTTAAATATTCTCAAGTTTCAAACGCATTTTCAAAAGCATTAATCCGATTTCGAAGTTTTTCATCCACATTTTGACAAATGATCCATGTGATTTTTGCATTTATTTTTTCCCACAATTTCAAATCGATTTTGAATTTCTCATGTGCTTTGATGATTTCATCATCATCTAAGCCATCAATGTCCAAAATTGGTTCTTTTATAGTCCCGTCAATGTAATCCCAAAAATCTTTTGATAAAATATATTTTTTCATTATTCTAGCCCAACTTTGATAACTTTTTGAGTCAAGAATATATCTAAACGACTCATTTTTGCCTTCTATTTGTGTAAAAAATGAATATTTGGGATTAACCTCAAGTTTGATGCAAATCTTCAATTTTCGCACTTTCGGCATGCTTTCTGATACACTTGTTTTCTTCGATCCGAGGCTCTGATACTATGTAAATATTTGTCGATGATCAACGGTTGATGTAGCACGAATCAATATCACCAAGTTGCCAAGAGTTAAATGACATTCACTCACGAATGTCTATCTTCAAGAATGACTAACAAGAGCGAAAGCATACACAAAACCAATCAAGAAGCAGTGGAAGACTGCATGTTTATTGAAGCTCTATTTATAGAGCATAAATTACAATAGAGAGAAGAAGTGAGTGAAGAAGGGAGTTACTGTGCATTCAGCTGAATGCACAATAACGACTACAATAAGTAGCCGTTGGGGAGAGCCGTTGGGGAGACCTCCCCAACGGTTACCTGGATGGCCAGTAGCTGTTGGGGAGGGCCAGGACCAGCATGGCCCTGGCCCTGTGGTCAAGATGGCGTATTATATATTAACAACTACTACACCTGGTGCTCAACCTGGAATTCGTGCTGCTATGGTTCAGAACAATTGCATGATCAGGCAGACCTTGCAGTAGGCAGATGGTTTTATGATGCATGCATTCCATTCAATGCAACAAATAGTTTTCATTTTCAAGCAATGACAGATGCAATTGTTAACATCGGTCAAGGATACAAGATGCTCTCCTATCAGAAGTTGAGAGGAAAGATCTTAAATAAGACTGCCATTAAAGTGCAAGAATATTGTTCGACATTGAGAGAGTCATGGAAGGAGACTGGTTGCACTATCATGGCAGATGGAAGAACAGATAGGCGAGGAAGGACCTTGCTAAACTTTCTTGTATACTGGCCTAAAAGACTTATGTTTTTGAGATCTCTAGACATGTTAGAGGAGAGACACACTGCGGATATCCTACAATAAGAATTTGATAAGGTTATACAAGAGGTTGGGCTAGAGAATGTAGTCCAATTGATTACAGATAATTTAGCTAACTACAAAGCAGTTAAAAAGGAGTTAGCTGATATTTATGGGACTTTCTACTGGACACCATGTGCACCCCATTGTTTAGATCTCATTCTTGAGGATATTGGTGAGATGGATGAAATAAAGGCATCAATTGAGTGTTGCCAAGATATCACAAAATTCATTTACAACCATGCATTTGTTTTGTGTACGATGAGGAGATATACAGAAGGTACAGTGCTTCTTCGAATAGCTGCAACTTGGTTTGCAACAAACTTCTTATCTGTACAGAGTATTGTGAGACAGAAGCAAGCATTGAATAGAATGTTCTCCTCAAATGAGTGACAATAATTTGCAGAGTTGCTTCAGAACAGAAGAAACAGAAAGTTGAATGAGATTTTCGAGACAGTCTTCAAGAGTACATTTTGGAACGCATGTGTTAGACTGCTGAGGATTACATGTCTATTAGTAAAGGTTTTGAGATTGGCTGATAGCGAGGAGAAACCATCTATGGGCTACCTTTATTAAGCCATGGATAGGGCAAAAGAAGTCATTAGAAATAATTTTAATGAAAAAAAGAGAGATTATGTGCCCATGTAACAGATGGAATAAACAATTGCATGAGCCTATTCATGCAGCAACATATTATCTAAACCCATCATGCTGCTACTCATCAACCTTCAAAAGGGACGGTGAGGTTAATCGAGGCATCATTGATTGTATTGATAGATTAGTCCTTGATGAGAGTATATCATATTCTATACATCGAGAGATGGAGATCTATGATAATGCTCTTCACTTGATGGGTTTGCCGGTAGCAATTTGCAACCGCACTACTATGTGTCTAGGTAAATTGTTTATCTTCGTATTTAAGTTTCTTAAATCAATATATCTTATATTACTGTGGATTATGTCCCTAATGTTTGTCTTTTTCTACAGATGTTTGGTAGAATAAGTTTGGAACTGATTGTCCGAACCTTAAGGATTTTGCAGTGAGAGTTCTGAGCCAAACCTATAGTACAACGAGTTGTGAAAGAAATTAGAGTGTCTTTGAACACATCCATACAAAAAAGCACAACAGGTTGGAACATAAGAGACTGAATGATTTAGTTTTTATTCGTTGTAACATGCGCCTTCGTGAAAGGTAATATTGTATTACTTAGTACTTAAATGTTTAATTCAATAAATTGTTTGACTTCAATTATAAATATTATTTACTAATTGCTTATCTTTCTTTGTTATAGGCAATTAAAAACAGTAAATAGACAAGAAAGCCAATTTGATCCAATAAGTTTGGATAATTTTGATATATTAGAAGACTGGATTATAGAAGACAGTGAAGAAAATGCCCTCCTAACTGAAGATGACATTGCATGGATTAATTTGGAAGGAGTGCAACAACAGTATCAAGGAGATGAAGAATTTTATTTCCAAGCAGAAGTTGTTGCTGTTGCTGCTGCTGATGATCTTTAGCAAGGAGAAGATGAAGATTATTTAGTTGATGATCTTGATTATAATTTGTAAAATATAAATGTATTTCATTTTTTTGATTCAAAATATGTAAATTTGGATGCAATTATTCAATGTTGACAATCTTTACTAAACTTTGTATCATATGAATTTAAAGCAATTACCAGTTTTTTTCAGATTTTTTCAAAATTTTCTTGATTTTTTTCTGGTTTTTTACTAATTTTTCTTGATTTTTAAAATAATTTTTATATGATTTTAATATTAAATTACGATACAGGCAATACGATATGATACGCCCGTATCGTGGAGCCCAGCGATACGCGATAGACAACACTGCTCTTCTTTAGTGAAGATGGGCTTACGATGCATAAGAGATATCTTACACCTTCTAATTACTCTCTAAGACTTCTAGAAAATTGATATACGAAGTCTTCATTTTACTCACTTTGTATCCATTTAATTGATTCCAAATACTGAAATACTCACTATAGAACTTAATCACTCCCTTGTCTCCTTGTCTTAGTGATGACATTTTATCACGTAATATCATCGTATGTGACACATCACTTTGAAGATGGGATTTCTTCAATTATTCCTATGCTTCTTTGGCTTTGATAAAGTCGGCCAAGGTGTTTCTAATGTGATCATAAACAATGATCACATTGTTTATAAAAACCAATGTCTTCTTTCAAATTCTTTTTTTTTTGTTTCAAAGTAGTATTTATAGAGGGTTTCACCTTCGATCTACTCACATAACCCCACAATCTTTTGAAATATAAATAGTTTTCATTGATTAGGCTCATGTTTTGTAGTTAAAAGTTGTTAATCGAAAATTGAAACCCTTTTGTTCTATCTTCAAGGAGTACTTATAAGTAGTGAACTTACTTGGATAAATGCTTGAAAAAGAACCGTAAATTTCTAAGTATCTTCAATAAAGACTTCTAGGCTTTAGCATGCTTCTTGAGGCAACGACTTATAATCACGAAGAGCAAATAGGCTCTGATACTATATAATAAAGATGATGCTTCAATATGTTGAATGGAGCAACGAATATCCAATACACGTAAACAACAATTGTGAGTCACCAAAAGATGACTATTAAAAGCTTTAGAAAATACTAGAATAATAGCAAATGCATTAACAATAGCACATACACTCAAAAGAATGTATAGAAATTGGCCAAAAAGTTTTAACATTTATTATGGACAAGGTAAGTATTTATAGAGTGGAGACGAGAGAAAGGAGATAGAGTGGTAGTGGGCAGCTGACAACTGAATGCTGCTGGCTGCATAAAGTAGCCGTTGGGGCCCTCTGGTGCCTGGTGGCCCTGTATATACACTTTCATAATGAGAAAAATATAGTAAAATATGCAGATTGATACATGTATTTTAAGAGTCGTGTCCTTTTCACATTACCATTAACACGACTTGGACGCATACCTCATAAGTTCTTTTGAAGTTTCCCTTGAAAATAAGGTTTTGTGGCGTGACTCTTACAAGGTTGGCCCTATGGGAATAAAGTTGAACAACACACTATCTTTATTGTTAAATTTGTTCTTAAGTACCGTTGTGCCTTTACTGCAGTCCAGATGGTCTATTAGTTCGGGAAAAAATTTCATTCTTGCCCCTGGACAATTTAAACTTTTTCTGCATGAACATGAAGGGCATCTCCTATTCAAACTGTCATTTTCTCTCAAATAAGGAAGCTCTTACTCCTTTTGGCTTGTGGTGTGGACAGTTTTCGGCCTTTTTTCTAATGTTTTTTTAATGTGTTTTGGTCTTTTTGTGCAAAATTTAGGGATAACTTACTCCATTTCGTGTTGATCTGAACATGACTGTATCGTGGACAATTTACCCAATTCTGAAAACAGGTTGTGGTGTGGTTTGGCTTCATTTGTACACGAAGCTGATATAACATGACCAGAGAGCAACTTGATGACCCCATTTTGCCACCCATAGTAGGAAGATAAGGGACATTGACATTATAATGATGTCCTAGTCAGATGAGCTTCAGAGGTTCATGTTTCATGTTGCCAGTTTTGTAATTCATTATCGAAAACCCTATCCACTGTTTATTTTTTGTTCGCATCCTCCGCAAAATCATGCTATCTAACCAAAGTGCCATTTGAGAGATGGCTTGTTTGGAAAAACATCCTTGTAGTTCATGAAGTTGGACTCTTGTAAATTTCTTTTAGAAAGTCCTTGCCTGAAAATGGATCTTCCAGAAGCAGATGAGGAGTGACTTTCAATGCTGAGAGGCCTTTGGGTTGCTGGCTTACGGTTGAATAGTTGTGATATGTGTCATTTTCACTATACCACATTTTTTCAATGACAGTAACACCTTTGTATTAGTTCTTTTTGAGGTCCTTTTCCAGACAATGCTTTAGAAGATTTTGGCAGGTGAAGAAAGGAAGGAGCTTGTTGTCCCTGTTCTCCCTTCTGTGCGCACAATGTGTTAGTAGTCCTTTGTTGTATCAGCGGTTCAGATATAGCAACTTCAGGCTCTCAACTGCTTAAGTTCAATTATTTAGGAGTTATTTAGTGTACTTTTCAATCATTCTTATTTTATTTGTAATAGTTGCTAGTTCGCAATAGTGGCCGTCTTTCAAGGAAGTTATTTCCTCCACTTTCCTTGATTTAAGCGGGTGGTTATGCCTCCACTTTTCTTGTTTTTAGGATAGTTATGGCAGGTGACTTTTTCCTTCATTTTCCTTGCATTAGGGGGTGGTTATGCCTCCACTTTCCTTGCTTTTAGGATGCTTATACCTTCATGATCGTATTTAATGATTTGCTGGAAAAATTAGTGAAGGTAGATGGAAGTTATTTCATGTGTCTGAGCACTCGGGAGATTGCTGGTTCCCTTAAGAAATCAGCACCATAGGTAGGAGAAGGAAAACCCCTTCATGGACCTCTACATCATGCTTTACTGGATTTGACATTGAAGATAACCAGATCTATTGCAAGGGGCTGTAACAATGTCTTACTCCTGTATTCATCTGATAATTCTTATACACAGACGTTTTCAACCAGCTTCAATGTACCAGATGCAGATATTAGCAGAAGGAAGATGCCAAACAATTCATCGTACCAATGACAGTGATGTAAACTGTCCCAAAACATGCCCTTAAGTTCAACCATTTGAAATAACCTGTCATCCTAGGGACGTGGTATTCATGAATAAGAGACAATTCTGGGTTGGTATCACGGACAAGTTGAACAATCTCATGTATTATTGAGTAGCATAAAAACAATAAGCTAGTGAGTGCGTAGTGACCTTGTAGTGTAGCGGCACTGGGGATTTTCCAACTGAAATATGTGGTTTAGCTTTTGTTCTTTGAAGTCTGTTCGAGATATAGTTGTAGGTGATCCACATAGTTGAGAAGAATATGGGTACCTGGAAATGAAGATTGCTCCACTATATGATCTTATCAAGGTGATTCTCTGTGGAGAGGATCTCAGCAGATTTCCTGGGGTGCTGTAAACTTCACCTTGTCAAGTGGATGTGAATGTCCTATATATAAGGTAGGATGAGTAAGCTATAGTGTTGAGGAGACCATTGGATAGGAATAGAGCCTGTATAACAAAGGCCATGTTTATCCAGGTTGCATTTTGATTTTATACAATACAAGTATATCCTAGTTAAGAGTTTAGGGAACCTTGACGGTTATCTTCCAGATTCTCACACTTGGATGTGCTGTTTGGGTGTCCAGACCCACTATGTCTCATGTACGAAGTTGGAGGTGCTCGCAAAGTTTGAATGCGACAACTGTTCTTTGAGATACAGCATCCTCTGGAAACCTCCATGTTAAACTTGTGTTCACTTTATGGATATGTTCACATCCCTGACTCACACCTTGGAACCAAGACATGATTAAGCTTATGATTGTGGAGGATGATCTACCAAAAGAAGTGGTAATATTGATCTAACGATAAGGATGAAGAGAATATTGTAAAATTCTGATTGGAAGCTCAGCCATGGCGGAAAATTTTCTCGTAGATGACATTATCTTTATTTGTAGAAACGAGATGAACATTTAATTACTTATAAGAGTGGCTTATCACAAACACAAATTGATTACTTTATTTGTAGAAAAAAAGATAGAGCGTGTTGTAAAGATTGTAAGGTAATTCCAAGAGAAAGCTTAACCACCCAACATCGACTTTTAGTTATGGATTTACAAATAAAAAAATAGACAAAGAAGAAAAGAGTGCATCGAGCTATTCAGACTAAATGGTGGAACCTCAAAAGCGAGAAAGAAGATATATTTAAACAGAAATTCCTTCAAGGAGATGTTTGGAATTATATTGGCACACCATGTGATATGTGGAACAATATGGCTATACATATTAGAAAAGTGGCGAAAGATGTGTTAGGGGTATCTAAGGGAGGTGTACCAGCATAAAAAGAAGCTTGGTGGTGGAGTGAAGTAGTACAAAATAAAATAAGGCAAAGAGGGCATGTTACAAATTACATTATGCCAAGAAAACTAGTGAAACTTTAGAAGCTTATAAGAAAGCAAAGAAGGAAGCGAAAAAGGCCGTTAGTGAAGCAAAAGCTAAGACTTGGGAGGATTTATATAAAAAAACTCAACTCAAAAGAGGGTGAAAGAGATATTTTTAGGATAGCTAGGGCTAGAGATAAGAAAACTAAAGATCTTAATTATGTTAGATGCATAAAAGACGAAGATGGAAAAATTCTAGTGGCAAATGATGATATAAGAAATAGATGGAAAAACTTTTTATAATCTTTTTAATGAAATAAAGATGTTAGTATTAGTTTAGGAGATTTAGCCAAGTCAAAAAAGTATATAAACCACAATTTCTAACGACGTATTCAAAAGAATGAAGTCAAAGAGGCTCTTAAACATATGAAGGCTGGTAAATCGGTAGGACCAAATAATATTCCTATAGAAGTTTGGAAAATACTAGGAGAAATAGGAATCACTTGGCTCACAAGACTATTTAATGAAATATGAAAAAACCAAAAGATGCCCGAGGAATGGAGAGCAAGTACACTTATACGCATATATAAGAACAAGGGAGACATTCAAAATTGTGCGAATTATCGAGGTATCAAGTTAATGAGTCATACTATGAAATTATGGAAAAGAATTATCGAACGTAGGTTAAGACAAGTATCAAGTACAACAGAGAACCAATTTGGATTCATGCCAAGCAGAGCTACTATTGAAGCGATTCACCTTTTGAGACATCTTATGGAACATTTTAGAGCAAAAAACAAAGACCTTCACATGATATTTATTGATTTAGAAAAAGCTTATGATAGGGTACCAAGGGAGGTTCTTTGGAGAACTTTGGAAAATAGAGGTATCCCATTGACATATATTAACCTTATAAGAGGCATGTATGATGGTGCAAAAACATGTGTGAGGACTCATGAAGGAACGACAGACTTCTTTGAAGTTAATATTGGGTTATATCAAGGATCAACTTTAAGTCCATACTTATTTATAATGGTGATGGATGAGTTAACAAAACATATTCAAGATGAAGTACCTTGGTGTATGTTATTTGCAGATGACATTGTATTAGTGGAGGAGTCTAAGGAAAAAGTTAATAGAAAATTGGAACAATGGAGAGAAACATTAGAAAGCAAAGGCATCCAACTTAGTAGAACAAAGACATAATATATGGAATGTAAGTTTGATCATTTGGTTACTTCAGAGGACATGAAAATTAAAATTGGCACACATTGCATTCCCCAAAAGGAAAGTTTTAAATACCTAGGGTCAATTTTTTAGAGTGATGGAAGAATTGATGGAGATGTTACACATAGAATTAATGCTAGTTGGTTAAAATGGAGAGGAGCATCAGGTATTCTTTGTGATAAGAAGATACCATTAAAGTTAAAAGGTAAATATTATAGAGCAGCAATTAGGCCTACCATGTTTTATGGTTCTAAGTGTTGGGAAGTTAATCATCAACATGTACAAAAGATGTCTGTGACAGAAATGAAGATGTTGAGATGGATGAATGGTCATACAAGAAAAAACTTTATACATAATGAGGTTATTAGAAACAAATTAGGAGTGGCACCAATAGAGGATAAAATGAGAGAACATCGTTTAAGATGGTTTGGACATATAGAAAGAAGATCAAAAGAAGAACCTCTAAGAAGGTTAGAAAAACTAAATTTGGAAAGTATTAAAAGAGGTAGAGGACGACCACAAAAGTGTTGGAAAGAAACAATAAAGAATGATCTAGCTTATTGGGAGTTAACTGCTAACATGGCACACGATAGGGATCCGTGGAAACAAAGAATCCATGTAGCCGACCCCGTCTAGTATGGGGAAAAGGCTTAGTTGTTGTTGTAGATGACATTATCTTGGCTGTCTAATGGGGATTACCTAGTGACCTATTGTGGACTGTTGATACATGCATATGGTGGAAATTCGGCTGAGCTTCTCCCTTTGTGCCCTCGCCATTTGTAGGAGGATAGCAATTCACTGGCTTGCAGCTCCATCTCTCCTGTTTGTGCTAGATCTTTTGTTGCCGTTCTTGGTAACAAATTGGATTCAGACTTGTTGGTTTATAATGCTCAGAGTGAATTTCATTTATAAGTTTATTCACAAGAAATGCATAGTTAATGCTGATTGTTAAGGTCAGCACAGAATATTTGTGTAGAGTATGGCTATGATGATTATCTTCTATCAGTGTAGACATGAATAATCATAGAGTTGATAAAAATTGCTCCTGAATTTGAAAAAAGCCAAGGTTGGATTCAGTCTCAAGGATGCAGCTGGGAGATCCCATGAAGTTAAATGTGGTGTTACACCAAGGACTAAAATTCAAAAGTAGTGTGCTTGAGGAGATTATCCAGAGGGAGGTAGGCCCTGTGATGACAGTTCTCAGTTGAAGACACCTCAGGAATGTGGCAGTCAATAAGTACGATTTCTCATGGAGTTCATTTCTAGCGTCACCCTTTTTCACTCCTGATGTTCCTTTGCTAAAAAGGAGTTTTCTTATCCACTCTCTGCCACATATATATATATATATATATATATATATATATATATATATATATATATATATATATATATATATAGGTTTCTGTATCTGGGAATTGGAAGTACTGAAAAAAGTGAAGCTTCAGATTGTTACTGAATTGTATATCCAGTTGTTTCTTCTGTTAATTTTACTTTACCGAAATTATGGGGTTTAAGATCAACATTCATGTCAAAAAAGTGGGAAAGAAAAGTAAATGCTTGTCAATTGGAACGTGCATAAGGGCATGATATCCATGTGTACTTCCTGGTTAGATATAATATATGGACACATGTCAGTAAATGGATATCTATATGTATAACATTGTAAGGGAACTGTTCCTGCTAAGTATTGAATTCAATTGAAAGGCAGAGGCTTTGATATTGTACTAACAATCACAATAACAGGATCACATCCCCACCATATTCAATGCATGCTATTATGACAATATGAGAAACTGATGCGTAAGACTCTAAGTTCTTGATCCATTCTGACTTGTGAAAGTAGACATCCTGTTTCCAAAATCATTCCAAGTTCGGGACTAAAATGTTAAGATTATTGATTATCCAACCACTCAGGCAGATTAGTCATTCAACTTTACATTCTCTGTTCTCCTTGAAAGTACCAGAAGTGAGGGTCATCACAGTCATGCATGTTAATTAAGTAAACGTCCCTAAGCACCATCATGCATCTTTTTCTAAATACGTCCTGATTGCTTATCTGGCCATCTTGAGACTATGATCATCTTTTTTCCCCTTGAGAACAGTTTACTCCCAAGAAAGCTGGAACACCAAAGAAGACTGAGATCGTCTTCATTGCACCGACAGGGGAGGAAATCAGGAACAAGAAGCAGTTGGATCAGTATCTCAAGTCCCACCCTGGAAGTCCTGTCTCTGAGTTTGACTGGAGTACAGGTGAAACCCCTCGCAGATCTGCTAGGATAAGTGAAAAGGCAAAGGCAGATGGGCCACCAGAAGAACAACCACCCAAGAAGAAGCGAAGTCAGAGATCATCAGGTTCTGAAACCCACAAAGAAGCTGTTGCAGAACCTGAATCTGCTCCTGTAGAAGCCAAAAGTGGCAAGGATGAAACAATGCATGATGCGGTGGTGGCAGATAAAAAGGATGAAGTTGCGATTGCCACTGCAGAACCTGGAAAGGAGAAGGAAACGAAGTCAGAAGAAACAGAAAAACCAGCAACTAAGGAACTCAAAGAAGGGGGAGAACCAGTTGAACAGGAGCAGGGAGGAGGAAAGGCTGAAGTTGAAAATATTCCAGTTGAGGCGAACGCAAGCAACAGAGGGGAAGTGCAAAAGGAAACTGCTGCTCAAACAGATTCAGAGGAGGCGGAGGAGAATGGTGTCATGCAGTGTGAACCTGTCGAGCTGAACATCGAGGTTGAGACTAAAGAGGTACCAGAGCCAGTGACTCACAGAAACCTGAATGAGGAGTCATCTGATGGCACAAACAAAGCGGTGGATAACAGCAGCCATGATGGTCAAGATGCTGATGGTAAGGTTCATCCCATTGCGCACGTTGATGCTCAGCAACCACCAGCAGTGAGCTGCTGAATGCTGTTGTAGGTATTAAATCTTCTCTCTTTATGCACGGGATGAATGTTGTTTGTTCTTCCATTGTGGTTGTTGCTCCGCTAAACCTGATGCAGAGCATCTCTTTGAATGGTTGAGATCCTTGTCTGTAGAAACTGAAACTTGTAACTTGTGTGATCTAAGACTATCATGTATCGTTATTACTGAAGCACTGAACTTTGTCGTTCTGGAATTTGATGGCTTTATGGGCGCTAGGCCTGTGGAAATGGACAGACTAATGCTACAAGTTTTCTCGATAAGTAACGGTACAAGTTAACATCAGACGATAAGCGAAGACGCAGTGAATGAAATGGCGCACTTCACTCGAACCATAGTCAAGAGAGTGAGAGAGTCATCTAAATTAAGCTTCAAGTTGCAATCTAACCTAAATTTGTGTTTATATTCTAGTTTCTACAATGGTAGCCCTCTGCGAAACACAGCACTATGCGTTGATAACTGAAGAGAACTGGAAGCATGCAAAAAGTGGTGGTGTTCGATACGCAGAATACCGGGTTGGTTCATAATTCTTTCTTTGCGTCGAGAGCTCGGATCTTCAATTGAATATTTAAAAGTCTAAAGCATTTCCGTCTCTTATGAAACGGACGTCCCCTTGTGTCTACTGAAAAAGAGAATCCAACTTATGGTGGTACCCATTTTTACTCTAACCAGGTTTTATTATATTTATAAAGTCGGAAAGGAGACTTTCGGGAAGACAACTAGGGCTGGCAAATTGGGTCGTGGGGTTGGGTTTGAGTTGTCCTCACTGTGATATATATATATATATATATATATATATATATATATATATATATGAAACATGTTATGATGCATATTCAAATACATTTGTGTGTGCGATTGTAGAAGTGAGCGCACGCCGAACGCCGAATCCTGTAAGATTCCAGAGTCAACTAGGGAGCTTGCTTCATCGGACTCTTAATCGCCAGGCACAAGTTTTCTTCAAGGAGGATTAGTTCTAAAAACTCAAGAAGAGGATGATGTTGAAAAATGAGTCTCCTTTTGTTTCTTCTTCTTGTATCTTTCCCTTTGTTGGTAATCCGTTCGACTTGGGAGAAACGACTCCTTGATTTTCCTCTTAGGATCCTCGTATATTCTAAAACAGAAAAATGTTTTGTTAAACCCATTTTGTAAGCTGTTTTTGGTGGTTAAAATCGTAGCCTATGAAAATAAGGGCCCACCTTTCCTAATTCTCTCTCTCTCTCTCTCTCTATATATATATATATATATATAAATAATATGTATATATATGTTACAGCGAGAAAACATGGCCACACTTATCCATAGGAGGTTATGTCTCCCACTTGGTCACTTGAGCTGAATTATAATATATTAGATTCTTCTAACTATTCAATGACTTTTCTTATTGTATTTTCAATTGTCAAACAATATAACCATCATGAGTTGTGTTTATTATGCAATTTTCCAGAATCAATGTGTTTGTCTTGTATACCAATTCAAGCACACTTTGAAGTTTTTTAAGTTTCTATTTTAAGTATGTTTTCTAACGCAACCAAGTACTTTAGATCTCAACTTCATGTGAATAACATGCTTGGAGAACAAGTTTTTCAATATGCCTTTAGTCAAGGGGTCCATCATCATATCATGATTACGTAGATAAGACATTGATATTTTATTATTTTGAACTATATCATGTATATAATAGTATTTAACTATTATATGCTTGCTTCTAGAGTTGTCAGCTCTACTTTTTATCAAACTTATGGTTGCACTATTATCATAATGTATAACAATTGACTCATTGGCTATATCCAACTTCAAAACACGTATGAAATCATTTATCTAATAATATTAGTTGCAGCCATATTGGAAGCAATAAACTCAAGTTCTTGTATATGCAAGGCTATATATTTCTGTTTCATGCATGACCAAGAAACAAAACCGCCTCAAAATAAGAAAATATGACTCGAGATTGACTTGTCATCTTTGCTCTCAACAAAATCAACACTTAAGTATCTAAATACTTTCAATTCATCTGCTTGATAACATAATTTTAAGTCTCTTGTCACTTTTAGATATCTCAAGATCTATTTTACTACAACTCGATTTTGTCATTGAAAATTACTTTGATATCTACTCACAAAACCAACAACAAAGCTACACCGAGAGCATTAGCTCAACGGCATAGCACTCTGGGATTGTTGCCTTTGTTGGGAAGTTTGACTCCCATAAGGTACATGTGCGTGTTAGGTTTCAACCTCTTGTAACAAAACAACAACAATAACAACAAAACTAATATTAGGTCTTGTATACAATATAACATACATTAAGTTGCCAACAACTTAAGCATATGGGACCTTTAGTTTTTCTTATCCATCACTAAGATAATAAGCTTTACTCAACTTGACCCCATTAGCAACAAATGTATATTTAAGCTTGCAATCACCCATTCTGAACTTTTAAGCAAGTAATTAAGGTATAATAGTCTTGATGCTCAATCATGAATAATCTTTATACTCAAGATATAAAATGTTTATACTTCTCCCACATCCTTCATTTCGAAATTTTGAATTCAACTATAAATTGGTTTGACAATCATAACATTGTTGTTCTTAGTGATTATGGATAGAATGACAAAGTACCTTCCTCTATTTCATACATAAATATAGTGATCAAGTTCATTAGTCACAAATCTAAGTTCTATAATAATATTTTTAAAAGTCAGATACCATTGATGATATTATTGTTTTAGGCTATATAGGGACTTTTCAACCTATAAACTTTATCTTTTTAGCCTCTATCAATTCCTATTGCTTCATATGAATGGTTTCATTACAATCTTTGCATCTAACTAATGTAAATCTAAATCACATAATGTTGTAATAGCTAGAATTATCCTTATGAATGCAAATTTTACAACAAGGGAATATAATCAACACAATTTATCTCCTCTTTTTGCAAGAAGCCTTTTGAAACCATCCTTGCTTTGAACTTACTATTATGCTATCAACTTTATATTTTTTCTTTAGTACTCATTTACAACGGATTGTTTCTTCCTTCAAGCAAATAAGCCAGTTCGCAAACTTGATTTTTCTCAATAGATTTGATTTTATCATCTATTGCTTTTATCCGGTCCGATGACTCAGAAAAGTTAATAGCTTTCTTATAAGATAGATTATTAATAATTTCATTGTCTCATTGAATAACTTACCGCCTTAGATAAATAAACATGGTAATCATTTGAATAGGATGGAGGAGTCTGAAGTCTCTTGTGGCCACTTAGTGTGAGGGAAAATAACTTCAATTGATATCTATGTGTTAAGAGGATGATTAATCTAGATCTGCTAGATAATTGACATCCTCATCTTCACTCTTAAAGATATCATTCTTAGAATCTTTTAAGAATTCAACATCCCTACTTTGTATTGGACCGATAAAACCTATACCCCTTGAAACCTTTTGATTATCAAATAAAGATATAACTCAAATATCTATTATGTAACTTATCTCTAGATTAGTCTAAGACCTTTATATGTGCTATTGATCCCCACCCACATAGGTGGCTTAGGTTTGACTTTTTACCAAATTACAACCCACATTGTGTAGAAAATATAACCTTATAATGTTTAGCAAGATATACATGGTTATAGACATTGATTCTTTCCAAAAAGTCAAAATCACATACCTGACATGGATCTAGTCATGTTCAAAAGAGTATACTATTCCGTTGAGGTGTCCTAGGCATGGTAATTAGCCTTAATATCCTAAAATATTTACAACATTTTCAAAAACTTTGAAGAGATGTATTAACACCTTGATAGAACCACATAATTTTAATATTGTAACCTAATTAGTTTTGTGCTTGTTACTTGTATTCTTTAAATGTATCTAATGCTTCAACCTTATGAGATAATAGGTATGCATATCTATATCTTGAACAATAATCTTTAAACACTCTTTCTCGATGAGACCTTACTCTAAAAAGTCTACAAATATTTATATTATGAGTAATTTCGAATAAGCTTGTGGCACTAATAACTTTTTTGAGAAATAGTTTTCTCATCTTCCATTCAATATAAATCTCGGACTTGTTGAATGATGTTTCATGAAAAACAAGTAATAAGTTGAAGTTAGCAAGTTTCTTCAACTTATTGAGACCAATATGTCTTATCTTCTATCCTACCTATTCACATCAACAATAAAGATACAATAAATATAAGTAGAAGAACTAGCTTTATTTTCTGAATAGCAAGCTTAAGCAAATCATGGTTAGAATAAGAAAATACCAGAAAAGACAATAAGATTGTGTTTTCCTAGAGTATCTTTTATAGGATAAACCTAACCTTAAAACCCTTCTTATCTAAGACAGGGGCAAAAATGATAATAAGATCTTGTTTCCCTATATTCTCTTTTCCACAATCAGTATATTAGTCAACAATATAGAAGTGCCTGAAACATTCATCCTAAAGTATCTAACTCCTAAAACATTAGTATAAGATTTATTTCCCATATAAACATGATGCTTCCTAGGTCAATATTCCTCCTTTAGGTCAAAAGCTTTATTCTTGCTCTTTGCAATATGATAAGTAGCTCAAGAATCTATCACACCATCCAAAGATATCACGTTTCATATAGAGATTCAGGTAGATATGTTCAATTATGGGTAAACCGAAACCGACAGTTTGAACCACTAGTTCCAATTTTTCTAGAACCATGAATTATAACCGAATTGGGCAGGGGCCAGTTTCGATTATAGTTTCGGAACCGCTGATTTTAGTTCTAAACAACCCATATCTATATTCAACCACAATGCAAATTACTTTTGATTGACCTCTTTTTGTTTTTTTTACTTTTGGAACTAGACTTGGTATCATATTGAGTTACTAGCAAATTTACATTTTTATCCCTATTTAGATGCTCTTGCTCAATAACTAATTTTAATGGAAGCTCAATTATGGTGAGGTTCGAATTAAGCCTAAGTTATGTTGTAACCATGTTTCATGAGGGTGGTAGACTATTCAAAATAGTCAAGAATTGCATAGTGTTAAGAATGTTGGCTACATCTAAATCTCTTATCATAACTAACATCTTATCCACGTATTCAACCACATTATTTCCTTCTTTTGTCCTATAAGAAGTGTACTTCTGAATGAGAAGTTGAACATGTAGTTCAATTGCAGCTTCATACTTAGCAAATACTGAATTAAATATTTCTTTTGATATGTGTGAGGACTCATGAAGGAATGACAGACTTCTTTGAAGTTAATATTGGGTTACATCAAGGATCAACTTTAAGTCCATACTTATTTATAATGGTGATTGATGAGTTAACAAAACATATTCAAGATGAAGTACCTTGGTGTATGTTATTTGTAGATGACATTGTGTTAGTGGAGGAGTCTAAGGAAAAAGTTAATAGAAAATTGGAACTACGGAGAGAAACATTAGAAAGCAAAGGCCTCCGACTTAGTAGAACAAAGACAAAATATATGGAATATAAGTTTGATCATTTGGTTACTTCAGAGGACATAGAAATTAAAATTGGCACACATTGCATTCCCCAAAAGGAAAGTTTTAAATACCTAGGGTCAATTTTTAAGAGTAATGGAAGAATTGATAGAGATGTGACGCATAAAATTAGTGCTGGTTGGTTAAAATGGAGAGGAGCATCAGGTATTCTTTGTGATAAGATGATACCATTAAAGTTAAAAGGTAAATATTATAGAGCAACAATTAGACCTACCATGTTTTATGGTTCTAAGTGTTGGGCAGTTAATCATTAACATGTACAAAAGATGTTTGTGACATAAATGAAGATGTTGAGATAGATGAGTGGTCATACAAGAAAATATCCTATACATAATGAGGTTATTATAAACAAATTATGTGTGGCACCAATAGAGGATAAAATGAGAGAATATCGTTTAAGATGGTTTGGACATATAGAAAGAAGAACAAAAGAAGAACCTGTAAGAAGGTTTGAAAAACTAAATTTGGAAAGTATTAAAAGAGGTAGAGGACAACCACCAAAGTGTTGGAAAGAAACAATAAAGAATGATCTAGCTTATTGTGAGTTAACTACTAACATGGCACATGATAGGGCTCTGTGGAAACAAAGAATCCATGTAGCCGACCCCGTCTAGTATGGGGAAAAGGCTTAGTTATTGTTGTTGTTGTTGTTCTAATAAGGTCATCCTCTATATAGGTCAACATTATAGTCTTAGTTAAGGTATCATCCTTAATAAAGGTGACTTGCCTTTTCCTCTATTGTTGTACTAGTTGTAAGTCGTGTTCTTGTTTCTTTTAAGACAATGTCAACACCCTCTAAGGTTAAAGCTAAAGGGATTCTTCTTTTCTAAGTCTAGAAGTTTGATCCATTAACCATTTCAGTTTTGTCTAACTCATAGAGTTGTCATTTTGGGTTTCGACAAATTTCACAAATAGAGCGTCTAGCAGTCTAAAGAAAAGAAAAACAAGAACAATACAACATATTCTATAAGCAACAAATAAAGCATATATGTACAAAGTTATAAACTAAATGATACGAAGAACAAGAAGCCCGAGCAATTCCATAAAACTGGATAAGTTTATTGCAGTTATGGAATTAAAAAAGCACTAGTATGCAATTTCTAAGAAAACGAGTCAGCAGCTTACAAATAATATGTTGTACTAGTACTTTATGTCTTTGATTTAGATCTTTATAGAGAGCTCGATTAACTCTTATACAACAAAAAGTAGAGCGGATGTTTGACTCTCTTTTTTGACCAATTTGTTACAAGATTTTCTAATATTTTTAAAATCCTTCATTTCAAGATCGCCCATGAAGAGCTCATTTTTATCTTTAAATGCTCACAGTAGGAGACTCGCTCACTTGACTTCCAACATGACATCATCATCATGAAAAAGGATGTGCATTAATTGGAGAATGATGCTTTTTGCTTATAGTCTTTGTTCAAGTGGGTGATCTACTTTTTTATAATGAGTTTAATAGATAATTTGGGCACTGGGTCTAAGTCTCCAATAACTCGGAGATTCTAAAGAGTTCATGCATGATTTTGGCCGGTCAAAGGTTTGTTTGAATTGAGGTTGACTTACAAAAGAGGGCTTGAGGTAATGCTTAGACAAGTTTTACAAGGGGTCTAATTAAAACAAAACCAAGATAAAGGACTTGAAAACAAATATTCACAATGGTGTCTCAAGAGCTCTAGTTTCTTGATGGGTTGACTGGAGGGCTTCTTCCAAGTGCTGTGTTTGGGCAAGATGTATCACGTAAAAAAAGTCTGAGCTTTAACATGATACAGAATGCCTCATAATTCATAAACGAGAGCTGATTATACCATATTTTTACCAAATATGACAGGTAAAATTGACATATAAATGTCAACCACAAAGCAGTGGTTTGCTATTCTATTTTGGCATCTGATTGAGCAAATCAAGGGCCCTCACGGTAGCACATCACCAGACCTCTGCTTAAAAAATAATTAGCGATTATAATGGCCTTTAATTGCTTCTCGAGAAACAACTACTCATTCAAGCCCTAAACTTTAATCAAACATGTTATGGGAGTGGAACCCATGGCGATATTTAGCTTTAACAGGGCAAGAGCTAAAGTTCAAAAACTGAAAACATTGTTGGTATATAGAGATAAACAGTTAACAAAGCTTTGGGCTTTTGGATGATTAGACAACAAAAAACAACTTTTTGTTGGGGTAGAAAGTCTTTCCGGCAATTTTGATAATACAACCAACACTTGATGTTGATGAAATCAGTTGTCGATCGAGTGTTGTGATCAATACCCAAGCACCTTTTATTGCTATAAATATGTTGAAGGCTGCACTGTAGTACAACAACCGAACACCCTACTGTTCCTGGAGTCTTTTGAATTCAACCCAGTAGCCTACAATGAACTGTCTTAGATACAAAGAATTGTTATGATGTCAGAATTCAACTGAGAGAAATGTCGTTCTAAGATAGTAAATGGCAGCAACACCAAGTCTTGCTAATATGAAATCGTGTTTCTGTATGAACTGCAAATGAAGACTTGACTTTATCTGCTCTTGTATACGCCTTCAATAAGATGAAACAACAACTATATTTTCTGGAATCAGATCGCTCCAACTGCGATGACTCCATTTGATACAAAGGAAAATATTGCATATATCACCAAGATCGCTCATTGCAAATATGAAATAAAGAAGATGCACAGTCGATGTTCTGGATGCAAGCGGTAAATAACGAGTTTCCTTGATGATACAACGAAACTTCCTTGGTTTATCTTGCACAACCACAACCAAGGCTTCAACGATCGACTGTGAGCAAAAAGGACTAGTTTTTGCTTTCCTTTCTGCACACAAAAGGAAGAAAACAAGGTAACTTGTAGTAAGAGAATGATAGATGCGGGAAGCTGCCTTCATCGCTCTCACAACCGCTGAGGTGGTCTGCACTTTATTTTCAATGTCTCGCTGTTTTCAACTTGAAGGTGGTGACCCTTGGTCTCAAGCAAAGCCGTTGACAACATCTACACGCTGTCCTCTGTTAAAGTGAATAGTCGATCTTGAGGCTACTTATATATTTGTGTATCAACGTGGCTTTCCAACCCACCCACTTGTTCACAGTGTCTTGTAAAGCTTATTGGGTCACGGTCCTTCTAGAGTATCTAGAATTCTTGGAAAATCACCAAACACCAAGGGATACCATCATCTTTAAATATAGTGATCCATGATGTTGAGATTTTATATATAGGTCACGCATACTAATTCTTACAGGCTCAAAATTGGTCTACAGGATCAGTAAAACTCATGATCTACTAGGTAAAGGTGAAGTGATGAGATACCTTTAATGAATATATATGGTCTCTAGAATAATAAAGTTTTTAATTTTTTTTTATTTAGTGCATTTATTTGAACATATATTTATATACATATGTATGTATGTATATATATATATATATATTATAAAATGGTAAGAAAATGTGAAGATTTTTTTTGAAATGGCCGATTCATGAAAGAGTGAATTTAAGACATAATATCAATAATGTGTGAGTTCAATTTCCACCATTGGTGTTCAGAGATATGGGCTTTAGTCCTATCCCGTTTAATGCTTTTTATATCAATTCCTTTGCTAGTCTTTTCGTCAAAGGATCTATAAAATTCAATCTGGGTTTGATAAAAATAATAAATATTACTTTGTTTTTATCAAGTCTTTAACATAACTATGTTTGATACCAACCTATCGAGATTTTCCATTATTTATTTGGCTATATAACTTTCCTAGTATAGTCTGGCTGTCATTGGCTTCATGGGCTTTGGCCATATGGGAATATCATGAGCTATAAACTGAAAGACCATGGTGGACTCGTCAATGCAAGCTTGGTTTCTTTGAGCCCCAAGATGCAACAGCCCCACCAAAAGTCAAAGACCCAACCTATGTAAATGCATGGTAGTTTGAATAGCTAATCAAATTGGCATTTGAGTATCCTTCTAGAGTTGAAGGATTACCATCATAAATTAAAATATAATTAATTGTTTCTTTCAAGTACTTTAGTGCTCATGGAAGTGTCAGTGGCCTCTACCTCGATTGCTTGCATATCTACTTAACCTTCCAATTCTATAAGCAATATCAAGGTGAATACATATTATCATATACATCAAGCATCTAATCATTTTAGCATACCTAGGTTGGCAAACTAGGCTTCCTTCATTTGACAATAGCTTAATGCTAGAATAGAATGGAGTAGACAACAATAAAAAACAATTATATTTTTTCAATACTTTTTCTATATAATGAGCTTGTGAAAGATCTATCTCTAATATTTGTAACTTTTACCTCCAAAGTTATATCTACTATACCTAAGTCTTCATATGAAAGTTACTCGATAAGAATTTCTTAGCATTTATTGTTTCAGTTAAGTTAATGTCAAAAATAAGCATATCATACATATATAAAGAAATAATAACACCTTTTCCATTATGAGGTTTGAGATAAATGCATTTATTAGACTCATTTATTTTGTATCCATCGAGAAGCACAACTTTGATCAAACTTTGGGTGCTATTGCCTAGGGAACCTACTTCAAACTATATAATGATATGATTAGCTTATATGTTTCTAACTAGAAACAACAAACTCTTTAAGTTGTTCCATATTCTCTTCATCTAATTCAATATTTAAAATATAATTTTAATATCCATTTGGTGAATGACAAGTTTAAAAATAAAGATAAGTGTTATTAGTACTCTATCCTAACTACAGATAGATATATGTATCAAAGTAATCAATTCTTTGATTTTATTAAACCCTTTAGCAACTAATCTTGCCTTATTTATCAACAATACCATCAACTTCCATTTTCCTTTTAAAACTCTATTTAGTATATAAACTGCAGTGAATAACGCTTCAACCCAAAAATCGTCGCCTAGATTTGAGTAATATAACATAGAGTTTACCATTTCTATCAATATCATATTTTTCTTTCAGTCACAACATTTTGATGTGGTGTATATGAAGCAATAGTTTAATATATGATCCCTATATATTCAAAATAATTTGGGTTATAATAGTCTCCTTAAGCATTTGATATATGACTCATGTTGTACTTTTACTTAAGTTTTGGAAACTTTGAATTTTTCTAATGCTTCTTCTTTAAAATGTATTAAATATATATGATAATATTGAAAGTGATCATCAATAAAGGTAATAGAATATTTCTTGCCACCTACAATGGGCCAACCATGTAAGTCACACACATCAGAGTTTATAAGATATAAGACTTTTAAAGTTCTTTCTACTCTTTGAAAAAGTAGTCTTGTTATTTTGGTGAGCAGGCATATAACATTTATCTATTATTTAAAAATTTTAAGAATCAAATTTGATTTTATCATGTCATTTAGTTCTCTAAAAACATGTCCTCATCAATGCCATAAATCAAAAGATTCAATAATATAAATAGAGCCATCATTCTTATTAATCATATTCAACTTGAACATGTCATTACATAAGTATTTTTTGCCAACAAATATACTTCTTTAAATAAGATAAATTTCTCACCCTCAAAGACACTTAACCAATACCTATTAAGAGTACATAAACTAAATTCTTCTTTAGATCAGATATATATAACACAATCATAAGAGTCAAAAACTTAACCGATATAAATTTAAGTTCCACCGCACATTGTGCTTGATTTGGACCATTGAAGCATCACCCATGTGCATAGTGGTTTGTCCTCTTCATGAAATACTTTAAAGAGAGACTTGTTCTTGCACACTTCGTGAGTGGTACCTGAGTCAACCCACCATGACTCAATATCTTCAACCATGTTAATTGCAGATATGATGACCACAAGGTTTTTCTTTGAATAAGCAGAATTCTTTATCTTCTTTCTTCAAGAATTAATATTCCTTCTTATGGTGACTGGACTTACCACAATGGAAACATTTTCCTTTCTTATTGTTTGGCTTAAAATCACTTCCACTTTTACCAAGAGTTTTTTCAATTTTACTTCTTTGAGAGCCACTTGAATTTTCTAACCACATTAAGAAGGATCTTCTCTTGAGCGGTTGACTACTTGGACTCATCTTGTTTATGATATTTTTCTATAATACTAAGATGATTTCCAAGTTGCTCAAGAAATACGTCTTCCTTCTTGTACTTAAAACTATGCTTGAGCTCTATCCAAGGAGAGGAAAATTTATCTATGATGGAGGAGACAATTTTAGTTTCCACAATTTCCATTTTGCATTGTTACATAGAGCTTGTCGTTCTTGGGTTCATAACATCTATAACCTTTCTTGTTTATTCCATATCCCAATAACATACATTTGAATGCACGCAGAGATAGTTTATCTTCTTTGTTTGTAAACACAAAGAATCTAGTGTAGTTAGGTATAAGTTTAAACTAATTTTCAATAGGAAAATAATTTTGTAATACTAAGAAAGGTATGCAATTTATTAGATAGACAGACATCATAATGACTTTTGCTTAGAGATTTTTAGGAACTCCACTTGATACTAACAAGGTTGTAGTAGTTTCTACAATATGCCTATGTTTTTGTTCGAAAATATCATTTTGTTGAGAAGTTTTGGTATAAGAGGTTTAGTGGAGGATCTCATGGTTTTCAATATACCTTTCAAACTCATTTGATATAAATTCTTCTCCTAAGTCAAACCTAAATACCATAATCTTAAAATCAAATTGATTATTAACAAGGTTATAGAACATGACCAATTTTTTCAAGACATCATCGGTTTTTGCCTTTAATAGATATACCCGTATTTATATAGTAAAGTTATAAATAAAGATGACACAATAGGAGACACCTTCTTTTGACATAATGGGTGCAGGACCCTAAACATCTAAGTTTACAATTTCAAAATGTTTTCTTGTAACATTTGTTTTGTTTGAAAATGTAAGATATATTTTGCCAAGAACATAACATTTGCAAGATAAATTTTTAATATTTTTTATTCTAATAGGACATTGATACAATTTTTGAACATTTAAATGGCCAAGCCTTGTGTGCCATAGCTGTATATCATTTGACAAAATATTTAAATGTTAAATATTATGCATATAATCCATTACATAGAGTCCTCATTCTATATAGCTACATCCAATCACCTTTTTTGAGAGGCGATCCTGTACAATACATTCAGTAGATGAGAAAGTTATAACACAACTATTATCTAATGAAGGAGAGAGAGTGGTAATGGGCAGCCAAACTGAGAAAGTAGCCGTTGGGGTCCCCGATGGCCCGTATGTCCCTGTTGGCCCAGGTGGCCATGATGCTTGATTATATGTATGTACACTTTCATAATAAGAAAAATATAGTAAAATAATAGATAAATACATGTATTTTAATACCCCCTCTCAAACTGACGGTATCATCACCAAAAGTTTGGTAACTAAAAATTGAAAGCGTAGGGTCAATAGTGATTTGGTGAAGACATTTACAAGTTGATACTCTGATTGTACAAAGTGTAGTGCCAAGTGCCTTATAGGTGTTCTTCCTTAATATAGTGACAATCCATCTCGATGTGTTTAGTGCGCTCATGAAATATATGCTTTTTTGACTATATATATAGTACTTTTGTTGTCATAATATATGATAAGAGTAACTTCAAGTGATGCTCAAAGATCTTCAAGTAGTCTTTTTAGCATGTTAGTTCTCTAATTGTATTGGCCACTGTTCTATATTTTGCTTCAGTAGATCCTTTTGTTGCTTTTTGCATTTTTATAAGATAAGAGAGTCTTCAAGAAAGATGTAATAGCCTATTTTAGAGTGCTTGTCTTTAACATCACCATCCAATCAACATCAATATATGCAAGTAACTGAGGTAGGGAGGAAGACAATATGAATACTCCCTTTTATGTGACATGTCAGAATATCATATGATCCATATGATGACACCCATATGTATAGTGGTAGGTGTATACTAAAATTGACTTATAGTATGTACAACATGAGTGATGTCGGGATGAGTGATGGTGAGGTATGTCAATGATCCGATCATGTGTCTGTAAGAAGTCGGATCCCTGAGTGGTTCACCATATGTAAGTCTCATCTTTTGGTTAATCACCTCATGTGTCTCAACTTCCTTGTCATCTGCTAGTCCATATCTAACAACAATATCATTAACAAATTTAGTTTGAAACAAAAAGAAACCTCTATCATTTTTTGTTACCTCAATACCTAAAAAGTATCGTATATGTTCAAGATCTTTCATTTCAAATGCCCTACCAAGGTCTCGTGTAATATTTTAGATTCCAAGGACATCACTCCCTATAATAATCATATCATCTACATATAACAAAAGAATAATAATACTTACAAATCACTTTATAAACAAAGCAATGTCAGTATAATAGGTAGTAAAACCATTACATCTATGTCACACAGTGCGGGTGCATACACGAGTGCAGGATACAGAAAATTTTAAAAAGTTTAGGTGTGGCGACACAAATAAGGTATATAATATTATATATAATACATAATATTCAAACTAGAACAAGTGAGACATCAATTAACATAAGTATATGACAATAGTAAGTACACAACTTTATATTAAAGTAAAAAACGTAAACAACTACTAATTTGATCGTAATAAATTAATCAATCAAAAGGAAATCTTAATGTTTGATAAATGAAATGAACCTTTAATTGATACTACCTCACCTCTGCAATATGATTCAAGTATTGATCGGCTCCATGGATGAATTGTGTTCCACCACCAAGAAATTTAAACTTGTCTTTATCACAGGTAATCCAGTTTTGCCCCCTTATCTTCAACTAATCGATTACGTAGTACATTGATAAACCATACCTATGATCAAGTTAAATATTGTAAAAACAAACACAAGCTTCAAAATAGTGTAACAGAAAATATACAAAGAATTGCATGACAAGAAATCATGCAACTTTAAAAACATAAAACATACAATAAAAGAACTCATATTGTACCAGTTCAATGAAAGACGAAGACGAAAATAGCATATCACATAGACAATTTTCACTAAAATAACTATAAGCTCACATCGGATTACTAGAACAATTTGGTTCTAGTGCACAAGTTAATGGTGCATGCACAAAGAGAGAGAAAAGTTACACAAGAAATACATGATTTAGCAGCAATATTTTCTATATTAACATTTTTGGCAGAAAAAGAAATTCATTAATGTTTTATAACTCCATCAAGAATAAAAACGATAATTCCTCCAAAATAATATATACATTAACGTGACTTGAGAAGATGAAATACGAAGCGAGTATCAAACACAAACCAATCTCCTTCCATTTCTCCCTTAGAACAAACCTAACATGAAAGAAAAAAGAGTAATATATGCATAAAAACAAAACAAAACATATGAGCGATCAAGGAAAAAGAACAACATAACAAACATTTTAGCTATTTCTTTTCATGAGGGGAACAAAAATAAAGGAAGCTTGAATTGAGTCAATGAAAACACGAGAGAGAGAGAGAGAGAGAGAGAGAGAGAGAGAAAACCTCATCTCTGCTTCGTGGCCACAAAATTTGTTTTCATAGTTCTTTGGCATCGGCACCAAGCACTTCGGCTGGCAGCGGGCAATGCCACTCGAACCTCTCCCCCCTCTCCATTGAATTCAACCTCCGAACCACCTCTTTGTTGTCCAAACACATGATGTACTCCCTCATGCTCTTAGAGCACAACGAAAATTTCTCGACACTCGATTTCCCCCTGACATCATCGTGCTCAAAAAGGAAAGCTGGGATGAAATCCTTTTTTTATACCGGATGACCTAAAGTGTTTGGACACATATAGACTTTGACATGTTTATCACACTCAGAATATGCCTTGATACATAGATCATGTTGGCATTTCATGACATGGTATCGGTGTCGATGTCACACTAGTGTTGGGGCCAACACTCCACCTCTTAGAGGTGTTTGTGTGACATAGCATTACATGTCATAAACTCACTCATTTTGTCAAACCAAACCAAGCCTTAAGAGCTTGTTTTAGTTCATACAAAGACCTTTTATGATGAAGAACTTGATTGTTTGGAATGTTAATGGGAGGAGGTTCCATTTAAACCTATTCTTTTAGCCATCCATTTAAAAATGTATTCTTGACATTCATTTGAAAAATATTTCAGTTTTTAATTGCACTAACATCAATAAGTCAATTGTCATTGTAGCTATTGGGGCAAAGGGTTCCTCGTAGTTAATACCATATTGTGAGTATCTTTTGGCCACTAGTCTAACTTTGTATCATTTTATGGTACCATTACCGTTAGTCTTGATTTTGTATACCCATGTAGACCTTATTGGTTTCGTTGTTTCAGGACATGTTATAATTTCTCATATTTGTGCTCTATGTAGGCATCTAGTTCCTCGTTCATAACATGAATCCAATCCTATGATGTTTGAGCTTTCTTAAATGTTTTAGGTACCTTTATGGTTAGAATAACAGTTAATAAGGTGATATATCTTAGAGAAAAAGTTTCACAAGAGACAAATCTCTTTGGTGGTCTAGAATCTCTAATAGATTTTCTTAAAATATATTCAATAACTTCGGGGTTTCTCTTAGTGTAATGTCTTTGAAAAGGAGTCACAATGTGCATTAAAGATATTGATTGGTTAGGTTGATGATTTATGTTTTGATTACCTAAAATATCATTTAGAAAGGAATATGTAGCATCATCGATGCAAGGAAGAACTTGTTTTTGGAATACAAATTCGTTTTCAAAGAATTTAACATCTCTTGACACATAGAGCTTGTCGTTCTTGGATTCGTAATATCAATAACCTTTCTTGTTTATTCCATACCCCAAGAGCACGCATTCAAATGCATTGTAGAGATAGTTTATCTTCTTTGTTTGTAAACACAAAACATTTATATCCAAATACTCTTAATATTTTTTAACAGGAAAAATATTTTGTAATATTGAGAAAGATATGAGATTTATTAGATAGGCAAACATTATAATGGATTCTGCCCAGAGATTTTTAGGAACTCCACGAGATACTAATATGGTTCTAGTGGTTTCTACAATGTGCCTATGCTTTTATACGAAAATATCATTTTGTTGAGGAGTTTTAGTACAAGAGGTTTAGTGGAGGATCCTATAGTTTTCAAGATACCTTTCAAACTCATTTGTTATAAATTCTCCTCCTCAGTCAAACCTAAATACCATGATCTTAGAATCAAATTGATTCTTAACAAGGTTATGAAATGTGACAAAAAATTTCAAAGACATCATCACATTTTGCCTTTAATAGATATACCCATATATATCTAGTAAAGTTATAAATAAAGATGATATAATAGGAGACACCTCCTTTAATATGAGATTTATTAAATAGACAAACATTATAATGGATTCTGCCCAAAGATTTTTAGGAACTCCACGAGATACTAATAAGGTTCTAGTGGTTTCTACAATGTGCCTATGGTTTTATTCGGAAATACCATTTTGTTGGGAAATTTTGGTACAAGAGGTTTAGTGAAGGATCCCATGGTTTTCAAGATACCTTTCAAACTTATTTGATATAAATTCTCCTCCTAAGTTAAACCTAAATACCATAATATTAAAATCAAATTGATTATTAATAAGGTTATGGAATATGACAAAAATTTTCAAGACATCATCGAATTTTGCCTTTAATAGATATACTCATTTATATATATATATATATATATAGTAAAGTCATAAATAAATATGACATAATAGGAGACACCTCCTTTTAACATAATGGGTGCTGGACTCCAAACATCCGAGTTTACAATTTCAAAATGTTTTCTTGTAACATATGTTGTATTTGGAAATAAAAGATATTGCATTTTGCTAAGAACACAACCTTTGGAAGAGAAATTTTCAATACTTTTTATTCTAATGTGACATTGATATAACTTTTGAACATTTAAATGACCAAGTCTTGTGTGTCATAGTTGTACATCATTTGATAAAATATTTGAATGTCCAATATTACGAATATAATTCGTTACATAGAGTCCTCATTCTTTATGGCCACATCCAGTCACCTTTTTCGAGAGGCAATCATTTACAATACATCCAGTAGATGAGAAGGTTATACCACAACCATTATCTAATATTTGAGATACGAAAAGTAAATTTAAATTAATTTTAGAACGATACTAATTTTAGAAATAAAAAAGTATTTGTTTTTAAGGTTCCCTTCTTTGTTAACCTTTAGTGTGGTTCCATTGGCGATAAACATACATGAATTTTTTTCTTATGCATGAATTAATTTTTTTTTCATTGCAAGTTATATGAAATGAGGCAGCCAAATTAAGTAATCAAAGAGTCATACCTTGAGTGTCATAAGTAGAAGTCGAGCATACCGCATCGATGATTGCCTTCTCCTTCGATTGTGCTTCAAGAAGCTTTACTTTCTCATGGAGAGAAAAAATTGAGGAAGAAAAGTTGTGTTCATCTACCAAGGTCACCTTATTCTTTAATCTTGAGTAATTCGGCTTAATATGTCTGACCTCCTTACAAAATGATAAATAACTTCCCTCTTTATCTCACTTGATTTTTTTATCTTAAAATGTGGATGTTGATATGTTTTAATGTGTGTTTTGGGCCTTGATGCGACTAATGTAGAATCTTTTTGAAGATGAACTTCATTAAGTCTTGTTTCTGCCGTTTGGAGGTCGACATGAAGCTCTTATTTAGTGAAGAAGGGCCTATGATGTATAAGAGATGATCTTATATTTTAAAATTCCTTTTTAAGACTTCTCAAAAATTGATATACGAAGTCTTTGTTTTCTTGACATTGCCTTTTACTAAGACATTGTGTATACTTATTTTTGTATCTATTTAATTGATTCTAAATACATAAATACTCACTATAGGACTCAATCACTCCTTTGTCTTCTTGTCTTAGTGATGACATTTTATAACGTAATGTCATCCTATGTACCACATCACTTTGAATATGAGATTTCTTCAATTATTCCTCTACTTCTTTGGCATTGGTAGAGTAAGCTAAGGTGTCTCCAATGTGATCATAAAGAATGATCACATTGTTTACGAGAACCCATAAGATCATCCTATGACCTCCTTCAAATTCTTCTTTTTGTTTCAAAGTGATATTTATAGAGGGTTCTACCTTCGATCCACTCGCATAACCTCACATTCTTTTGAAATATAAATAGTTTTTATTGATTGAGCTCATGTTTTGTAGTTGGAAGTTATTAATAAAAAATTGAAACCCTTTTGTTCTAACTTCAAGGAGTATAAGCTTGTAAGTAGTGAACTTACTTGGTTAAATACTTGAAAAACACTGTAAATCAAGTTTCTTCAATAAAGACTTCTAGGCTTTAGCATGCTTCTTGAGAAAACGATTTGATAATCACGAAGAGCAGATAGGATCTGATACTATGTAATAAAGATAAAGCTTCAACGTGTTGAATGGAGCAACGGATATCCAATACACGTATACAACAATTGTGAGTCACAAAAAGATGATGATTAAAAGTCTTGAAAAAGGCTAGAATAATAGCAAATTCACTAACAATAGCAAATATACTAAAAAGAATGTATAGAAATTGACCAAAAAGTTTAAACATTTATTATGAATAAGGTAAGTATTTATAGAGTGGAGAAGAGGGAAAGGAGATAGAGTGGTAATGGGCAGCCGACACCTGAATGCTGCTCGGTAGCCATTGGGCTCCCTGGTGGCCCTAGTGCTTGATTACATGTATATACATTTTCATAATGAAAAAAATATAGTAAAATACTTAGATAAATACTTGTATTTTAATAGTTGAGGCTTGGTATGCATTAAACAAGGCATACGCATTTGATAGGGAATGTGTCCTATGGAAATGTTGTCATCACTATTCCATTTTTGCCTTGCACGAACTGCTTCTATTGCTTCATTTTTCTTTTTCTTCTAACATCGGTGTGTTAAGGACGTGAACCACCTTCAATGTTGAAAGATGGAAGTGCATCTGTCCTGGTCACCTCAAGAAATTCATGTCGTCGAACTTATCCAACTTCATGAAATCGGATGTCATTTCGCTTAGAGATGCATAATGCGGGTGTGTACTTAAAGCCTAAAGATTGTTGAGGTAGAAAGTCTTTTCAGCAATGTAGATCATACAGCCAACACATGATGTTGATGAAATCAGTTGTCAAACGAGTATTGTAATAAATAACCGAGCACCTTCTATTGCTGTAAATATGTTGAAGGATACACTGTAGTACAACAACCGAATACCTTGCTGTTCCAGAAGTCTTTTAGATCTAACACAACAACCCACGACGAGCTGTCTTAGATACAAAGAATTGTTGTGGTGTCGAATGCATTTGAGACAAATTGTCATTCTAAGACGGTAAATGGCAGGAACACCTAGTCTTGTAAATATAAAACCGGTTTGTATATGAACTGCAAATGAAGACTTGAGAAATGGTTGTCTACTCATGTATATGCTTTCGATGGGTCAAGATGAAACATCACTAAACGATATTTTCTGGAATCAGATTTCTCCAACTGCGATCACTCCAATTTGGTACAGGGAAAATATTGCATATATCACCAAGATCACTTCCTGCAAATCTGAAATAAAGAAGCCGCACAGATGTTTCAAGGCATGCATCACGATGCACCCTCCTTTAGGCTTAACTCACCATTGTCGAAGTCGATGTTTCGGGTGCAAACACGAGTTTCCTTCAAAATACAACGAAATTTCCTCGGTTTGTCTTGCACAACCACAACCAAGACTCCATGATCAACTCTCAGTAGAAATGAAAAGTTTCTGTATTTCCTTTCTACAAATAAAAGGAAGCAGACAGGTTTTCTGAACTTTCAGTAAGAGAACAATAGATGGGGGAGGCTGAAGTCTTTTTCTCCATCTGCCTTCATCGCTAACTCATTGCCTTATATAGAGTTGAGTGAGATGTTGATGAAAGGACATGCCTGTTCATCAAGTTAACGTTCCATGAGAGTATGCTGAGAAACTCATGAAGCTTCATGCTTTCTCACAACCGCTAAGGTGTATGCACTTTGTTTTCAAAGTTGTGTTGTTTTCAACTGAAAGGTGGAAACTCTAGGTCTCAGGGAAAGCCATTGTTAGCATCTACCTGCTGTTCTCTGTTACGGTGAAGGGCAACGACCTTTTGGACAATCTTGAGGTTACTTAGCCTGAATATTCGTGTACCGACATGGCTTTCCAATCCACAAACCTGTCCATGGTGTCTTGTTTAGCTTACTGGGTCACGACCCTTCCAAAGTATGTGGAATTTTTGGAAAGTCACCAAATACCAAGGGACACCATCATCCGGATTCCGTAGCACCCTTTCGTGAATATATATATATTACATGGTATATACCATGTAATGTATTTAAACAAATACATGGTAGTATATTTAAACGAATCTCGATCATCCAATGATTGATATTTGAATGTAATTAAACAAAAAATAAACTTACTTTTAAATTCAAATTTCAATCATCTATCCAATTATGGTTAAGATTTATTTGAATATTGTTGCTAACATATACCATACAATATATGTATATAATGAATCTGATGCATGCATATGAAGAAACAGCTTGTATCGGGATAAATCAAGCATTTGTCTCCTAATGTCAGATGTTAGGAACATCTCGTTCTATCATTGGTCACTAAAAGCTCTAGTCGTAAATTAACCTTAATTAGGCCTGAAGGAGTACGACTGAATCAGCTAATCCAAATATTACTTGGGGCACCGTATAAAACAGATAAGGGCAAACCCTAAGATCAAGGGGTGTAATGATAACACAGTTAAAAGAAAAGGATGTAATGATAACACAGTTAAAAGAAAAGGATGTAATGATAAAGGTGTGAAAACTTCTCTTTCACCTTTCCCTGTTAAAGGGGAAAAAGCGGAACTCTAAAAGAGTATTCGATCCATCCAAAAATAAAGAACAACCTTTGCACTTCTGTAGTTTTCCTTTATTACGTTTCTTTTACTTATGGTATCACCTCCCAATTCTACGGCATATAAGTTCTTCTAGATTAGTTCGCCTCTCGGATGTCGATATTTGATAGTGATTTTGTTGACAGCCTGGCTGTCCATAAACATGCACGGTGTCTAATCCTTCTTGGGGACTAGGAGAGCTTGTACTCCGCAGGGACGGACAGACTTACAAATGAATCCTTTATCAAGTAATTCCTTCTCCTGCCTTTGCAATTCATTTACTTTTGGACTTCTTTGGTATGCTGGCCAGTTGGCAATAATGGCCCCTGGAATTAAGTCAATACCGTGGTCAATAACTCTCACATGTGGAAATCCTACAGAAATGTCGTTGGGGAAAACATTCTTTCATTCGTCTAGCAGTTGGGACATGATTGGTGGGGGACAATCGGCCCATCCTTATACCTTTCCTTGGTGTATAGGATGTACACATGCTGAGTTTGATGGATTGTGACTTCTACTTCGTCTCTTGAGATGTATAGGTTTTTCTTAGGTATGGTGGGTTGTAGTTGTATACTACATAGAGTGAGGGGCACAAGTGTGATGTTCCTCTCCTTTTCAGTGAATGAGTATGTGTTCCACCTACCATCATGCACAAAATGTTTGTCAACCTACGATGGTCATCCAAGGAGAAGGTAGGTAACATCCATAGGTAGGACGTCACATAATGCTTGGTCGTGGTAGTGTTGTCCTAGTAAAAATGAAATGTTAACCTCTCGATCCACCTTGAGGGGCCATCGTCAGTTAACCATTGAAGATAATACGGTCTTGAATGTGGGGTGGTATTCATGTTTAATTTTTCCACCATTTTTGTAGAAGCCACATTGGTGCAACTTCTCTCGTCAATTATTACCAAGCATACCTTGCCCTAAATTGTGCACCTTAAATGAAAGATGTTTTCTTGTTACTCCGGATGATCCTGATTTAGGGAGCTTAGTGCTCGGCGCACCACCAGGAGTGGGCCATTATCTACACATACCAGATCATCATGGGTAATGGTTGTCTCCTCCTAAGGATTGAATTCATCCTCACTAGTAACATCTTATGATTCTCTTTTTAGGATCATTGTATTTTTGTTTGGACATTGGGAAGTGATATGTACTCGTCCCAAGCACTTGATGTCTCAACTCCTAGAAGAGGAAAAGTCTGCTTACATTGGTCTGATAGGTTTGAATGCTGAAGGTGTCTTAGACTTGTTATCTACTTGTCTAGAGGGGTTACTCGGGTCGGGCTTCAAACTGGGATTCTTTAGGTGTATGGACTTGTTAGTCCGTTTTCTTTGGCGCTCGATTTTCGTGGACAACTTAATCAACCTTCCAACTCATTAAAGAGTTGACCTCGATGTGCAGTTTCCCTATGTAGCATGTGATGGTTTGCTCACGCGGTTTTTGCGTTGTGCGTCTCATTATTAGTGTTTCAAATTCTTTAGTGTAGTTATGTACACTAAGACTACCTTGTTGGAGGTTGTATAGTAGAATATATAACTCTTGACGGTAATAATCAGGCACGAATCATGGACACCATAAGTCGCTTCATTAATCCCAAATTGTTGACTTCTTGCTCCCCGTCTCGGCACCGTTGCTCTCTCAAGTTTTTTCACTAAAGTGAGGCATACCCCATGAATTTCGAGGTTGAAAGTTGACATTTTTTGTTCTCGGAATAGTGACAAAACTGAAATGTGGTGTCTACCTTTTGTATCCAATCCAAGTAGTCATCCGGTGAACTAGAGTCTGAAAAGGATGAAATTTTGATTTTGATGGGTTGATCATCCATTGCACGGGACGATTAGGAACCCATGCAGGTTGCCAATCTCATTGGTGGCCAAGATCAAGTTCTTCCTTAGGTAAAGGATCTCTATTCATCCTTTCAAAAGGTATGGGATATCTTCGCAAGTTGGGCAACCATGGTTTCGTGTTGCTGTTGGATGTTTTCCTATTGTCATTAGAGTTCAAGGATCACGGCTTGGTCGACGGACAAGCCTTGGGGTGCCCAAGTTGGACTTTTGTGATCTAAAGTGTCGCATTCCAGACTGGACATGTTCTTGAAGTATGGAGTTGATAGATTTTTGGGTGAACTAGGGAGAAAATGGAAGACATACAAAACGATGTCTGAGAAAGAGGTCAGTGGAAGGATGGAGACAGAGATGATAAATGCCGAACTGACCTGTGAGAAATTATTTGTAGTAGAACAACCTTGTGCTATAAGGAAATTCTCCATGCAAAGACTGCTTTGAACACCCGAAAATCTCAATGAAAGCACCAAATGATGCAAACCACTAGGTATCGTCAAAGACTCTAAGGATGAAAATCATAAGATAGTTAGAGATAGTAACTTGCCCCGCTCCAGTGAGCAGATGGAATGATAAGAGTGTACTCACCACACCCAAGAAAACCCTAGGTGATAAGAGCTACCAAATCCTATGCAATTTGGATGAGAAAAAATGAGAGCAAAAATTAGCAAAATATTTCTCCTCAATGGACCCTTATTTATGCTTAAGACAACCCCTTGAGCTAGGTTACTGCACCAAATAGATTTAAATGCAAAATAAATAACATGAGAAAAAATAACAGACTGGACATCACCCAAGGTTGAGTAATGAGGTTAGGCACCTTCCAAGGATGATTGCCGAGGAGATTAATGCTTAATTAAACCACAGTTGACAAAATGGCAGGTGTTAATTAAGTTGGTAGTTGATCAGTTGGAGCTGGGAGGTGCTGCCTAAAGTTTCCAGATGATCCTGGATGCCTCCAATTGGTAGGTCCTTAAGGTGGCTTGGACCAATCCCACCAGTGCTGGCAACTGTTTCATTATGAACCTAGTGATCCGTCATGTAGTTGGAGGATCTTCGTACTTGATGTCCATATCATACCTCGGGAAAACGAAAGATTCGTCCTTGAATTTGGATGAGAGAAAATGAGAGCAAAACCTAGCTGATGATTTCTTTCAATGGAGCTCTATTTATGCTCAAGACAACCCCTTGAGCTAGGTTAGTAGACCAAACTGATTTTAAGTAGTAATAATACAAAATAAATAACATGGGGAATCAAACATCAGGTTGGGTGTCACCCAAGACTGAGTATGAGGTTAGGTACCTTCCAAGGATGATCGTTGGGGAGATTAAAGCCTAATTAAGCCTACAACTGATAAAATGATAGGAGTTAATTAAGGCTGGTGGTTGATCAGTTGGAGCTGGGAGGTGCCAACTGAAGTTTACAGATGAACATGGATGCTTCCAAATGCCATTTCACTTTTACGTCCCTAGCCTCAGGCATAGTTTCAGTGTAACTGCACAATTTCCTTGAAAATGTCCCTTATGTGGACTATTTAACATATTTTTAATATAATTGAACTTCATATGTCACGTCAGCTTTCTAAGGCATGCTCTCCCGTCAGCCATATTGGAATGAAATAACAACATATGTTTTTCTAGACCAAGCTGACAAATTGGCGACCTCGTGACACTAGAATGATGATTTCCAAACCTTAGGGTATTGATGTGCAAATTATCCAAACGTTATGAGAAGTTTTCCTTTCAATATTTGGTTAAAGCATATATTTACATTTTATAATTATTGTTCGACAACTATTTTGAGCAATATTACATGAAATTGGGAAAATATGTCAATTGATATATTCAATGAGATCACAAAAGTGACCCCGGGTGTAATTACATTGTTTTGGGATCATATTATGCGAAGTTAGCATTGCAAATTATGTTTTGAATTAAGAAATAACAATTTTAGTATGTCTAATATTTTTATATGGGGTTAACTGAATCAACATGTCACCAAAGTGTCACCTTTTCGTGGAAAATTGGTCTATTTTAAGATATATAAGATGTTTGTGGTGTTGAAATTCATGCCTATAGTGATCGGCCCAAACTTACTATTTGGCCAAATTTCAAATATGCATGTTAAAATAAATATGAAACCATCACAAGCTGTTGCATTTGAATATCTGAGTCAGTCCGAAGATGGACTCATGTGGGTGATGGCAAATCAGCTGAAGTTGGGGCTGTAGGGTCATTTAGGTTATTAGTAAGAAGGGGTTGTTATTTGAACTTAGGAAGAGACCTATCTTCTACCCTCTTTTAGGCAGAATATGGCATCTATTGTATATTGGATAAATCCTAGATAAATCTGGTTATTCTTGTTCATTCAGAAGTAGTTAGTTTAGTCTATTTTCGTTCTAATGTCATTGGTACTGGTTCTTTTATCTTTTCATGATAACCTTTATTTGTTTGATGTGGATGCCTCATTTAATGAAATCTTGTATGTAATTCATGTAGTATAAAATGTAAATTTAACCAAATAGAGCAATAAGAGTTCTGCAATTTTATAGCACAAGCACTTAGGTCATATACCCAAAGAATGAATAGAGAGACGTGTGTTGGATGGAATTCTTGATATCCTTGATTTGATAGATTTTGAATTGTGTATTGAGTGTATAAAGGCCAAGTAAACAAACCTAAGGACAGTGGCAGACCCACTTTAGGATGAGGTGAGGCTTGCACCTCACCAGAAATCTGAAAAATTCTATGGTCTACTATTGTATATAGAGAAATACAAGTACTTTGTGTATATAAAATACAAGTGTACCTAATCCGAAATACAAATGTAGTTCATCCAAAACAAATTCTAGGTTTGACACTCCATAAGGAGATTATGTGCCAATCAAAATTTCAATGTCTTAAAAGTAATTTATATGGACATTTGTAGACCTTTTCCTATGGGCCTATGGCCTTAGATTACTCTCGATATGGTTGTAAACACCTAAAATTTCTCAAAAAATTTTGTTTTCCAAAAGTTCCTCTTTACAAGCAAAATGATGGTCGTTGGTCTTTTAAGGTTTCTTTCAACGAAGACACTTTAAGGAAAGCTCATTTCAAACCCAAAATTTTGTGAGAACCTCAAAATGAGGGTTACTTCGAGCCCCACCAAAAACAAATTGAGCTTTAACAAAATCCAAAAAATAACCATTTTACCCTCAAGGTTGTATCAACGAAATTTCATTGTTTCAAGCATGTTTCCTTTAAAGAAAGGATTGAAAAAGTCAAAATGAGGCCTTTGGAATCAAAATAAGTTTGACCTACAAAACTTTTATAAAATGACCATTTTACCCCTACAAGCATATTTGAATTAAAAAACAAAAATAGAACTTATAAAAGGAGATGGGGGTTACATTGAGCCCCACCAAAAACAAATTAAACTTTGACGAGATAAAAAAAATGACCATTTTATCTCAGTGTGTGCTGCCATGTGCCACCCTACCAAGACCCCCCTCAGCATCGCATGCACCCAACGCGTGCAACCAAGGCCTTTCACGCGCTAGAGCATGTGCCCCTATGTGCAATTGCTTCTCCCGTGTGCCAATATATCCAATTGCCTCTACCATGTGTTACATGTGTCCAACTGCTCTTCCCATATGCGGATGCCCCTTGATGGATTAGATTTGGATCCGGATTGGGCCCAATAACTTTAACGAATCCAATTCAAGAAAATGCCTATGAAAGGAGGATGGGTGACGAAGAGAGAGGATTTCAGCCCAAAAGTGAGAGACCCTGCTAAGGAGGACGTAAAGAAGCTCATTCCCAACCCTAGGAGGAGTTCATCCAAGGAAAAGAGAGAAAGGGCGAGACCTAGAGAGAAGGCTACAAGCCACCCCTTAAACCATTTCCTTGTTTCATTCTTGTTGTAAGCTTTGAGTTCTTGCCTCCAACAATTATAATTTCAAAAGTAACAACCATTTTCATGGAATACCATTGCAAATGGAGGGTTGCCACAATCCGAAGACATGAAGGAGAGGGCTATAAGTAAGAGTAATCCACTTTCATCGAAAGATTTTGTTTCTTCTACCCCAATATACAATATATTTTGTACATTATTATCTTTTCTATGTTTATATGATATATATCATCTCCTCTGCCCTTTCTTTTGTGGATTGATTGTCTATAACTCAACTCAAGAAGCAATAAGAGGGACATAATAGTCACAATTACATTCGATGATATGAGTATATAATCACTCTTATGGTAGATTAATCACCCATAAGTTTATGTTACGTGTATGATCATATATATTTCACAAGCGAACAATCCTCTTAGAGAAAGATGCGAGTTCTTCTCCGAACGAACATAAGTCCTTAATAAAATTCTTTGAGTGATTACAAACCCATTAAGATTCTAACCGAATGCATTATTATTTTTCATAAGGAAATTTCTTGAGATTTTGGCATATTATAGAAACCTTGTGTGATCTCTAAATTTTTCAGCTACTTTTTCCAAGCAAAATGTGACTAAATTTTGTTTATGAGTGATATACACACAGGAAAATACCTGGTATAATTTTCATAAATTTTGGACACGTGTGAGGTTAATGAAAACATCATCAAAGATCAAACTCCACTCGAAACTGAATCTGTCTATGACAAAAGTCTTGCAATATACATTTATTAAAACCATTATAACTAGGTTGTAAGCATCCAAATCCTTCAAAAATAGTGTCATATGAAGGCTAACATACATGTATTTCCAAATTCATAAGTTTTATAGAAATCTGAAATCTACATATGGAGATAAAAGTGTTTTACTAAGACCCTAAATCTGAGTCACACGTACTTAAAGTTTTAAGAACCTACTTTCACACAAATCGCCGAATAATCAAATAAATATCGTTACACGTTTGAGTAAACTTACTAGCATGCTCACACACATTTTTTGCAAGCAAAGTTTTAAGTCTACACAAGACCAATTTTTTTTTTACAAAATAAAATAGCACGGCTAGTGGGATTTAGGTCTTACAGGAGTCATTTTGATACTGTTGAGATATTTCAAAACAAGTTGATTTTTGAGTCTTTTTCTAAACTTTTTTCAAAACTTAGTCATAAGTATAAAACTTCCAAGTATAAGTTCAAAACCTTCATGCATACATCATGTCAAGTTCGGAAGGTTCCTTTGGAGACCTATCGAGCAAGGTCTAAAAATCGGTTTTCTCTCAAATCACTATCTCAAGCTTGAGGATAGAATCACCTTTCCAAAAAAGAGTTGAGAGAGTTACAAATTGAAAGGAAGATTGCTTCCCTAAGTCGAGAAACCAATAAAGTCTAGTCATGTTCTTCCCATGAGAAACAGCATCAATTCCATATGAAGACAAACCATGCCTGAAGAACCAAATCAACATTAAAATTCGATCAAGAATATAAGCCACAAAAATAACAAGTATTAGAATTGAGCCATCTCTTCCTAACCCCAATAGCCATCCACTTCCTAATACTCATTCCTCTACTAAAAATCTAAAAAAATGTATATTTGAAAAAACCAAAAATATTTAGAAAATATTCAAAAATAAAAAAATGAAAATCTAAAATTTGCAAGTGATAAAATTTAAAAAAGAGTAAAAAAGAAAATGAGTCTACATTCCTAGTCACACATGTGGAGAGAGGCATGAGGTCCTTTTTACTCAAGTGATCTTAGAATTTTCAAAAACATGCACTTTGATGGGTTCCATTCATATGAATATCACTTCACATGCTCTGGAGGTTTCTCTTCCCAAAGAAACAAGCATACAGGAGAATGAGTGTTGCATGAGTCTAGGCTTGGGTGAAACTCAAGACCTAGCGAAACAAAGGAAGCTCGAAGTCATGCATGAGCTAGAGCCTCCTCGGTGCACCCACAAGAAAACTTGCTCTCACTATAGGAAGATAGTCAAGGTCGAAAAAGATATGCCTAAAACTCATTTCCCCCAAAACTCCCTACTTGTTCCTCCCCTTTTTAGTGTAGGATTGACAAATCATTTGCATGCATTAAATCGCACTCATGCACCCATAAACCCACACAATGTGCCAAAATATGTGGATTTCTAAGGTGCGTCAAAAGTCTCACACCAACAAAAAGAATTTTAAAATGAAAAACAAAACAAACATGGTTATTCCTAAGGCATATATTGATATCCTAGGTACACCTAACCCTACCATGTATAAATAAATCCCTTTGATCCTAGGTTTGTATTATGAACCCAAACCTACGGTCTTCACTCATCCAAGTTCCATGTATCCTTCAAGTCCAAATGAAACCATCCCAACTCAAGCCCATCTCATATGTGATAAGCTTGAAGCCACCCTAGCTGGGTTTGGTCCCCTTGAAGACCATCCCCCATCCTCCCCCATTGCAGTATGGGAGTGTGAGCTCTTTGGGCTCCCGTTCCCTATGAGTGCATCACATCCTTTGGGTGTGACCATATCTAGACCCGCACTAAACTTGGGCTCATGTCAAAGTTCATGCATGCCTAATGAGTCGATCATGTCTTCCCATAACCTCCACGTACCCACTAAAGGACCGGCCATAGTTCCCTTGGAACCCATCCCATCCCACCTAGCAACGAAACAACCATGTTCTCCCTTGGCATACACAAGCACTCGCATCATCCACCCCTAGGGGTACATTGGGTTTCACCTAGGATCCATAATAAGAATATCAACCATTTCACACCTCAAGTGCGCATTTTTTATGCACCCGAACACGTGGATCCTCCTTGGACATGGTGCTAACTCTAGGTTTTGTGTGTTGTGTATATGGTATCTCCAAAATCTGAAAAGAAAAAAGAAAAAAACCTAAATACAATTTTTTTTCAAAATAAAATCGTAAAACTATTTGTCAAAAGTATGTCAATCACCTTAGGGATGAGTTGGGTGATGACAATTTACATGAACTTCTCAAAATAGTAAAATATTAGATTTGGGCAAACACAAGTTCTCTAGAAGGTGACCTCTAAAGGGTTAACATAGAAATCAAATCTAACCCTAAAGGCATCAAATGCTAGGATCATATCATACATATTTCTAGGTCATGTCGAAAACTAAGATGTCCAATGACATAGTGCATGTATGGGTCATTCATCCATCTCACTAAATACCATTCATCACATGCCACAACATGTGCCAGCCATGGTGTATGAATGGCCATGTCATCCATCTCCTCCAAACTAGGGGCGTGTAGCTTGCATTCTCAAGGCACCTTTCATAGAAACATGAATACATTAATTATTTCAGTGAGCATGTATGTCTATCATATCCTATGGAAATACATTTCTACATGACATGCATCCCATAAACACCATTCACCCCTAGAGACCTACAACAATCTAGACTAACTGAGCTCGACTTTCTTGATGAAAAAAGACTCCTTGTCATGGATCACGTGCAAGCATACCGGCAAAGGATAGTCCGAAATTACGAGAAACATATGAAGGCTCTCTACTTTAGAGTAGGAGATCTCGTGTTGATGACCATACACCAAAGTGGCTCACATCCTCTCAGAAAGTGGTGACCCAATTGGAAAGGTCACTTGTTATAAGAGGGGCAATAATTAACAATGCATATTGGCTAATTGATTTCGAGGAAAGAAACTTGGTAGACCGTATAAATGCCAATATTTAAAAAGATATCATGTTTAAAGTTTATCACCAATTCTTTTGAAATGATTTTACAAATGGATTGTCTTTAGTTTCTTGAAGAGGGGGCCAAGTTGAGTATACATTTTTTAGCTAGGAATTAGTGCTCTATGAAAAGGTGGAGTATTTTTAAAGTCACTAAATAACATTTTAAAAGTCCTTATTTTACAAGATAGGGCCTAGTTCAAAATAACAAAATATTTTCAAATAGTACGTGCTATTATGAAAATAGGGCACACTTGATTAGATCATGTATCTAGAGGGATAAGTTGTTCCCCTATCTCATTCTCTCTAAAGAAATGGGCAAAGGCCCAATACATTGAAAGCCAAAATGGAAGAAAAAAAAAAGTAAGAAAAAATCAACCTCCAATATAAAGGTCTTCCTATAAAAGAAAGAAAAAAACTAAAAGATTAAAAAGCAAAGAGGCTTTCCTCAAAATTTCATTTTCTTTATACCATGAGACGCTTCAAAAGGAATCGTGAGAATTCTTATAACCCCTACAACTTATCTCAGAAAGCGAAAAAGTCTATAATTATAGTCCTAAAGTAGTTATAAAACCTGCCAATTTGAATATCATTTTGTTTAAGAATTAAGTTTTGTATTGTAAAAAATAGAGTTTTGAAATATTGTTAAGCTTTTTCAACAATAAAAACATCTATAAGAGTAATGGAGAATTAAGAACGAGGTTAAGGAAAATATAGGAGATGTAAGTCTTGTGAGATGGAAACTAAGGAAAATTATCCTTCAAAAACAATTTTTGTAGAAAACCCAAGGCATCAATAAAATGGGCATCGAGGTCATCCCACTTAGAAAAGAGAGCCTTCATGATCATGACTCGCATGATAGAGGGGCATGACCCCTTACATAATCGCCGTCGAGCTACCCAGATGGGTGCACCCAGTGATCTACTTCATGCAGAAAAATGAGGGGGAATAAGGTGGTCCGAGAGAGAGAGAGTGGGGGGGGGGGAAGGGATTCTCCGTCGAAGACAAGCGGAAGCGACTGGGAAAACGCATGAAAAGGGAAGTAATGCATCAAATTTTCCATGGTAAACACCACTTCTTCTTGTTTTACGTTTTTCGACCAAAAATTTGATAACTGACTATTATTCCGACCAAGGGAAGAGAGGTGGGAAACAAATCTTGTGGGTCATCCCTAAGGTTTGCTAATGATTATCATCGTTCTATCAAGGGGTTCTCGCGTATTGCTAGACCTGTCACCAGGCTTACTCCCTACTCGAAAAAGGGAAAGGTTCATCTCGCTGTTTGCCTATCAAAGAAGCTTCGTAGAATTGAAGCAAATTTTGACAAATGCTCCAATACTGACCACCCCAAATAACAAGGCTTTGAAATTCATTGCAACACATCATTGCAAGCTCGGGATGTATACTTATGCAACAAGGCAAAATGGTTGCTTATGCTTCAAGACAATTAAAGAAGCATAAAGTAAATTACTCAGTGCATAATTTAAAGTTAGCAACAATAGATTTTGCTTTGAAAACATGGAAGCATTATCTACATGGTGGCAAGTTTGAGTATATACTTACCATAAAAATGTGAAGTATTTGTTTACTCAAGACACCTTCAATGTGAGAAAGACCCGTTGACATAGTTCTTGCAAATAATCATGAGATATTGTATCATCAACAGTAAGGGCACAAAGTGATTGAACTGTCTACCATGATTATGATTTGTGGTTGGAGCTTATAGCCGTGTAGTGATATGGAAAGCAATTGAGAGTCATTAAGAATGAAATCCATAATAGTGACAAACCAAAGTATGATATAAAGAAAGATAGGTCACAAGTACTAAGGCCAATTATGTATCCCTAATGATAATGCTCTACGACAAGAATTGTTAGAAACAACCTATCATAGTCGTTACAACATGCATACAAGGAGTACAAAGATGTAAAGACTTGAGTCATTAGTACCATAACAAGAGTACGATGAAGGACATCACTAATCACGTACGAGATAACTCGTGTAACAATGAGTAAAGGTGGATCACCATCCTATATATATATATATATATATATGTATGTTGCAACCCTTACCAATTCCCCAGGACAAATGACAACATATCAACATGAACATTGGGGTTGGACTTCTTAGAGCACAATAGGAAAATGATGATATTGTAGTGATTGTTGATTGGCCTACAAAGGTAACATGTTTTATTCCTATTTGAAAGACATTTGGAGTGGACCACTTAGTAGATTATTACATTAAGCACGTAGTAAGACCAAAAACTCATTTTAGATAGAGGCACTCATTTCACAATGTGGTGTAAACACCTAAAATTTTTTTAAAAAAAATGTTTTTCAAAAGTTCCCCTTTACAAGCAAATTTGTGGTCGGTAGTCTTTTAAGGTTTCTTTCAACGAAGACACTTTAAGCAAGCTCATTTTCAGCCCCAAATTTTGTGAGAACCTCAAAATGAGGGTTACATAGATTCCAAAAAAAATAAAACTTTGACAAAATTCAAAAAATGACCATTTTACCCTCAAGACTGTATTAGTAAAATTTCACTGTTTCAAGCATGTTTCCTTAAAAAAGGGGTTATAGAAGTCAAAAGGAGGCATTTTGAATCAAAATAAGTTCTACCTACAAAACTTTTATAAAATAACAATTTTACCCCAACAAGCATATTTGAATTAAAAAACAAAAATAGAATATTCATGCCAAAATCATGGGGGAAAGAAGCTAAGGAAGGACTTAAGAAAATGAGAAGACTCAAGTTCGATGATGACTCAAGTTCAAGAAGCATCAAGTGAAAAGTCTGAAATACCCCAACCAAGGGAGATCTAACACCAAGCGACCCCACACCCATTACAAGGTTAAAATGATGTAGGAAAGGTTAAAGAGATCAACCCACGGAACAGAAAATGATGAACTCATCAATCCAAAATAAATAAGTAAAAAGTCCAAAATACCCCTGACCAATGAAGACCCTATAACAAGAAACCTTATACCCATCAGAAGGTTAAAACGGGCCAAAAAGGTTAAATAGATCAACCCACATAGCAGACAAGGATAAAAGTGTCACCACCTACCACCAAGTGCGTCACTGCCACCTACCATGCGCGCCACCACCGCCACCTATCATGGGCCTCATGCACGTTGCTGCCATGTATCTCCCACATCACCACGCACTACCACGTGCCCAGCACGTGCCCCCATGTTGCTGCCACGTATCCTAGCTTAAGTGAGGTTTTTTACCTCGTGATGGCAAGTATAACACAAACTGCTTTTAATCGATTCTAATCACATGTAGAAAACAGCACGTACGTTGGTTTCTACGATGTTTGGCTTTGGATGCCAATAAGGAAGCTTGTCCTTCCTCTTTGAGACTTCAACCTACCATAGTTCTGGTCTTGATCACACATACAAGATACAACTCAGTTAGGCTGCAAGTGAAGGAAAGAAAATCACTACTTTATTGATCCCTCAAGACAATTATACTCGACATTAAACAACGCCCACAAGTCGCTTACAACGAACAACACTCCCATTGTCTACCAACTCTCTCAAACCCTTACTAACACGTGCAAGGGATACTCTCTAAGCTGCACTCGAAATCCCCTAGAGAGTTGCCCCTCTGCCCCTTTTATAGGCAAGGTGGCTAGTTGGCCCAGCCAATGATATTCCTTGAATATCCTAGGCAGGTGGGTGTTGGCTGGCACTAGCTGGCCAACACTCGCTTGGAATATTCCAGCATGTGCTAGGATATGCTAGGTGCCCTTGGTTGGCCTCTTAGTAGTTTGGCCTAGGGTCGATTAGGGCCACCTTTCCCCATCCAACTGGCACTAGGCTGGCCTAACTGTATGGCCAACAACCCCTTGGTTTCACACACACTCCAACTCCCCTAGCCCATCCTAGATGACTTGACTTGACCCATTAGTTAGGTTGACCTATTTACTAAGTGAGTTAGGCTATTAACTTCAATTGTACAAACAATCAAAGCTCCCAAGGGAGGCGGCGTGTGACGTCTAGGGGGATGATGGCACATGGGTGCTAGTGGATGGAGCATGGCATCTAGTGCTAGGCTGAACATGACTTCTCCCCGAGGTCTTGCAGGCGTTTGAACTTGGATTGGATCTCCCCGTTTGAGTTTTGTCCCCCACTGACCCGAGGTCTTTCTTTCTCACATGCTCCATGGTTGCATGTCCATGTTGTCCTATCTCCTGTCCATTCTATCTCGGACCGTTTCTTGCCCCGGTGTCTCATCCCTTTCTGTCGAGGCCCCCGGTGACTGGTTACCGATCCTTTCACTAGCTGACCTTGAGTGAGGTAGAGGGCAACACACCTCATAATGGCTAGTGTTTTGCTCAGATCCGTGCAAGATACAAACCATGGTTGTCCCTCACGCATGATCACAGTTCCCTAAAGATGAGGTGTGGGCATCGCTTATGCAGTCAACATAAAGTCACACCCGAGTATCATTGGATACTTGTCAATGGTTGTCATGACCAAATCTAGTGTCCCTAATCACAGTTCAACTCTTAGCCAGCAACTCCCTCAACAAAGCTCAATGTTGCGTTCACTAGCTTTAGTCTTTGTGTGGTTGGAGTTACCCGTAGACCCACTATCTTGGCAACCAAGGTTGAGACTAAGGAATGGCTAGCTCTCGAGTCCACCGATGCCTGGAACTTATGCTTTCCGATATCTACCTCAATAAAACTCAAGGCATAGTGCAGTTCTTTCGATTGCATTATGTTCAACACTTGCCACTTGAATTATTCCATCATTTGGTGTCTCGGTAACCTCTCTACCCTAACCTGTTATTATAATTCAAGGGTTCGCTGCCACTCCTAGCGGCCATCTCCCTAGTCCTCCATCATAGCTTAGCGTTATCTTTTAAGTATAGTGTCGCGATTAGGACTTTGTCCCATTCACCTACTTGGGATATCCCTAGATATCGATCTAAGTCCCAAATAAAATTATCTAGAATCCTCACACTATAGCAGATTTGTTCTTTTTGAAGATCGTGTCTTGTTATCGTCAAACGTTCTGGTTTCTTAGCACAAATTTAACAAATTTTTCTAGTCACATGATTTCAATTATGTTTCAGCAAAGTTTCTGCTCTTGCGAGAATTTTCTCTTTAATTTTGGTGGATTTTGATCAAATATGATTGAATCCTATTAGAATGAAAGTATTATTTCAATAAAGAACTTTGATTCAACGAGAGCTAAGCACAAAGTACTTCTCCTTAGCTGAATTTCTAATCAAACAACGTGCAGACTTCTTGTGCCTTTCCTAAGTTGTCTCAACTTTCTTACCACCGGTTTAATATTGTTCTTGAGCGGATTGAATATCGAAGAAGCTCTGATACCAAATTGTCATAAGATTAAGTCTAACCCCAGCTTAAGAGAGGTTTCTTACATCATGATGACAAGCAGAACATGAACTACTTTTAGTCGACTCCAATTGCATGCAGGAAATCGCACATATGTTGATTTCTGTGATGTTTGTGTTCGGATGCCGATGCAGAAGCTTGTCCTTCCTCTTAGAGACTTCAATCTGCCCTAGTTTTGGTTTTGATCACACACACAAGACAAAACTCACTTAGGTTGCAAGTGAAGGGAAGAAGATCATTATTTTATTGATCTCTCAAGATAATTACACCCGACATGAAACTGCACCCACAAGTCGCTTACAATGGACAACACTCCTACTCTCTACCAGCTCTCTCAAACCCTCACCAACACATACAAGGGATGCTCTCTAAGCTTCACTCAAAATCTCCTAGAGAGTTGCCCCTCTACCCCTTTTATAGGTAGGGTGGCTAGTTGGCTCGAACAAGGATATCCCGATATTCCTTGAATATCCTAGGCGGGTGGGTGTTGGCTAGAACTCGCCTAGAATATTCCAACGTGGGATGGGATATGCAGGGCGCCCTTGGTTGGCCTAGGGTCGGTTAGAGCCACCTTTCCCCATCTAGTTGGTGCCCAATTGGCAACCAGCTGCCGCTAGGCTGGCCTAACTGTATGGCCAGCAACCCCTTGGTTTCACACTCACTCCAACTCCCCTAGTCCATCTTAGCTGACCCGACTTGACCCACTTAGCTAGGTTGACCTATTTATAAGTGAGCTAGGCTACTAACTTCAGTTGTACAAACAATTCAAGCCCTAACACAGGCCATACAAGTGACTCCATCTCGGTCGGTGCCTAAGGGAGGTGGCGTGCGGCGCCTAGGGGGATGATGGCACGTGGGTGCTAGTAGATGGAGCATGGTGTCTTGTTGTCGTATTGTGGTGTTGTGTGCACGTGCACCCACTTGGCACTAGCGCTTCAGGATTCGTCTTGTAACACCACCTGCCACCACACGAACAACATGTGCCCCCACATGCCACCATGCACCTGGCACACGCGTCGCACGTGCCCATCACGTGTTGCTATTGCGCCCCACGTGCCATCGCGCGCTCACAACGCCCTCTGTGTACAAGTTGCTGCCACCTATCCTCCATGTGTCAACATGTCCAAAATGTGTTTAGTAACCTCTTCCATGTATTACATGTCTCCAACTACTCTTTCCACATAGATGCCTCTTGGTGGATTGGATCCAGATCGGGCCTAAGACCCGATTCAAGTAAATGCCTATAAAGGAGGATGGAGTGACTAAGAGAGGGGATTGCAGTCCAAGAGTGAGAGGCCTTACCAAGGAGGACATGAGCGAACTCATTCCCAACCCTAGTAGGAGTTAGGGAGAGGCCTAGAAAGAGAAGGCTTCAAGTCATCCCTTTTACCCTTCCTTATTTCATTCTTATTGTAAGCTTAGAGTTCTTGCCTCCAACTATTGTAATTTCAAGGGCAACAAATATTTTCATATAATACCATTGCAAAGGGAGGGCCGCCCCAATTTGAAGACACGAAAGAGAGCTATAGGTAAGAGGAATCTATTATCTTCATAAGATTTTGTTTCTTCTACTCCAATATACAATATATCTTATACGTTCCTATTTTTTCTATACTTATATATTATATCATCTCCTCTTCCATTTTTTTGGTAGATTGATTGTCTCTAACTCAACTCAAAAAGCCATAAGAGGACATAACAACAACGATTACATTCGATGATATGAGTATTTAATAAATCTTATGATTGATTAATCACCCATAAGTTTATGTTCGAAAGGGCATTGGATTATGATTGCATATATTTTTCAAGCGAGCAATCCTCTTAGAGAAATGGCTCGGGAGTCTATATGTAGATGAATTTCACCCCAAATGAACATAAGTCTTCAACAAAATTCTTTGAGTGATCACTAAATCATTAAGATTCTAATCGAATGCATCATTAATTTTTATAAGAAAATTTCTTTAGATTTCAGAATAATGCACAAACCTTATGTGATCTCCAAATTTTTCAGCCATCATTGCCAAGTGAAATTGTGCTAAATTTTGTTCACGAGTGACACACATGCATACCAATATCTGGTAAACTTTTTATAAATTTTGGACACATGTGACGTTCATGAAAAAATTATCAAAGATCATACTCAACCGAAACCGAACCTTTCTATGACAAAGTCCCGCGATATATATTTAGTAAAATCATTATAACTCGGTCTATATGTATCCAAATCCCTCAAGAATGGTGTCATCTAAAATATAACATCCATAGATTTCCAAATTGATAAGTTTTATGAAAATAGAAGACCTACATATAGATATACAAGTGTTTTACTGATACCCAACCAAAATCTCAGTCATAAATATTGTCTAAATTTCATAGGTTAAGATCTTTTTTATATTTTTGTTTGATCATTAAAGGTCCCAAAAATTTAAATAAAAATTCTCAATAAAACCCCATATCTAGTTTTCACTCAGGTAAAATATTCAGGATTTTTAGACCCCATTAAGGGCCTCTAGAAAATACAAACTTGCACATTGTAAAATATAACCAATTCTATTTTCATAAAACTAAACATGGTTTGGCAAAGTGAAATCAATGTTGTTTTAGAAAAGGTTGTTTTGAATCAAAATTGTTTTAAGAAAACTCCATATCCTAAAGTCACTTTTCCTAAGCATATAGGCTGACCCTTGAGCTCCAGTTCAAGAATGCCTACGTCAACAAGGACCTACTTTCCCACAATCGTTGAATAGTCAGATAAATCTCTTTACAAGTTTGAGTAAACTTGTTGGCATGCTCGTGCACATTTTTACAAGCATAAGTCCACAAAAGATTGAAAATTTTTGTTTACATGTGGTTTTGGCAAAGTCCACATGAACCATTAGAGCAAATGTGCAATTGGATACATAATTTCATCCATAGACAAATGGCCAATTCAAATCTTGGAAGACATGTTACAAGCATGCATTTTAGACTAGAAAGGCAGCATGTGCCATGTTAGTAGTTAATTCAACATAAGTTAGATTATTCTTTATTGTTTCTTTCCAACACTTTTGTGGTCGTCATCTACCTCTTTTAAGACTTTCAAAATCTAGTTTTTCATACCTTCTTATAGGCGCTTCTTTTGATCTTCTTTCAATATGTCCAAACCATTTTAAACGATATTCTCTCATTTTATCCTCAATTGGTATCACTCCCAATTTGTTTCTAATAACCTTATTATATATACGGTCTTTCCTTGTATGACCACTCATTCATCTTAACATCTTCATTTCTGCCACAAATATCTTTTGTACATATTGATGATTAACTGCCCAACACTAAGAACTATAAAACATTGCAGGTCTGATTGTTGCTCTATAATATTTACCTTTTAACTTTAATGGTATCTTCTTGTCATAAAGAATACCTGATGCTCCTCTCCATTTTAACCAACTTGCATTAATTCTGTGGGTAACATCTTCATCAATTCTTTCATCACTCTAAAAAATCGACCTTAGATATTTAAAACTTTCCTTTTGGGGGATGAAATGTATGCCAATTTTAATTTCTATGTCCTCTTAAGTAACCAAATTATCAAACTTACATTCCATATATTTTGCCTTTGTTCTACTAAGTCATAAGCCTTTACTTTCTAATGTTTCTCTCCATAGTTCTAATTTTCTATCAACTTTTTCCTTTGACTCCTCTACTGACATAATGTCATATGCAAATAACATACACCAAGATACTTCATCTTTAATATCTTTTGTTAACTCATCAATCACCATTATTTAGTTGCAACCTCCTTTTGCTTGAAGGTTGGTTACTAGTTGTGGACTCATCCTTAAGGTCGACAGCAGAAGGGACTTGCCCAGCATGCACGGAAGATTATGGTAGTTGATTTACTTGGGATTTTCATAAAGCAATCAACCTACGCTCTGATGGTAACATTCCAAACCGGATCACCGGTCAAGTGATCTCGGAGATCATGATCTGGCACCAAAATGCATATCAATCATGGCATCTCAAACACATGTTGGTTCTAGGATTACCTGAATGATACGTATTTTGATGTTAGATCATAACCACCGAGATCACGAGATCCTCTGCCTATGCAAACTCAGTTCATTCTTTCCAATCACTTCAGCTGTAGTAATTGTAATAACTCGTGCACTGTAATAAACTATCTAATGAAACGATAAATCTTATTACAGCAGGAAGGAAAATGTAATTAAACAACAAACATTAGGTGAGGAAATGGCAGGTTTGACACTCGATGATGAAGGGCCAACTGAAGCAAACATTTATTTGTCAGAAAAGAAGAAAAGTGATGCGGAATCTGACGAAGACCATCAGTATAGCAATCAAATATTAATGCTCTCTTCTGAAAGATCATGTTCAAAGGTTACGTGGCTCCGAAAGATACACCTTTTTGTCCCACCCAAACGACACACGACCACAACACGACCCATGACGATGTCATGTGGATGCATCTCACTTGGATATGGGCATAAACGATATTCATAACTAAGAATAGTTAACCAACCACAATGAAATAACATTTGATTCAATGTTTGTACACACTAAACAACAAAGTACTAATACGGTGTGGGGCCCACCAAGCTTGTGTTGCACCACTTTCATATTTGTCTCTCACACACACGAGATACGACAACAACATGACCTGTGACTATGTTGCTGCTTTTTATATTTGTCATGGGTATGACATAAATAATAATATATTTAAATGTATATGGTTGGTATTATTTTTGCTTTTTAAATGGTATTGGAATTATGGACTTGTATTTGAAGCATGTATGTTTATAATATGGTTGTTAATGAGCTTAATTTGATATGCATGTGTTTGATAGAAAAATATGATTTGATAGTATGTGCGTAATGGATTTTGGATAAAGACACAGATAAGATAATGTGGAATTAGATTTTGAAATGAAACGTAGTATAAATTCATAAGTCATACTTGTGTGGTTTGTATGAGAGCCCCTTAAGCATTATGACCTAGAACATATTTCATAGTGTGTTCTTGACCATTCTATCGTAGAAGTTAGCATGGTTTAACCATTTTGGATGGGGTGACGAAAGTCACATGAGGAAGAATCGAATGACTCTTGTAGCCTTGGGACAAACACAATATGGGAGTAACTAATGATGTGTATGGTACATGTGTGGATCATAAACTTCAAAAGCATGAGTTGAAAATATAAATGTTTATTAGTTATAAAATGATTGTAAAACATTCATACTTTAAGTCTGTCTTCTATTAATGAGCATAAGCATATAACTTTGTATGAGGCAACGAGTTGATGCTCATACTAGGACTTATCCTCAAGCTCGACTTCATCGTGTGGCGCTAAGTAGCTAACTTGTTCAACTTCACATTTCACGAAGGCACATAATAGATGAGTGATTTTTTAGTTTTTGCTTTTGGTGATTTGTTGGTGGGCACCGCACTATGTTAGTACTTTTGCCTAATTTGTACAAACATTTGAGTTAGATGATATTTCATTTTCGCTTGCTATGCTTAATTGTAATTATTGTTGATGCTCATACCTATGTAAGATACATCCACGTAGCATCACCGCAAATTCCATTGTGGTCGTGTCTGTGTAGGTGTGACATTTTCAGTGGTTGTCATCGGTTGATCATTGATGCTTGGAGGTCGTTTCTATGATTTTTATATAACAATTATGTTTTTCCATTTCTTTGACATCTTTTAGTCTTTTCCTATTATATGATTCATTCAATAAATGATAGAAATAGAATATTGCACCGTATCATATATACAATACCGTATGCTAATCACATACATATACCATTTATGATGCAGGGTTGGATACTATATTTACAAGATTCTTCACCAAACAATTTTTTGGTTACAACAAGGAGTCCGATGGCTGGTATGTATGCCCAGGGAATCAAACTCACAATCTGCATCTTTTGAGTCGAGCGCCCTGCTAGTGAGCTAAGGCTCTGAGTAGACATTGGTTGCCAAACATTGATATAGAGAATTCTATTAGTCAGTACTTGATGTAGCAGGCAGGTCATATTGTATTATGTTGCAACTAGTGATTGAAATTAGAAAGATTCCAACCCCCATTACCCTTCATACTAACAGTGCTCTCGAATACCAACAATCTTCAAGCGCCTCCAAGCTTAATCAAATCGAAAAACTTGTGATTCCTTTTCTATGACAAGATTTAAGAACGTGTGTATCTTGTGACCTTTTCCATTGCCTTGAAAAGCAATAAGCGCAATAGGAAAAGAAAAAGGGATAACCCTGAATAAGGTTTAAAAGCAGGACATCAAAAGAATCCATGATGAAAAACCAAATAGAATTTGCAAAGAGTTAGCTCATATACCGTGGCCTTCATTGTCTACCCTGTTTGGTTAGCTCTAATCAAATAATAGTGCCCTTGTAAACCCGGATCACCAACTACATAAATGTTCCTTTGTTCTTCGAAAACAAACAAGTTTCACAAAACCAACTTACTGTGCCTTATTTTCAAGGTGTTGAATGTAAAATCCGATTCATGCCAACGTTACAAGGGTACGGTTGCGGGATACAGCAGCTTCAAAAATCATGAGGGCAATAATGCAGCTATATAATAAGCTAGAAAAAGAACTTGGATTTTCAAGAGTTACTAACTTATTCAATTCTGAGGTATTAATCAGTCAATATTCCATGAAATACATGACACTAAATTATCTTTTCAGTTAAAAAGTATTTAAAACAATTCATGCCGAGGTTCAGAAGTGTCTGATATGAATTTGTCCGCTGGAGAGGTGATCTGGTTCCTGAGAACATAGTATTAGTCATCTATTAGTATTTTTTTTTCTTAATTTTTTTTTTTTATGAATAGGCAGGCTGGAGTTGGACAGACCAGAATAACAGATGCAAAAATCTCTATTGAACTCCAACCTATGTAAGGGAGACAACACCCTAGCTGGTGCAGTGAGTAGTACAAGTGTTATGGGAAGCCACAATATGGCATGTATGGCCCGTATCGTATACCCAAGGACCCTTTTGAACAAAAATCAGCAGTTTTGCATGTTTCTGAGCTTTTGTTTATTCCCTTCTCGTGTGTTCACAGCTTCTCAACGCACTCTCTCCCGTCTTTTGTATTCAAGGCTCGAAAGAAAGTGTTCTACAGCGTTCGTAGAAGCCCCCAACTCGGATTGTGGTATACATTTTGTATTTTTTTTAGATTTTTTCTTTGTATTTGTTATTTTTTAGTATTATTTACATTCTTTAATGACAAAATATGACGTTATGAAGTGCGTAGATATAATTTTTATTTCATTCGTGAAGTGGGAGACAATCTATTTAAGTGTTATGTGAAGATTGGAGATTTATGAAGTGCTTTTATTTTCAGGTTTTTTATTGAATTGGAGTGCTCAATTGAGATGACAGGAAGGGATATTAGGGACTCCCAGTATCGGTCTGATGATCCGGCATGACAATGGGGTACAATAGTTGAGGGTTTCAGATTGAAGATCAAATGTTTGTTTTGTAAGAAAGTGGTTAGTGGTGGAATTTCATGATTGAAACACCACCTAGCATGGACTAGGACAGAAGTTGCTTGTTGCACGAGCAGAGTTAGAAGTTTGTTAGAATGCATTAAATGATAATGTCTTTAGATGATTGATAGCATACATGAGAGGAAACAACAGAATGATGATTTAGGGATGTTTGAGGAAGATGATGATGATGTTATTGGATTGACTGATAGTATTCTTTCAGATGATAGAACAGAGATTGGTAGCAGTAGTTCTCGACCATCAAACAAGAGAAAGAGGGCGCTCACATGCGTGGACAGATTGTCCAACCTACCCACAACTCTACTTCGGTGCCCACACATGGCTACCTCTCTTTCTTTCTTAACTCATCAGTACGACAATCCATCCAATCTCACTCTTCTGCAACACGTACTAATCTTCTCTACTCTTTTCCTGAATTTTCTAGCTCTCTTAAACATTTCCTCAAGCACTTGATGTTCATCAATCATCTGCTCACATGCTTTTCAACACAAGCTACTCATTTTCCTGATTCGAAGAGAGACTTTAAATCCATTCATTCCTGGCATGTAGATGTCCAAAAATCACAACCCGAAAAGGGTCTCAAGGGTCACTAAGACAGCTGAGAGCGTTGAGACAATAAAAACCCGATGCAACAGCAGAGACTCAGCAACCCAATTTCTCTAGCATCTTTTATGTGGTTGTTCGATTCGCACTATCGCTATCAGCAACAAGAATATTCAGTCCTTGAAGGAATCAGAGGAATCAGGCTCACGTGGCAACACCACTGATCGCTACAAACGTAGCTTGAGTATCAGTGTCATGCATTCCGCTAGACCTCCTCTATCTGAGACCACCCATATGTTACCCTGATGAGAGTGAAACTGGCTTCCATGGTTTTGACCATCTTGATTCTTGGTTTGATTCACTCAAATCCTGAACACAAGCACGAAACAAAATCAAGTCATCTTCATGTCTGTAACTTAACATGCTTCCCACCATATGCAGAATCACTTGAAAATTCTTTTCTCATCACCAACCACACGATCTGGGACAAAGTTGCCAACCTCAACTTCCAAATGCTTTGCAAGAACAAAGACACTTCGTTAAAGATGCCACTTCTTTGATCATCAGATGTAGCTGTCTTTACCATCATATCCACAACTAATCTCTGATCTGTATCTAGATTCTCAAACTTAATTACTGACAGCAAGCCAGAGATAGTATACATAGGCCTCCTCATACCATGACTCATCACCTTCTGAAATGAAATCCTTGCTTGGCTGGCCATCATTGCATTTCTCCTTGCCAGCTGCAGTGCACGATTTGGTGCCTCCAAATCCTCTCTCATCAACTGTGATTCCTCTAAAACTGCAGCATGAGAGAGTGCAACAGCTACCTGATCAGCAACAACCTCCACAATCTCCAACTCTTGATTGTTCAAAACTTGTAGATTTTCACCTCGTAAAACCAAAACAAGAATCGCATAGCAAGCCTCACATGTTCAGGGGTCTCACCAGGTTTGATTATTTCACCAAAATGGTCATCTCGTGTCCTGATATTTGTTGATTTAGACTCTTTACCAGATACATGAACAGTTCAATTATGCAGCCATATGCAATAAATGCATATGGAATAAATGCATAACCTTCACAATGAATGAACATCAGCCATATGTAGCCATATGAAAGAGGCAGACGTGAAGACGTGCACGCTTTCGTGGGAATACAAACAGTTCATTTATGCTGCCATATCCAATAAATTCAGCCACCAAACTGCCTTTTTTATTCTTAATGCTGCAAGACTGTAAAGTCTTTCCATCAAGCTCGAGAACGTTGCAGTCATATCCAATAAATGCAGCCACCAAACTGCTCAATGTGCAATAGATGCCTTTCTATCAATGCTGCAACACTGTAAAGTCTTTCCATCAAGCTCGAGAACGTTACAGCCACCACTTCAGAAAGCTCCTTCCTTCTTTCAAGTTTACAGGACTAAAAAAGTATTCAACATCAATCTAATCTAATATGGCCGGACTTGCTCTTCCAGTTCTCACTACATTAAAGCTTGCTTTGATTGTATCAAGAGTCTTTTTCATCTGATCTTTAGCATTACTCTCAATCAAAGACTTTTCAGCTTCCATTTCTAATGCTCTGTTGCCGTCTTGCTGTGGCCAACATCCTCAAAAACATTAGTTGCATCTTTTCCAATCGCAAAAAGTAGAACCTCATCTCCTCCATGATGATCATCCATGAATGAGGTTACATCATATACCTTTTCATCAATGATAAGCCAACAATCTTTAGTGAGCTTGGACTTAGAGACCTCATCGAATGCAAGAACCCTCTTGCTAATTATCATTTCAGAAATGAATTAAGTAGATGATTTTCTGTACCTTCTAATCATCAACATTCTAAGACTACCCCCCTGCTGATTTTGCAGCTTCTTGACTTCAAACTTTTTCACCACAAGAATAAGAATATCATTCCAAAAAATTTTGAAACTAGTTTCACAACTCACCTGCAGACATCAAATCTGTGATTTTTTTCACTATAGCTGAACGAAATTGTTGTGGTATGGCTCTGATACCATGTTGATATTTGGAGTCGCGTTACGAAAGATTAAAATGAGAAATATCATTAAACATAAAGGAAGAAAATATGAAATATTGAAGGAAAGGGCGGACCTTCAATGGAGGCCGCCCCTCCTCTTTCTCACTTTCTTACACTCAACCTCACTACCCTAATATAACTTCCAGCCCTTATATAATGTGTTGTAAAACAAAAATTTACCAAAATACCCTTAGTACAAAAAATACCAAAATACCCTTAGTACTACAGGCAATTACAATAATACCTAAAAATATCATAAATTATAAAACTAACACTAAGAATACTAAATATGCATATTCTTCAACAAACATGATGCACTATCATGACAGACGGATGGACAGATAGGCGAGGAAGGACTTTGTTAAACTTTCTTATTTATTGTTCTAAAGGACTTATGTTTTTGAGATCTCTAGACATGTCAGATGAGAGTAATACTGTAGAGATCCTAAGGCAAGAGTTTGATTAGGTGATATGCGAGGTTGGACTAGAGAATGTAGACCAATTCATTACAGATAATGCAGCTAACTATAAATCAACTGAGAATGAGTTAGCCGATACTTATGAGACTTTCTATTGGACACCATGCGCAACTCATTGTTTAGATCTCATCCTTGAGGATATTGGTGAGATGGATGACATAAAGGCAACAACTGAGTGTTGTCAAGATATCATTAAATTTATCTACAACCATGCATTTGTATTGTGTATGATGAGGAGATATACAGATGGTGCAGAGCTTCTTCGTCCAGCTGCAACATGGTTTGTAACTAATTTCTTATCTGTAAAGTGTATTGTGAGACAGAAGCAAACCTTTGAGAGAATGTTCTCCTCAAATGAGTGGCAATAATTTATAGAGTTGGCTCAAAATAGAAAAAATAGAAAGTTGAATGAGATTTGAAAGACAGTCTTCATGAGTACATTTTAGAATACATGTGTTACACTGTTGAGGATTACATGTCATTTAGTGAAGGTTTTGAGATTAGCTAATAGCGAGGAGAAACCATTTATGGGCTACCTTTATGAAGCCATGGATAGGACAAAAGAAGTCATTATAAATAATTTTAATAAAAGAAAAAGGGATTATGTGCCTATGTAAAACATTATAGATAATAGATGGAACAAACAACTACATCAGCCTATTCATGCAACATCATATTACCTAAACCCAGTATTCAGGTACTCAGCAAGCTTCAAAAGGGACAGTGAGGTTAATCGAAGCATCATTGATTGTATAGACAAATTAGTCCCTGATGAGAGTAGAGCATATGCTATACATCAAGAGATGAAGATCTATGATAATGCTCTTTACTTAATGGGTTTGCCTGTAGCAATTTGCAACCGCACTAATATGCATCCAGGTAAATTGTTTATCTTTGTATTTAAGTTTCTTAAATCTTATATTATTATGGATTAAGTTCCTAATGTTTGTTTTTTTTTTGCTGATGTTTGTTTGGAAGTGATAACCCAAACCTTAGAGATTTTGTAGTAAGAGTTCTGAGTTAAACCTGTAGTGCAACGAGTTGTGAAAGGAATTGGAATGTCTTTGAACACATCCATACAAAAAAGTGCAACAGGTTAACATAAGCGGCTCAATGACTTAGTTTTCATCCGTTGTAACATGCAATTTTGCCAAAGGTAATCTTGTATTATTTATTACTTAAAGATTCAATTCAATATTTTGTTTGATTTCAATTGTTAGTGTTATTTACTAATTACTTATCTTTCTTATAGGCAATTAAAAAAGGTAAATAGAGAAGAAAGTCAATTTGATCCAATAAGTTTGGATAATTTTGATATATTAAAGGGGTGGATTATGAAAGATAACGAAGAAAATGCACTCCTAACCGAAGAAGACATTGAATGGATTAATTTAGAAGGAGGCCAACAACATCGTCAAGGAGATGAAGATTTTGATTTTGAAGCAGATGGTGGTGAGCATCTTCAGTAAGAAGAAGATGAAGATTATTTAGTTGATGATCCTGATTATAATATGTAAATGTATTTTATTTTTTTGCTTCAAAATATGTAATTTTTTTCAATTGTTCAATGGTGAATGATCAATATGTACTAAACTTTGCATTATATGAATTCTTTGCAATTATCATATTTTTTCTAATTTTTTTGTTTTTTTTTAGATTTTTACTAATTTTTTAATATTAAAGTACGTTACGCTACGATACGCCCGTATCATAGACCAAAATGATACATGATACGATATGCGTCGAAAACACTAAGTAGTACCTCTTTGGAGCCCCTTGGTAAAGCTAGAAGAACATAAAGTTTACAACAGCTAAAGTGGATCCTTTTACAATATCCATGATTTTATCTTCAAACTTTTTCAACTATTAGGATATACTCTCTAGAGTGAGTATGAGAGAGATCTTCGAGACAAGGCATTTCACAAAGCTGTAGTGCCTAACTTTTAAAACTTAAGTGACTGAAATGGCAGAAAGGAAAGGACAGAAACAGAAAAGAAGAGAAACAATATATCTCACAAGCTGAACATAAGCCGTATTATTATCATACAAGATGGTGATCATGCTGAAGTTCAACAGACAACTACAATATATCTAGCTAGATAGATGTCTCCTAAGAGCCAAATGAAAAAGAAAGAAGGCAAGTATAGCCATTTAATACAAGATGGTGGTCATGCTGAAGTTTAACAGAGACCTACAACCTATCTAGCTAGATAGATTTTTCCAGAAAACCAAGGTCAGCTAAAGCATAAAAAAGAAAGAAGGCACGTACAGCCATTTAACAAACATTTACCTCCATCCAAGATCATAGAGTTCTTGGGAGTTACTAACAGTGTGGTTTCTTTGTTCCTTGGGAAAACTGATCAACAGAAAGCAACGGATTCCAGAAAAGTTGATTACCATGGAAGCTATCACCTGTAGTTGACTTGAGTTTTCCTAGGGATGAATTAACGCCCACAATTTCTGCTTCAGAACTCCATCTGCTTGAGCAGGATTCCATATTGCCATCTGTTGCATTAACAGGAAAGAAAGAGAACTCCTTATCTCTTTCTTGAGATGAAAAGGACTTGCTGAAGCTATTCAGTCTTGTTTTTGTAGGAGAAAATTCAGTATATATCCTTCCACCTTGGGAGTTGCTTGATCCCAAATCTTCGACATCATCATCCCAACCATTTTCTGAGTTTAGACAGGGAGTTGACGATGGTGCTAACCTCAACGACAGATCAAATGCAGATGCAGTTGTTCCTCTGCTTCTTCTGTCTGTGGGAACTAATTCTCTGGCGCTATTTTCTGGAAGTTCCAAAACTTCTGTCATCCTCTGGCTGTGGAATGGCCCAAGATTTAAATGACTACAGTTTGGTTGTCTCTCCTCCTGAGCATCAAAATGCATCATTCCAGCTGGATTGGAGCTAAAATGTAATGGGTATGCAGGTCCTGTGGATGATAACGGACTACTTCCCCGTGGGTCCTGCACGGTGAATGGGGATATCTCTGAACGAATATGATATTCTGGAGAAGGAACAGGAAATGGACATTTTTTATTTAGAGGGGAAATAATGGGTCTAGGTGGGAATTGTGGAAGATAATATGGAATAAGTCTCAGATTGGCGACTGAATCTCCAGGTTGAGGCACGTAGGGCAAGTTAACGCTTACATATTTAGGATTCTTTGGAGCAACAGTACCAGCTGCATTTTGTTGTTGTGTGGATGAAGCCAGGTAGCACCTTGAACTATGTCGCTGACTCCGGGAAGCTCTTCTAGGAGTGCACCCAAGATTCAATGCAGCTAACACAAAAAGCAGAGGGCAGAAGAAATTCAAAAAACTTCACCTATCTGTGAAAATAATGGTTTACAATATAACAGCTCCAAATGTCAATGGGGAACAAATATGGACACGAGTTCATCAGTACACACACATAAATTATGAACTTTCATAAGCCCTTATAGGACTGCAAATTTAATGTCCAACGATTATCAGTGAAAATCAGAGGGCAGAAGAAATTCAAAAAACTTCACCTATCTGTGAAAATCATGGTTTACAATATAACAGCTCCAAATGTCAATGGGGAACAATATGGCCACGAGTTCAACAATACACACACACATAAATTATGAACTTTCATAAACCCTTCTAGGAATGCAAATTTAATGTACAATGATTATGTGCGTGCAGCCAGACATGTTTCTGTGCATGCGTATATGTCCACATGCATAAATTATGTCTCCAACTTGAAGAAGCTCTTCCAGCACTGAATCCGAGATCCAATGCAGCTACTACAAGGACAGCGAAAAAGAACAATCTGAATGAGAAACTTACGATACAATTCATCTATCGGATAAACACAACTCGAGGAACACCATGGTTTACAAATAGCAGTTTAAATATAGGTTCTTATTGGAGAACAATGTATGACAGAGCACAAGTATATATGCCCGTTTGCAAAATTTAAGCCTAAAAGAGAACTATTTTACAAGCCTATGTGCAAATATTAATCATTAAAAAGCTGAAACTTGATATCTGAACGGGCTCTTTGATTTTGGAAAATAATTCTCTAACTTAAGCAAAGCGACCATCTGAGCAACAATGACCTAAAATTCTTAAATCACCATCTTCAATCTTCAATCTGAAGGAAGAAGGAAGAAGACTAAAATCCAAAATAGACATTTAATAATGTACCAACTTGGAGAAGAGGCCCAAATCGGCCGACTCATAAGCTAACAAAAGATAAGCGGTGACAATACCTTCGATACATGGCTGAAGAAACTTCCCATCTTCTGTCTCGTCCCTCCTAATGATTGTATCGACCGCATCGTTTGCTCTCTCCCACAGCGTGGTAAGGTTCATATATTCCGCCTATATAACGATTTCAATCCCAATTTCCAAAGATGAGAAAATCACACCGATGCACATACATCCGCTTCCTATTAAGCAAGAAACGCGAAAAAAATGTTACTGGTACCTCAGAGTTGGCCTTGGAGTACATGATTTCTTCCGCTTTTAACACTACCACGGGGAGTTTCTCCTGCCATTCTTTGTTCTTCCTGATCGCCTCACTATGGCTCTCGTTGACAATCCTACAACCATAGTTTTTCACCAACAAATGATACAAACTCCATCAGAAACGAAGACAAGAAAGATAGTCAAATGGGTAGGAACGGAAATCACCTAAAGAGCTCTTGAATGAGAGAGCCCCTCATCGGTTGGTGCCTATCGCTGTGCCATGCCCTCCGAACGCACTCATACGGCCTCGGGCCTGGTCTCGGCATCTCTCTTCTTCTTCTTCCCGCAAAAAAATCGCTCTTTGTTACTTCATTTCGATCTTATTCTTCTTTGTTCTTGTTTTTGGTGATGGTGGTCAGACAGAATAGGGTTGTTTCCTGTGGACGGGGTGGGTTTGGTTTTCCCCCTTTGTATCTGTGATTTGGGCTTCTGAGTGAAAGTAGTGAGCAGTGATTTTGATGGTGTTTCGCTAGGGCGCCACCAAAAAGAAGCTTTCCGAAGAAATAAAACGTCAGTAGAAACTCACCTTTTAACTGCCCAAATTATGGTGAGTTCCCGTATGGGCCGCCTATATTGCTCGGCTTTTCAAACAGCGGCTTACCTTTGATTCTTTGTTCGGCCGCGAACGTATCACTAAATAATGATGCGACTCACTGAATACCGTGAAACTATTTCATAGAAATTCATTAATATCTTCTTTCTATAAAAAGCAGGAGAGGCGTCTCTCTCTTATGGAGGGGTATAAAAAGCAGGAGAGGCGTCTCTCTCTTATGGAGGGGCCAAACCCATATGCTTACACGGGGTATCAAACTCATGACGTTAAGTGAGCTATTGCCCTTAGTGCAACAAAATATTTTCTTTTTATGCAAAAAAAAGCCTCATCAATAATGAGTAATTGTGATTTTACTGTGTAGACAACTCACTTCGTATTCTGCTTCATAAGCAACAATGTATTTTATTTGCCTCTCAGTAACAAAAAAACATGTTTTTTTAAAGAAATACTATTTCACTCATTTAATCACAAGTACATGATGAAAAAACGCATGAGGTAGATTCATGTGACGCGAATTTTGGTAAAATATTGACCACAATAACCGATCAGGTCACGCTTGATACAAACCATACTTGAGCTTGGGTTTGAAACTCAATGTATGGGCTCTCTAGTTGGATGTAAGTCTCTGGCTTGAGAGACTGACTGAAGCAGCAACACAGAAATGCGGATTGTAACTACCAAGGCTGATGATAAATAAGAAATAATGCGACATTTTATGGATTTTTTTTCTCAAATATTTTAAAATTAATATTTTAAAAACAATACTCAAAAAATGAAAATTTTTTGTAGGGAAATTTTGGATGTTTATAACTAGGTGAGTTCGATGTTTCATTCTGCTTTACTAATGGTGGAGTAGAAGCTTGGACGCTGCACACAGTATCCATTTCGATCGATGCAGCTATTATGATAAAAGCAGGTGCTTTATTGTAGCAAGGTGCTCCTCATAACAACATGAATTTTCTTTTAAGAACCAGCCTTTCTTAAAAGATAAGAGTTTTTATTTATTATATTGAAAAAGGCAGTGTGATAGGTATAATGTAATTGTTCTTGAGGATTGATACGTGCGCACCCAAATTCATATACACACAGTCCATTTTTCACAAGTATTTGAAATTGTTTTTTTGAATCTGATATTTACCATGATACCCTTCTACTCATATGAACCTTTTTTTCTCTCCTTCTATGAGAACCACCGTCGATCAGATTTTCACCTTTTCGTTCGTCTCACATAGCCTACTGCAACCATCCATTGTTCACTAAAGAAAGAAGAAGAAAAATGAAGAGGAAAAAGAATAGAAAGAAGAAATAAGAGGACAATATGAAGAGGTTCCCTGCTTTTTAAAGGTATCTTATTGATTTGGTTTAATTTGTACTATTTTTTTCATTAGGTACATTTTCAGCTATAATTTTGATGAAAAAACTCGTCAAGTTTTCGACTCGAGATGTGACACAAGACATAGGAGAGACACACCTTTCTGCATCTCTTTCTTGGTGAAAAACACGACACTACCACAACTCTTTCCTAGTTAGGGACATGCCTTACCAGCGGGTCCTCGATGTGGGAGCCTCAATTGGGATGCATCTCTCATGTTTTGAGTGATGCAACTATGCCACATTTTTTAGATGGTTTTTTATTTTTTAATATTATATATAATATATAAGATGCACTTATATATATTTCACTTACTCATTGTTCTTTTTCATATGCAGGGAAATATCGTAACATATAGATGACAATCAAGCAAATGACGACAAGGAAAAATGAAGAGATGTTAGTCGACAAAGTCATTCATCGTATGAGGATTACGTAGATACTTAGAGACTGAGATGTACCATGCAAATAGTGATGGTGAGGAAGTGTTTGATATATCGGGGTTACTCCCTAGATTTGAAACTCACATTGCCTATAAAATCTAGTAGGATCAAGTAATTTTAAACTTTAGTTAAATTGTGAATTTATAGTTTAATATTGAGGATTCAAATTGATTACAGACATTCTGAAAAGTTGCAACAACCCGCATACTATACATTGTTTCTAAAGTATGGTTAGCGAAGTGAACAAATGTGAGGTTAGGTAGTTGGGTTGAGATTGGAGATAGGAGTGTGTTGATTGGGTAGAGAGATTTGTTATACGAAGTTATAAACCATGCATTGTTAAACACTTTTATCAAGCATTGATAACTAGACAAAACTAGTTTTCACATGTCATTGGATGAATGCCTATCACCTCATAAGTGTGATAGTAGTATATTGCTTGAATACATCAATTTATTGTGAGAGATTTCATTAGTTATTTATATTATGCTCATTCTCCTCCAACTAAGTGCATGATACATTGTTCTTCTGATAAATTAATGTTTGTCTATATTATCTTAGTATTTAATTGTCTTGATTGAATAACGATAATAATGTTACTCAAAACTACTTTTTCTACTGATGTCTTACCGTTTGTGTGACATACGACCACCAACTTTACAACACTTAGAGTGCATAGCCTTTATCAAGTGACCCTATATTGCTAGAGTTAATATAGATATATGAGTAGTACTGCAAATAAGGACATCGCTTAACAATATTTGATGAGACGACAACAAATGATGGTGAGGGTGCATAAGCTTGAGGGTATATGCATTGTGTTTACATCTTGTATTTGGAGATTTTAGAATGTTCTTTCGTATAAATGTATATATGTATATGACATTTGTATTAAATGATATTTTGGTTTCTCATTCTTTACCTTTAATATAATCAAACAATATATAATTGGATTCAATTAGATTAAAATAATGAGTTCAAAATAAGTACAATTATAAAATACAAAGAACATCTAATAATCATGTTCAATGTCATGTACAAGTATCATCTCATGATCCTCTCATTTATATGTACATATCAATAGTGTATGGAATGATTGGTCCCAATTCTTGATGCTTTCTTGTCAGTATCATTGCCAAGATTGAAAGATAGGAGACGTCGAGGAGCATATAATACTAAAGAAAACTTTGAGCAAATTTGATATAGTAAATGCTTAAATAACATTTATATAGTAAAAATATATTATCATTGTCGCTAGAAAAAGTTATGTTGAATAATTATAGTACATGTATAACACATCCCTCATAATTGGTTGCTCACCATTCAATACCAACATTAAAAATGTTGTTGACTTCCTGTAAACACCCAAAAAATTTCTCAAAAAAATTAAACTTTTATAATTTCTGTCTTTTTAAAGAAAAATTACAGTTTTGGGTCTTTTAAGGGTTTTCAAATAAAGATACCTTAAACGAACTCATTTCCACACCGAAATTTTGTAGCGACCTCAAAATAAGGGTATATAACACTCCTCTCAAAAAAATCCAATTTTAACAAAGAGAAAAAAAATGACTACTTTGTCCTTAAGTCCAAATTAGCAGGATTCTGCTTTTTCAAATGATTGCCTTCAAAGAAAGAATGATTTCAAATAAGTTTTTAAAGAAACAAATGCAAATAAGACATTGGTAACCAAACCCAAAAATGTTTGCAAAATGTTAAATTTACAAAAACCTTTGAAATTCAAAAACAAATCAAATACAAACCAGACCTTAAAAACTCGCCCGATCGAAGATAGTCTTACTCCAATACCCTACACCCAAGGGTTAAAGTTGTTCAAGACCCTACACCCATCGAAAGGGTTAAAGCGGTCCAACACCCTACACCCAACAAAGGGTTAAAGTGATTGAAATATTAAAGACTAACTCACGGAGTGAAAGTATGTCACTCATGCAAACAAACATTGGGAATGAGACTCAATTGTTTTCCAAAAAGAATATTTGAAGATTTTATTAAAACTCTATATTTTCAAATATATCTCAAATAAAATGGTTTTAAATAATAAAAAAGAAATATTTGAAATCATAAATGAAAAGATAATTAAGCAAAACTGAATTCCTAAAGGCAAGATCGAATGAAGCATCTAAATCAAGACTCGAAGGAGGGTCATCTTGAGTTCAAAATTCAAGTTGATCCTAATATAAGCCAAAAGAAGCTTACTCAAGCCAAGGTGGATTTAAGTCTCAAGTTCAAAGAACAAATGAAGACCACACCAAAGTCAAGACTCGTTTAAGGCAAGCCACTAAGATCAAGTAAGGGGCGGGCTAGGGTGAGTGGAGCTCACCTAGCCAAGTCAAATAAAGGAATTGGTCCATGTGGGTTGTACCAAGCCCACATGGGCTAAGAAGGGACCACCCTCCCAACCCACATGCACCCCATGTGTATGAATGGGCCAGTCATTTGGATAGGATTGGATTGGAGATGACCCAAAAAGCCCTAGAGTCCTCCCTTGAAATCTATAAAAGGGAACTTTGGGGCTGGGTTCAAGGCATGAAAAGAGCAATTAAGGAGGTGAAGAAAGAGAGGGAGAGATGGTGAGAAAGAAAGAGAGAAAGAGAGAGAGAGGAAGAAGGAGGAGTCATCCCTTCCAAGGTCTTCCACATCCGTTGTCAAGGAAGACTCCATCACAAGGTCAATTTTTTGCCTCTCATTTGTTTTAATCTTTTTCTTTCTCTCATTCAATTAAAAGGGGTTGTAATAATGGAGCAATTGACTCCCCCATGGATGTAATAGCTAGTTATGCTGCCAATTTTATTTAGTTACATTCATGCCTATTACTTGTTTAATTTCAAGTTTTTCCTACCTCTCTATACATTATAATCCCTTATATCTTCTAATCCCCTCTATGCTTAAGCTATAAATATATTTCAATTAATTTCCTTAAGTCATTTACTTTGAAATTGTTGTGATTTGTTTTTAAATTTTATATACTGAATCCTCACACACAAACTCACATATAATAAAATTTTCAAGAATTTTACGATCATGCAGACACGTAAATAAAATTGGGAAAAATCGGGTAAATATAAAATTAAATCTGTACAGTTTGTGTTTCATGTGATAGAGGTTGGGTTATCATCTCATAACTTTGTCTGCAGTGATTCAATTTTATTTAAACCTGTTTCATTAGAAATCTGACATGTATAGCTTTCCAGCAAGACTAAATTAATAAATATTGGATATCTATGTACGGAGATACAATCATTTTTCTAAGCTTCTAGATTTCTGTCACAGATCAGTCCCGAACGCTTGAGTAGAAGCAAATGTTTGATTTAATTCTATACAATCACAATACCAAAAATTAGAATAAAAATATTTCTGAATCTCCATACTTGTTGTAAACACCCTAAATAAATTTTATAAAAACACTTTGAATTTCGAAAATTCACTTATTTGAACCCTTGCTTTAAATCAAGAATTTTTCATAAAAACCTCAAATGGAGATTTTTGAAATTCCCAAATCAACAAAGAGCTTCATGCAAATATGGCTCCAGTACACAAGGACAACTAGGCCAAGCTTGACTCAATAGGATCGAAGAAGGGCACAAGACCACACCTTACTAACCTTGAAGATCGTGAGTTGCACTAGGTTCATTTGGCTACACCAAGAGAGGGCTAGGGTCAATCTGAGGATGCCCCAACCTATGAACCAAATCAACTTATATCAAGCAAAGTAAGAAGTTATGTGATGAGCCACAAAGGAGTTCAATAAAAGTACCACATTAAGCCTAACCAAGTTCACTTGGAGGCACCTAGGTCCAACCAGCCATGCCTAGATGCACTTAATTTGAGTCAAGAACCAGCCTATACTAAAGGGGGACTACAAGGCCACGTGATTATCAATGCATGAGTTGGATTTAGGTCATGGAGCACCCGCCCAAAGAAAGACCTAGAAGAAGGCCCCCCTTGGCTTATAAATATAGGCCAAGGGGGATGATTTCCAGCATCTTGAGCATTGGGAAGGTATCTTGGCTTGGAATTTCGTGAGCTTCCTCTAGGGAAGAGTGGAGAGTAGAGAAAAGGAGTGTAGAAAGGTAGGCAAGGGCTGCAATAGTTAGAGAGTTAGAGTGAGAAAAAGAGAGAAAAGAAAGGGAAGGTGAGAGTCGTGGGCTTCCATTGTGAGCCAATTTCTAGAAGGAATCAAGTAAGTATTCATCATCCATCATTCCTCCCTATTCTCTTCTTCACATTCAATTCAAAAGGGGTTGTATTAATGGAGCATTATCTCCCCCCCATGATGTAATAAGAAGTAGATGTGATACAAATTTTTGATTCTTGCTTATGCACTATAATTGTTTGTGTTCTTGATTCTACCTCTTTATATGTTATAAACATCCTATAATTCCTAATCCCCTTTATGCTTAAGCTAATATATATTTTCATTCTTTTTCCTTCAGTAATTTACTTTGGGATATTGTGTTGTCGTAATTTAAATTCAGGTGAGTTTGCATCACGTATGTTGTAAAAACAGAAAATTTGATTTCAAAAACAATGTCAGATGAATGTAAAAGAATACCCAAAAAACCAAATTGAGCCCAAAATCCGATGAAGGAAATGAGAATACAAATACGGCAAGTGTTGAGATTCAAACATCTGACCTTTCTAATCATCCAAACCCCCATTTTTTCATTAAAAAATAAATAAAAAAATCATTTGGAAAGATAAAAAAAACTGAAAAATCTTCAAAAATCAAAGACATTTGAAAATTAAAAACTAAAAATTTCGAAAATTAAAAGCGAAGTCAACATTTCTAGGCACATAAGTAGAGTGGGGCATGAGATTCACTTCACTCCTAAATTTTGAAAATCATTTGCTTCGATGGGTTCCACTCCCATGAGCACCACCTCACACATTTCTGAAAATACTAGAGAAAATGAATATTGCACATACATAGGCTTAGAGGATGAAATCCAAGACCTTGAAAAGCAACGGGAGCTCAAAGTCATACATGAGCTAGAGCAACCTCAGGACGCCTGCAAGGATGCTTGCTCTCACCATTAAAAGATAGACAAACTAGAAAAAGGTATGTCCGAAACTCATTCTCCCATAAATGTCCTACTCGATCCTCCCCTTCATAATGTAGGATCGGTAAATCATTCATTGGATGCATCGAATCACACTCATGCACCCACATACCCACAAAATGCGTTCAAGGATATGAATTTTTAAGGTGCGCCGAATGTACCACACCAAGAAAAAAAATTTCAAAAAGAAAATACATTTCAAAATTGGGTAGACATGGCTATTCCTAAGGCATGCATCGATATCCTAGGTACACCTAACCCTATCATACATAAACAAGTCTCCTTGAGCCTAGGTTTGCATCATAAACCCAAGCCTATGGCCGTGATTTTCCTAAATCTTTACAAATCCATCAAGGGACCGATCATAGTTTCCCTTAGAATTCATACCTCTCCAAATTATAAGGGATAAAGCATGTTTTCCCTTTGCACCCAAATAAACACAAGTCATCCACCCCTAGAGGTACAATGGGTTGCACCTAGGATTAATCCTATGCCGTCTAGGGTCACATATACCCTGAAGGCACCCAAGTCAAAGCCCAAGCCATCCAAACCTAGGGTTATGTATATGAATATGGTTTTGACCATAATTTAGAAGTGTGTGGCGGGTCAGCGGTGGCCACGCCAATAAGAACCACTCCTAGGGAAGCCCAAATCAGCTCTAGCCCATACCTCCAAACTCTTAGCCAAACCAAATCATGTGTATATCCATGATATTGATGACACTCGATTCTAAGGCCATCCACTTTACAGAAAAATTTTCAAACTTAAGAAGCCTTGGAATATGATGTTGAACATGGGATATACACCGTATCAAGGTCTAGGAGCCCAAAGCCAAAGTAGGTTAGAGCCCATCCTACCTCTACCCAACCTAAATCAACATGAACTGGGATACATCCCATCCATACCCCCTGAGTTACCACCTAAAACCACTTGGGTCAAGGGTGCCCTAGAACCCACTAACACCGAAACCTATGGCTTAGACCTCTTGTTTATAGTGTAATTCATGGTGTGTTCTTTGTAGGTTTGATGTAAGATCTCTCTTTTGAAAAAAAAATCAAAATTTTTTATATTTGGAAAAATAAAAAAAAAAATTGAAAAACTTTCAAAACCCAAAAATATTTGAAAAACCTGAAAATTCCAAAAAGAAAGTCTTTTACATTCATCCTTCTAGCATTTGTTTTAAAAAAGATAAAAAAATTGAAAAATTCAAAAAATTCAAAAATATTGACCATGTATAAAGCTCATTTTTTATTTCCTCAAAACCCATGTATATGTTCAAACGAAAATCGTCTAAACCCATTGTTGACAACCCCACTTTCTTGCCTAATACTTCCCTAAAAATTTAAGCACTAGAGAATGATCAAAGCAAGGAGGAAAATCCCCTCATCCATGAAGAAGATCAAGCCTCCGAGCTTCCCCAATTTCATAGAATCCTTGACTTGGAAAAAACTTCAAATTTCATAAGAGAGAATTTTCTAGAAGTCAATTTAGGCAGTGAACCTAACCCAAAATGCATTAAAGACTAGGATCATATCATGCAATGCTGAGAATTAAGATCATGCATGTCCTTCATATATCATATTGAAAATCATTACATGTCACAATAGGGGTCGACAATAGTATATGAATGCTCATATCATTCCCTCCAAACTAGGGGCATTTAGAGTGTATTCCCTAAAAAGCCTTTCATGGAGATTGAATATAGTCATCATCTTACAAAGCATGTATCTCCATCATATCATATGGAATACATTGTATATGTCATCATTCATTCATAAGAGGCCTACATCTATTTGGTAAGTGGCAACCCATGTGGGATGGTTCCTATGTTGTAAGAGGAACTACCACAAAAATGCATATTGGTTGATTGATGTTGAGGGCAGAAATTTAGTAGACCCTATAAATGCCCAATACTTGAAAAAATATTATGTATAGGGCATATGCTAAATTCTTTCGAAAAGATTTTTAAAATGGGTCTCCTTTAAACTTCTTGAAAGAAGGATCAAGATGGATTGTATGGCTCTAAATGAGGAAATCAATGCTTTATGAAAAGTAGAATCAAAGTAAATTGCTGAAGGAAAAGAAATGAAAATATATATATATTAGCTTAAACATAGAGGGGATTAAGAATTATAGGATGTTTATAACATATAGAGAGGTAGAATTAAGAACACAAACAATTAGAGTGCATAAGCAAGAATCGAAAATTTGTATCACATCTACTTCAAATACATCAAAATATGTTTAGGTTTGCAATGACTTTTGTAAAGTCTTTATTACACTATACTTAGATTTACTCAATCTACTTGAAAAGCATGACCTTTAAGATATAAGCCTAGAGGGTGGTTATATGTCTTGTTCAATATATTCAATTTTCAATAACCAACCACACCCTCTCTTGTCAATAAATATGAGCACTCTATCTTTTTAGTGCCCGTCCACATACTATTTTCAATATCAATATTTTTACTCGTCTTATATTGATCACTCATTTCACACCCAAATCACACTTTTCTTGTTACACCTTTATTCTTCTAACAAAAAATAGCAATAACAATAATATGGTTTCTCCTAACATTTTTTAAATATAAAATAAGGTCATTATGATTACTAAACACATCCTCTACCGTAAACACAAGCAAATAATCAAATCCATCACCCTTGCAGTAAACAAATGTCTCTTATACTATATTAGCCAACCAATCAAAAAATACATATATGGTATACCATAATCAATTTTAGTCTCCTTATCAGTGGTATAACAAATATTTTTGTTAGTCATCATCTTTTCATAATCTAATCCACCATAAGTGCTTCCACTAGAATTGTTTGTCATTTGGATGGATGTAAGGTATGTATATACAAATATAATATGAAAGACGCAACTTAAATACATCTATTATTTGAGAGAGATGTAACCCAACCATATCTCTCATATGAGTGAGATGCAACCCACCTAAGAGAGATGCAACTCCACCACAACTCATCTAAGAGAGAGACGTTCCACTATGTCTCTCTCTTAAGTGAGATATGGTCGGGCCACAAGTCTCTTGAAAAGCAGATGAGTCATTTTTTCATCCAAAATTGTGAAACATTGTAAAAACCAAAAAATAATACAAAATACCAACACAAACCTTCAAAAGATTACAAAATAGTATAAAAGAATCAATTTTATATACCTTCTTCTTTTTCAATCTTTTTCTTCTTCCATTTTTTCTCATTCTTTCCTCTTTTATTTTTCTTTACAAGGTTTGTAAAATTATACTCACATGTTCTTTGACTATGATGAAAGCAATACTTATCCAAAACGAAACAAAATATCGATCGTTGGAGTAAAGAGAAGAGAATGCAATAATTGGGTGTGGAGAGGAAAGAGAAATTGCTCGTGAGTAATTTTGGTATTTTCAAAATTTAAGGTATGTCGATAGTAAAAAGGGTGTGCAAATAGTAATCCCCTTATTGTTTTAGAATCTATTTAAACACAAAATGAGGCTTTTGGGAAGTTGTTTGTTGTGACATATGAAGTGCCTTCCAAGGATGCCAGTTGCTATTAAGCTAGTTATATATTTATTTAAGCTTGTGTAATGTATGATCTTTTATAAGTTCATGTTGAAAGATCCCATATTTTTATGGTTGTATGCTGCTTTGCAAAGCATACTTTACACCTTCTTCTTAAAGAAGTTTTATCTTTGGTAAAAGGGGGAAATGAGGTAAATAGAGCCCCAGTTTTAGAGACCATGTTCGTGTTAAAATCATAATCCCATTTAGGCTTATTGGCATTTCAAGTAGAGAGGACCCATTCAAAAGAGAATCTAGCATCTCATATGCATGCTTAATATGATCGACCATCCTTCTTTTGTGTCTTAACGATTAGCTAGAATGTAAGAATGTAGTAAACGATACATTTGACCTTACAATTAGCCTTTCTTTTAGCTATTGACTTGAGAATAAACAATTCATGAAATATATAGAAACAATCATGAGCACAGGCAAAGATGGATCAAGTGATCCGGGGAAGATTGAGAGAAAAAACATTGGGGTGAGTAGAGGAAGAACACGATCAAGAGAAGAGAAATACCTAGCAAAGAGAAACTTACAAAAATAAGATTTAAGTGATGAATATTTTGTTTTCTATCACAACATGAATGGGTTAACTTTTTTCTATATAGGCCAAATACTAGATGACTGTCTTTCCCGTTACATTATGTTAATTGACTCAAACAACCATATGCGTACTTAATGCATGTATAATTAAATTGAATTCTAACTAATGCATCGAAAAGGAAGAACTAATTACCAATGGTTAGTTGGTTCAGACTTGTTTCCCTTAAGCAAGGTGTCGAGTTCGAATCTTGTGGATGGGGAGAGCTTTACCCTTGTTCAAACCCGATTAGTTGGACGTTTGTGGGAGAAAAAAAAGGGAAGCTAATTAATTACATAGGTATAAAATATATGAGGTGACATATATGCTTTTTAACTATTTTTCAGTGGACTGTAAATCTGGGTGGTGGCCCCACGGTAGGAAAGCATAAAAACTTGAATAATTGATTGGATATGTTATATATATAAAATTGCATTAGAGTATCAAACAGATTCGGTCGCAGTTAGGACTGGGTTGCAAACCGAATTAGATTCTGACTGTCATGGAACCCAATTCTGACCCGACTACGGGTGAAAATTTCTTGTTTGTGTTAAAAGAAGGTAAACCTTATCATCATCCATTTTCCGCATCACTTTGAGCCGAGATCAAAACAGACTTTTCAGGTCGCTCCTTGTGTCGGGTTCTTTCATTTCATGTTCACTCAAAAACAGGTCTTTGTAATTGAGAGTAATTTTCTTCACATTTGGGGGACAAGGTCGCATGTGTCGTATTTCGTATAAAAAAGGCCGAGCCAAAATGGAAACGTTTTGTTGCCTCACATACGTAGACACGACACGGATTTGGTTCGGCTCGTCATCATCCGTACCCCACACCCGATCTAATGTTAGCCTAACTTGGTTCATGTCGGAACGCAGGTCTGGATCCAATTCATCATCATTCATAATCCGCCGACGTTCGCGTCGGACGTCGCGCCGGCCAACGTTTTCCCCCGCTTTTGGGTCCAGTCGCGTCTCGATCGCGTCTTCGACGTTTCATATACGAGTCTCTGGATTCTTACGCTCATCGTTGTCGCTCTCCTTCATCTCATTCTTTAATTCTGCGTTCGATCGAGCGATCCTCTTTCTTTTCTGGCAAGAGAGACGCGTCGCATTGGGGCTTCGGAGTTGCCCTACGGGGTCGATGATGATTGGTTTATCCAATCAACGGAGTAAGCGTTTCAATTTTGGAGCCGAAGGATTTTTAGATTGGAGATACTCAAGAAACGTTCTTCGTTAGGGTTTGCGGCTTCTTTCCCGTTCATCCCTCCATTTTTCTGCTTGTCGGAACATATTTCCGTAGGTTGACTGTTAGAAAAGAAAAGTGGAGCGTCCTACCATGGCGGCGTCTCTATTTCAGGTGAAAACACTTCTTTTTTATGCTTTTCTTCCATCAGATCTCTTTTAGTAAACAGTAAGGCTATTACATCACGAGTCGTTAAGGATGTATCGTTTGCCTTAATGTTCCCTTCGATTGAATGAGAAAAATATTTGCTTGGTACATCGTTAGTAGAACTTTGGGGTAGAAGTAGATGGTTAGCTACCTGCTTCCCCCCCCACCCCCCCTCCCCACTTCTTTTTTATGCTTTTCTTCCATCAGATCACTTTTAGTAAACAGTAAGGCTTATTACATCACGAGTCGTTAAGGATGTATCGTTTGCCTTAATGTTCCCTTCGATTGAATGAGAAAAATATTTGCTTGGTACATCGTTAGTAGAACTTTGGGGTAGAAGTAGATGGTCAGCTACCTGCTTTCCCCCCCTCCCCACCACACACACACACACACACACACACATGAGACAGGGAATGCTCCGAATCGCTGTTAGAAAGTACTGGCTTTCTATGGTTATAATGCTGTTTCTTTATCGTAAGTCCAGAATTCGGAATCTTTGAGGCATCCTTGTCTTCTGTCCTCTTTCTTCATTTCTTTCAATTCTTCTCTGGAATCTAAAAATCAACTTGAGTTTGATTGATCTTCTTCCTTGCTGTTTCTTAACGCTTACGTTCTTTTGTGGTACTGTGTAATTTTCTCTAATCACTCTCACTTGGTTTAAAGTAGTTATTTCTATAGCATCGCATTTGTTTCCTGTCCCTTGTTCATTTGTCAGAAGAGTCCCCTCTGCTTATTTTGCTTGGGATTGACACCGCAATCAAATCTCAACCTTTCGTAGCTATGATCACATTTCAGTTTCTATTGGGTGTTGAAACTCCCTCCCAAATTCATGATTCACTGCAGAGTGTCTTTTCTTCTTTTCTTAATTATGGACTCAAATACCAATCTTTTTTTATTAAATCTGGGCTCACAAGCCTACTTTAGATTCCTGAATGGTAACTATACCGACTGATGCTTCCTGATTTTCTGGTCCCATTTATTTTCTCTAGGTGTCTTGTTATGTTGCAGCAATGCCCTATGTTAGTTATCATAAGCACTCCCACCCCTTAATTTTACGTCCCCAATATGTTGGCATGTCCTGTTCATATCTAATGTTGAAATTCTGATTTTCAGTCTACTCTGAATGGTTCAAATTCAAATCTTCCAGATTCTGGAAGTTCTGGCCGGTCTTTCACAACTTCCTTTTCGGGTCAGTCAGGCTCTGCTCCGCTTTTTCATCACTCAGGTGAGAAAAGTTGTGGGCACCTTATTTGTACTTCTCTTATAGTGAGGGTGAGCGTAATTTTCTAATAAGTTTTTGTCTGCAGCTTCTATTCAAGGGCTTCATAATGTTCATGGAAACTTCAATGTGGCTAACATCCCTGGTTCTCTTACATCTCACAACTCAGCCTTGTCAGGTTTGCCTTCTTCTGGTGTTCAGCAGCCATCGGGAAGTATTCCTGCTGGGAGATTTGCACCAAACAACCTTCCTGTTGCACTTTCTCAGGTCCTTTTCTTGCTTCTCGAGCAAACACTCTACACACACACAACTTGCACAAGTTGTGTGCATTTTAACAACATTCGTACATCACCTTCTAGACAGTATGCATCTTTCAAAGTGGCTATTAACAAACTCAAATATTTAGTATTTTGGTCAGTTTAGATATGGAACCTTTATATGAACTGTTAAAATCCATCAAACGAGGTCACTTTTAGGGATACAAGTGGACTTTATTCCTTTTTGAAATGACAAAAGAATAAAATTAGAAATTTATAACATCCACTTACGACCTTGTGTGCAGGTTCTTACATTGTACAGAATATGTGCAAATTAAAATTTCCTTGTGTGCCCTGTGTGTGTTTATGCATGCATGTGTATATTTACTGGAAATGCATTGGAGAACTTTAAAACTGTGATTCTGTGGCTTTGTAAATCTTTTAATTTCTGAACATGGTTTGCTCTTGCAGCTATCACATGGAGGCTTGCATGGTCATTCAGGCATTACAAGTAGGGGGAATATGAGTGTTGTCGGAAACCCTGCATTTAGTAGTAGTTTGAACGGGATTGGTGGTTCTATTCCTGGCATACCGCCATCATCTGCTTCTCTTGTTAACAGGAATGCCGTTCCTGGGATAGGAGTATCCCCTATTTTGGGGAATGCTGGTCCAAGACTTACAAGCTCCATTGGAAATGTTGTTGGTGCTAATAATATTACACGGAGTATCAGTTCTGGTAGTGGATTAAGTATGCCTGGGTTAGCATCACGTGTAAATTTAGCTGCTAATAGTGGTACAGGTAGTCTCAATGTGCAAGGAACTAATCGGCTTATGGGTGGTGTGCTTCAGCAAGGTATTCTCTCACATGGTAGTAATAATTGTCTCAAAGTCCTTTACTTTTGGTTTATTTCCATCTTTTGGAGACAGGCTGTGTTTTAGATGGTAATATTACTGTGAATTCACCTTGTTCTTTTTAAGCATTTCTTTTCCATCCCTGGATATAGTATTTTTAATTGTATTTAAATTTCAGGGTTAGTTGGTCCATGTTCGGAGTAGAAATCAATTAAAACACGAAATAAGAAAGAGTAGACAGTGAGCTCAACAGGTGGTGAATTCCTTTGAGTTCACTACTTCATTATCAGTTTGGAGCATTTAATCTAACTTGGTGACCTCTGTTAATCCTTTTATGGACATGGGGATTTTTGTATGCTTTATGCTACTCAAATATCACCATATGGTTACCATAAGAAAAGAAGTATGAGCATATGTTTGCTGGGATTTGCCATCTTACTGATGCACAGTGCAGACTGATGCTTGTATTTTCACTTTAGGATTCCCTGAGTTTGTTTGAGTCACTCACTAGGCTGTTGTTTATTGCAATGTGTTTCCTGTTGCTGCTTCCTTTTGGGAGGCTCTAGCTTAGCACCAAGATGGTCGATCAACCACTTGATCTGTTGTTGCTGTTGGCTATCTATTGTCCCACCAATTAGTTAATAGTACACAAGCCCTTTTTTGTTTATTTTCCTGCCATGATGTTAACCTATAGGACACTTAATTTGATTGATTGGGAGGGATCCTCGGTTTGATTGATTGATATAGGGCCCCTAATAGCTAGGCAATCTTCTTTGAATGATTGCTGTTGGACAAGATAGGAGAGGACTAGTAGATTTCTCAGTGTTTGCAAAATTCATCATAGGTAGGCGTTCTTGAAGTTTGGAAAGCTTTGATAAATGACAAATGAATTGGTTAATAAACCTTTTTTAGCTACTTTTTGTGGTTTTTTGAGTTCAGAGTTACTTGCATGGGAATATACATGTTTATTTTCACAGGGATCTACTCTTGGGATGATCAATTCTGATACATGTAAAACATTTTGTAAGATTATACAGTTAGTTGCAGATCATCATAAAATTGTGAATACAGTGGATTTCAGCAATGCAAACCATGTATCTGTTCCCTTGTTCTAGCTATCCAAAGAGAAAAATTTTCTTTCCCTTATATGGGAGGTTAGGCAGATCCCTAACAGATACGTCTGAGTATGGAACTCATGAACTTCAACTAGAAGGTGGCTTTTTTGAGTGAACTCCTAGCCAGGAAAACTGCAACTTCTTGTCCCTAGACAACAAGAGGTTAGTTACGATGATAATAACATTTTCATTTATTTCTCTGACATTTTTCTCAAATTTAGGGAGTTATTTTCTGGTAAGCTGCAACGGCTCACAGCACGATGATGGATTACCATAATTTCCTTCTCACAGAAATTTGTTGAAAGAGCCAACCATACACTAACCCAAATTCATGATGGAAAGCTACTAAGAACTTAATTTACTGGTAACCAAACCATGACATTCTACCAAATAAATCTCAGTCAATTGTGTGTTATAATATCCGTTATTAAATAAGAATAGGGAGAATCACCACTAATGGTTGGGAAACCTATCCTGGTTAGTCCATGGAAAAAATCCACTGACACCCAACACCCTGTCTTTCTGGTGGAGCCTTGAGCCTCAGCCTTTCAGCAGTGCTCACCTTGAATATCTGCTATCATATGTTTGGAGCCCTCATGGCTCGAGTTTGCTGATTCTTAGGGTACCATTGATTCTATGCGGCAGTTATTTGGATGTTCATGCTTCTTATTCTAAAGTCCAAATCTTTCCAGTAGCATTATGAATTGTTGATTTTTGAGTCCTATTTCAGTACTGAGACATATCCAAATATCTTAATGCAATGCAGGTTCTATATAAACAAGATTCAAATAGCACATGTTTCAGAACCTGTATATTTAAGACATGTAATCTAACGCAATTTCTAAAGAAAATGTTACTAAGAGCATGAGGATAACGGAAATAACCTCTTCTGGAGATAAATCAGTCAAACAACAACAAACAACAACTAAGCCTTTTCCCATAGGCTACATGGATTCTTTGTTTCCACAGATCCCTATCGTGTGCCTTGTTAGCAGTTAACTCACAATAAGCTAGATCATTCTTTATTGTTTCTTTCCAACACTTTTGTGGTTGTCCTCTACCCCTTTTAATACTTTCCAAATTTGGTTTTTCTAACTTTCTTATAGATTCTTCTTTTGATCTTCTTTCTATATGTTCAAACCATCTTAAACGATATTCTCTCATTTTATCCTCTATTGGTGCCACTCCTAATTTGTTTCTAATAACCTCATTATGTATACGGTCTTTTCATGTATGACCACTCATCCATCTCACCCATGTTATAAAAATCTGACGGAGTTTTACGCTGGCTATCGGAAGCCTAACACAACCCTCCTCATTTATCCGGGCTTGGGACCGGCAATGCAAGGGTGATCCCTTACATGGGCGGAGTTAAATCAGTACTGAAGTTTATCCCGTACATGCATGCTTACATGTGTATATGCACTATGCATTTCAGCTTCCATTGTATTAGCTAATTGGGCAGTTAATTACAACAAGTTTGTTTGTTTGGGGATCTATATTAAGTTGTTACTTACATTTAATATTTAATACATCTTTGGCACCTACAGCTCCGCAAATGATTTCTATGATAGGCGGCTCATACTCTGCATCAGGAGGTCCTCTGGCACAAAACACTGTCCAAACAGGAAATATTCCACTGAGCTCCTTGGGAATGTCTAATGATGTGCATTCTACTAGTGATGGTTCTCCATTTGATATTAATGATTTTCCTCAGTTGACTGGTCGGCCGAGTTCTTCAGGAGGGCCTCAAGGGCAACTAGGTGATATAGTAGTGGTTGATTTTTTGTTCTTTTATATTGTTTCAATGTGTTAATTGATATACTTTTGCAGGTTCGTTACGAAAGCAAGGTGTTGGTGTAAGTTCTATAGTCCAACCAAGCCAAGAATTTAGTATTCAAAACGAAGATTTCCCAGCATTGCCAGGGTTTAAAGGTGATTCTTCCATTTGCCTGTATTAGACCATGTTGTCCATTTATTTAGTTACTTTAGTCTCTTTCCATCTTGGTTTTTGTAATCTAGTCTGCATTGCAAAAGTTTTTTTTTTACTTGTTTGCCTAAGCTTGTTAGTAATATGGAGGATTTATTTGGTTTACTTTGTTGTCTTCCAGGCTGTATTGACAAACTTAATGTAGCCAACGAACTTCAGAACTTAGTCCCTCTGATATGTCTAAGGCAAAGTTGTAAAAGTGTGTCAGTGCCCATTTAGACCAGTCTCAAAACAAGATACATTGCATGTTGTACCCTATCACATTATAAATGTCATATCATATTTCTACAAATGCTTTGAGAAGAAATCTTGAAAGAATTATGATTCATGAAGGCAAACTTCAACTCATATGGCATGCAACCAATCATGGGCTGGAAGCTGTTAAAAGTAGGTGCAGTAACTACTCCGCCAGAATGATACTGTGCACAAACCCTCCTCCTTTCTCTGTGCTAGGGACTATCTGTGGAAGTTCTGTAGGTGGAGTTTGGATTGGAAAGATGACCACAGATACATAATGTGACCAACAAAAATAAAAAACTGCAAAGCCTGTCCTGGGTATGCATTAGCACCCCAAGGGAAAAAATCCTAAAGCCTAAATTGTGAGAGAACTGAGCAGAGGGTGGGCTTTACGTCCTCAAGAAAATATGCTGCAACTTAAGTTCCAGCGCTATTACCCTCTGTGTCAAGTTGTTTCCTACAATATATCATTCATATGGACCCTGGAACTAGCTTCAGAGGTGAAAACTAACGTTTTATCTCTCCTTTTATGATACATATTGTACTGTGTTCTATAATACAATTTAATGTTTGTATCCTTTAAGTGAGGAGATGGTCATGATGTTTTTGCTTAAATGTCAAAACCCATCCATAGGGAGTTCGGTTTCTGAATATATCATATATCAGTAGCCTGTAACATTTGAATTTCTGCACAACTCACAGATACTCCCAATATAAACGTAGCCAATTTTTATTATCTTCTTTATATTTCTTATACTTTTGTTTTCTAGTTCATGCTAAAGTGCACATGTTTGTGCGTGCTTCTGTTTGCGAATCAATGGTAAATTTCTATGTTGAAATTTGGTTTGTACTAGATGATTACATATAACATGAATTTCTGCAACACATTTTCTGCATGAGCTTGTGACACTATGGTATTCTCTGCAGTAGCTGGTACTGTTGAGAATATATGTATCTGCTGTGTTTTAAGTGTTATTTCTGTAATTTCTAATAGTTGGGTATTATTGTAATTACCCGGAGTACTAGGGGCATTTTGGTAATTTTCTGTTTTACAGCCCCATTATATAAGGGCTGGAAGTTTGTATTAGGGTTAAGAGTCTGATTAATAGAGTGTGAGGAAGAGGGGGGGGAGCCTCCATTGGAGGGCCTGCCCCTCTTTCAAATCTCCATTGTTTACTCTACATCTTTTATCAATGCTTTCTATTATTGATTATCCGCTCTGTTTCTCGTTAATTACATGGTATCAGAGCTAATAACCACCATTTGAAAGGGATCTGCAGGCTGTAAAGATTGTGCATTGTATTGAAAAACATGAGGGTGGTTTGCTGATTTTGTGATCCTCTGAGCATCTTCGGGTGGTGTGAGCTATTGTCCGAAGCCATTTAGTGACTCAGTTGGGATTCTTTAGGAAAATTGCCTCGAACCAAGAAAATGCTCTAGCCATAGCCCTTGAGAGTATCCAGATATATAGAGAGGAAGAACTTAGAGAGATGGTGAGGGGCATCATAGAGGCTGTCAAAGTTAAACCATTCTCTGTTCACTTTTCTGATGGTGAACCAGTGGTCTTTCAAGTGACAGATGAATGCGTTTTCCAGTAGGGGGTCAGTCTGTGCATCCTCGGCCAGAGGTGACTCCAAGGGTATGACTTTCAAATCCCAGACTTGAGGGACAACAGTGCTGCATGAGCAAAGAGAGTGAGTAAAAAGAGAAGCAAACCTAGATCAGTGTCAATGTGTTGAGATTTTGAAAACAAAGAGAAGTTGTGCTTGTTTCCTTTGAAATTTACGTTGAGTTTGTTAGGCACATCTTGATCTAGACATGAGCACCGCTCCTGAAAAATCTATTGCCTTGATAGATTCTGGCATCGTGGACCCTTTTGAACTACTTGCAAATATCGAGACTTATATTGTAAAAGCAAAAGATGATGCTCTGAGCAGGAAGGAAATTAATTGGGTCAAATTCTATTGGCATGTAAGTGTTTAAGTCTGATCATATTGCCTTGCCACAATGAGGAAGATACTTCTCTGCAACAACATTTAAGTTCTGGCAAGGATGATGATGAAGAAGAAGATGACAAAGAGGGAAGGTGATTGGTGCCAAAAGTGATGATGGTGTTCCAGATTTTTTTTTCAAAAGAGAGGTTACACAAAATTATAGAAAGGAAGATTTGAATTTTTTTTGAAAAAGGTAATTTCATATTCTTTTTGAATAATCAAATGCTGGAAAAGTAAAGTTTCAAATTACTTGCCTGATTTTGTGGAAAAGTGCACCAGAAAGTAGTTATGAAAACTTCCTTTCCTGATTGTATGAGAAAGTAAACCTGAAAGATAGTTATGAAAACTTAATTTCCTGATTTGGTGGAAATGATAAGATAAAAAGGGAAGGATTATCCAATGATTTTAGGAAAGACAATAATCAACTGATGCCTGCCCAAAATGGCCGTGCCAGTTAATCCAAAGCTGTTCCTGAACAATCTGACAGGGAAACCTGTGATAGTGAAGCTGAAGTGGGGAATGGAATACCAAGGTTATCTTGTTTCTGTAGACTCTTATATAAATTTACAGCTAGCGAATGCTGAGGAGATAATTGATGGACAGAATGCAGGACAACTGGGTGAGATACTCATTAGGTGCAATAATGTACTGTATATTCGTGGTGTACCCGAGGATGAAGATCTGGAAAATGCTGGGGGTGGCTGAAGACTGTCAAGCTAGTATCATCTTCACATTTAATCTTTGATGGCTTTATGCTCTGTTGGCACTTGGACTGTGTTATTGTAGTATGTTCTGCTAATCTTCATATTATCTTATAATCTGCTTATTGGAGACAGTTATGCATCATGTTTGTGTATGGCGTTTTGGTTTTCCTCTTGGTACACGTACTGGGACATGGGTATCCGAACATAGAGAAGCAAAAACCTATAATAGAACTGATTTTAGTTTTTAATGGTTGACATGTTGTTATTAGACCTTTTCACGTGATGTTTCAAAGTTTCACACTACTAGATAAACAGGGGCAAGAAGTTGTTGGTAAAGAAAAGAGTGAGGTACATGAACAATTGGAGGATAGCAAGAAGCGTGAGGTTATGATTGGTTCTATTTATGTGGCCATTTCCAAACACAAAGGGCCTGAACATGATACAATTGATACTGTGGTAGAAATTGAAACACGGCACCAAGAATGTAATGGCAGCAACGAGTTGGTACGACAATCGACTGCCGAGCAACAAGCTTCGAAGAGAACTCCCATCTCTGAGAAATGGGGTTACCCTGATTGTGGTACCTGTACAAACCAATCCAAGATGAAGCTTTGGAGGCTAGTTGGTATGATTGGATGCGCCAGGAATGAAGGGGGAGGTTCCATTGCGAAACAAAGTGATGGTTCGAGGTGTGACAGAAGGGAAGCATGCTCCAATGCCGTAGAAAAATTAACAGACATCAGTGAAGCAACTAAGAGCTGTCATAGACTGCTTCAAAATGATAGAGAAGCATCTGATGGGTGTAGAAATTAATCAGTCCAAGCAGTTAATGCTGATCTCATAAACCAAACTGGTGCAATGTTATTCTCGAGCGGTGATGCTGAGATATTCCTCACCCAATGCAAGCCAAGTTTTTAGAGAAGAGAGAAGGCAGCCAAGCAAGGGTGCCAATGTTCAATTGTGGGAAGATGATAGTCATAAGGACTGCAATAATGATTGTATTTGCAACCATTAAAGTTGCAGGAATTTGCAGCTATGAAGGCTGCTTAAAACTCAGCCATGAAGGCTGAATTGAAGAGTTGTTGCAGTCAAGAAGGTGCTGAAAATTATTGTAGCCATGAAGCTGCCGAAGATGAAAAGCAAGGAAAGCTAAGTTGAAGAATATTGTAGTCATGAAGGTTGCTAAAAAAGTGTTGCAGCAAAGAAGATTGCTTGAAAAATGAACAGCTAAGGGTTGAAAAATTCAGAAAAAAAATGCAGAAAATATGAAGTCGTACGTAGTAAGTGTTCTTATTTGGTCAAACAATAGAATTGGAAATAGAGGAGAAAGTAGAATGCGGAAAAATCATATATGAATGACAAATCAAATCATAAAAGAGGCCAGAGGAATTGATTGGTATGGAATGTGACAGTATCACTAAGAAGCATAAAAGTTAAAACCTTGAGTTGCTGAAGTAAACAGCTATGAGGGCTGAAAAAACGGCTGCACTCACTATGTGAAGCGGCACAGACCGACTAGTATGAGCAGAAGTGTCTATTTTGTTATTTGAGTGGTAGAGAGAGGGCACCCAACCACCACACCGGTAGCAACCACTATGTGAAGGAGCGCTGAAAAAGTCGTGTGAAGTGTGTATGGTGGAATAATACCTCTTATCACAAAAGATCAGCTTTCTCAAGAGTAGAAAAACATGACTTTTGAAGTGTAGCTGCCGAATCATGGAGAAAGAGAAAGAGAGAGGGAACAACTGACACCCATAGAAGGGTCGTGTCTTACCCATGTGTTCTTGATTGTTGAAGTTGATTTAAAGAAGCCTCAAAGAGATCATTAGTGCACGTGTGGTGAAGAAAGAACCGATTTTTCGGCAAGATTGGAGTTCGAAGTATCTCACTCCCAACTTGAGGGGGGTGTTGAGAATATATGTATCTGCTGTGTTTTTAGTGTTATTTTTGTAATTTCTAATAATTGGGTATTATTGTAATTGCCCGGAGTACTAAGAGCATTTTGGTAATTTTCTGTTTTACGTCTCATTATATAAGGGCTAGAAGTTTTTATTAGGGTTAAGAGTCTGATTAATAGAGTGAGAAAGAGAGGGGGGCCTCAATTGGAGGGCTTGCCCCCTCCTTCAAATCTCCATTGTTTACTCTACATCTTTTATCGATGCTTTCTATTATTGATTATCGGTTGCGTTTCTCGTTAATTACAACAGGTACATGTTAGAGTAGGGATCTCTTAAGTGAAAGACACCACCAACCACTGGCTAGTGTCGTGATAGTTGAATTAGTTGCGGATCATTCTACCATTTCAGTTTAGACTGTTAGTAATTGAATACATGTCTATTCATGTTGCAATCTGTTGATGATGGTTCCTTGGTTCCTTCTTCTATAGTAACTTGGATATATTTTGCTCTTGCAACTGCTTGTGTTATCTTTTCTGGTGTTGCAATTTCGTGTGGTTGTTTTCTAGGCATCATATCATTTTGAATTCATAGGTAGCATACCAGATTAACGGGACTTTCTAATGCATGTTGGATTTTTTATGATTTACAGATAGCTTCTGTTTCCTGTTCTAGTGTGGAAACTGACACATCATTAACAGGTAGCACTGCTGATTTTGGAATGGATTTGCACCAGAAAGAAGCTCACCATGAAAATGCCATGTCTATGATGCAGCCACAGCATTTTCCCGTAAGTCCTAATTTTTTTATGCAGTTTAGTGTTAGTAATAACTCCGCTCGTGTAAGGATCATTCTTGCATGACTGGTCTAAAGCTCGGATAGAGAAGGGTTGCATCAAACTTCCGACTGCTAGCGTAAAACTTTGTCGGACTGGATTTTGCAAATTTCGAGCATTTTGTTGGGGTGTCCCCTCTTACCAGCGAATCGTAGAGCCCGAATCTATGTTATCAATAGCGGTTAGAGGGTTGTTAGCGGTTGACCCTCATATAGCGGTACACTTTTATTTATGATTAAAAACTATTATATATATATATAATGAATTCTCTAATTTCTAAGAAATATCAAGAAACTTAACAACTCTTTTTATAAATATGAATCAAACTAAATAAAGAAATTCTAAGAAGAAAACAATAAATTTCATGTGGCATATGCATATTCAATTATTAAACTTATATTAAAAAACAAAAACATACTACTACTACAACTACAACTAAGCCTTTTCCCATACTAGATGGGGTCGGCTACATGGATTCTTTGTTTTTTTTTTGTAGAATCCACTTTAAGTTAGATAAAGTTTTACACTACCTGTTAGAAGCTTAATGCAACCCTCCTCCTTTTTCTGGGCTTGGGACCGACCATACACTAAGCACAAGAATTAAAAGAACTAATATATATTATACTTATCTGCTCAAGTATGGTGATTATGACCCTGACTCCAATCTAATTTGAGCAATGAAACGAATTATACTTACCTAAAAAAAATAGAATAATGTTAGGGTGGACTAGTGCATCATATTAGTGCTGTCTGACGCATATCGTATCGCGTATCGCTTGGCTTCACGATACGGGCCTAACGTATCGTATCGCCTGTATCGTACTTTAATATTAAAATAATATAAAAATTAATTAAAAAATCAAGAAAAATTAGTAAAAATCCGAAAAAATCAAGAAAAATCAGGGAAAATATGGAAAAAACTGTTAATTGCTTTAAATTCATATAATGCAAAGTTTAGTACATATTGAGCATTCAACATTGAATAATTGCATCCAAATTTACATATTTTGAATAAAAAAATGAAATACATTTACATTTTATAAATTATAATCAGGATCATCAACTAAATAATCTTTATCTTCTCCTTGTTGAAGATCCTTATCATCATCATTAATACCTTCTGCTTGGAAATCAAATTCTTCATCTCCTTGATACTGTTATTGCGCTCCTTCCAAATTAATCCATGCAATGTCTTCTTCAGTTAGGAGGTGAAGAACGGTTCTTAGAGAGCTTAGGGAGGTCTGAAGAGAGAGGAAACCCACAAAAACGCAGGTTTCGGTTCGGCCAGGGAGGCGTATCGACCGTATTGTGCGATACGACCCGTATCGCACGATACGGTGTGATAACCTTTAAATCACGATACACTTAGGTGTATCGTATCGTGGTGGCCCACGATACCATACGCGGATAACACTAGATCATATACCAACTGACCAAAATATTTATAATACATTTAAAACAACAACTTCAGCATACATCAAATATAACAACTAATAACTTAACAACTAACAAGTCCAAAACATGACATTCATTAAGATTGAAGTGTGATTATAATACACTTAATTGGTTAAGATAAACCAAAAAACTATTTTATAAGAAACTAATCATGTTTATTCATTTTTTTAAAATTAAGTTATTCTTAATCTTGTATATACAACTCCCCTTCTTGATGCTTCAGATACCATATCAATATTTCGCCATGTAAGTGAATCATCGCCACCAATAAACTCATCGTCAGTAGAATATTCATCTCATTTCGTTAGCTTTTCTCTCTGCTTATCTTCTTCGTAGTTTTTCATTATATTGTAGAAAAGCTAAGTCATTAAGCTTTTGATGCAATAATCTATTCCACTTCTTCGTATAAATCTAAGATAAGAGAAAGAATTATGCGAAGCCGTTAACTTAATAAAAAGTTTTAATTTTATTATATTATAAAAAATAAAGTATCATTCTTACCATTTCGAAGTTTATCTAACCCCATTCACATGGGGTGACACTATAAGTAAGATTTAAAACCCATATAGCAAAATTTTGCAATTCAAGACCTCTATAGCCAATGGTCATCCATCATTCATGACAAAAAACGTATATAAGCAATAAATTAATCAATTTTAAAAACCGTAAATCATATCTTAATAATAATATAAAGGAAAGTTGCTTGAATTAATTACGTGGTGCATATGCTTTCCTCGAAGCACTTCGATAATTCATAAGTTGATGAGTGATTTGTTGTTGTTCTTCCTTCTTTGGTACGAGTATAGGTATAACGTGAAACAAACCACCTTTAATCTCAACATTAGATTCTATCCCATCATAATCATAATACAACCCTGGATTCATATATAATGCAGTAGCATGCAATGACTTATGCATTTGCCTATCCCATCTTTTGTCAATGATCTTCAAAATAAAAGAATATTGCACTTCTTTGTTCTTTAACAAGATAAATGTTATTATAAGATTAAGAACACATAACTAATTCAACTAAGTAAAAGAGTAAAGATTAACAACACATAACTTTAAAATATTTATGTACCTTTATTTGCTCCTTAAAATGATCTATTTTCTCATAGATAATGCCCTTCCAAAATTTGAGTTGCAAAATTATTGTCTTAGATTGTTTTCCTTCAATATTATTTGATAAATAACATTTATTCTATTGTTCATAAATAACCATAGACCTTTTCTTTTCACTACCACAAGCTGTCCAAGGTTAAGAATCTAGTAGGAAAATGGGTTACAGTTGGTCTATTTTGGTCTTTTCCTCTAGTGAAATGTTTTATCATATGCAATATCTACTCATGGTTATACACAAATGTCACTAGCTTCTTTGCCATGATGGAGATGCCTTTTAGTTTATTTATCTCTCCAATATCTTCAAGCATCAAATCTATACCACTATTCAATGGATATCGTATCGTGTATCATTTTGGTCCATTATACGTATCGTATCATTTTAATCTATGTAATGTCTTCTTTGGTTAGGAGTGCATTTGCTTCATTATCTTTCATAATCTACTCTTCTAATATATCAAAATTATCCAAACTTATTCGGTCAAATTGTTTTATTTCCTATTTAACTTTTTAATTGCATGCAAGAAAGAAAGATAAATAATTAGTAAATAACATTAACAATTTAATCTATAAAATAAAATATTAAATTGAATATTTAAGAAGTAACTAATATAAGATTACCTTTGTTGGAGTTGCATGTTAAAAGGATGAAAACTAAGTCATTGAGCTGTTTAAAACATCTTTTTTGTGTGGATGTGTTCAAAGACACTATAGTTCCTTTGATAACCTGATGCACTACATGTTTGACTCCAAACTCTTTAGGCAAAATTTTTAAGGATTGGGTAATCACTCTAAACCTATTTCACCAAACATTTGATAGAAAAAGACAAACGTTAGGGACTTTATCCACAATAAATATAAGATTTAAAAAGCTTAAATATTAAGATAAACACTTTACCTAGACGCATATTAGTGCGGTTGCGAATGGCTACAGGCAAGCTATCAAGTGAAGAACATTATCGTAGATCTCAATCTCTTAATTTATAACATATGCTCTACTGTCACCAGGGACTAATTCATAGAATCAATGATACTTCAGTTTACCTCACCATCCCTTTTAAAGTTTACAAAATACCTTAATGCTGAGTTTAGGTAATAAGTTATTGAATGATAGGCTGATGCAATTGTTTGTTTCATGTGTTATCTATAATGTTTCACAAAGTACACAATCCTTTTTTCTTTCTCTTTTCTTAATTGAAATTGTTTTTGATGGCTTCTTTTACTCTATCCATGGCTTCATAAAGATAGCCCATAGATGATTTCTCCTTGCTATTAGTCAATCTCACATTAAAGGACATATAATCCTTAATAATATAACATAATAGTTTGAAAATATACTCCTAAAGACCGTCACTGAGCATACACTTGTTTGAGGAGAACATTTTCTTCAAGACTTGCTTTTGTTTCACAATGTTTTGTACATATAAGAAATTAGTTGCAAACCGAGTAACTATATGAAGGAGTTTTGCACCATCTGTATATCTCCTAAATCATTCATAATACAAAAACATGGTTGTAGATAAATTTGGTGATATCTTGGAAACACTCAGTTGTTCTTTTATTTCATTTATCTCACCAATATCCTTAAAGATGAGATCTAAACAATGGGCTGCACATGGTGTCCAATAGAAAGTCCTTGGAAACACTCAGTTGCTTTATAATTAGCTGCATTATCTCTAGCCCAACCTCATATATCACCTTATCAAACTCTTGCCTTATGACCTCTATAGTATACCTCTCTTTTGACATGTTTAGGGATCTCCTCGTCTATCGGGTCATTTGTGTGCCATAATAATACATCATGTCTCCATCAATGACTCTCTCAAAGTGGAACAATACTCCTGAACTTTAAGGACAATCTTATCTAATAGTTTTTCTCTTAACTTTTGATAAGAATGCATCTTATTCCTTGAACCAATATTAGCAATTGCATCTGTCATTACTTGAAAATGAAAACTGTTTGCTGTATTAAATGGAATGCATGCATCATAAAACCATCTGCCCACTACAAGGTTTGCTTGCTAATATAATTGCTCTAAAGCCATAACAGTACGAATTTTAGGTTGAGCACCATATATACTGTTAGGAGGGAAAAATGATTGTATGCAAGAGTAAACTCTTTGTCTACTCCTTTCTCTTCTATCACTTTCACTTAATATCTTCAACAACTCTCTTTCCCATGGTTGATGGTTGAGAACTACTAATACCAACCTCTATCCTACCATCAAAAGAAATATTATCACCTGATCCAACAAGATCATCATCCTCTTACTTAAACATCTCTAAATCATTCTTCTGTTGTGTCCTCTCAAGTATCATCCGTAGACATTGTCATTTAATGACTTCTGACAATTTTCTAACTCTGCTCGTGCAAGGAGAAACATCTTTCCTGGTCTCTGATAGGTGATGTTTCAATCGTGAAATTCCACTACTAACTACCTTCTCACAAAACAAACATTTTGTCTTCAATATGTTTCTCTCAACTGGTGTGCCTCACTGTCATGCCGGATCATCAAACTGAGATTAAGAGCAACACCCCTTCATAACACTTCAATTTAATAAAAAACTTAAAAATAAAAGCACTTCATAAATCCACAATCTTCACTTTACACTCGAATAGAGTGTATCTCACTTAACGAATACAATAAAAATCATATATTCGCACTTTATAACTTCATATATTGTTATTAAAAAAATACAATAACACAAAAAATAATAAATAAAAAAAAACAATTCCAAATAACTTAAAAAGAATACTACAACCCGGGTTGAGAAGCTTGCACAAACGTTGTAGAGGACCTTGGGAGACTTGAACACCTTAGGAGCCACCAGAGAACACCTTGGGAGTTTTCAATAAACACTAGAAATTTGCAAAAGTCCTTGGTCGTATCTCCCGTATCGTACGATATGAGCAATACAGGCTATATCGTATGTTACAGGTTGCATCGCACGATACAACGTGATAAGTTATGAGTTGCTATACACTGTGGTGTATCGTATCGTGGAGTATCATACGATACGGTTAAGGCAAAGATGACATGTTAGAAATTGTATTATGTTAGGAAGACCACTGAAACTTTAGAGGCTTATAATAAAGTAAAGAAAGTAGCGAAAAATGCCGTTAGTAAAGCAAAAAGCAAAATCTGGGAGGATTTATATAAAAAGCTTAACTCAAAAGAAGGTGAAAAAGATATTTTGAGGATAACTAAAGTTAAAGATAAGAAAACTAAGGATCTTACTTTTGTTACATGTTTCAAAGATGAGGACTAGAAGATTTTAGTAGCAAATGATATATAAAAGTAGATGAAAAAAATATTTTTATATGGAATATAAGTTTGACCATTTGGGTAATTTAGAGGATGTAGAGATTAAGATTGACACACATTACATCCCTTATAAGGAAAGTTTTAAATACTTAGGGTTAATTTTTCAAAATGAAAAAATTGATAGAGATGTTTCACATAGAATTAATGTTGGTTGGTTAAAATGGAAAGGGGCATCAGGTATTCTATGTGTTAAGAAGATACCATTAAGAAGTAAGGGATCACCCTTGCATTGCCGGTCCCAAGCCCGGATAAAGGAGGAGGGTTGTGTTAGGCATCCGACAACTAGCGTAAAACTTCGTCGGATTTTTATAACATGGATTACAAAAATTATGAGCATTGCTTTGGGGTGTCCCTGCCTATCGACGTGCTGTAGAGCCCGAATGCAGTAAGAAGTAAGCAAGGGCCACTACATTTTCGCCCGAATGTAGTGAATCAATTGCAGAGAGGGTTCCACATCATGGACGGGTGTAGGTAGAGAAGTTAGTCCCGCCACATTGTCGCCCGAATGTAGTGAAAAATTTTCAGAGAGGGTCTTCGCATTTTGATTATGGACGGATGCGGGGGTTAAGGAAGCTAGTCCTAGATAATAAGATTCGTATTGGCTCTTGGAATATCAGAACATTATCCGATAAGCTAATGGAGGTGGTAGATACTATGATTCGGAGAAAGATTCATATTCTATATTTACAAGAGACAAAATGGGTTGGAGAAAAAGCAAAGGAGATAGAGGATACATGTTTTAAATTATGGTACTCTGGTAAAGAAAAGGCTCGAAACGGAGTTGGTATTATCATAAATAAAGATTTAAAAGAGAGTGTAGTAGACATACAATGATATGGTGACCGAATCATGATGTTGAAATTAGTGTTAGGAGCAGAGGCTTTGAATATAGTTTGTGCTTACGCACCCCAAGTAGGACTAGAAGATAGTATAAAGACAGTTTTTTGGGAAGAGTTAGATAAGGTGTTTCAAAAGATTTCACAAAGGGAGATGATTTGTTTAGGAGGAGATTTAAATGGACATGTCGGTAAAGAGGCATTAGGATATCAAGAGATTCATGGAAACTTTGGTTTTTGGGATATAAACCATGAAGGTAGGGAGATTTTAAATTTTGCTATGGCATTTGATCTCTTTATAGTCAATACAATCTTCAAAAAATGAGATGAACATTTAATTACTTATAAGAGTGGCTTATCACAAACACAAATTGATTACTTTATTTGTAGAAAAAAAGATAGAGCGTGTTGTAAAGATTGTAAGGGAATTCCAGGAGAAAGCTTAACCACCCAACATCGACTTTTAGTTATGGATTTACAAATAAAAAAATGGATAAAGAAGAAAAGAGTGCATCGAGCTATTCAGACTAAATGGTGAAACCTCAAAAGCAAGAAAGAATATATTTAAACAGAAAGTCCTTTAAGGAGATGTTCGGAATTATGTTGGCATTAGGAAAGTGGCGAAAGATGTGTTAGGGGTATCTAAGGGAGGTGTACCAGCACAAAAAGAAGCTTGGTGGTGGAGTGAAGTAGTACAAAATAAAATCAAGGCAAAGAGGGCATGTTACAAATTACATTATGCCAAGAAAACTAGTGAAACTTTAGAAGCTTATAAGAAAGCAAAGAAAGAAGCGAAAAAGGCTGTTAGTGAAGCAAAAGCTAAGATTTGAGAGGACTTATATAAAAAACTCAACTCAAAAGAGGGTGAAAGAGATATTTTTAGGATAGCTAGGGCTAGAGATAAGAAAACTAAAGATCTTAATTATGTTAGATGCATAAAAGACGAGGATGAAAAAATTCTAGTGGCAAATGATGATATAAGAAATAGATGGAAAACTATTTTTATAATCTTTTTAATGAAAATAAAGATGTTAGTATTAGTTTAGGAGATTTAGCTAAGTCAGAAAAGTATATAAACCACAATTTCTACCGACGTATTCAAAAGAATGAAGTTAAAGAGGCTCTTAAACATATGAAGGGTGGTAAATCGGTAGGACCAGATAATATTCCTATAGAAGTTTGGAAAATACTAGGAGAAATAGGAATCACTTGACTCACTAGACTATTTAATGAAATATGGAAAAACCAAAAGATGCCCGAGAAATGGAGAGCAAGTACACTTATACCCATATATAAGAACAAAATTGTGCGAATTATCAAGGTATCAAGTTAATGAGTCATACTATGAAATTATGGAAAATAATTATCGAATGTAGGTTAAGACAAGTATCAAGTACAACAGAGAACCAATTTGGATTCATGCCAGGCAGATCTACTATTGAAGCGATTCACCTTTTGAGACGTCTTATGAAACATTTTAGAGCAAAAAGAAAGACCTTCACATGATATTTATTGATATAGAAAAACTTATGATAGGGTACCGAGGGAGGTTCTTTGGAGAACTTTGGAAAAAAGAGGTATCCCATTGACATATATTAACCTTATAAGAGACATGTATAATGGTGCAAAAACATGTGTGAGGACTCATGAAGGAATGACAGACTTCTTTGAAGTTAATATTGGGTTACATCAAAGATCAACTTTAAGTCCATACTTATTTATAATGGTGATGGATGAGTTAACAAAACATATTCAAGATGAAGTACCTTGGTGTATGTTATTTGCAGATGACATTGTATTAGTGAAGGAGTCTAAGGAAAAAGTTAATAGAAAATTGGAACTATGGAGAGAAACATTAGAAAGCAAAGGCCTCCGACTTAGTAGAATAGAGACAGAATATATGGAATGTAAGTTTGATCATTTGGTTACTTCAGAGGACATGAAAATTAAAATTGACACACGTTGCATTCCCCAAAAGAAAAGTTTTAAATACCTAGGGTCAATTTTTCAGAGTGATGGAAGAATTGATGGAGATGTTATACATAGAATTAATGCTGGTTGGTTAAAATGGAGAGGAGCTTGAGGTATTCTTTGTGATAAGAAGATACCATTAAAGTTAAAAGGTAAATATTATAGAGCAGCAATTAGGCCTGCCATGTTTTATGGTTCTGAGTGTTGGGCAGTTAATCATCAACATGTACAAAAGATGTCTGTGACAGAAATGAAGATGTTGAGATGGATGAGTGGTCATACAAGAAAAGACCGTATACATAACGAGGTTATTAGAAACAAATTAAGAGTGACACCAATAGAGGATAAAATGAGAGAACATCGTTTAAGATGGTTTGGACATATAGAAAGAAGATCAAAAGAAGAACCTTTAAGAAGGTTAGAAAAACTAAATTTGGAAAGTATTAAAAGAGTTAAGAGGACAACCACAAAAGTGTTGGAAAGAAACAATAAAGAATGATCTAGCTTATTGGGAGTTAAGTGCTAACATGACACACGATAGGGATCTGCGGAAACAAAGAATCCATGTAGCCGACCACGTCTAGTATGGGAAAAGGCTTAGTTGTTGTTGTTGGTAAATATTATAGAGCAACAATTAGACCTGCTATATTTTATGGTTTTGAGTGTGGGGTAATTAATCATCAACATGTACAAAAGACGTCTATAGCAAAAATGAAGATGTTAAGATGGATGAGTGGTCACACATGGAAAGATATGAAAACTAGATTCTGATAATGTTAAAGGAGGAAGATGACGACCAAAAAAGTGTTGGAAAGAAACAATAAAGAATGATCTAGTTTATATTGAGTTAAATGCTAGCATGACACATGATAGGGCTATGTAGAAACAAATAATCCATGTAGCTGACCCTATCTAGTATGGGAAAAGGCTTAGTTGTTGTATAAGTTTTTTAACGAAAACACAAATGTTAGTATTAGTTTAGGAGAGTTAACCAAATCAAAAAAAGTATATAAATCATAATTTCTATTGACATATTTAAAATAATGAAGTCAAAGATACTCTTAAACATACGAAGGTTGGTAAATCTGTTGGACTAGACAATGTTTCTATAGAAGTATGAAAATTTTTAGGAGAGACGGGGATAACTTGGCTTATAAGACTATTTAATGAAATATAGAGAAACCAATGCTTGAAGAATAGAGAGCGAGTACAGTTATACGATAATTATGGGATATCAAGTTAATGAGCCATACGACTATAGAGTATAACACAAAACCAATTTGGATTTATGCTAGGCAAATCTACCATTTAAGTGATTACTTATTAAGACATTTTATGAAATATTTTAGAGCAAAACAAACCTTCATATTATATTTATTGATCTAAAAAAAACTTACGATATGGTGCCAAGGATGTTCTTTGGAGAACCTTGGAAAAGATAGGCATCCCATTGACATATACAAATCTTATAAGAGACATGTATGATGGTGCAAAAACATGTGTGAGAACTCATGAAGGAATCACAAATTTCTTTGAAGTTAATATTGGGTTACATTAGGGATCAACTTTAAGTCCATATTTATTTATATTGGTCCTTGATGAGTTAACATACGTATTCAAGATGAAGTACCTTGGTATATGTTATTCGCAGATGATATTGTGTTAGTAGATGAGTCTAAGGAAAAAGTTATGAAATTGGAACTATGGAGAGAAACATTAGAAAGTAAAGGCTTTTGACTTAGTAAAACAAGGACAATATATGGAATGTAAGTTTAATCATTTGGTTACTTAAGAGGATATATAAATTAAGATTGACACACATTGTATTTCTCACAAGGAAAGTTTTAATACTTACGATCAATTTTTGAGAGTTATAGAAAAATTGATTGAGATGTTACCCCGAATTAATGCAGGTTGGTTAAAATGGAGAGAGACATTAGGTATTTTATGTGACAAGAAGATATCATCAAAGTTTAAAGGTAAATATTATAGAGCAACAATTAGACCTTTAATGTTTTATGGTTTTGAGTGTTGGGTTGGTAATCAACCAAATGTATAAAAGATGTCCGTGCCATAAATAATGATGTTGAGATGGGTGAGTAGTCACAAAAGAAAAAAAATACTATATACATAATTTAGAAACAAATTGAGAGTAGCACTAATAGAGGATAAAATGAGAGAAATCGTTTAAGATAGTTTGAACATAGAAAGACAACCAAAGGAAGCTTGAGTAAGAAGGTATAAAAAACTAGATTGTGAAAATGCTAAAGAGGAATAAGAAGACCACAAAAGTATTGGAAAGAAACAATAAAGAATGATCTAGCTGTTAACTGCCAACATGACACATGATAGAGCTTGGTGAAAACAAAGAATCCATGTAGCTGACCCCATCTAGTATGGGAAAAGGCTTAGTTGTTGGTTTAGTGTTAGTTGGGTTAAATTTGATGACAGTCAAGTTCATGGGCCTTGTATGAAGTCCTGGTTTCAATCAGGTCCATCTTGGGAATTTTGAGTATTTCTGTTGTTTTGTCTTTGGATATTATTTGGTTTATTTGCATCTAACTTGTTCATGCATATTAAATGCAGATGGGAAGATCTGCTGGGTTCAGCTTGACAGGGGCTTATACAACTCATCGTCAACAGCAACCACAACACCAGAATCCTCCATCAGTCAGTAATTCTGGAGCATCATATGCAGCTACAAGTAGTCCAGATCTTCTTCATTTGCATGCTTCTGATATTTTTTCGTCTTCTCGTGGTATGACTGCTTCCTATCATTCTCAGGTACTTTTTCTATCGTTCCTTATGATTATTCACGTAGAAGTCCAGGGGTCTTTTCTCATGAGTCAAAAAGAATTTAGTTCGTGTTTGTTGAATTGCATGAGTGCTGTCCACACATTGTTACCTTTGATTCAAAATCTTGCACTTTGATGTTTATTTTGATAACCGTGTCTACTATTGTTTTATTAGGTTCAGACGAGCGGAGCACTTAATCTGGGACTAAGGCCAGTTAATGCTTCTAATTTTGCTTATGAACAGCTCCTTCAGCAGTATTCCCATCCAAACCAATCACAATTTCGTTTACAGCAAGTGATGCCAATTCAACAGTCATATAGAGATCAGAGTCTGAAATCATTGCAGAGCATTCAAGCTATACCTGATCGTTTTGGCCTACTTGGTCTATTGAACGTAATAAAGATGAGCGATCCTGATCTTACATCACTTGCTTTGGGAATCGACCTGACAACTTTAGGACTGAACTTGAACTCAAGAGACAATCTTTATAAGACTTTTGCTTCCCCATGGTCTGATGGACCTGTAAAGGGTGATCCTGAGTACTCCCTGCCGCAGTGTTATCTCCAACCTTTAATGAAACTACAAGTAAGATTTCTCATTATCTGTGGAGGAAAACAATCACTTTCATCTGCTTTTATTTTGCTGACCTGTCTCTGATGATTACAGCCAGGATACCTTTCAAAATTCAGGCTAGAAACACTATTTTATATTTTTTACAGGTAATTCTTATCTGCATGATCTGAATTTTTGGCCTTATTTATATGGTGGTAAAATAAAAAATTAATTCTGTTTTGCCTTGTCCTCCCTCTCTAGCATGCCTAATGATGAAGCTCAACTATATGCTGCCAATGAACTGTAAGCTCTCTTTGTCTCTCTCTCACACACACGCACACACACACAAACACAAGCATATCTGGGACAATCTTTCTTCCTCGCTGTATAGCAGACCATTTGGTTTTGTCAGATGGGATTGATAAACGTTTTCCTCGCTGTATAGCAGACCATTTGGTTTTGTCAGATGGGATTGATAAACGTTTTCCTCGCTGTATAGCAGACCATTTGGTTTTGTCAGGTGGGATTGATAAACGTTTTCTTTCTTCATATGCTAGGATGCAGTCCAATCTTATATATTTAGGAGAAGTTATCCGAAACTAAAGTCTTTTCCCATATTAGGTGGGTTGGCTATATATATTGATTCATAGGTGTCATTCTAATTTGTCCTTTGTCATACGTGCATTTAGATCCAAAAGAACCAGTGCGTCTTTTATGTTTTGTTTCAATGCTCTTTTAGCCTTCCATGATCTCTGATGCACATTCTCCAACTCTCCCTTTACACGGGGCCTTCATCTGGCCATTCTCCAACTTCCCACCCTTCGCTTCTAAACTTCTAGTGTTTTAATACAGTAATACATAATATTAACAGAAAAAATGTTAGGCAAATAACAGTCCTATACTGCATATCAATGTTATAAATATCGTATCGTATGATACGATACACGATACGGGTGTACAATTAAGGTACATATATTACAATAGACATGTATTGCATCCATATCACAACGTATCATAGGATACACTGCGATATGGGTACTATATCGGACGATACACCTGTATCGTACGGTACACTGCATTATGATACAATATAATTTTTTTTACGATTTTTTGATTTTTAATGTTTTTTATTATTCAATATTTTAATGTGTCATATCACACTGTATTGTACAATACAGTATAATTATCGTGTATCGGAGCCTTGTGAGATACGGGCACCGATATGGTAATTACAACATTGCTGCATATATCTATTAAAAATGTTTTGGACTTCTCTGCTCTCCTAGTTTACAATTCTCAAACCCTGGCATCCATTTCTTCAAGTGTATTAGCTTATGTCTAGTAGCCTAATTGGATAAGTCGTATTTGGGACCGTCCTTGTGGAATGATGCTTCATACGGGAGATTCCACCGTATAGAATTGGGTCACCACGCTGACATACCAACATTAGTTTATTTCATTTTACCTAGGTGAAGTACTTCAAATTTTGATCAGAAAAGACAGAAGCCTTTGAAATTTCAAGAGAAGAGTCAACATCACTCTAAAGATGTAAAGAAAACCATAAAACACTTCAATTCGTGAAAGCTGATAATTCATGAAGTACCAAATTTCAATACGAAAATTTGATAAGAATGTGATAAAGTAGGAAATTTTATAAATCATATAAAATTGATACTTCTAAATTTATTAGTATAAACTCTCAAATGTTAGATACGAAAAATTGATAAGAATGTGCTTGCCTTTGATGAGAATCACTCATGAAACGGCAAAACTGTTCCTGTACATGGCTAAGAGTCTGAAGAGGAGAGGACAAGGAGCGATCTAAGGATCGATGGGCCAGCCTGAAAATGGGAAATCAAATAAAATTTGGGTTTGTGGTGGGGCATATCGTGTGTATTGTTCAGCAAGATTTATCTCATGCACTATTGTGATAAAAGGGCGATACACCTCTCTTTTGCTGTAAACATCAGGTCTCACGACGCACATATGTTATGAAGATACTCAACATCACTGTCTTAAAATGTGTTTTAAGAAAACAAACAAGATCCTAGCACTATTAGTAGCTATGGAACGAAGGTGTGGGTGCAGGTGCAAGACTACAATCTAAAAATTTGTGGGTGCAGGTGCAAGACTACAATAAAAAAATCTGTGGGTCCAGGCGTTCACAAGTTGATAACATCTTGTCAATCTAGAATAAAAGTTCATTTTTCATATTATTGCAGTGACAATAGCATTAAACTATCTTAAGTTCGAAACTTTTAGTTAAGAGAACGTCTAAAGTAATTACTGTTGAGTTGGATACGTGGCCGGACAAAATCCGGTTTTGAAATGTCTGACAAAGTATGACACCCAGTGTGACATGGATTAGGGTTCGGAAACACCCTATATAAAGTGGTATTCTGGTTTTTATTTGTTCTTGTTGTATTGTAGGTTAATATCTTACGTATAGATCAAATTTTAAGACAATTTGTGTTGGGGACTCTGGCAATGCCTTTTCTTTATGTTTTCTTAATCCTGTCTTGCTTGCAGGATGAATAAAGGTTGGGTCTACCATAGAGAATTGCGGTTGTGGCTCATCAAGAGCGAGGAACCTCTGGATAGGACACAAACATATGAGAGAGGAACGTACCTTGCTTTCGATCCAAACAAGTGGGAAGCTGTTCAGAAGGTCTCTCTTTCTTTCTCTTTCGCTCTCTCTCTCATCCATGTGCTTTAAATCAAATGCTGGATTGCAGGAAAATTTCATCCTACAATACGAGATGATTGAAAAGAGACCAGCACTACCTCAATATTAGCTCAAGCTCCATATAACTATGGTGGCTTTGTACCTCGGCAATTGATCTTCTACAAGAATTGTATTGTATTTTTGGTTCCCAGTAAAAGAAATTCCAGTTTAGTCTTCATGTTTCACATTGAAAAGCAGGACGCTGTCTTGCTTGTGCATTTTGACTGGCCGGCCCAATTCACTGGCCGAGATGTAGTTGTCCCTTTCAGTTTAAAAGAAAGAAGCGCTCCAATATTCCTTTGAGGGTGTTGGGGGCGGTTTCAGTGATTAAAACACTGCTGTTCTTTCCGTGTCGTTTATTTTGTTTACTCGAGGAGGCTGTGCCGAGAAGGTAAGACTTGGGCTAATCACGGTTGGCTGAGCACCACTCTTTTGTTAGTTCTTGTCCAAGTTCGCTGTACCTCTATTCTATGGTTTCAGCAGAAGCTACCTTCATATGGTGTTGAACGCCACCATCACCATTGCCTAAACCATCCCTGATCTCTACTTTGTAAATCCCTTTGCTTATGTCACTGTTGTCAAAAGCAGCCCTACTTTCAGTTGCACGTTGTATAAAACCCTGAGGCTGGCACCTTAGTCTAAATAAGACCATTGCATATTGTCACCATGACCAACCTTGGCTTGGTTCGGTTGCTTGCGAGTCAATTGTGGCCGCCTATTAAAGCTACTAAAGTTTGAATTTCATTTAAGAAGAATTAGATTTTTCAGAAAGACTCCAATCAAATATTAGCCATCTATGTTATGCTACTAAGGAAAGAGTTACGTTTTGCATCTGCTGTTTAAGAGTTTATAGCCTCTAAGCGCTTGTGGCGAGAGAAAAGTGATGACCTTCGTGCAAGCTGCAGAGGCGAGCTGTCTTTGAAGTTGATTGAATCCAATCAAACTGAAAAACTTTTTAAACAGAAAATTATTGAATAGATAACTCCAAAGTAACAGGAACAAGGAAGAAAGAGTAGATCTGGATGGGCATGAATCGGTTCATATTCTTCATGGACTTAATCCGAATTGGGTGATTCAGACCGATTCTAATACTATTAAGAAGACGATCACTAAAATGCATTTTTACTTGCTTGCTGCAACATAGTTCGAGAACATGAAATACAGGCTTTTAGATGAAAAATATCCATATACAATTCCCTTTTTCGTTTTTAAAGGGATATAAACAACAAAAACAACAATAGCTCTCGTTTTCAAAGAGATAAAGTCAGTTACATGGATTCTTTATTTTTGCATGAGTTGTCTCGTTTGCTCTTGCACCCTTCAATCACAATTCATGGGGTGAACTGCCTACAAAGCTCAGGCTTTCATCCGAGACCAACTGAACTCTCGTCCAAGATCTCTAGATGTGGTCTGGCTCATAGCGGAAACCTTAGTGGCCTGGAAGTAATCCTCCAAATCTGATACGAAGTTCTCGAGGGACTTCTGGTCCCGGTTCCCCTAGAAAGGCTTGGGTTCAGGTACCTGAAGCTTGTGCGGATGGCGTGCTTAGTTTAGCCGCATCAGTGCATTCTACTCGCTAGTCAACGACATACAACACCCGCAACTCTGCCTCCAGACTTTCCACCTTTGCTTGAGTGCGTTTGTTGAAGGGTTAAATCGTATCTAATCTGCATCACCCGGAGAAATGCAGCTTTTGTGCCTGAACTGTGCACTGCTCCTTTCGTCGAAGAGGTAGTGATCGTTGTGAAGCAATAACACGATCTCAAAAAACAAACGATTAATCACAGGATCAGAATTTTCTACAGTAGGAAAGCATCGAACGGATGACAAACTTCAACTCTGCAGCAACAAATCTGCAACAACAGCTCAATCTTGCCTTCAGATTGATTCTCTTGTTCAACAACACAACAGACCACTTCCAACCACATTTGACACTCAAAGCAACCATATCACCCACAGAACTCCCCCAAACCTGATTAAAAATAAACAAATTGAACCCCAATTTGCAGCAAACAGAACTCACGTAACACAAAATTGGACTGAGACCGACTCACCAGAGTTCTAGCAAAACCCTCGCAAAGTATCCCCTTGTCCGAAGACAATTTCGGACCACCAAGGGTCTACATAGCACTCGATTGACTAAAGGAACAATGTAACACAATGATTATATCACAAACACAAATTGATTACTTTATTTGTAGAAGAAAAGATAGAGCGTGTTGCAAAGATTGCAAGGTAATTCCAGGAGAAAGCTTAACCACCCAATATCAACTTTTAATTATGGATTTACAAATAAAAAAATGGACAAAGAAGAAAAGAGTGTATTGAACTATTTGGACTAAATGGTGGAACCTCAAAAGCGAGAAAGAAGATATATTTAAACAGAAAGTCCTTCAAGTAGATGCTTGGAATTATGTTGGTACACCTTGTGATACGTGGAATAATATGACTATATATATAAGGAAAGTGACAAATGATGTGTTAGGTGAATCTAAGGGAGGTGTACCGGCACAAAAAGAAGCTTCGTGGTGGAGTGAAGTAGTGCAAAATAAAATCAAGGCAAAATGGGTATGTTACAAATTATATGATGCTAAGAAAACTAGTGAAACTTTAGAGGCTTATAAGAAAACAAAGAAGGAAGTGAAAATGCCATCAATGAAGCAAAAACTAAAATTTGGGAGGATTTACATAAAAAAACTCAACTCAAAAGAAGATGAAAGAGATATTTTTAGAATAGCTTGGGTTAGAGATAAGAAAACTAAAGATCTTAATTCTATTAGATGCATCAAAGATGAGGATGAAAAAATTCTAGTGGCAAATGATGATATAACAAATAGATGAAAAACTATTTTTATAAGTTTTTTTAATGAAAATAAAGATGTTACTATTAATTTAGGAGAGTTAGCCAAATAAAAAAAGTATATAAACCACAATTTCTAAAGACTTATTTAAAAGAATGAAGTCAAAGAGGCTCTTAAACATATGAAGGGTAATAAATTGGTAGGACTACACAATATTCCTATAGAAGTTTGGAAAATCCTAAGAGAAACAGGAATTACTTGGCTCACAAGACTATTTAATGAAATATGGAGAAACCAAAAGATGCCCAATGAATGGAGAGCAAGTATACTTGTATCCATATATAAGAACAAGGGAGAGATTGAGAATTTTGTGAACTATCGGGGTATCAAGTCAATGAGCCATACTATAAAATTGTGGGAAAGAATTATTGAACGTAGGTTAAGACAAGTATCAAGTACAATAAAGAATCAATTTAGATTCATGTCAGACAGATCTACTGTTGAAGCGATTCACCTTTTGAGACATCTTATAAAATATTTTAGAGCAAAAAAGAAAGACCTTCACATGATATTTATTGATATAGAAAAATCTTATGATAGGATACCGATGGAGGTTCTTTGAAGAACCTTGGAAAAAGAGGTATCCCATTGACATAGATAAATCTTATAAGAGACATGTATGATGATGCAAAAATATATGTGAGGACTAATGAAGGAATGACAAACTTCTTTGAAGTTAATATTGGGTTACATCAAGGATCAACTTTAAGTCCAAACTTATTTATAATGGTGATTGATGAGTTAACAAAACATATACAAGATGAAGTACCTTGGTGTATGTTATTTGCAGATGACATTGTGTTAGTGGAGGAGTCTAAGAAAAAAGTTAATAGAAAATTGGAACTATGGAGAGAAACATTAGAATGTAAAGGCTTCCAACTTAGTAGAACAAAGACAGAATATATGGAATGTAAGTTTGATCATTTGGTTACTTTAGATGACATAAAAATTAAAATTGACGCACATTGCATTCTCCAAAAGGAAAATTTTAAATACCTAGGGTAAAATTTTTAGAGTGACAGAAGAATTGATGGAGATGTTGCACATAGAATTAATGCTGGTTGGTTAAAATGGAGAGGAGCATCAAGTATTCTTTGTGATAAGAAGATACCATTAAAGTTAAAAGGTAAATATTATATAGCAACAATTACACCTGTCATGTTTTATAGTTCTAAGTGTTGAGCAGTTAATCATCAACATGTATAAAAGATGTTTGTGACAGAAATGAAGATGTTGAGATGGATGAGTGATCATACAAGAAAAGACTGTATACATAATGAGGTTATTAGAAAAAATTAAGAGTGATACCAATAGTGGATAAAGTGAGAAAATATCATTTAAGGTAGTTTGAACATATAGAAAGAAGAATTTGTAAGAATGTATGAAAAACTAGATTTTGAAAGTATTAAAAGAGGTAGAGAACGACCACAAAAGTGTTGGAAAGAAACAATAAAGAATGATCTAGCTTATTGTGAGTTAACTGCCAACATGGCACATGATTGGGCTCTGTGGAAACAAAGAATCTATGTAGCCGATCTTGTCTAGTATGGGAAAAGGCTTTGTTGTTGTTGTTGTTGATTACAATAGATGTAAATCAAACTACAACAATGGGATTTAATCAACATCCAAACACTCCGTAGTGACAACTCATGGTCATCACTATCAACATTGAATTGAATTGGCATTAGTAAGATGCCATCTCACTTTATATAGCACATACACAAGAAAGAGTTTTGTACTAAATTTCGCTCACGTAAAATCCTTGCTTGTGTGTCTTGGAGAAGCCTGCCCTTCCTTAATTTAGACAAAACCATTCCATATGTTTGCTAGTTTCAATTAGCATTTTAACTGTAGAAAGCTTAATAGCTTACTAGTGAGGGGGTTGACTCATCATGAGCTCGATACCCAAGGCTAGCCTCCCCATTCTACCTAGAAAAAAAATGAAGTGAAAAAGAATTAGCATTTAATGTTATCATAGTCTGCTCTAAATGGAGGAAAAGAGCTTTTAAGTGCACTACTGAAACGGCTTGTGAAAAGCGATGACGTAACTAACTTACCTAATATAGTAAAAATAACCAAGTCAAAGACGTACGATCCAAAAAATATTTAAAATAGAAAAGAATCTTCAACTAATAAAACCTTTCAAAGGCCTTGTACAAAAGGGGACGCATCCCAAATAAGAGAGCACTCAAGGCCAAGACTATCAAAAATGATGAAGGGAAGACTTATGGTAGTGGGTTATGGCATTGCTATAGAAGTGGCATCCATAATAGGCATTTATTTGTATAGTAGAAGTAAGCATACATGTATAAGTATTGTATATAGATATCCTATGACAATATATATATATACAAATATATATATATATATATATAGAGAGAGAGAGAGAGAGAGAGAGAGAGAGAGATTGGATCCTTCCTACCACTTTCGTTGCTAACCGATTATTGTTTTTCAGTATCATGAGTTTATTAAAGTTGTCTTTTAATTTTTTTGAAATATGTTTACAACCTTCAATATTATACTTATGTTCTCGAAAAGCAATATTTGGACATGAGTGAACAATGTCAATGATGAGCAAGATCTAGTTTTCATAAATATATATATATATAGAGAAAGAGAGAGAAAAAGAGAATGGTCTATGCGCACACCCATCCATGACCAAATCTACACTGTCATCTGAAGCATTCAATCTTCAATATCAATAGTTGAGGTGATTTAAAAAAATATTTAATGACATGAATACAACATATAAAACTACACTAATACCTTTTACTATTTTAATTCATATTCATAACATATTATGACAATTAAACGGTAAAGATGTTTAATTGAATTTGAACATAAATAGATATAGACATTTATCAGATTCTCATATAGAGATCATAGTCCATGCTCATACCAATTCATGATTAAATCACCTAAGCATCTTCATTGTTCGATCAGTATGATCAATAGTGGAGATTTGAATTTAAAAAATATTTAATACACATGTACATTAAATGTAAAATATAGAAAATATAACAATAATTTTACTTTTAAATTAAAATATCTATTATTGATCGTGTGGGTCGAATGATGGAGATGTCTAAGTAGATTTGAACATGAATAGGCATGTACATTTACTGCTCTCTCTCTCTCTCTCTCTTTCTTATATATAGCTTGTGGAATATGTATACAAGCAAATGATTTTAACAATATGATTAAATAAATAAATGGTTGAAATTAAAAAGAAAAAATAAACTTTTTTGTTGAGCAGTCAAAAATAAAAACTTTACAAAGGAAATGAAAGAAGATTTTTTTTATACAAGAACTCTCACTATTAGAAAATAGGTTTATTTTACTGTCAGTAGAAACAAATTTGCTTTTTAGGAGTATAGGTATAATAAGGATGTTTTCTATATTTTTTCAAATTCCCTTATTACTTTTTAAATAACACTTGTTACCTTCAAATAAAGGAAAATGCTATAAATGTATACATGTAGGAATCCAAATATATATCTATATGCCACAAAAATATAAATATCTTTGGAGTTGAAGCCACTAAGGATCTAGGAGACACATGCACGCACACACAAAAGTCTACACACACACACACATATATATATCAAATACTATAAAAGAGTTAAATTATGACATTTTTGAAAGAATTGTAGCTTGTTTGGCCTCTTGGCTTTAAACACGTCTTATTCAAATGAGATTCCCTTGAGGCAGATAAGCTTGTTACTGAAGCGAGCCTCTCTCTTTTTCATAGGTTAGCTGATATCATTATAGCTATACAAGAGTTACTAAACAAGAATTGGGATATACGTATTACACACATTCCTGACAAGCAAATTTTGATGAGGCGAAGACCTCAACTAGATAATGATACATGATCTAGTCAGCTCGTCCACCCTATTAAGGGCAGATATGAGTTTTTTTGCGGTCTTACGAGTTAAAGCCTGCGTGGTGAATGCGAGTGGAACGGATCATTCAATACTCATCCCATTTTGGTAAATTGTCAAATAATATTAATATTTCTTGTTTTCAAAAACATGATTGGCTTTTGGATTCCCCCATATGAGGTGGGTATCAAAACAACCATCGAGACATTCACAATGACAAGGCAAGCCTGATCGGTTGGGCCAGGATTGACGCTTGGTCTTGGGGTCAAGCAAGTCTTAGTGGATTTCACATCTTTATGCATAAAAATTCTTGTCCAAACGACATCCGATAGGGAACGTGAGTTGGACCCCCTCTCTCGAGTACGAAGCCCTTAATGTTGGAACTTTACACCCATTTTAACTCACACCACTTAACCTGGCAAACACTAAAGAGAAAGGCCCTTGATGCATAAAAACCATTTCCAAAATATAACGTCTTTATTGATAGCAGAAAGGAGTGCATGACCCCAAAGTGCAACATGGGTATTAAGGGCGCTTCCCTCAAAGAGGGTTCTTACTTAGAAGTATAAAGCCAAAAGGATAATTCACCATTATATTCTCTCCCACCTAAATCCATTGTTGTCCTCGACAACATTACGATCCTCACCCCCACTGGAGCAAACTTGGCACAACCCGTTGGAATTGCTTCAACTCACCGAGGCAACCTCCATCTCTGTTGTCGGCATCCCGTCTCCCTGAGCCTATGGATGGTCCTTCTAATATGTGGGATACTACCTTTCACGTTGAGACAATGTTGGCCACTGCGTGATGATGTCTTATGTGCAACTCCAATGTTTCCCTTTTCGTGCTGCTAAATCATATCTAGCACGATTAAAATATCCTTAAGACGCCCCACATGTTCGAGGCAACCGGGACACTATGGATGACATAAAAACTCCTCGCCTATCATAAGGAAGCCCCCACTAACACTACACATAAAAGCCTGTCACGAAGACGCCCACACCGGCACCCACACTCCTTCTGTAACACGATGTTCTGCATGAGCCCTCCCTCATCGGACACCGTCTTCAACTTTGGATAGGGCATGACGAATCCTATCGGTTTGAAATGGAACCGAGTGTTGCATGAGGATTCACGACTTGTCTTGAAGATGACGACTTCGACGTTGAGCGCTACAAAACATAGTCCTTGTGGCGATTGACAAACTGTCTAGTTGATGATAACTATTGAGTGGCACTCTGAATCACCAAAGTAGCCACTGAAATCGGACCAAATCAGTCATTCAGTCTTGTGTGTGCCTCCATCGCACAAACATGATCACTTGGATGCACCACCCTGCCTCTACAAGGAACGATAAAAAAGAGGGGCTACTCAAAGGAACGACATGTCCTAAACCAATCCTTTGATCCTCCTTTCTAATCTTCATAGTCATAGTGCACCCATAAAGGAATGATACTAGGCTTCCAGATACTATCCTCTCGATAGGGTGATGCGGCCCATACCGATAGCCCATCAAGGAGGTTATTTCGTACGCCTCAAAGCTTTTGGCTTGTACATAACCATAGTATTCCCTCCAACTAATGCAAAAATGACAGCAACCTTGACCCTCTTAGTGATGACAATGATAGTCCATTAGTAACGGTTAAGGAGTCACCCAATCTCCTTCTCTTTAGCCAATTTTTCTTAGCGTTCCATCCTACACCGAAACAACCCTGATACCAATTTTGTCATAGCCAAACCGATGTCGTGTAAGTCGATGGGCTGGGCCGAGACTGATGCTTGGTCTTGAGACCAAGGAACTTAAAGAATTTTATATCTTTATGCAGCAAAATTCTTATCCAAACGACATCCGATAGGGAACGTGAGTTGGGCCCCCTCCCCCGAGTCCTAAGCCCTTAATGTTGGAACTTGGCACCCATTTTAACTCACACCACTTAACCCAACAAACACTTAAGAAAAGGCCCTTGACTCATAAAAACCGTTTCTAAAACATAACGTCTTTATTAATAGCAGAAAGGAAAGCACGGTCCCAACGTACAACATGAGTATTCGGGGTGCTTCCCTCAAAGAGCATTCTTACTTAGAAGCATAAAGCTAAAAGGACAATTCACTGTTACACTTAGGGTCCAAAGTTCTTAGTTAAAAGTAGGATAGGTTGGCAGACCTGCCTAAACAAAGGCAAGTTGTAGTGGAAGACAAGTTTGCCAAGTTGTATCTTCTATTCTTCTTTGAAAATCCAGCTAGACTCGCAAACACTAATTTTAGTTAATGCTTTGTATATATAAACCATATGAATGCTAATTGAAACAAGAGCAAGGAAAGCAACTTGAAAGGGAGCTAACGGAGCGACTAGACATGACCAACTCTTCCTCGTCGTTTCTCTTGTTTCGTGACAGCCCAACCAGTTTCTTTACCACCAGAGATGGATGGTTGGGAGCCTGACAACAGGTGCTGGAAGACCCTCACTTCATGTCAAAGTCGTGCTTGTGCAATATCATCATTCAATATAAGTAAAAAGCTAAACTTTACTTCTTAAAGAAGTAGCCAAACGACAATATATAAGTTCAATTAATACTTGTCGAGTACCTTCCGCTACAACCAAAGGAAAGCATGTCAATGCTTGTGTAAGAGAGAAAGAAATAGTTCTTTTTAAATGAAAAGAAAGGCTATGAAGAAATTGGTTTTAAAAACCTTCCTAGTTGTAAAAACCAGCAGCGGGTTGTCAAAGAACCTTCCGGTTTTATTAGTTAATCTGAAACTCTATGGTTTTACAGAGAGAGAGAGAGAGAGAGAGAGAGAGAGAGAGAGAGAGAGAGAGAGAGAGAGAGAGAGAGTTTGGAACATTCACTCTTCCGATGCTGACAACTGACCTGGCTGGCCAACAAAAACTATTTGGGCTTCTTTGTAGAGAGCCGATCCAGAAATAAGAAAGACTAAGATAGAGGGAGGTTGACTGACTATCTCCCTCTTTCTTTCAAAGAGTAAAAAGTTAACTGATCAAGGGGTTCTTGACACCAAAGGCACTAGATGGAAGGCACATGTTTTGACACCATGCAACGTCGAAATAGGGAGTTAACAAGTCGTGCAACTCGCCAAAAGAAGTTTTCCTTGTTTGTTGGATAGGCTTACTCTCTTTCCACTTTTCCTTATGTAATGTACTACTTGAAGAATTTACACAAGATCCTTCTCGCTAAAGGAGTTGACAATGCTGATCCTGAATAAGATGGTTGTGGAGTCAAGGCATGGTGCAGTCGACTTACTCTCCTTTTCCTTTTTTATTCCAATACAATACATCCTTGTCAAAAAGAGCTCACTGGTCCTTCAAGACCTTTTTTATTCCAATACAATATATCCTTGTCAAAAAGGGAAGGGGGCTAATGAGAGCTCACTGGTCCTTCAAGATCGCTTCAAATGAACCGATTGAATGTGTAAAAAGAAGGGTAAACTTCAATACAACAAATTTAAAAAGCTTTTGAGAGATCAAAGTTGATGCCTTTTGATCCAAAATTTGTTGGTAATTAATTGAAGCCCCGAGAGTGGCACTTTAAACAATTCTTTTTGGTTTTGTGTGGACTTAAAATTTTGCTTGTAAAAATATACGCGAGCATGCCAACAAGTTTACCCAAACTTTCAAAGAGATTTATCTAACTATTCTACGATTTGTAGAAAAGTAGGTTCTTGTCGACGTAAGCCTCCTTGAGCTGGCGCTTAAGGGTCAACCTAAACGCTTAGGAGTGATTTTAGAATCTGGAGTTTTTCAAAAATGGTTTCGATTCGAAACAACCTTTTCTAAAATGATGTTGATTTCACTTGGCCAAACCAGGTTCAGTTATATGAAAACAGAATTAGTTCTGTTTTACACCATAAAAGTTTTATATTTTCTAGAGGCTCTTATTGGGGTCCAACAATCACAAAAATTTTACTTGAGTGAGCACTAGGTGTGAGGTTTAATTAAAAAAAAAAAAATATTTTTTGCGTCCTTAGATGATCAAATAAATATCTGAGAAACCTTTTAACCAATGCTATTATGAAATTTTGGACAATATCTATGACTGAAATTTAGGGATCAGTAAAACACTTATCTTTGTATGTAGGTTTATGATTTTCATGAAACTTATCAATTTGAAAAGATATAGATGTTATCTTTTAGATGGCAACCTTCCTCAGGGATTTGGGTATCTACCGACCAAGTTATATGGATTTTAGATAAAGTACTTTTGGACCTATGAATATATAATCAAAGTGGATAACATATTCTTCTCCTCTTTTCTTTTTTTCTTTGAAATAATTTTCCATGACATGTTTCTCTATTTAATTATGTATTTCTTTTATGTTTTTTAGATTTTTTGGATCTAAGCTATATGGTAATTTGTGACATTAAAAAGTAAACAATTTAAATACCTTTAGGATTAAGGATCAAACATTTCCTCACCTTTGGGGTGAAATAGGATGGTTATAATGTCAAAAGCCATGGAAATTATAGAAACTAGAACGCGTGAAAAATATGATTCATAATTTTAAAGGTGAAATATCAACAAGCTTAATCTTTAGGTTTGCAAACTAGCTATGACTTTGGAAGAGTGGCTTTGTTTATGACCATGAGAGCAAATGCTTAGTGGTGATGAGAGAGTTTGGGATGAGTCTATTAAACATAAATCTTTTCATTATCGCACAAGAATGGGGTAAATTCAGGTAATTACTAAGAATAACATGACCATATTGAGGTAGTTAATTTTCTCTCAAATGATGTGCCGCCTTCTCCAATTTAGATGTAGATGATGATCTTAAGATAAATAGCTCCTCTATATGCAAGGCCAACTTACCCCCAAAAGGGCTAAGTAGAATCACACAAAAACAATTGAGAAGTATAAACAATGAAATTATGACCAAAGGGATTAACAACTTTGTCAATACAATAAATAACCTTCTAAAAACCAAAATCTTGCTATTGGTTATAGTTATAAATAAAACTTACAATCATGATAATAGTAGAGACAAGGGGGATCTATAACTATTTAAGATATGGAAGGCCATGGCCTCTACATGCCCCCTTGCACTTTCCTAATTTAATAAGTTGATTACTTTAGGGTGAATAAATTTAATTCATATGCATGAGTTTTTAAATATCCTCACATACCTTGCGAAAGCATAGGTAGAACCTTTGGTGGTACATTATAGAGCTTATTCTCCAAAAGAACACAAAGATAGACACATTTACAAACACATAATATAAGATGGTATATGCAAATGAGCTTATATGTAAACTCAACCTTGCTCATCTATATTCGCCTTCTTATTCAGAGCTAGGTCTACTTGAATCTCGTTTCTATTTGCCTAAATGGGCACGGTCGACTTCCGCTAGCTGATCCCCCAATCTTTTCGTGAGAAAGCAAGTGAACATTTCAATCTCCGATTAGGCACCAAGGGAGAGTCTGAGTCTGGGTGGCTCCAGCCAACACTTCTTGCGCTGTGTTGCTTGAGGGTCGGCATAAATTGCTGACAACATGATAGTTTTGCTTTTTCTGCTTGGTTTTTGCCTGCCCTTCTGCATTCACCTTCTTGATTGGGAACCATGTATGCTTGAATCCCCTTCTTAATTTGGGGTTCCCTCTTTTGCTTGATTTTTGTATTCGCCTTCTGTGAAATTGTCTTTTGTATTCACCTTCTTGATTCAAAACTAGGTATGCTTGAATCCTCTCGCCAAAATCATGGGTTATGAACTTGTCCTTCTGCATTCACCTTCTTGATTCAGAACTAGGTATGGTTGAATCCCCTTCTTTATTTAGGGGTTTCCTCTTTTTGCTTGATTTCCACCACGAAATATGAAGTTGAACTTTCCTCGTTGTTTTCCTCTCTTTACATGATTTACAACATGAAATATGTTTAGTGGGAGCCAGGTCTATGTGAATCATTGTAAACACCCCAAAATCCCATGATTTTCCCAAAACACCAGGTTTTGCGAAAGTAGCCCCAAAGGGCTATTTTGAGTCTGGAAAGCCTGGAGCCTTTCAGGCAACCCTATACATATGTTTAAATCATATGTGTTTTAAAACCTTTAAAAAGATATTTTGAAACCCCGCAAAGCGACTTGGCCTGATGAAAGCAGCACCAGAAAAGCGAAAGAGAGCCCGGAACCGGAGCATATGTTGAGCCCGGCACTTTAACTCTCGTATCAAGATTCATCCCCAAAATCTCGGACATCCAAGCCCCTGTTATCAACAAAATTATCAAAACGATCTCCGGAAGGTGAGAAGAGGAGTAGACGACAATGTTGGCGAAGACCCAACGCAAGACGGAGTACTGATGCTGTTAGGCCCCGCTTGTAATAATGGAGCGTTATCTCCCCCCGCTTGTAATAATGTGGTTTGGCACAACCACACACACGTGCACTTGAGCCTATTCCGCTCTTAGCTGCACACAATTTTGACACACACATGGGCCTAATCAGTCCTTAAGATATAGCTATACTTATGTATATTTAAGTTGCGTGGGTTTTCATTAAGTTGTGTGTGTTGTCTTTCAATTTTCACACTCACACACATTGAGCTTTCGCTCTTATTCCCAAGACCCTAGTAAGGGCCGTATTGCAATTTCCCTTGGGCGTTTTAATTCAAGTTGTGTGCGTAGTATTTCAATTCTACACTCACACACACATTGAGCTTTCGCTCTTACTCCTAAGACCTTAGTAAAGGCCTATTGCAATTTCGTTTTGGGGTGTTTAAATTCATGTTGTGTGCGTAGTATTTCAATTCTACACTCACACACATTGAGCTTTCGCTCTTACTCCCAAGACCTTAGTCAAGGCCTATTGCAATTATATTTGGGTTTCATTTAAGTTGTGTGCGTAGTATTTCAATTCTACACTCACACACATTGAGCTTTCGCTCTTACTCCGAAGACCTTAGTCAAGGCCATATTGCAATTATATTTGGGTTTCATTACAAGTCGTGTGAGTTGTCTTTCAATATACACACAACACCCACGCACACGTTGGCGACCTTCGGGCCCATATATATTATAAGTATTTCCCTTCGGCTATGTCTTTAAGATTTGGGTTTTAAAGGTTCAGCAGTGTGCTTAGTCTTTACATATATACACGACACACACTTGCATAATTGAGCCTTTCCGCTCTTAAGATATAGCCATATTTCCCTTTTGTAATTTACATTAAGTCATTTCCCTTCCGCATTGTCTTTCAATTCGAGTTTTCTCTTTGGACTTGCGTGAGTTTGCATTGCATATACGCCATACCACGAGTTAGGACGCATATTGCATCAAAGCAAACCCCACACTCCCACTCAAAAATCGCCCAACTTAGGTCACTTACGCACACACCTAGTTGGCCATAAAAAGATAAAAAGAAAGACATAGGCACGTGCAAATCCCACGTGTAATAAAATCTAAAATCGTACATACAAAGCCCCAAACACTTAGGGTATTTTTCTAAGAGGTTTACATTCTAAAAGACTTTGCCAAGCGTATAGACTGACCCTTGCGCATCGGTGCAAGAAGGTCTGCGATGAAAAGAGCTCACTTACTCACAGTCGCCCCGATAGAAGTCAGATTTTAAAAACTTTCTTCGCTAGCTTAAGCAAGCTAGCTGGCACGCCCTTTTGCTAAAATATGACTTAGACACACCAAAAGGTTCACTTCAGGCCTAAGAACCAGAAGTGAGGATTTTTCGTGTCTACAGGTTTGGCACGCTCGGTGGTTCTCGGGCCTTGTGCAGAGTCAGTTCATGTAGAGAAACCTCATGAAATTTTTTTTCTAAAGTGTTTTAAACTTTGCTTGTTTGCATTTTCATACTTAGGATTTGTTTTGAAAAGCACATTGAATCATGTCGAGTCCAGGCTCCTAAGAGGTATCTAGCCGTGGCTCCTGCGCATCAAGTTCTCAATCTCGAAAGTTTTGGAAAAAGCAAGAGATTGAAGACTTGAGAAGGGACTTCGAGGCCAAAATCGCCGCTCTTAGCCAAGAGGCTGAAGCAGGTGATTCATGTTCATCTAATTGCGAACCAAAGGCCAAGAAGAAATTTGAAAAACCTCGCAAACACATGGAGACTTCCGCGATGGAAGGTAACCAATACCACGAGTCCTTCACACACAAGGACCGTAAAGCCCTACAACAGCTGCTGAGAGGGCAAAATAAAGAGAAAAGAAGGTACACCCTATCTGATTTCCTACCTGTGGACTATGAAACAGACAGTGACGATGAAATACCGAACTTCCATCGGTATGATGGCATGGGAGACCCTAGGTCTCACTTGCAGCTTTTCTCTCGTCGAGCCATAAGAAAAAGGACTCGATGAAATGGGTGTATTGGTTCCCTCTGTCCCTCAAGGGCACAGCTGCCAAATGGCTGGCTTTCTACGATCTTAGCCAGTTCACTACTTTTGAAGAGTTAGTGAACTGCTTTATGCAGAGATTCTCGCATAACGTAGAAGTCACGCCGACTTTAAACACCTTGAGGGATACAAAACAAGGTGTGAACGAGGACATACATACGTTCATCGTTCGTTGGAGGTCTCTCTTTGGTCAAGTGCGAGAGCCCATATTAGAAGGATGTGCAGTAATGCTCATCCTCGATAATTTTAGAAACGAGCTGAAAACCCTTCTCTCGCTTCATGAAATCTCTACTTTTCATAAGTTAATAAAGAAAGCATCCCTTTTCGAAACAAACTTGAAAAAAGGGGTGTACGACCACTTATGGAAAGGAAATCCAACTGCAAAAACTCGCTTGGAGAATCCCATCAACTATGGGCCATCCACCGCGGACAAAGGGGCAAAACCCCATAAAATCGCCAATGTCCGGGTGGATCCGAGCCCGACAAGTGTTTCAAAAGCTTTTGAAAAAGTTGAAAATAAAAAGGAGAGGAGTTTTCAAAAGCCCTTCGAAAGACGGGAGTATACTCCGCGTGGGCAACCTGTGACGGAGGTCCTAGACCTCCTACTTGCCCAAGGCATGATCGAACTCCCCGAGATTCCCGAGGGAGTCACTTCGAAGGGAGGGTTTTTAAACAAGTATTGCAAGTATCATCGGCTCAAAGGCCATGATACAAGGCGGTGCTTCTCTCTCCTTAATAAAATTGAGAACTTGATAGCAGAAGGCCGGCTCTAGGTCGCTGAAGAACCTGAGCCTGTCCAAGCTATCTTCAAAGAACCCTTCCCCAAACACGTAAGTACCAGTAGGAAGGAAAAAGAGGTATGTGCTATTTCGATTACAAAGAATCTAGCGCATGCATGTGAGTCTGGTTCACCTACTTGTACGTCTACTCTCATATTGTATAAGAAACCCACCCAAGTAGTCATCCGGGGACCACCAAGAGTTCTGTCCCCGGTCAAACCAGTGTTAACCATTCAAGGTGCTCATAATCTCTCGATTAGAGCCATGATTAGTACGAAACCTAGGTTGATCGTGGGGGAGGTGACAAGATCCGAGAGGATCTACCAACCCCCACATCTACAAAGTGCTAAAAAGGTGGTCAGTGTGCCTGGCCCCTCAAAAGCATGTATTCCTAGAGTTCCGTAAAAAACGGACAAAGAAAATGTTGTTTTAAAGGTGTATGATTTCGAAAACCATCTTTCAAAGATTCCTATCAATATGTCCATCCTAGAGCTAATACAAACTTCGCCTAGGCATAAACTAGTGTTAGAGAAAATTCTAGAAAGAGCAAGGGTTAGTTCGAACATTACCCCTGAATCTTTGTCCAAACATGTGGCCTCTATAGGAGCGAAAACGCCCATCGTATTCTCGGAAGATGATGTAGATAGACCCTACGAAGCTCATAACCAGGCCTTGCATATCGAGGTGATTCTAAATAACCACTCTCTCGATAGGTGCCTTGTCGATGGGGGAGGAGGGCTCAACATCCTTCCACTTCATGTGGCGAATCAAATCGGAGTCACCTTGACATTCGTTCATCCTAGTCCCATTGTTATCACTGGATACGATGGGAATGCATCTAGACCCATAGGATCTATCGAACTCCCCATGAAAACAGCAAGGATAGCACACACGGGGGTGTTCTATGTCTTGGACATCCACCCCCATTATAACCTGTTGTTGGGAAGGCCCTAGATACACAGCTTGTGCGCTGTGCCATCTACCTTCCATAGGTGTGTGAAGATCCCTTTCAGGGACCAAGTCGTTGTGATCCTAGGTGAGAGTCACCCTCAACTTCAGGGGGTCATAAACTCCCCCTGCTTGTCAAGCTCCCAGACCCATGAGGTAAAACTGGGGCAAACCATGCTTGAGCCACAAAGGCTCATGTTAAACAACCCTAGGAAGGTCGTGTATGTGAAGGGGCTGCCTAAGGCTGGCCCCCTTAAGGTTCTGACCCTTCTAGGAAGACCCAAACATCCCTTATTTCCAAAACCCCTGGACAAGAAGCCCTATGTACACGACATAGACGACAACAAGTTCGAGAACCATGATTTGTATTCAAATTTCTCTAAAAACAAAAAATCATGGAACATGCTGTTGAATATGGGCTATGTTCCTTATAAGAGTCTAGGGGCACAAAACCAGGGTCTCCTAGAATCCATACTTCTTAGGGACAATCCAAGCCGATATGGGATCGGCTATACTCCCAAAATACCACCAGAGCCACCCCCTATGACCACCTGGGTCAAGGGTGCCCTGGAGCTTACCCTAGAAGAAACCTACGATTTGGACCTCTTATTTCGAGTCTAACCCGTAGTGTTTTCCTTTTGTAGGTATGATGGAAGATCTCTTTTACAAAAATACAAAAACATGTGGAAAACTCAAAATCAAAAAAATGGAAAAATTGTAAAAACCAAAAATATTGGAAAATCAAAAACTCGAAAATAGAGTAGTTTGTATAGTTCCCAAAGTTCTTGTTTTGCAAAAACACAAAAAAATTGAAAATTTACAAAATACCAAAAACATTTTGTACATAGCTGCTCCTGGTAAGACTTTGGAAAAAGAAAAGGATTTCGAAAGAAACGTTGTCTGCATAACCAGACCAAACATTTCGAAATCAATAGAAATTCCAAGTGTAAAACCAGGTCTTTTGAAAATTCACGCATCAAATTCCCTCGGATCTATAACCCACGAGAATTATCAAAGCCCAGAAGTGGATCCCCTTGAGGAAGATCCCACTTCTGAGCTCCCTGAATTTCATAAAATTCTCGATTTTGAAAGACCTTCCAATTCAATAGGAGGAGATTTCATAGAGGTGAACCTAGGGAGTGATTCCAATCCCAAACTCATTAAGATAGGCACATGTTTGCATGAGCATGAAAGATCATCACTCATTGCATTTCTATGAACCTACTTAGATGTGTTTGCATGGACGTATGAAGACATGCCGGGCATAAACCCCAGCATTATGGAACATCGTCCTCCCTTAGATGCGGATGTAAAACCCATAAAGCAGAAGCTTAGGAAAATACATCCGAATGTACACGCATAGGTCAAAGAGGGTTTAGAAGATCTGTTAAAAACCGGATTTACAAAAACCCATTACGTATTCTGATTGGTTATCAAACATTGTTGTTGTTCAAAAAACCAATGAGAAAATTCGAATATGCATCGATTTCAGAAACCAGAATAAAGCCACTCCAAAGGATAATTATCCTTTACCAAATATAGATTTGATAGTCGATAGTGCTACAAATCACGAGATGTTTTCATTTATGGATGGCTATTCAGGGTATAATCAAATTAACGAGATTAGGGTAAGACCGCCTTCACAACTCCATGGGGCATGTACTGCTATACAGTCATGCCCTTTGGTTTGAAAAATGCCGGTGCAACATACCAGAGAGCCATGACCACGATCTTCCATGATCAGATTCATGAGCTCATAGAAGTGTATTTAGATGATCTCTTGGCAAAATCCAAAACCCGATGCACTAATATTGAATGTTTGCAAAAGATTTTCGAAAGGCTTAGACTTTACAAAGTAAAGCCAAACCCTCAAAAATATGTATTCGGGGTAGAGTCCGGAAAGCTTCTAGGCTTTATGGTGAGCCAAAGGGGTATAGAAGTCGACCCCTCTAAGTGTCGAGCCATCATAGACATGGCTCCACCCTCCAATCTCACACAGATTCGTAGCCTCCAAGGTCGATTACAATCCATTCGCTGGTTTATATCAAACCTGGAGACTAAATGCGAACCCTTCAACAAATTATTGAGGAAGGGCACAAAATTTTCATGGGATGACGACTGCCAAAAGTCCTTCGAAAGACTAAAGGCATACTTGGTTAATCCCCTGTTTTGAATCCTCCAAAGCAAGAAAAACCTCTTTTGCTTTAAATTTCCGTGCATGCGAATGCTTTGGGAGCCCTACTAGCTCAATACGAGGATGACACCCATAAGGAGTATGCCATCTATTATATTTCGAAAACTCTCTTGGCTTACGAAAGGAATTACCAAGCCATGGAGAAGACGTGCTTGGCCCTAGTTTGGGCCTGCCAGAAATTTAGACACTATTTCCTAGATCATGAGATCTGGATAGTGTCCAAGCTTGATCCAATCAAGCACTTGTTTGAAAAACCCATTCTCACGGGTAGATTGGGCTAATGACAACTCCTTCTAATGGAGTATGACCTGAAATACCACTATCAGATCTCCGTTAAGGGGCAAGCCCTAGCTGACTTCGTGGCTGAGTTCCACGCATATCCCACACTTGATGAAATGCCTGATGAAGGCATATTGCAAAACCATTTTCAAATCCACATTTTGGCAAACTCTTTCGAAAACCAAGTGTGGAAAATGCACTTCGATGGGGCACGAAACCAACAAGGGGCTGGTGTTGGGGTCATCCTCATATTCCTTGAAAAAGGCGAGATTCCCATAGCAATCCGCCTAGATTTCGAATGTTCCAACAACATAGCTAAGTCTGAAGCACTCATACAAGACTTAAGGGTTTCAAAAACTCTAGGGGCATCATGCATCGAGGTCTTTGGAGATTCGCTCCTTGTTATAAACCAAGTTTTGAAAATTTGGCAAGTGCGAAATGAAAAACTTCTTCCATATCACGAGTTGGCCACTTGATTGGTTGAGTCATTCCAACCGTGTAGACTCACACACGTAGGAAGAGAGGATAATGGCATTGCCGACGCCCTCTCCTCCTTGGGTTCAGCCCTAAAGGTCGATCCCATTTCAGGGACCCGATCTTTAGAGATATGACATGCACCCAACCCATCCACACAGATTTGGATATTTGCCAAAATAATCCAGATTCTGTTGAAAAACCTTGGTTTTATGACATCAAATGTTTTCTAAAAAATTGGAGATTTGCCGAGGATGCCACATCCAAAGATAAGGCATTCATCCGTAAAATTTCTACCCGATACGCTATTCTGGGTGGGGTTTTGTATAAGAAAAGTTTTACCGGCATCCTACTAAGATGTGTCGATTTAGAGGAGGCTAGGACTATTATGCATGAGTTTCACGATGTAGAATGTGGAGGTCATGTTAATACCAACATGATGGCAATGAAAATATTTAGAGCGGGCTATTTTTTGTCCACCCTGAAAAAGGATTGCCACGATCATGTTAGGAAGTGTCATCCATGTCAAGTGCATGGGCATGCCATTCATATCCCCTCATCTTCATTGCATTCCGTGGTCAGCCCCTGACCATTTACCATGTGGGCGTTCGATATCGTAGGCCCGATCTTTCCAAAGGCATTGAATGGGCATAGATTCATCTTAGCAGCCACTGAATATTTCTCCAAGTGGGTGGAAGCCATCTCCCTGACCAACGTACAGGGGCAACATGTAGTGGCTTTCATTAGGAGGAATATCTTAGCTCAATTTGGGGTTCCACGAGACCTTGTGTCAGATAATGGCACTCCATTCAAAAACGAGTGGATGGTTAAGTTGTGCAACACTTATGGCATAACTCACCACTTCTCCTCGCCCTACTACCCTCAAGGCAACGGCCAAGCCGAAGCCACAAATAAGACTCTCATTAGTATATTTGAGAAGACTTTAGAGAAGGATAGGACGTGGCACGAGAAGCTGGATGAAGCCTTATGGGCTTATAGAGACGCTAATGAGACTCCCACAAATAAGACTCCCACGAATGCCACACCATTCGAATTGGTCTATGGTACAAAGGCCATTCTTCCCATTCATACACAATTGCATTCATTCCATACATCCATTGCACTCGACCTCCCCCTAGAGACGCTTCAGCATGCTAGGATGGCCGAACTAGATTTGCTAGATGAGAGGCGACTCTTTGCTATGGATCTTGCTCATGCATACCGGCAAAGGATAGCCCGACACTATGACAAACACATGAGACCACGCCACTTTGAAGTGGGAGATCTGGTTTTGAAAATCATCCACTATCGTGGCCCACATCTACTTGGAAAGTGGCGTTCCAAGTGGGATGGACCCTATGTTGTGCGTGCAACCACCACGAACAACTCATATTGGTTGATCGATGTAGAAGGGAGGAATTTAGTAGATCCTTTCAACATTCAATACTTAAAGAAGTATTATGTGTAGGATTTGGATTAAATCCCCATTTTCGAAAACCCTTAGGGATAGCTGCTTTGAAACTTCGAAAGTAAAGTTTATAGGCGAATCATGTGACCCTGAGTGAGAGAATTCACACTTGTGAAAGAGTGGAGTTTTCCAAACACGTAGTTACATTTCAAAATCCTTCTTCTTACAAAGAAAGGCCTAGTTCAATATAGCAAGATACTTGCAAGTAGTATGTGCTATTTCAAAATAAGTTGATCTGGAATGGATCGAGTGTGACCTTGGGATAAGTCCTCCCCTCTTCTCTTCTCCTTCCAAAAGGAAAACGTGGCCAAAATAAAGGGAATTCCCCATCAAAAATCTCTTTCCCAAAGAAAGAAACCAGAATTTAAAAGAAAAAAATCGATTTTCTTATGAAAGAGAGGGATTAAAGAAAAAATACTCCCAAAGGGAGACCCTCTATGGAAAAAGGAAAAAAGGCCAAAAAGCTCAAAAAGAGCAATTCTTCACCTTCTATGCCTTAAACCACGAGAGACTTTAGAAGGGACCGTGGTATCTCTTTCCCATCCCTGACTTATCCCAAGTAAGACATGGTTCATTTCGAGGAATCCTAAAGTAAAAATAGGATTTACTTACTTGAATTTCATTTTGTTTGAGAATTCGACGTTTCGAGTAAGACGTAGGAATCTTGAAGGGTAGCTTGTTTTCTTATAAAACCTCTGCTAGATTAGCGAGTGTCAAGACTCAAGTAAAGGCAAATACGAAGAGCTCGAGATCCTTAGGATTGAGGCTCAAAGCAGTTTTTCCTTTTGTAAATAGATTTTGAAAAATCGAACATCGAACAGCATAGGGTCTGCTCACTTGGAGCAGCAGGCCTTTGTAAGTCTCAAGAGTTCGACAATGTATCTGGTCTCTAGGAGGTCGCCCTACTTGGCGTCTCATCCATGTCATACTTATTCATATCCACGCATGGACACCTGCATAACATGATCACATTTAGGACCAGATTCCATAGAAATATCCCTTTGGCGTGATATCACCTCCTACCAGGGTTTAAAAGAGAGATTTTGCTAAAAATTGGGACGATCCCATATTTTCGTGGATAGATCTAGGGAGACATCGAAAGGGGTGTTGTCGTCTTTGCCATTATCCAAATCAATTTGGATAATGCCAAAGAGGGGCATCTGTAAACACCCCAAAATCCCACGATTTTCCCAAAACACTTGGTTTTGCGAAAGCAGCCCCAAAGGGCTATTTTGAGTCTGGAAACCCAAGAGTCTTCCAGGCAACCCTGTACATATGTTTAAATCATTTGTGTTTTAAAATATGTGTTATATAGTTTTAAAACCTTTAAAAAGGTATTTTGAAACCCCGCAAAGCGACTTGGCCTGATGAAAGCAGGACCAGAAAAGCGAAAGAGAGCCCAGAACTGGAGCATATGTTGAGCCCAGCACTTTAACTCTCGTATCAAGATTCATCCCCAAAATCTCGAACATCCAAGCCCCTGTTATGAACAAAATTATCAAAACGATCTCCGAAAGGTGAGAAGAGGAGCAGACGACAATGTTGGCGATGACCCAACGCAAGATGGAGTACTGATGCTGTCAGGCCCCGCACAAACCGTCCGTTTCGAAAATACCATGAAGGAGTCAAAAAATCAGATTTGGATTGGATCTAGACCATATATATCCAAATCCAGATCCAAACATGCATATGGATTTGGATTTGGATTTGGATCCAAAGATCCAATCCAATATCAACATCCATGGCCCACATCACCTTCTCATAAATGGAGGTGGGGCTCACAAGAAATTCACGTGAAAAGCTTGGGTATGAGAGAGAATGGGGGATAAAATATGAGTGAGAAATATGGTGGGCTTGACTTTTGTGTCAAGTTTTGGGTTAATCATGTGGGTTTAGCCTAAGAGTGTGGGATTAAGCTTGTATGCACCTACACCTAACCTAGGGGTGCACCAAAATGCTGCAACTAGGTCCATGGGTCAAGGCCAAGGGGATGCTTCTAAACCTAACCCTAGGCTAAGCCACCTTACCTAGCCATTCCCCCCTAAACCCGACCTAATCCTAGCCACCCTCACCCAAAACCACTAAACCGTACCTAGCCGACCTCACCTAGCCCACCCCACCTGACTAGACCACCTAGACCCTAACCAAACTAAGCCTAATCCCCCTAATCTCACTCTAATCCTAGCCTAATCACCTAACCCACTTCCTTAATCCTCCCTTAATCCTAGCCTAATTACCTAACCCACTTTCTTAATCTTTCCCTAATCCTAGCCTAATCCCCTTAACCTCACCCTAATCCTGGCCTAAACACCTAACCCACTTCATTAAACCTCACCCTAAACCTAATCCATCTAACTAAGCCCTAAACCACTAAACCAACCCACCTAAATACCTAGCACACCATATCCCCAAACCACCCAAAACAAATATCTGGCCCACCAAAATATCTAGCACACCATACCCCCAAACCACCACCCCCAACCCAGCCCACCAACCGACCTCCCCTATCCCAGCCAACCAACCCCATCTAGCCTATAAAAACCCCTCCCATTCATGCGGGTTCCAACCTCTTGGCTCCTGAAAAAGCTGGCCCCCCTTGGTCCCCTCTCTTCTCCACTTGGACCTCGCTAGCACCTCACTCTTGGGACCCGACCAACACCACTCCACTCCACTCCACTCCACTTCAGCAGCATCACTCTCCATCTTCCCCACTTCAGTCGGCGCCACCTCCACCATTTGGCCAGCTTCCTCAACGCCTGCCACCACCACCATTTGGCCACCACCTGCACCACCTACCCCTCTTCCCTTAGCTAGCAGCCTTACCTCTCCCTAAGACCTACCCCAAGCCTTAGTGACACACCCTAGTTCAACCTACCTCCCCTAAACACTTCAATCTCAGCCAAGACACCAACCCTTACACTCGGCCAGGACCTGCACCTTCATCATTCGGCCAGCACATCCACCTGCCGCAGCCACCCATCCAAGGAGCTCCCTTTGCTGCTCAAGGCGACTCATCAAGCCAAGTCCAAGCAAGTCACACCCGGACCAGCTATACGTAAGTGCCTAACTCAGTCCTTGTTATAAACTTGCTTATGCTTAATTAAATTTGATACGGGGTTGTAATAATGGAGCGTTGTCTCCCCTCGCTTGTAATAATGTGGTTTGGCACACCCACACACACGTGCACTTGAGCCTATTCCGCTCTTAGCTGCACACGATTTTGACACACACATGGGCCTAATCAGTCCTTAAGATATAGCTATACTTATATATATTTAAGTTGCGTGGGTTTTCATTAAGTTGTGTGTGTTGTCTTTCAATTTTCACACTCACACACATTGAGCTTTCGCTCTTATTCCCAAGACCCTAGTAAGGGCCGTATTGCAATTTCCCTTGGGCGTTTTAATTCAAGTTGTGTGCGTAGTATTTCAATTCTACACTCACACACACATTGAGCTTTCGCTCTTACTCCTAAGACCTTAGTAAAGGCCTATTGCAATTTCGTTTTGGGGTGTTTAAATTCATGTCGTGTGCGTAGTATTTCAATTCTACACTCACACACATTGAGCTTTCGCTCTTACTCCCAAGACCTTAGTCAAGGCCTATTGCAATTATATTTGGGTTTCATTTAAGTTGTGTGCGTAGTATTTCAATTCTACACACACACATTGAGCTTTTGCTCTTACTCCCAAGACCTTAGTCAAGGCCATATTGCAATTATATTTGGGTTTCATTACAAGTCGTGTGAGTTGTCTTTCAATATACACACAACACCCACGCACACGTTGGCGACCTTCGGGCCCATATATATTATAAGTATTTTCCTTCGGCTATGTCTTTAAGATTTAGGTTTTAAAGGTTGAGGAGTGTGCTTAGTCTTTACATATATACACGACACACACTTGCACAATTGAGCCTTTCCGCTCTTAAGATATAGCCATATTTTCCTTTTGCAATTTACATTTAGTCATTTCCCTTCTGCATTGTCTTTCAATTCGGGTTTTCCCTTTGGAGTTGCGTGAGTTTGCATTGCATATACGCCATACCACGAGTTAGGATGCATATTGCATCAAAGCAAACCCCACACTCCCGCTAAAAAATTGCCCAACTTAGGTCACTTACGCACACACCTAGTTGGCCATAAAAAGATAAAAAGAAAGACATAGGCACGTGCAAATCCCACGTGTAATAAAATCTAAAATCGTACATACAAAGCCCCAAACACTTAGGGTATTTTTCTAAGAGATTTACATTCTAAAAGACTTTGCCAAGCGTACAGAATGACCCTTGCGCATCGGTGCAAGAAGGTCTGCGACGAAAAGAGCTCACTTGCTCACAGTCGCCCCGATAGAAGTCAGATTTTAAAAACTTTCTTCGCTAGCTTAAGCAAGCTAGCTGGCACGCCCTTTTGCTAAAATACGACTTAGACACACGAAAAGGTTCACTTCAGGCCTAAGAACCAGAAGTGAGGATTTTCCGTGTCTACAATCATGCTTATGTATTTATGGTTTCCCTCTTTTTGCTTGATTCCTGCTATGAACCACGAAGTTGAGCTTGTCCCGACTGTTTGCCTCTTTTTCGTATGATTTATAACATGAAACATGTTCAGTGGGAGAATGATTTGTGTGAATCATACTTGTTTTTTATGGTTTTCCTCTTTTTGCTTGATTTCCATCATGGACCGTGAGCTCTTATACTTGATTCTATGAAGGAAAGCCTCTACGGGAAGCATGTATGCTTAAATCATGCTTTTTTATTTAGAGTTTCCCTCTTGTTCCATGATTTTTGCCATGAACCATATTCTTTCTACTTGACTATATGAAAGAAAGCCTCAGGCAGAACCATGTCCATATTGTTGCTTAAATCATGTTTAGTTTAATCATGCTTTTTGAAGTCATGTTTTAGAACTTCTAGCTCCATTGAAAACATACTAAAACATTTTGCTTGTAATGATCTTCATTTTTTGGTTGAAAGTATACTTAGATTTCCTATTTTGAACATAAACATCATGTGCTGGCAAGTTGTGAATAAAATTTGAGCATTTGACTTGTTAAGTATTACCATTTCACGGAAATCTAAAGTTCAGTTTTATGTAAATGCCTTTCTTTTTGGGTATCATGTCCATCTCACCAGCATAGTTCATGAAGGCTTTGGTATTGTGAATATAATTTTACTCGTTTCCCCAACTTCTATTTTGATGTTAAATTTAAATGTTGGAAGAAAGAATGCGTGACTTTCAATTATATTATAATCAATTATACTGACCTTCAATTATATTATCAATTTCAGTGTATTGGAAGAAAAACATATTCTTTCGAGGAGTTCCAAGAATATATAATTCATGGGAAGAGTATCAAATTTAAGTTATTAGATACCATGGTGCAATCTATTGTGCATTTGAGAGAGAAGAAGACGCGCAAACAACTTATATAAGGCTTGTTGAGGAAGGTTGGTGGTGATACACAATATGTCCTAGGAATATATAAAAGTTTGTTCATGGCCTTTTCTTCTTTTACTAATTAAGCATTTGTATAATTCTGAAAATATTGAATCTCATCTGAAATGGGATGTCATAAACTGATTGTCTATGCAAATGCAGGTAGGGAAGCTAATGATGATATAAATTCTTGTCAGTATTCAAGACTCTTATTGAAGTCTTACTGTATGTCAATGACCTTTTGATGCTTATTATGATCATTCGATATTTTCTTACCTATTTGTTAGGAGTTGAGACATGTAAGATATAATATATGAGGTTATCAGTTTAATATATGATATAGTTAGGTTCATACCACCATTTGATATTAGTTGAAAATTTTCTTGAGAGAAATATTTCAACTAGCATATGCAGGTTCGATTGAGTTGGCTCTAGAAGTCACCTTCAGAGCAAGTGTAGATTTTGTAACCTTAAAACCTGTGGGGTGGGTAAGGGAGTGCTAAGGACATCTTCTAAATGTAAGGCAAGGTTGGGTCTAAGCAAGGAAGACACCATCACACTGAGCTCAAAGAAGGTGGAGTAAATGAATGGGTTGAGACTCATTTTCGTTATCTATCATCATGAGCATGATAATGTGGTATCAAAGGATCTCAGAAAGCTTGTGTTTTGCCCTAAGGTTGTCAAATCTCTTAGGGAAGTGTCATATAACAACTCATTTTCATTATCTATCATACACCTTCGTTTCTTACTTTTAACACAATCATACTTCCATTGCTCATTACATTCAAAGAAGTTACAATACTAGAATATCATGTAGATAAGTAAATCTCCTGCATTGGTTAGTAGCAAACCTTTCTAAAATCAACAAATTAATTAATAGTTTTTCTATAACATTCATTACAGCAATCAATAATATTCATTACAAGCCATCCATAACATTGCTCCAGAAGTTCTTAGAAATCAATCTAGACAAGCCACCCTAAATCAATACACATCATTGATGACATCCATTACAGTATAGACCTTGTTGTGCTACGAATGCCAAAGAACCTTGCCCAACATAAATAAAAGAGTACAATGCAACAAGAGAGCAAATGAAGCTTTTGGAAGCCAATACAAGCTTGGCATTTTTACTTTCTAGTACAAGCAATGAGAAGGCGAGAACCACTGCAAATACATATCATTGATTGGTACCCACTGCAAAAAGATACAAGCATTAAATCAATTACAAGCTCCTGAATCCCTATAAAGCAAATAAAAATCTGTATCAAATAAAAATCCCTCCAAAGCAAATAACAAATAAATAATTCATGGATGAAAAAAATAAAGGATTTGATAATATACATAAGATTGAAGGATGTATAGAATCCCTGTAAAGCAAATCACATTAGATGAACAGTTTTCCCTTCAATTTCTACAAAACCATATAAATAACTAATCCAAGAGGTGCATATCATAACACAAAGTCTCATGATCCGGTAGAAACTTCTTTGGAATATCAGTGGAAATCGTTGTTCTCCCTTTTGCTTGTAGAAGAAAGAAAGACTCATAAGTTCTTTGAATATAATAATTGAAAACTATCACATTATTAGATACGATTGAATATCCTTTGCTTTTGAACAATTCCCTTTATCATGACTTATCCCTCCACAAAATTGGCAATGCGTATACAAATACCCACAAAAGCAATATGTAGATATAATGATAGCATTAAATCTTAACCAAATAATGTGAATATACAAAAGAAACAATGGAATACCATTTTTCAGGCTTCTCATAGCAAGTATGAGCATCACGTTTTGACTGGTGGGAAATTTAACATTTTTTGCTAGACTTCTCATCACCTATTTCAGAATTAATTCTTTTGTCACTTTATTTAACACATGTATTTCTCCCTTTCCTGATCCTTTATTATGATTCCACTAGGGCCAATATCAGTGGAACCTACAATACTAATATTCCTTATCTCATCATGCTCTCCTGCTTAGAGGCCTCACCAACTTCATCTTTGTCACATGCATACGGATATTTATCTTGGAGATGGATTGTTAAACAGTTAATTTCAACCAATGCTTCTCTCTCCTTACACTTTAAGGCTACTTTGATGCATTTTTGCATTTTCAATAAAAACACGTGAGCTTTTAAAAGCATGAACTTATCAGTCTCTAATTGGGGCTTCAATGAACCATGTATGTTCATTGAATCAACCTTTGTACTTCTTGTCTACCTTTTAAGAATGTAATGGTTTGGTATCCGATAAATGCATTAATCTCTAAACATTGCCAGCATATGAGTGCATATGATAACTGCACTTTTCCACAACTTACATCAACAAGTGGATAATTCTTCAGTGCTCACTGAGTATGTTATGATACATTCTTTTTATTTTCCATCTCTCTAGATATGTATCGCATTGTATATTCTCACTTCATCATCTAGATGTACAGTCTTTGCATGAAATATGGCATTTGTTAAATTCATTTAAAATTTGTAGGAGTAAAGATGTCTCGTATATGTTCTTGGAGTGAATTATCGTAGTTACATGATTTAACCCCATCCTTCATTTGAAAGTCATATTGCTTTTTCTTGGTACCAATTTACTTTGAGCATGTCATCAAATTTCTATACAAAGAGGCTAACTAAAGTTTTCAAATTAAACCATAATGCTTTCACGGTGTTGGGTTGTACTCATACCTGCAGAAAATGTCTTCGCAGAAAAATGAGATGCCGAAGACTCACATTCTATTTGTCTTGAAAATTATCTAGATACTCTACATATAAACCACTAAGGTATTTAGGAAACTTTTGTTGGATATGCCACATATAGTACCAATGCACAATCTTTGAAAACACTTACTTAATTATTGCCTTCATGACAACCCATAGCTTTCAACCACTCTTTGAACAATCGACTCTTTCTTCTCATCTTCAAGTAAAGCACATCCAATTATGATTGATTGGATGTGGTGATTAACACCAATAAACGACACAAGTGGCATTCCATATTGATTTTTTCTATATGTTGTATCAAATGAAAACACATCTCGAAAGTAGAGGTAGTCTTCCCGAGTTGTACCATCGACTCAAAATAATTACATAATTATCTTCATCAATTTGAATGACAGTAAAAATTTGAGTCTTCTAGGGTTTTTTCTCAAAATACTCTAAAGCACTATATCAATAGATACCTACATAACTCTTTTTGTCTTTTTGAAGATGTATATACATCTTTTTTTAGTGAAAGGCACTAACTGAATGTCATCCTCAATTGCTAAAAATTTAACCATATTTGTTGCCTTAAATCCCACTCTAGAAAACTTATCGACTATCATCTGCTTGTTTGGAGAGGTGAGCCTTTTTATTGATGTAAGGAACGATTATGAACTACATCACATTAATTAACAACCCACTTCTTCATTAACAACCACTTCTTCTTCTTTGGACACAAACTATCAACATCTCTTAATAATCCTTGACTTTTTCACATTGTCATTCTCTTCCTTGTACGCTTGCTTGCAGCATATAAATGTTGCGCACACAATATCTCCCAGGCTAAAACTGCTTTTACCACACCCTGGGACACGTACTGCTATACAGTCATACCATTTGGTTTGAAAAACGCCGGTGCCATATACCAAAGAGCCATAACTACGATCTTTCACGATAAAATTCATGGGCTCTTAGAGGTGTATGTGGATGATCTCTTAGTAAAATAAAAAACCCGAGATATGCACATCGAATCGTTGCAAAAAGTTTTCGAAAGATTGAGGCTTTATAAGGTGAAACTAAACCCTCAAAAATGCGTCTTCGGAGTAGAATCCGGCAAGCTTTTAGGTTTTATGGTAAGCTAAAGGGGCATTGAAGTCGACCCCTCTAAGTGTCGAGCCATCATAGATATGCCTCCACCCTCCAATCTAACACAAATCCGAAGCCTCCAAGGTTTCAATTAGGAGGTTTATTTCAAACCTCGCTACAAGATGTGAACCTTTCAACAAACTTTTGAGAAAAGGAGTAAAATTTGTATGGGACGATGATTGCCAAAAAGCTTTCGAAAGATTAAAGGCGTATTTGGTTAATCCTCCTGTTTTAAACCCTTCAAAGCAAGGAAAACCTCTTTTACTTTATATTTCTGTGCATGCGAATGCTTTGGGTGCATTATTAGCTCAATATGAGGATGATACCCATAAAGAGTATGCCATCTACTATATTTCGAAAACTCTATTGGCTTATGAACGAAACTATCAAGCCATGGAGAAGACGTGCTTGGCCTTGGTATGGGCCTGCCAGAAATTTCGACATTACTTCCTAGATCATGAGATTTGGATAGTGTTTAGGCTTGATCTAATCAAGCATCTGTTTGAAAAACCTATCCTCACGGGTAGGCTGGGTAAATGGCAGCTCCTCTTGATAGAGTATGACCTGAAATTCCACCATCAAACCTCCATCAAGGGGCAAGCCCTAGCTGACTATGTGGCTGACTTCCCTTTAGAGGATTCATATCCCACACTTGACAAAATGCCCGATGAAGGCATCTTTCAAAACCAATTTCAAAATCATATTTTATCAAATTGTTCAAGTGAAAACTAAGTGTGGAAGCACGTGCACTTGAGCCTTTCCGCTCTTAAGCTTTGGGTATTTACTTTAGTGAAAGCTGTGTGAGTTGCAATTCAATTCGGGTTGTTACATTCAAGTCGTGTGAGTTTGTCATTTAAATTTCACACTTACATACACATTGAGCCTTTCCGCTCTTAAGCTAAAGTATATATTTCCCTTTGGGTATTTACTTTAGTGAAAGTCGTGTGAGTTGTCATTTAAATTTCACACTTACACACAAAAGCACTCGAGCATTTGCTCTCCACTCTCACGCACATTTTGAGCCTTTGTTGCTCATAGGATATAACATACTTATATATTTTAAAGTTGTGTGAGTTTACTTCATGCCGAGTTGCATTTCCCTTTGTGTGGATTTACATTAAGTCGTGTGAGTTGCTTTACATTTCGGGTATTTACCTTAAGCTGCGTGAGTTGCACTTTTAATTTTGGGTATTTACATTAAGTTGTGTGAGTTGCTTTTAATTCGAGCCTAGCTCACATCATCATCTCAAAACCCAAAAATCTTTTGTGCATTCTTGCATCCTTGCTTTCCCTTTGTTCATGCACTAATATTATAATCAAGGGGGAGACTTCGCTCCGTTAATACAACCCCGTTACGAATTGAATTGAAAGGAAAACAGTTTGAAAGACTTACACTTTTCCTAACTCGAGTTCGGGATTCAGCTAGGTAAAGTCTACCCTAGCCCCAATGTAGTTCGGCTAGATGCAGCTCTTGGTGCAGCCCACGTCCAAGGGAGATGGGCCCAAGTCAATGCCACCCAAGTGGTGCAGTCGAGGTGATGCATCCAAGGTAGGTTCAAGAGGTGCAAGATGGCTTTAAGTCAAGTTGGGTGTGCAGCCGGCCAAGGCGGTTCAAGTGAGGTTAAAGGCCTAGGTGCAACTGGGTTTGGTTTAGCAAGGGGGTGAGCTAGAGGGTTGGCTAGGTGTGGCCAACACCTAGTCAAGTTGGTTTAGATGGGGCTGGGTTTAGGTCGGTTAGGGCAGCTTTAGGTCGGTTCCAAGCAAAGGGGGTTAGGCCAGCCAAGTCACGCCAAGGTGTAGTCTTGGTTAAAACAATTTCTGTCGTGAGGTTCAAGGGATGGCTAGGTGGGTTCGGCCAGCCAAGGACTGAGCTTGGTATAGGTCGGTTAGGGCAGGTTTAAGTGGGTTTAGGGCAGGTCGGCTAGGGCAGCAAGGGCTCGGTTTTAGTGACGCTCAATCAACCTTGATTCGGCCAAGGTGGGGGTTCGGCTGGGGTAGGCCAAGAGGTGAGCTAGGTTAGGTCAGTTAGGCCTTGGTTCAAGTCAAGGCAAGCCAAGGCCGTGGGGTTTGGTTAGGTGGTGAATCAAAGGGGCGGTTTTGGGTGTGGTCACAACAAGTGGTTTCGAACAAGTTGGGCGCAGGATGGTGCAAGGCAAGTGGGGTGCAGCTGGATGTGGTCACGACAAGTGGGTCAACCAACATGGGTGCAGTTTTTGTGCAGCTGTGCTCAGCCCATGTTAGGTCGGTTAGGCCTTGGTTCAATTCAAGGCAAGCCAAGGCCATGGGGTTTGGCTGGGTGTGGTCACGACAAGTGGGTTGGGCCAAGTTGGGAGCGGGATGGTGTAGGTGCAGCCCAAACTAGGTCGGTTAGGGGTTGGTTTAGGGCAGGTTTTAGCTACGGGCTGGGTTTATAAGGTGCAGCTGGCCAAATGAGCCAAGGCCATGGTTCGGCCAGGTGCAAGTTGGCTCAAGGCAAGTCGGGTAGGCCGAAAGGTTAGCTAGGTCAAAGTCGGTTTAGGTGTGTCGTCTAGGGCAGCAAGGGCTCAGTTTTAGCAAGGAGGGCCAGCCTATCTAGGTTCGGTTTAGAGGGTGAGTCAAAGGGGCGAGCTAGGTTAGGTTTAGGCCATGGGGTTCAAAGCAAGGTCAGTCAGGGCTTACCTCTTGGTGCAGCCTTGGTACGGTCAAGCTTGAGTCTTGATGCAACCGGTCCACCACTTGATGCAACCACTTACCCTTAGTCAATCCACTTTAGTTGCAGCCCACCCCTAGGTCAAGCTAACATGGTTGCAACCCACTTAGCCCTAGGTCAAGGTTGTAAACATGAAAATTTTCACTTCTGGTTTTCAAGCCGAAAATGAACCTTTTCATATCTATGTCGTTTCTAAGGGCATGCCAGCTAGCTTGCTCAAGCTAGCGAAGATTTTTGAAATATCTTACTTTCTTTGAGGTAATTGTGGGAAAGCGGGATCTTTTCGTTTAAACCTTCTTGAACCGATCCTCAAGGGTCAGTTTAAACGCTTAAGACTTTGTTTTTACAAAACTCTGTAATATCAGTGTTTGAAAATTCGATGTATGCCTAGTTTGCAAGTTTTATTTATGACTTTGGACACACCTAAGTCTTTGAGTTTTAGCTTTTTATGCCGGATATGTGTGTGCACAAGTGGCCTATTTTCAACGTGGTTTGTGTGTAGATTCGGGGTGCTTTTGAAAAGCTAACGAATGCAAGGATGCACAAAAGATTTTTGGGTTTTTGAGATGATGATGTGAGCTAGGCTCGAATTGAAAGCAACTCACACAACTAAATGTAAATACCCGAAATTGAAAGTGCAACTCACGCAGCTTAAGGTAAATACTCAAAATGTAAAGCAACTCACATGACTTAATATAAATCCACACAAAGGGAAATGCAACTCGTCATGAAGTAAACTCACACGACTTGAAAATATATAAGTATGTTATTTCCTATGAGCAACAAAGGCTCAAAATGTGCGTGAGAGTGTAGAGCAAAGGTGTAAACACCCCAAAAATCAAACAAATTTTAAAAACAAACACTTAGTTTGAAAATTCATTTCAAAACCAGATTCTGGAGTTTTCGAAAACCTAGGAGTTGTAAAGGCCTGAAATTTTCGTTTAAACCCCATTCCTAATTGAAACTTTCTCAAACATGGGCCAAGTCCCAATTTTGTAAAAACCCAAAGTCCAACAAGTGAAGCCTGAATCAAAAGCAGCCTCAGAAAGCAGGTGTAGAAGCCCAAAGAATGCACCCTGGCCTGATAAAAGCTAGGATCAAAAGACAAAAAGAAGGCGCAGGCCAGAAGCATACTGCAAGCCCAAAGCACCAAAAGCCAAGCCAAAAAGCATTCACCAAAATAGCAGAAATCCAAACTAGAAACGACGGAAATGAGCTGAAATGAAGTCCAGAAAGTTGAGAAGGAGCTCAGACGACAAAGTTGGGAAAAACCCAGCACAAGATGGAGCGCTGATGATGCCAGGGCCCGCTCAAACTGTCCGTCTCTAAACGCCATGAAGAACAGAAGAAACAAAAATTTGGATTGGATATGGACCCAAATATCTAGATCCAAATAGTGTTTGGATTGGATATGGATCCCAAATATCCGAGATTCGAGATCTAAACCCAAATCATATTTGAGTCAGATCTGTATCCCAAAATATTCGAGATTCGAGATCCAGACTCAAAAAGTGTTTGGATCGGATCTGGATTCGAAGATCCAAATCCAAGACCCATATCCAAGACCCACCTCATTTGCCTATAAATAGAGGTGAGGGGGTCCCCACATGAAGGTTCACGTGAATTGCTTGGGAGGAGAGAGAGTGAGAGAGAGACTTAGCTATGTGGGCTCATGAGTGAGGTGGGCTTGAGCCATATTGATCAAGGTTTAATGGGGTCAGTTGGTGGGGTTTCAAGGAAGTCGGTTTAGGGTGAAGTGAGCTAGGTTAGGCTAGTTTTGGGTTAGGTTTAGTGGGGTCGGTAAGGTGAAGTAGGCTAGGTTAGGGTGAGGTTGAGAGACCTACCTCTTGGAGCCGGTCCACCTCGTGTAGCCCATCAATCCACGCCACTTTGCAGCCATCCTTCATGTTGGTGCAGCCCTTCGGTTAGGTATAGGTCCATACATGGCTTGAACCCACACCCTTGATCAAACCCACAAGGCTAGCCCACTTGAAAATATGAAGCCCACCATTTTTCTCTCTCCTACTTTATGCACTCTCTCTCCAAGCCTCCACTTGAGTTTCACGTGAACTTTCACCACCCCCTCACCTCTATTTATAGGCAAAGGAGGTGGGTCTTGGGTATGGATATGGATATTTATGTCCAGATCCAATCCAAATTTTCCTTTCTTCAGTCCTTCTTGGCGTTTCGAGACATACAGTTTTTGCGAGCCCTGACTTCATCAGTGCTCCGTCTTGGGCTGGGTTTTCCCCAACCTTTTCGTCCGATCTTCTCACCGTCGGGACTCCGTTTTTGTCTGATTTTCGGAATTTCAAGCTTAAGCTTGGATTTCTGTTGGTTTGGTTTGGTGCTTTGGCTTTGCTTTTCATGCTCCAAGGCTGAACTTTGGTTTTGGCCTAGGCTCTCCTTTTACTTTTGATCCTGCTTTTATTAGGTCGGCCTGACTTCTGGGCTTTTGGACATGCTTTTAGAGCTGCTTTTGATCAGGCTCCACCTGTTGGATTTGCTGTTTTACAAAATTGGGACTTGGCCCGAGTTTAAGAAATTCATACCTCGAAAGGGTTTTTAACAGAAGTTTAAAGCTTTTGGAACTCTTGGGTTTTCGAGAACTCAAAATTGGTTTTGAAAAGGGATTTTCAAACCAGGTGTTTGTTTTGGAAAATCATTTTATTTTGGGGTGTTTACAGATGCCCCTCTTTGGCATTATCCAAATTTATGTGGATAATGGCAAAGAAGACAACACCCCTGTTTGCTTTCTCCCTGGATTCGTCCTCGAGAATATGGGATGTCCCAGTTTTGAGAATTTTTTTTTCTTTGTGCCCCATAAGAGGGGATTTTCGCCAAAGGGGACTTTACCTAATACGGCTCTGGTCGTAATTGGGATCGTGTATTTGATGTCTGTAGACACGCCAAAATTTTCACTCGGGGTTCTTAGGCCTGAAGTGAATCTTTTTCGTGTCTAAGTCGCTTTAGGGCGTGCCAGCTAGTTTACTCAAACTAGCGAAGTATGTTTTGAAATATCTGACTTTATGGGGCAACTGTGGACAAGTGGGATCTTTTCGGTGTAAACCTTCTTGAACCAGTGCTCAAGGGTCGGTTTAAGCACTTTAGAAAATATCGATTTAAACAAGTGTAAACACCCCGAAATCCCACGAATTTCTTAAACAAACCTGGTTTTGTAAAAGCAGCCCCAAAGGGCCATTTTTGAGTCTGGAAACCCAGGAGCCTTCCAGACAACCCTGTATATATGTTTTAAACTTTATCTTTCAAAAACATATAATATGGCTTTTGAAAACCTTTTAAAACACGTTTTTCAAACCCCGAAGTGGCTTGGCCCGATCAAGACAAGACCAGGAGAGCTAAGAAGAGCTCGAAACCGGAGCACACGTCGAGCCCGGCACAACAACTCTTGTATCTGATTCACACCCCTAGGATCTCGAACGTCCAAGACCCTGTTCTTATCAAAATATCATTTGAAGTCATCTCTGGAAGGCAGAAACGGAGGCGGACGACCATGTTGGCGAAGACCCAACGCAGACGAAGTACTGATGCTGTCAGACCCCGCACAAATCGTCCATTTCGAACCCAGCTCGAAGGAGTCAGAGTTCAGTTTGGATTGGATCTGGACCATATATATCCAGATCCCAATCCAAACCCATAGGTGGACTTGGATTTGGATCCAGAGATCCAATCCAATATCCATATCCATGGCCCACATCACCTTCTCATAAATGGAGGTGGGGCCCACTTGAAATTCATGTGGGATTATGGGCATGAGAGAGAGTGGGGGTGGATAAGATCAAGTGTGGTTGTAATTAAGCTTGACTTGTGTGTCAAGTTTGGGTTTAATCATGTGGTTTAGCCTAATTGAGTGGGTTTTAAGCTTGTAATTAGCCAAAACCTAACCTAGGGCTGCACCAACATGATGTGGCTAAGGTCTATGGGCCATGCTAAGGGAGCTCCTTCACCTAAACCTAACCCAAAACACCTAATCCTAGCCTACCACCCTAATCCACCCCTAATCTGAGCGTAATCACCTAACCCACTTCCCTAATCCCGGCCTAATCCCAACCTAATCACCTAACCCACTCCCCTAATCCTTCCCTAAACCTAGGTTAATTTCCCTAAACCTAGCTTAAACCTAGCCTAATCACCTAACCTAGCTCACTAAACCTCACCCTAAAACCCAACCACCTAACCTAGCCCTAAACCCCTAAACCACCCCTAGCCCACAATCTATCCAAACCACTAGTTTTCAAAATATCTGGCCCAACCCTTTCCAGCCCACCTTATCTTCATACCACCCTACCTAAACCACCTAACCACTACCCCAAACCCAGCCCTAACCGACCTAACCACCTAAACCACCTAACCACCTTATCTTAAAAACCATCCATCATCATGGCCCACACCCCCTAGGCAAGTGGCGCCCCAACTGGGATGGACCCTATGTTGTACGAGCAACCACTACAAACAATTTGTAGTGGTTGATCGATGTAGAAGGTAGGAATTTAGCAGATCCTATCAATATTCAATACTTAAAGAAGTATCATGTGTAGGATCTGGATTAAGTTCCATTTTTCGAAAATATTAAGAAGGATAGCTGCCCTGAGACATGTGAATAAGGTGCAAAGGTGAACTCGTGTGACCTAAGTGAAGAGAATTCACACTTGTGAAAGAGTGGAGTTTTCAAAATCGTGGTTACATTTCAAAATCTTTCTTCTTACAAAGAAAGGCCTAGTTCAACATAGCAAGATACTTGCAAGTGGTACGTGCTATTTCTAAATAGGCTGATCTGGAATGGATCGAGTGTAGGCTTGGGATAAGTCCTCCCCTCTTCTCTTCTCCTTCCAAAAGGAAAACACAGGCCCAAAGCAAAAGGGAATTTCCCAATTTAAGTCTCTTTCCAAAAGAAAGAAACCAGAATTTAAAAGAAAAATCGATTCTCTTATAAAAAAGAGGGATTAAAGAAAAAATACTCCCAAAGGGAGACCCTCGATGAAAAAAAAAAAAAAAAAAGGAAAAAGAGGCCAAAAAGCTCAAAAAGAGCAGGTTTTCCGCCTTCTGTACCTCAAACCACGGGACGCTTCAGAAGGGACCGTGGTATCTCTTTCCCATCCTTGGCTTATCCCAAGCTAAAGCATGGTTCATTTCGAGGAATCCTAAAGTAAAAATAGGATTTACTTGAATTTCATCTTGTTTGAGAATTCAACGTTTCGAGTAAGACGTAGGAATTTGAAATGAAGCTTGTTTTCTTATAAAACCTCCGCTAGATAAGCAGGTGTTAAGACTCAAACAAGGGCAAGCACGAAGAGCTCGAGATCCTTAGGATCGAGGCTCAAGACAGTTGTCCCTTTTGTAAATAGTTTTGTAAATAAGTTTTGAAAACCGAACATCGAACAACATAGGATTTGCTTGCTTGGAGCAATAGACCTTGTAAGTCTCTAGAGTTCGACCACATCTGGTCTCTGGGAGGTCGCCACTTTTGGCACCACACCCATGTCATTTGCATTCCACGCATGGTACTTCAGTCCTTATTTTCCTTTCTTCAGTCCTTCTTATTTATAGGCAAAGGAGGTGGGTCTTGGGTATGGATATGGATATTTATGTCCAGATCCAATCCAAATTTTCCTTTCTTCAGTCCTTCTTGGCATTTCGAGACATACAGTTTTTGCGAGTCCTGGCTTCATCAGTGCTCCGTCTTGGGCTGGGTTTTCCCCAACCTTTTCGTCCGATCTCCTTCTCACCGTCGGGACTCCGTTTTTGTCTGATTTTCGGAATTTCAAGCTTGAGCTTGGATTTCTGTTGGTTTGGTTTGGTGCTTTGGCTTTGCTTTTCATGCTCCAAGGCCGAACTTTGGTTCTGGCCTAGGCTCTCCTTTTACTTTTGATCCTGCTTTTATCAGGTCGGCCTGACTTCTGGGCTTTTGGACATGCTTTTAGAGCTGCTTTTGATCAGGCTCCACCTGTTGGATTTGCTGTTTTACAAAATTGGGACTTGGCCCGAGTTTAAGAAATTCATACCTCGAAAGGGTTTTTAACAGAAGTTTAAAGCTTTTGGAACTCTTGGGTTTTCGAGAACTCAAAATTGGTTTTGAAAAGGGATTTTCAAACCAGGTGTTTGTTTTGGAAAATCATTTTATTTTGGGGTGTTTACAGATGCCCCTCTTTGGCATTATCCAAATTTATGTGGATAATGGCAAAGAAGACAACACCCCTGTTTGCTTTCTCCTTGGATTCGTCCTCGAGAATATGGGATGTCCCAGTTTTGAGAATTTTTTTTCTTTGTGCCCGATAAGAGGGGATTTTCGCCAAAGGGGACTTTACCTAATACGGCTCTGGTCCTAATTGGGATCGTGTATTTGATGTCTGTAGACAAGCCAAAATTTTCACTCGGGGTTCTTAGGCATGAAGTGAACCTTTTTTGTGTCTAAGTCGCTTTAGGGCGTGCCAACTAGCTTACTCAAACTAGCGAAGTATGTTTTGAAATATCTGACTTTATGGGGCAACTGTGGACAAGTGGGATGTTTTCGTTGTAAACCTTCTTGAACCAGTGCTCAAGGGTCGGTTTAAACACTTTAGAAAATATCGATTTAAACAAGTGTAAACACCCAAAATCCCACGAATTTCTTAAACAAACCTGGTTTTGTAAAAGCAGCCCCAAAGGGCCATTTTTGAGTCTGGAAACCCAGGAGCCTTCCAGACAACCCTGTATATATGTTTTAAACTTTATCTTTCAAAAACATATAATATGGCTTTTGAAAACCTTTTAAAACACGTTTTTCAAACCCCGAAGTGGCTTGGCCCGATCAAGACAGGACCAGGAGAGCTAAGAAGAGCCCGAAACCGGAGCACACGTCGAGCCCGGCACAGTAAAGCTTGTATCTGATTCACACCCCAAGGATCTCGAACGTCCAAGACCCTGTTCTTATCAAAATATCATTTGAAGTCATCTCCGGAAGGCAGAAACGGAGGCGGACGACCATGTTGGCGAAGACCCAACGCAGACGGAGTACTGATGCTGTCAGACCCCGCACAAATCGTCTGTTTCGAACTCAGCTCGAAGGAGTCAGAGTTCAGTTTGGATTGGATCTGGACCATATATATCCAGATCCCAATCCAAACCCATAGGTGGACTTGGATTTGGATTTGGATCCATAGATCCAATCCAATATCCATATCCATGGCCCACATCACCTTCTCATAAATGGAGGTGGGGCCCACTTGAAATTCACGTGGGATTATGGGCATGAGAGAGAGTGGGGGTGGATAAGATCAAGTGTGGTTGTAATTAAGCTTGACTTGTGTGTCAAGTTTGGGTTTAATCATGTGGTTTAGCCTAATTGAGTGGGTTTTAAGCTTGTAATTAGCCAAAACCTAACCTAGGGCTGCACCAACATGATGTGGCTAAGGTCTATGGGCCATGCTAAGGGAGCCCCTTCACCTAAACCTAACCCAAAACACCTAATCCTAGCCTACCACCCTAATCCACCCCTAATCTGAGCCTAATCACCTAACCCACTTCCCTAATCCTAGCCTAATCCCAACCTAATCACCTAACCCACTCCCCTAATCCTTCCCTAAACCTAGGTTAATTTCCCTAAACCTAGCCTAAACCTAGCCTAATCACCTAACCTAGCTCACTAAACCTCACCCTAAAACCCAACCACCTAACCTAGCCCTAAACCACCCCTAGCCCACAATCTACCCAAACCACTAGTTTTCAAAATATCTGGCCCAACCCTTTCCAGCCCACCTTATCTTCATACCACCCTACCTAAACCACCTAACCACTACCCCAAACCCAGCCCTAACCGACCTACCCATCCCTATTTAAACCCCCCCCTTGGGGGCGGGTTTTTGGCTAGCTAGTGGCTTCACCCATCCCAGCCGGGTCCCCTCCTTCCCCAAGTCCAGCCGAGTCCCACCATCTCCCACCTGCCCCAGCTGCTCCACCTGCGCCGCCTGCACCACCACCATCCTTCCATCCCCCCACAGCTTGCACCGCCACCTCCACCACCTCCCGGCCGAGCTTCACAGCCTGCCCATCTTCCTCCCAGCCGGGTACCACCTTCTCCCCATTCGGTAAGTACCACCCCCCACTCTACCTAGCTCCTTCTCTACTCCCTCTCCACTCCTAGCCACCCACCATACCACCATCTTACCTACACATCAGCCCCTTGCTGCCACCATTCTCACTTAGCCGAACCTAGCACAACCTAAACCACCGGCCACTACCTAACTACCCTAACCACACCCGGCCAGCCATCTCTTTTCCCCTAAGACTCCCATTCGGCCTTCCCTTAAACTCCTTTAGGTCCATACTCCCCAATACTCTAGACTCTCCTAGTGACCCTACACACTCACTTGGCCCAGCCCCTTTAATCCCCCACATCAAGGCGACACCCATTTGCAGCCGGCCACCTTCGAGGCGCCTATCCCGTGCCCCACTTGCAGCCGGCCAGCACCCTTTGTCATCCACCCTCGTGGAGCTCCCGTTTGCAGCCCAAGGCGAAGGCCAAGCCCACGCTCAAGCAAGGCCTCTACGGACTAGCTACTCGTAAGTGCCTAAACTCGGTCTTTAGTTGTATACTTGCTTGAGATTCAATTTGATACGGGGTTGTAATAACGGAGCATAGTCTCCCCCCGCTTGTAATAACGTGGCTTGGCACACCCACACACATGCACTCTCTTAGTTGTGCACGATTTTGAACACACACGGGCCTAATCAGCCCCTAATACATAAGTGTATATATATACTTTCATTTTCGAAGGGTTTTGCTTAAGTTGGGTGCGTTGTCTTTCAATTCAAGCACTCTCACACACATTGAGCTTTCGCTCTTATTTGAAAGACCCAAGTAAGGGCCGACCTATACTATTTGGGTTTTATTTCATGTCGTGTGAGTAAGTCTTTCAATTCAAGCACTCTCACACACATTGAGCTTTCGCTCTTATTTGAAAGACCCAAGTAAGGGCCGACCTATACTATTTGGGTTTAATTTCATGTCGTGTGTGTAAGTCTTTCAATTCAAGCACTCTCACACACATTGAGCCTTCGCTCTTATTCCCAAGACCTTAGTAAAGGCCTTATTGCAGTTATATTTGGGTTTCATTTATGTCGTGTGTATAGTACTTCAATTCAAGCACTCTCACACACATTGAGCCTTCGCTCTTACTCCCAAGACCTTAGTCAAGGCCATACTGCAATTTATATTTGGGTTTAATTTCATGTCGTGTGTGTAAGTCTTTCAATTCAAGCACGCACCCACATTGAGCCTTCACTCTTATTTGTAAGACCCGAGTAAGGGCTCATATACATAATCTATATACATATCTCCCTTCGGTTATTTCCCTTCAGTATTGTCTTTACATTTCGGGTTTTCCCTTTGGAGTAGCGTGAGTTTGCATTGCATCTACGCCATACCACGAGGTAGGACGCATATTTGCATCAAAGCAAGCCCCGCTCGAATTTGCCCATGTAGTGGAGTGTTCATAACACACAAACTAGGTGGCCCGAAAAAGGGATAAAAGAAAAGACTTAGGCACGTGCAAATCCACGTGATCTAAAACATGCAATCGCATTTTAAAGACCCGAAATAGACACCTCGAACCGCTTCGTAGACTTTCTCTCCAAAAACTCGATTTTTGCAAAGCGTACAGATTGACCCTTGCGCATCGGTGCAAGAAGGTCTGCGACGACAAGAGCTTACTTGCTCACAGTCGCCACGTTTAGAAGTCAGTGTTAAAATATATCTTCGCTAGCTTAGGTAAGCTAGCTGGCATGCCCTGTTTGCATACATAGGCCTTAGACACACGAGAGGATCCGCTCCGAGCCCTGGAAAAGGCAAGAGGCGGGGATTTTCGTGCGTCTACAACAAGCATGGACTTTTGAAAAGAGTATGAAAGTATTTGAGCGATTTGTATGCCTATTTGCAGATTTTATTTACGTGGAGTTGCACGTATCTAAGTCTTTTGATTTTATCTACTTAGGCGGGATGTATGTGCATCAAGTGGCCTAAGATTGGCGTGTTTGCACGGGGTATTCGGGGCTTCTTTGGATGCAAGTATGCGCAATATCTCGAGTTTGGCGGATATGCTATGCAACTCACACAACTTGAACGTAAAACCTGAATTTGAAAGACATAGCTGAAGGAAAATTGCAGAAGGGAGATATAGCTATATCTTAAGAGCGGGAAGGCTCAATGTGTGCGTGTGTGTTGTGTATATATTGAAAGACAACTCACGCAACTTGGAATATAAAACCCAGCCGAAAGGGAGATTGCAGAAATGGAAAATACGTATATATATATGATCCCGAAGGTCGTCAACGTGTGCGTGTGTGTTTGTGTGTAAATGGAATGACAACTCACACACACGACTTGAATTTTAACTTGTGGAACGGGGAAATATAAATATAAGAGTAGAAAGGCTCAATGTGTGCGTGTGTGTTGTGTATAAATGTAAAGACAACTCATATGACTGAAATTTTAACAACCCGAAATGTAAAGACGTACACAACTGAACTGAGAAAACTCACGCAGTTGAAAGTATATAGATAGGGCTATATCTTAATGGCTGCCAAGGCCAAAATGGTGCGTGAGTGCTTGAGCAAGTACTCGGGTGATTGTGTGTGTATGTGTGGAAGCTTAAATGACGAACTCATACAACTTGAATGTAACAACCCCAAATCAAATTGCAATTAATACGGCTCTTATTAGAGTCTTGGGAGTAAGAGCGAAAGCTCAATGTGTGTGAGTGTGGAATTGAAATACGATGCACACAACTTGAACGTAACAACCCCAAATCAAATTGCAACTTATAAGGCTCTTACTAGAGTCTTTGGAGTAAGAGCGAAAGCTCAATGGTGTACGTAGGTGCTTAGTGTACGAGATAAGAGCTAAAGCTCAAGTGCACTTGTGTGTCTCATGTACGAGATAAGAGCTAAGGCTCAAGTGCACGTATGTGTCTCGTGTGTCAAGCGACAATATTACATCCCGGGGGGAGACAACGCTCCGTTAATACAACCCCGTATCCGAATTGAATTAAGTATAAAGCAAGTTAGCGTAAGAGACCAAGTTTAGACACTTACAAATAGCTGGTCCTTCTTCACTTGCTCGTACTTGGGCTTGTGGTTTACTTTGGGCAGCCACGGATGTGTTCCCCTTGAAGCTTGAGGCGTGAAGTGGCTGGCCGAGCTTGAGCTTGGTGGTTTAAGGCTTGAGAGGTAGAGGCTCACAACAGAGGGGTGTGATGCGGGGTGTGGGAGTGTAAGGTGGTGGGATAGAAGGCGGTGGTCATGGATATTAGGCTAGGAGGTGGTGTAGGTTAGGCTGTAAGGTAATGGCGGTGGTAGGTCGGTTAGGATGGGGTAAAGTGGCAGGGAGTCGGTGGTAGGTTGGCTAAGGATAGGTGGTGACGGTTGGCGTCAGGCGCTAGGCGCCAGGACATGGATTCAAGGAGACAGGCGCTGGGCGCACATTGCGGGTGCTAAGGCTGGGACGATAGGCACGTGTCGCAACGCGCATCGGGAGTAGTGGAAAGGCGCGCGGTGTGAAGGAGACGCATGGTGTCAGGAGCAGGTGTACGGGGTGATGCACAGAGTGGGAGCGGAGCGCGTGTAGGATGCGTGGGGCGCATGCAGTGCGCGCGGGGCGCGTGCGGTGCGTAGGGGGAAATGAGAGGCGGTTCGGGTAGTGTTAAGGGTGGACGAAAGGCTAGAGGTTGAGTCAGTTAGGGTGTTGATTGGGTTTACCTCTTAGGATCGGTTTAGGGTGTGCTCAAGCTCCAAATCAACCACTCCAAAGCCTTCTTATTCAAGCAAATCCATCTCTTATTCAAGGTGGTGCAGCCCACACTAATTCCTCTTTAAGCCCACAATTAACCCATTAAACAAAATTAAGAAAGCACTAAGCACTCACCTTAATACCCTCTCTCTCCTCCAACTCCTCCAAGCACTTTCACGTGAACTTTTGGGGACCCCCTCACTCCTATTTATAGGCAAATGAGGTGGGTCTTGGATATGGGTCTTGGGTTTGGATCATGAAATCCATGTCCGATCCATACACTATTTGGATTTGGATCTTGGATCTCAGATATTTTGAGATCAATATCCAATCCAAATCTAACATTTTTATGGATATAGATCTGGATATTTTGGTCTAGATTTGATTCAATCCAAACACTATTTGGATCGACCCAAATCCAAACACTATTTGGATATGGATCTAGATATTTATGGTCCAGATCCAATCCAAATTTTCTCTGGATGGTCCTTCTTGGCTTTTTGAGGTGGACGCTTTGTGCGGGCGCTGGCTTCAGCAGTGCTCCGTCTGGTGCTGGGTTTTCCCCAACTTTGTCGTTTGGACTCCATCTCGCCATTCTAGACTCCGTTTCTGCTTAATTTCGCCATTTTTTGCTCCGATTCATGCTGCTTGGGTGGATGTATTCGATTTGGCTTCTGGGTATGCCGGGCTTGCATTTTGCATCGGGTTTGGGCTTTCCTTTTGCCTTTTGACCCTGGCCTTTATCAGGCCAGGGTATTGCTTTTGGGCTTCTGCATCTGCTTCTGAGGCTGCCTTTGATTTGGCCTTTGTGGGCTGGTTTCTGGGTTGCTTCTCGATCATGTGTCGTCTTCCCTGCTTCACCTATTCGTCTTTTGCTTTTTGGGAAAAGTGGGGCTTTACCCGAGTTTAAGGCATTCATACTATATATGGGGTTCAAAACAATATTTACAAGCTTTTTGGGAAGCTACTGGGTTTTCGAAAATGCAAAATGGCCTTTTGGGTTGATTTGTAAACCAGGGATTTGTTTTCTAAAATCGTGGGATTTTGGGGTGTTTACAAATGCCCCTCTTTGGCATTATCCAAATGGATTTGGATAATGGCAAAGACGACAACACCCCTGTTTGTTTTCTCCCTAGATTTATCCTAGAGAATATGGGATCGTCCCAATTTCGAGAAAACATTTTCTTTAAGACCTGTAAGAGGGGATTTTCGCCAAAAGGGACTTTGCCTAAGATAGTGCTAGTCCGAAATGGGCTTGATGTAAGTGTCCTTGCATGAATTTGAATGAGAGGCATGAGATGATATGCTAGGAAGTATGGTCTCCTAGAGACTTATTGTAATAGTCGAACTTGGGAGTCTTATGAAGACCTGTTGCACCCAGTGAGCTGGTCCTATGTTGCTCGATGTTCGAGGATTTTCTAAACTCATTTTTGAAAGAGGAAAGCTCCTTTTAGCTTCAATCCTAAGGACTTCAGCTTTTCATGCTTTCCCTTTACTTGATTCTTGACACTCACTAATCTAGCGAAGGTTTTATAAGAAAATCAAGCCATGTTTCAAAATTCCTACGCCTTACTCAGACGTCTAATTCTGAAACAAGATGAGATTCAAGTAAGTAAATCCTATTTTTACTTTAGGATTCCCTACAATGGACCTCTCTTCACCTTGGGATAAGTCGCAGGGATGAGAAAGAGTTTACCATGGTCCCTTCTGGAGTGTCCCCTGGTTTGAGGCACAGAGGTGGAAAACTGCTCTTTTTGAGCTTTTTGGCCCTTTTCCTATTTTTTTTCATAGAGGGTCTCCCTTTGGGAGTATTTTTTCTTTATTCCCTCTTTTTCATAGAATACATGATTTTTCTGTTGATTCACTTTTCTTTTGGGAAAGAGATTCCGCAGGGATTTCCCTTTTTCTTTTTGGCCATGTTTTCCTTTTGGGGGAGAGAAGAGAAACGGGGAAGGACTTATCCCAAGGATCTACTTGATTCATCCCAGATTGGCCTATTTAGAAATAGCACGGGCTACTTGCAAGTATCTTGCTATTTTGAACCATGCCTTCTTTTGTAACAAGAAGGATTTTTGAAATGTGACCCATTGGTTTTGGAAAACTCCGCTTTTTTACAAGCAATCAAGTCTCTCAGTCAAGGTTTGCACGATTTGCTTTGATCCTTACTCAAGAAGTTCAAAAGGATTTTTTCAAAATATTTTCGAAATAGGGCTTAGCTTAGACCCTACACATGGTATTTTTTCAAAAATTGAACATTCATAGGGTCGGCTAAGTTCCTACCCTCAACATCGACTAGCCAATATGCATTGTTCGTGGTGGTTCCACACATAACATAAGGGCCATCCCACTTGGGCCGCCACTTTCCAAGTGGATGTGGGCCACGATATTGGATGACTTTGAGCACAAGGTCTCCCACTTTGAAGTGGCGAGGTTTCATATGCTTCTCATAGTGTCAGGCTACCCTTCGCCGGTATGCATGTGCATGATCCATGGCAAGGAGCCTTCGCTCATCTAGTAAGTCAAGTTCGGCCATTCTAGCATGCTGTAGTGCCTCTAGGGGAAGGTCGAGTGCAATGGATGTATGAAATGAATGAATTTTGGTATGAATGGGGAGAATGGCGTTTGTGCCATAGACCAACTCAAATGGCGTGGCATTTGTAGGAGTTCGGATGGAAGTCCTATAAGCCCATAAGGTTTCATCCAGCTTCTCATGCCATGTCCTACCCTTCTCTAAAGTTTTCTCAATAATGCTTATGAGAGTCTTATTTGTGGCTTCGGCTTGGCCGTTGCCTTGAGGGTAGTAGGGCGATAAGAAGTGGTGAGTTATGCCATACGTGTTACATAACTTAACCATCCTCTCGTTTTTGAAGGGGGTACCATTGTCGGACACTAAGTTCTTTGGAACCCCAAAGCGAGCCAGAATATTTTTCTTAATGAATGCCACTACATGTTGCCCCTGAATATTGGTCAGGAAGGTAGCTTCAACCCACTTGGAAAAGTATTCGGTGGCTGCTAATATGAACCTATGCCCATTTGATGCATGAGGGAATATTGGTCCTATGATGTCAAACGCCCACATGGCGAATGGCTAGGGGCTGACCACGGAATGCAATGAGGATGATGGGATATGGATGGCGTGTCCATGCACTTGACATGGGTGACACTTCCTAACATGGTCACGGCAATCCTGCTTTAAGGTGGACCAAAAATAACCCGCTCTAAGTACTTTCATTACCATCATATTGGCATTAACATGGCTGTAGACACAAAAAATCTTCGACTCCGAGTTTCTTTAGGCCTGGAGTGAATCTTTTCGCAATCTACGTTCGCTTTTAGGGCATTGTAGCTAGCTTACTCAAACTAGCGAAGTATGTTTTGAAATATCTGACTTTTGAAAGGCAATTGTAGGCAAGCGAGATCTTTTCGTCGCAGACCTTCTTGCACCGATGCGCAAGGGTCAGTCTGTACGCTTAGAGACTTCGTTTGAAATAAGTTAAACTCAAAATCGATTTTTGAATAAAGAAGTGTTTGAAAATCCTTTTGAAATCATGCACTTGGCGAGTTTTCTGATTTGGGCGATCATAAGTCTTTCAGTTTCAACCACTTAGGCATGGAGTGTGTGCGAAGTGGCCTAAGTTGGGTGTCATGAACGATTTGTTCGGGTTTGTTCGATGCAGGTATGCTCTCTAGCTCGAGTATGGTGAGTATGCAATGCAACTCACACAACTTGAATGTAAAACCCAAAATTTAAAGACTTAGCAGAAGGGAAAACCCAAATTGAATGCAACTCACACGACTTGAATGTAAATTGCAGAAATTTAAATATATCTATATCTTAAGAGCGGAAAGGCTCAATGTGTGCGTGGGTGTTGTGTATAAATTGAAATGCAACACACGCAACTGAACTGTAAAACACAGCAGAAGGGAGATATAGATATATATAAGAGCGGAAAGGCTCAATTGTGGCGTGTGTGTATGTATGAATAGAAAGACAACACACACGACTGAATTTAAAACCCAGAATTGAAATGCGTACACAGCTGAACCTGGAAAACTCACACAGTAGAAAATATATCGATATGGCTATATCTTAGTGGCTTCTGAGGCCAAAATGTGCGTGAGGTGTTTGAGCAATCGCTCGGGTGTTTCTTGGGTGCGAGTGTATAATTGAAAGACAAACTCACATGACTTAGTGTAACAACCCAGCTGAATTGAAATACGTATGTATATGATAAGAGCGAAAAGGCTCAATTGTGTATGTGGTGCTTGTGTACGAGATAAGAGTGGAAAGGCTCAAGTGTATGTGTGTGTCCAGCACCGTTATTACATTCTGGGGGGAGACGATGCTCCGTTATTACAACCCCATATGATGAATTGAATTGAATGGAAAGGGATTTGATATATATCGAAATCAACTTACACTTTCCAGCCTTTTGAGTTAGGATCGTACAAGGGGCGAATCCACCTTCTTCTTATGGAGTCTGGGGCATGTGGGAGCGAAGCCGGAGAGCTTGAGAGCTTGGAGAGACTTCGAGTTCCGGGAGCTGCAAGCTAAAGTGGGTTTGGGGCTACTTGGGGCCGGTTTGGGCAAGGTAAGACTCGAGCCACCTTGGCTCGAGTGATTGGGTTTTTGTGTGGGATTCGGCCAACACTTGGCCTTGGTTTAGGTATAGGATAGAGTTAGGATTCGGCCAGCATTTGGCCTTGGGTTTAGTTAGGTTTAGACTTGGGATTAGGCCAACGTTTGGCCTTGGTTTAGGTATAGTTTAGACTTAGGGTTCGGCCAACATTTGGCCTTGGGTTTAGTTTGTGTGACTCGAGCCAAAGTGGCTCGAGTGAACTCGACTGTAGTTGGGGTTGAACCTAGGCAAACCACGGCTAGGTTAAGGCTTGGTTGAGTCCTAACTAGGTTAGGTTTGGTTGAGTCCTAGGCTAGTCACGACCAAAGGTTTAGGTGTGGTTTAATGAGGTTGGCCAAGGTGGCTTAGGGGGTGGTTCACGGCTAGCCCTTGGTCTTCGGCTTTGGGTTGATAATAGGACACGGCCTGCCTTGTGGCAGGCCGTAAGGCTTTGATTGAGTGACCTGTCGAATGGCAGGTCTTCGTGGTATGGAAGAAGCTTTTCGTTTCTAACTTGCCAAACTTTTAATACTTGGTTTATGATGAGCAATGAATCTCCAAAGACCTCGATGCATGATGCCCCTAGAGTTTTCGAAATTTTTAAGCATTGTATAAGTGCTTCATACTCGGCTATGTTGTTGGAACATTCGAAATCTAGGCGAATGGCTATGGGGATTTCGCCCTTTTCAGGGGATACGAGAATGATCCCGGCACCAGCCCCTCTTTGGTTTCGTGCCCCATCGAAGTGCATCTTCCATACTCGATTTTCAAAAGAGTTTGCCAAGATGTAGTTTTGAAATTGGCTTAGCAATATGCTTTCATCAAGCATTTCATCGAGTGTGGGATATGTATCCTTTAAGGGGAACTCAGCCACATAGTCTGCTAGGGCTTGCCCCTTAATGGAGATTTGATGGTATTTCAGGTCATACTCCATCAAAAGGAGTTGCCATTTACCTAGCCTACCCATAAGGATAGGTTTTTCAAACAGATGCTTGATGGGATCAAGCCTAGACACTATCCAAATCTCATGATCTAAGAAGTAATGTCGAAATTTCTGGCAGGCCCACACTAAGGCCAAGCAAGTCTTCTCAATGGCTTGATAGTTTCTTTCATAAGCCAAGAGAGTTTTCAAAATGTAATAGATGGCATACTCCTTGTGGGTATCATCCTCATATTGAGCTAGCAAAACATTCGTATGCATAGAAATATAGAGTAAAAGAGGTTTTCCTTACTTTGGAGGGTTTAAAATCGGAGGATTTACCAAATATGCCTTTAGTCTTTCGAAAGTTTTTTGGCAATCGTTATCCCACAAAAATTTCGTCCCTTTTCTCAAAAGTTTGTTGAAGGGTTCGCATCTTGTTGCAAGGTTTGAAATAAACCTACGAATTGATTGGAGGCGACCTTGGAGGCTACGAATTTGCGTGAGATTGGAGGGCGGAGTCATGTCTATGATGGCTCTACACTTAGAGGGGTCGACTTCAATGCCCCTTTGGCTTACCATAAAGCCTAAGAGCTTACCAGATTCGACTCCGAACACGCACTTTTGAGGGTTTAGCTTTACTTTGTAAAGCCTAAGCCTTTCAAATTTTTTTTGTAAGCATTCGATATGAGTGCATCGAGTTTTTGATTTAGCCAAGAGATCATCCACATATACCTCTACGAGCTCATGAATCTGATCGTGAAAGATCGTAGTCATAGCTCTTTGGTAGGTGGCACCGACATTTTTCAAACCAAAGGGCATGATTGTAAAGCAGTACGTGCCCCAAGGTGTTGTGAAAGCAGTTTTAGCCTAATCTCTTGGGGCTAATTTGATTTGGTTATATCCTGAATAGCCATCCATGAATGAAAACATTTCATGATTTGCAGTACTATCGACTATCAAATAAATGTTAGGTAAAGGAAAGTTATCCTTTGGAGTGGCTTTGTTCAGTTTCTAAAATCGATGCATATTCGAATTTTCCCATTGGTTTTTCGAACTACAACAATATTTGACAACCAATCAGAATACGCAATGGGTTATATAAAACCGGCTTTTAGCAGATCTTCTAAACCCTCTTTAACCTACGCATGCACGTTCGGATGAATCTTTCTAAGCTTTTGTTTTATGGGTTTTGAATCCGAATCTAGGGGAAGACAATGCTCTACTACTCTTGGGTCTATACCCAGCATGTATTCATATGTCCATGCAAACACATCGATGTAGGCTTTCAAAAATGCAATGAATGATGATGCTTCATGCTCATGCAAACATGCGCCTATCTTAATGTGTTCGGGCTTTGTTTCACTCCCTAAGTTGATCTCTATGAAATCCCCTCCTACAGAATTCGAAGGTTTTTCAAAATCGAGAATTTTATGAAACTCGGGGAGCTCGGAAGTTGAATCCTCCTCAAGGAGAAGGGGATCTTCTTCCTTGCTTCGATCAATTTCGAGAATATTGAATCCTAAGGAATTTGAACTTGATGCATGGGTTTTGAAAACACCTAGTTTTGACTTGGAATTTCAACAGGTTTTGAAGCTTTTGGTCTTGTTATGAAGACAACTTTCTTTTCAAAATCCGTGGCTTTTTCCAAATTTTTACAAGGAGCTGGTATATACAGGATTTTGTTTTTGGAGATTTCTAAATTTTTGATTTTTTTATAACTTTTGTAAAGGAAGAGCTTTGAGAACTACACAAACAACCCTTTTTTCGATTTTTTTATTTTTTTCAAGTGTTTTTGGTTTTTGGGATTTTCCAAATTGTTTTTGAATTTCAAGATTTTTGAATTTTTTTTATTTTTAGTTTAAGAAGGGATCTTCCATCATACCTACAAAGGAAAACGCCATAAGTTAGACTCTAAACAAGAGGTCTAAATCGTAGGTTTTTGCTTCACTAGGCTCCAAGGCACCCTTGACCTAGGTGGTCACAGGTTGGGGCTCTAGGGGTATTTTGGGAGTATAGCCGATCCCATATCGGCTTGGGTTGGCTCTAGGCACTATGGGCTCAAGGAGACCCTGGATTTGTGAACCTAGACTTTGGTAGGGCATATATCCCATGTTCAATAGCATGTTCCATGATTTTTTGTTTTTTGAAAAGTTTGGATATAATTCATGATTCTGGAACTTGCTATCATCCATGTTATGCTGATATGGCCTTTTGTCTAGGGGTTTTTGGAATAGGCGACTCTTGGCCTTACCTAGGATGGTTAGGGTTTTGAGTGGGTGAGTCTTGGGCTTCCCCTTGATGTATAAAACCTTCCTAGGCTTTGGAAGGATGAGCTTGGGTGGCTCGACCAAGACTTGCCCCAGGTTGGCCTCGTAGGCTTGAGAACTTGACAAGCATGGGAAATTCTATATTTCCTGAAGCTGAGGGTGACTCTCACCTAGAATTACCACGACTTGATCCTCGAAGGGGATTTTGACACACCTATGGAAGGTGGATGGTACAGCTCGCAGGCTGCGTATCCAAGGCCTTCCCAACAATAGGTTGTAATGGGGGTGGATGTCTAGGACGTGGAACACCCCCAAGTGAGCTATCCCTCCTGTTTCCATAGGTAATTCTATGGATCCTAAGGGTCTAGATGCATTCCCATCGTATCCAGTGATTACGATGGGGCTTGGGTTCACGGAGGTCAAGGTGACTTCGATTTGATACGCCACATGGAGCGGAAGGATGTTGAGACCTCCTCCCCCATCAACTAGGCACCTGTCCAGAGAATGGTGATTCAATACCACCTCGATATACAGGGTTAGTTGTGGGCTTCGTAGGGTCTTTCGATATCCTCTTTCGAGAACATGATGGGCATTTTTGCACCTATAGATGCCACTTGGGTTGACAAGGACTCCGGGGTTATGTTTGAGCTAACCTTGGCTCTTTCTAGAATTTTCTCTAAAACAAGTTTGTGCCTAGGCGAGGTTTGTATCAGCTCTAGGATGGACATGTTAATTGGAATCTTTGAAAGATGATTTTCAAAATTATACAAGGTTAAAACAACTTTTCCTTTGTCCGTTTTTGTTGAAATCCTAAGAATACATGCTTTTGAAGGGCCAGGAACACTAACCACTTTTTTAGCACTTTGTAGATGTGGGGGTTGATAGATCCTTCCGGACCTGGTAACTTCCCCCACGATCAATATAGGGCTCGCGCCTATGATGGCTCTATTCGTGTGTTTTGAAGCACCTTGGATTTGTAAAACAGGTTTAACTGGGGGCGGGCCTTTAGGCACTCCTCGGATTACTACTTGGGCGATTTTCCTATGAAGGATTAGAGATGGTGCACAAGTAGAAAACCCAGAATGATATGCATGCGCTAGACTCTTTGAAATCGTTAAAGTACATACCTCTTTGCCCTTCCCACTGGTACTTGCGTGGTTGGGGAAGGGTTCTTTGAAAATAGCTTGGGCAAGCTCTGGTTCCTCAGTGACCTGGAGCCAACCCTGCTCTATCAAGTTCTCAATTTTATTAAGTAGGGAGAAACATTGTTTTGTATCATGGCCTTTGAGCCGATGATACTTGCAAAATCGATTAAAAAACCTCCCTTTTAAAGTGGTTCCCTCGTGAATCTCAGGGAGTTCGATCATTCCTTGGGCAAGTAGGAGGTCGAGGACCTCCAACACAGGTTGCCCTAGTGGAGTATACTCCTGTTTTTCAAAAGGTTTTTGTATTTTTTTTATCTTTTTTATTTTCAAAACTCTCAAAATTTTTGGAAGTGCTCGTCGGGCTTGGATCCACTCTGACGTTTGCAACTTTGTGGGGCTTTGTCCCTTTGTCCATGGTGGGTAACCCGTAAGTTTCAAGTTTTTCCAAGCGAGGTTTTGAAACAACACTCCCTTTCCACAAGTAATCGTAGACGTCTTTCTTCAAATTTGTTTAAAAAAGGGATGCTTTTTTAATCAACTTGTGGAAAGTCGAGATTTCGTGTAAGGAGAGAAGGGTTTTTAACTCACTTTTGAAATTATCCAGGATGAGCATTACTGCGCATCCTTCTGAGATGGGTTCTCTCACTTGCCCCAGGAGGGACCTCCATCGAACGATGAATGCATGCACATCTTCGTTCATAGCTTGCTTCGTATCCCTCAAAGTATTTAAAGTGGACGTGACTTCTACGTTATGTAAAAATCTTTGCATAAAGGAGTTCGCTAACTCTTGAAAAGTTGCGAACTGACTTAGATCGTAGAAAGCCAACCATTTTGAAGCTAGGCCTTTGAGGGAAAGGGGAAACCAATAAATCCACTTCATCGAGTCCTTCTTTTTCTTGTGGGCTCGACGAGAGAAAAGTTACAAGTGAGATCAAGGATCTCCCATGCTATCATACCAATGGAAATTCGGTACTGTTTTGTAATCCAAGGGAAGGAAATCAGACAGGGAGTACATTCTTTTCTCTTTATTCTGCCCTTTCAACAGCTGCTGTAGGGCTTTATGGTACTTGTGAGTGAAGGACTCGTGGTATTGGTTTCCCTCCATGGTAGAGGTCTCCTTGGGTTTTCGAGTTTTTTCAAACTTCTTTTTGGCCTTTATCGGTTCACCATGAGACGAACAAGAATCAGCTGCTTCAGCCTCTTGGCTAAGGGCAGTGATCTTGGCCTCAAGATCTTTTCGCAAATCCTCAATGTCATCTCTCCTATTTCGATATTTCAAAAATCACTTAGAGTGAGAACTTGATGTGTGCGAGACATGGCTGGACACTTCATTAGAGTCTGAACTCGACATGACTCCGATGCTTTTCAAAAACCAACTATGAAATGCACAAAAAAGCAAAGAGTTAAATACTTTTTTGAATTTTTTTTCAAGAGCTTTGCTTGTTTTTATCGATTTTTCTTAAGACCCACGTCCCACCGGGCGTGCCAAATCTGTAGACACATGAAAATTTTCACTCGGGATTCTTAGGCCTGAAGTGAACCTTTTTCGTGTCTAAGTCGCTTTAGGGCGTACCATCTAGCTTACTCAAACTAGCGAAGTATGTTTTGAAATATCTGATTTATGGGGCGACTGTGGACAAGTGGGATCTTTTCGTTGTAAACCTTCTTGAACCGGTGCTCAAGGGTCGGTTTAAACGCTTTAGAAAATATCGATTTGAACAAGCATGGACTTTTGAAAAGAGTATGAAAGTATTTGAGCAATTTGTATGCCTATTTACAGATTTTATTTACGTGGAGTTGCACGTATCTAAGTCTTTCGATTTTATCTACTTAGGCGGGATGTATGTGCATCAAGTGGCCTAAGATTGGCGTGTTTGCACGGGGTATTCGGGGCTTCTTTGGATGCAAATATGCGCAATATCTCGAGTTTGGCGGATATGCTATGCAACTCACACAACTTGAATGTAAAACCCGAATTTGAAAGACATAGCTGAAGGGAAATTGCGGAAGGGAGATATAGCTATATCTTAAGAGCGGAAAGGCTTAATGTGTGCGTGTGTGTTTTCCTTGTTTTTAAGAAATTTGACGAGGCATTGCCTTGGTGTACATTCAGCAGTAAATCATTATATAGATAACTTGGCTTCCTGCAATACGCAAGGCAGCCTTCAATACAACAATATAAAGCACGTAAATGACAACGATGAATTTTCATTTGGAGGCAGAGAAAACATCGCAATTGCTGAATTGGATAATCAACTCAAATCCGCAGTCTCCTGCAAGTGAAATCATAAAGAGATCGTAACAAGCCCTTGTTCTTTTCCTCCTAGGCAACTTTAGCAGGTCCGCAACCACTGAATACCCCGTTGGGTGAATGATTAGATTATATGTTTCTATTTTTGTAGCCAAAACTTGTTTCAAATGTTCAGGTGGTGAGAGTGCCCATTGCATTGCCCAGATAGCAAGGGGCCTCATGTAACAGATGGATCTGTACTCATCTGAACTAGTCCAAGCTTCAGGAGTTTGAAATGCAGAACTGCGCAAGTAATCATCTTTAGACATCATTACTACAAGATCTAAGGCAGCTACCACTAACAAAGTAGACAATATGAAAAACACAAGTAATCATGTTTAGACATCGTCCATGGGGAGGAGATTGATGCCCACGAAGAAGAAAGATCAATCTCCATCAAATCAATAACTACCACAAGCATCTCCAGGAGTAACTACCACCAAAGCAGTAATAGGAAAAAAGGATTGCAAATAAAAAACTACACAAATGTAACCAATATATCATCTGCTAGAAACCAAAATATTCCTTGGCGAATTGTGTAGAAACTTGAACAAAGCACCTTTAATGAAAGTTGGAGCCCATAGAAAACCATGCTTTATGAAATAGGAAGAATCAAACTTCCTTATTTGATGGATGAACAAGGTTTCCTACAGGACCTACACTATGAGTTGAGGACCAAGTGCAATAAGAAAGCAGCATGAGAATTGAATGGAAGGTGACATATCTATCGAATGGGAAGAGACATTAGGAGGGAATTGAGTAGAGAACAACATAAGAACTGAGAAAAGATAGATACAATTGAATATGGTAGGGTACAAAAGAAAACAAGTAACATGTTTTGATAAGAGAAACAAGCTTTCCTTGAACAGGGAAGCGTCCTGTCCAAGAACTCTGGAGGGATGTGTTTCAAGTTTTGGGGAAGTAAACTTCCTTGAATGATTCAGAAGCATGTGATCTGTGTTTCCAAAGCACAAACATGGGAAAAACTATTCTCTAATGCCTTAGTCTTTCCAGCAATCCTGCCATAAACTTTAGTACTATTTTTACCCTTTGGAGGATAAACAGTACAATGAAATTGATAAATGACAGTTTCACATAGAAAGCTATAATGCAAGCAATAAAGACGTGTCACTATTTGCGCTTTTATATTGGATTGATGTGCTTAGACTCCATCACGTTATTACTATCGTCAACCAAATATTCATCAATCTCATAAATGATTCATTTTATCAAATCACCCTGGTGTCATAAGGGATGACAAGAAGGTGCTTGGCTTTGGATCCTGTATTTGGCTTTATGTCAGGTCTATGCTGAAGATGAAGACTTTTGCATACCTTCTTCCTGAAGATTTCCGATGATGGCTGCCGGATTTCGTGAACCCTCTATTGTCGATAAAGGGAATTGTAGAGATGCAAAAATGCAGCAGAAAATGGCGAGTGTGGGTGATGGACACGAGGTTCCCACACAGGGACTTGCACTGACAAATAAATATGAGTATTTTGTTTTTCTTCATTTCTCTATGTGTTTCGGTATCTCACAGTGTTTGTATGTGCCTGCCTTTATAGGCAGGCACTCTCTCCAATTCGTCGTGCTTATCCTCCTGTGGCTTCCCTCATTTGGGAGCTGTAACGGATGACCATTACCGGAAAATCTGGTAACGGCTATCCGTTACTAGATTAGGGCCTATCCTCAGGTAATGGTTGGATGATCAGTCCAGCCGTTACCCGAGCCGAGAATGGCCACATCCTGTAACATCTCCCACTTGGCCATTCAAGTCAAGTGTATCGACATACTGGTTTTCCTCCCACTTTTCAAGGGTTTTCCCTAGTTATATCGATTCCTGATTACTATTGCAATCAGAACCTGTTGTGTGGTTATTTCCCTATACAACAAATCATCCGTTGTATGGTTATTTGCCTATACAACAATCAAACATATCTCAAACCCATGTTTCCAACATGTTTTGAGAAGAGTTCCTTTGTTATGCCTTTTGTTAAGGGGTCTGCCAACATGTCTTCCGTTGGCATGTATGAGATGGATATTTCCTTTCTCATAACCATATCATGAACATAGTGGTATTTTACTATTATATGCTTGCTTTTCGAGCAATCTGCTCCACTCTTAATAAGAGTAATTGCTGCATTGTTATCATAATAGATAACCACTAGATCGTCTGTTATCTTCAGCTTCAAATCTCGTATGAAGCAACTTATCCAGACAGCATTTGTTACAGCCATACAACAAGCAACATACTCAGTTTCTTGTGTATGCAACACTACACGACCCTGTTTCTTGCATGCCCAAGAAACAACACCACCTCCAAATAAGAATATTTGACCTGAGGTTGATTTGCTGTCATGTTTGCTCCCAGCAAAGTCAGCATCTGAGTATCCTACCACTTTCAGTTCATCTGCTTGAAAGCACAGTTTCAAGTCCTTTGTTCCTTCCAACTAGGATTGCTTTGATATCTACTGACAAGACCAACAACAAAGCTAATATCAGGCCTTGTACATAACGTAGCATACATCAAGCTGCCAACAGCTTGTCCATAAGGAACATTAGGCTTATCGTCTCCTTCACCAGGACAATCAGCCTTACTCAATTTCACCCCTTTTACAACAAGTGTATCTGCAGACTTGCATTCACCTATTTTGAACTTCTTGAGGATATAGTCTATATATCTCTCTTGACTCAAGCATAAGAGTCTAGATCCTCTATCTCAAGAGATCTTTATACCCAGGATATAGGATGCTTCCCCCATATCCTTCATTTCGAACTTGGAGTTCAACCATGACTTGGTTTTGACAATCATCTCATTATCGTTTCTAGTCAACAATATGTCATCTACATACAATGATAAGATGACAGAGTGGCTTCCACTGTTCCAGACATATACACAGTGGTCAAGTTTGTTATCCACAAACCTAAGTTCTATAATGGCATTTTGAAAGGTCAAATACCATTGGCGAGGTGACTGTTTCAGGTCATATAGAGATTTTTTCAACCTATATACTCTATCTTCTTGGCCTTCAACCACAAATCCTTCGGGCTATTGCATGTATATGATTTCTTCTAAATCACCATTTAGAAAGGCTGTCTTTACATTTAACTGATGTAAATCTAAATCATAGTATGCAGATATTGCTAGGATTATCTGTATGGATGCAAATTTCATAACTAGGGAATATGTCTCAACATAATCTATCCCCTCCTTTTGCAAAAACCCCTTTACAACCAACCTCACTTTAAACTTGTTGATTATACCATCGACCTTGTATTTCTTTTTCAGAACCCATTTATAGCCTATAGCTTTACTTCCTTTTGGCAAATCAGTCAATTTCTAGACTTGGTTTTCTCAATGGATTCAATTTCATCATCCATGGCTTTCTCTGAGTTTTTGCTTTTGATGAGTTCATTGCTTGCTGATAAGTCAAGTTATTAGTCAACTTATCTAAATCTACTGAATTACACACTTCTTCTGTAAGATAAGTGTAATAATCCTTTAAGTAGGACGGAGTGGCTCTTGGCCTCTTATGTCCACTTAAGGTATCGGTAGTTTCAGGAAGATCTTCTATGGGCTCAAAAGATGATTGGTCTAAATCTACCAAATCATCAACACATTCTTCATTATTTTCCAGGATGTAATTCTTAGTATCCTCTATGAATTCAACATCTCTACTTTCAATGAGTCAGTGATCCTTGTGATAAAACAGATATCCTTTTGAACATTTTGGATATCCAATGAATATACATCTCAAGGACCTGTTGTCTAGCTTATCTCTAGACTCATCAAGGATCTTCACGTGTGCAATAGATCCCCACCTCCTAAGATGACCTAGGTTGGGTTTTCTTCCAAACCATATCTCATATAGTGTAGTGAATACAACTTTACATGGTACTTTGTTGAGTATGTAAACAGTTGTACTTACTGCTTCTCCCCAGAATACTCTTGAAAGAGAGGCATCAATCAACATAGACCTTGTCATGTTCAACAAGGTTCTATTGTATCTTTCAGCTACACCATTTTGCTGAGGTATCTTGGGCATTGTATTTTATTTAGCAATACCAAAGTTTTTGCAAAATTCTAAGAATTCTGCCAAGGTATACTCACCTCCTTTGTCTGATCTCAAGACTTTGATCGAATGCCCTAATTGATTTTCTACTTCTTGCTTATATCCTTTAAAAGCATCAAGTGCCTCTTATTTATGTGCCAAAAGATATATATATATATATATCTAGAGTAATCATCGATAAAGATTATAAAGTAACCCTTTCCTCGATGTGTCTTTACTCTAAAAGGTCCACATAAATCTGTGTGAATAATTTCTAACAGGGTTGCTGCCCTTCTTATTTTCTTGGGAAAGACTTTCCTTGTATACAAGCTTCACACTTGTTGAAAGTCTTTTTCTCAAATCATGACAATAAGTCAAAGTTGGATAATTTCCTCAACTTTTCCAGACTTATATGTCCTAGGCGTTTATGCCACATATTCACATCAACAGAAAATGCACTCTCAATATAAGTAGAAGATGGATGATTTTCATTATCAGATAACTTGAACAATCCTTGTTCTACATCAAATTCACTTGAGAACAAGATTCTCCCATGTTTGCCCACGATCACCTTGTTAGGTATAAACCTAACTTCAAAACCCTTCTTAACTAAGGCAAGGATCGAGACCAGATTGTGCCTTATAGATGACACAATTAACACATCGGTTAGTACAATTGGTTTGCCTTATACAAATATTCGAAAGGATCCAATACCTAGAACATTTGAGAAAGTATTGTTTCCCATATACACACGATGTTCTTCGGGTTGATATTCCTTTAGGTCCATTGCCCCTTCCTTGGTCTTCGAGGTATGTCTTGTAGCTCTCGAGTCTATCCACCAACCTGTAATTGGGCGGTCCAAGTATAGGCATTCTGAAATTACGCAGATTATATCCTGCTTCTCTGACTGTCTGCGCTGTGGATTGTTTCCTCTACCTTTCTTGTTACGGCAATCCTTTTTGTAGTGTCCCATCTTTCCACAGTTGAAACACTTGATCCGAGAAGTGGCTTCCTACGATTTTTTAAAACTTTGATTGCCTTTCTTGTTATTCTTGCCGAACCTTTTATTTGGTTTCTTTTTCTGGTTGGTTTTGAAGCTAGACGCCAACTCATCCTGAACCACTAGTAATTTCTCCTTTTTGTTTTTGAGCATATGTTCTTGCTCAATTACTAGTTTTAGGGACAACTAAGAAAGGTTGATTTTAGGCCATAATCTTAAGGCAATGGTGACCATATTCCATGATGGAGGTAGACTGTTCAGTATGATTCATATCTGTATCGGTTCAGAAATAACTGATTTTGCTACGGCTAAGTCTCTAGCTATCACCAGCATGTGATTTACATGCTCTACTATATTTTCTCCTTCTTTCATTCTGAAGGAGTTGTATTTCTTTAGTAGCAACTGCACATGTAATTTTGCAGTTGTATCATACTTAGCTGTTAGTGAGTCAAACATCTCTTTCGCGGTCTCATATTCTTCAAAGACCCTAATCAGGTCATCCTCCATGTAGGTTAACATGATTGTTCTTGCTATGGTATCGTCCTTTAGAAATATTTTATACATTTCTATTTATTGCTGACTTGCGTTTGGCGGTAGAGGATGCATTGTTTCCTTTAAGACATACTCTATACCTTCTAGTGTTAGAGCTAGTTGAATTCTTCTCTTCCAAGTTTGGAAGTTCAGACCGTTTAATTTTTCTGTTTTTGCTAGTTCGGACACACATATCCTAGAACTCATTTTTATGTGTTTGGCAAAAATAGCAATCAAGCGGTCTAAAAGGAAACAAAAAACAAAAGCACACATAGCAAGAGACATGTTAAAGTGATGAAGCAGATAATCTTTCAAAAAATTTCTAAGGGGTTTTCTGCCTCAACCCCTAAAAAGGATACCAAGGGATAAATTTAGAATTTTATCTATTTGTCCTCTTTTGTAATTTCGTAAAACCATGAGAACAAACTTGTAAAATTTGTAACTGATAGGGGTTACAATCATAATTTTAACCCTCAGGGTGAATCTGTAATTTTTCAAAAGAACAGGGGTAAACCCATCTTTTAACTGAGTGGCAGAATTGAAATTATTCAAATCGTGTTGGATAAAATCATAAAATGATAGCCCCCAGTTTTTCTATAAATTTTAAAAACAACCAAGGGGTAAAACTGTCATTTTACCATGGCAACTGCGTAATATTTGAAAAGGGTCAGGGGTAGTTTTGTCTTTTTGACACAAACCACGGCGCAATTTTCCAAAACAGTGATTTTTGATTTCTTTTTAATATAGAAACGCTTAAAAGTGTTTTACAGAGGGATCTCTCTGGAATGTTCCAAGAGAGAGAGAGAGAGTAATAGGGAGGAAGAGTGCCGGAGAGAGGAGGTCGGAGGGGTCGCTCTGGCCGTTCGTCGGCTGTCGATTGTCGGCGGGTTCCTCGCTTCTTATTTTGCCGGCCTTCCTTGCTTCGGCTCGTGCCTTTTGGGCTTCAGGCTTTTCCGGCCTGCCTTGGGCTTTTTGGCGGCCTCCCTTTGGGTTTTCCTTTCGCCGCCTCTGCCTACTGCCGCCTTCTCTCATCCGATTTTTTTATTTTATTTTATTTTGATTCTCCCTTTCTCTTTTGTAGGGAACCAGGCCCTGATACCAATGAAGACTTTTGCGTACCTTCTTCCTCAGTCTTAAGATTTCCGATGATGGCCGCCGGATTCCGTGAATCCTCTGTTGTCGATACAGGAACTTGCAGAGATGCAAAAATGCAGTGAAAAATGGTGAGTGTGGGTGATGGACATGAGGTTCCCACACAGGGGCTTGCACAAACGAATATAGTATGAGTATTTTGTTTTTCTCTGTTTCTCTCTGTATTTCGGTATCTCACAGTGTTTGTATGTGCTTGCCTTTATAGGCAGACGCTCCCCCATTCATCGTGCTTATCCTCCTATGGCTTCCCTCATCTGGGAGTTGTAACGGACGACGTTTTCCGGTAATGGCCGTCCGTTACTAGATCAGGGCCTATCCTCAGGTAATACCCGAGCTGAGAATGGCCACATCCTGTAACAGAAGAGATGCTTGCTTTTGGCTGGAGCCCTCTAATTTTCAAACTGCATGGATCTGTGTTCAACTTTAGGCGTACCTGATATGCAAACAGGTAACTACAACATTTATAAACAACCGGATTAAACCTCATTTTCTACTCATGTGTCTGAGACTTGGCTGAACTCAAATCTAAGCAAGAGCATACAGGCATGTTATAATTATCTTTACTCCAAAGCTTCTGCTAAGAAGGTCCAATTTACTTTTTCCTTTTGGTGTTTGTGCACGTGCTCTGCATGACCAATTATGCATTCCATGTCATGCACAAATGGGTTATAAGTAATGTATGCTCTAATATATATTTATCTAATCCCCATCCAGGTTTTCTGTTAATTTCTAAGAGAGAAATTTTCTTATATGGCATCATATAACTCAAGGAGACGACCAAAAGGACTAGTACAAGAAGCCCATAGTTGCTCCTCCACCATGTGTGGATGGATAATCAACTGCATAATTGTATGAAATAGTTTCCCTTTGAGTAAATGGGCTTAAGTAAATCGCCAAATCAACATAGGTGGCATTCACCGAGTCAACATACCAGATTGAACCATTGTGTGTAATAATTGACCTTGATGTAGCATAGTATAAATATCCACCATTTTGTAAGGTGATTGCTCCTTGAGTAGGTGGATTTGAGCAATCATCTCAATAGGTAGTAGTACAAGGCATGATAACTTGCCTCCTAGTTGGTTCAAAGCTATCAAGGTCACTTATATCCATAATAATGGTGGGCTCATCTATCCGTCATAGGTCACTACTTTATGAAGAGTAGGTGAGAGATTGTTCATCATTGTTGACATTCGATATTGAATCGGTCATTTTGATGATCTTTGATTCATAATAAGACCCATCAGGAACTGATTTATCATCAGTTATCACTGAAACATCGATGGTTTCTTTGTCTTCTAAGAAGTAGATGCAAGCGAATTGAAACTCGACTGTTTCTTCATCTTTTGAGTAGTTGTGAGCCAATTGAAAATCATTGATAGTGTCAAAGACCGATTTTTCATTATCTTAAACTTTACTAACTCTATATCAAAAGTTGGTGTTACAACGATAGTAAAATCTACCAATTTAATGTCAACCAAATATGTAAGAGTTGCTTAATAACTCAGTTGAGACAAAACACTAGTTGAATTGATGACTCCATCAACTAAACTTTTTGAACTCGTTAGTTCCTTAATTGATGCTCTTAATAGCACTAAAACAAATTTCTCATTCAAACAACATATATCTGAAATTTATTATTTATTACACTTATGAACGTATACTTATTTTTGTACTTATTTATTCACGTGGATGATGGAGTTACCCGAGTCCGTCTTGAGACCAAACAGTTTCATACACTCCTCATGCAGTTGTAAAAGCTTGCTCTTCCAAGCCTTCTTGAATCATGGTAGCAGCTAAACCATATGTCACTCCTGGCCACACCTCTCTTGACTGTATTGCAGTTGTATCAATTTTTCCATCTGGTAGCATCCCATTGACTGCTCCCCGTGTTCCTTCTTTAAATTTCACCACGTTGAAGTCATAAATCTTCTGAAGTGCCTTCGTGCTTTGGTTTTATCCACAATTGGTGCAAGACCACATGTCCTTGTGTACCTACAAATAGATTGTTATTCTTCAGAATACATGTGCGCTAGATTTGACAATGCTATTAAGTCAAAACATTCAGGACGAAGTGTAGCATGTAGGAGATGTGCTGCAGAAGCAGAACCAGTGCCCATTTGAATGGAGATACACACTACCAATGAACAGTTAAAAGAGTGTTTCATTGCCGTGACAATGGCAGACATTCTTCCACTGATGTTTTAGAACGTCAGGAGCCACCCTGAATTCCAAAAATCTATCTATTTTGTGTAAGTTTACAACATCCAATTGGGATTTTGATTTGCATCATGCATGACTCATGCATTTTCCATAACAGCCCCACCACAATCGACAATAGAATTTAGATTGGACTCCACTGTCGGGCACATCAAATGCACCCACAAGACCAAGAGAAAAATGTTAGCATAGTTAAGGCTCTGACAGAGAAAAACAAAAGGATGAACATGAATTTAAAATGAATGAGATTAAATCACATAGCAGACATGAAACTGAGAAACCAAATACCTATGTTATCTATAGCGCGCTATAGCGTTATAGCAGAACAAAAACTGCCATAGCGTGTTTATTATAGGGGGCATCCATTCAGGGCACTGTTACTATACAATACCTATTTGGGTTGGGTCGATCCCGAACCAAGAAAACATAAAATGCTAAACCCAAAAGTGATTTGCATCTGCATCTCTGTCTTGCCTCTCTCTCCCGCCTCTCACGTATGTAGTTGCATATGTTCTCTCTGCCACCAACAGTAAGCAGCCTCCACCGATGGCCACCGCCTCCGCTTTTCATTGCCTTCCTCCTCCATAGGTAAGTTATCTCTCTTTCTCCGGCTCCGCCTTCTGTCGCCTTCTCTCTCTTAATTTTTTTGGTTTTCTTTGAACCATTGGATTGGGATTCACTTTCATTCGATACTCACTCAAACTATTGGTACTTTCATATTCTCAAAGTGCTTTGCGCCTTATATTAATAACATCATGCTATATAATTTTATTATTGAATGTTTTAAGCCTCATGTTGGGTGTTATCTTTGATCAACATGATTATCTTGATAATCATTCAACAAGAGTGTAGATGAATGAAAAATGACAACAATAACAACTAAGCCTTTTCTCATACTAGACGGGGTCGGCTACATGGATTCTTTGTTTCCACGGATCCCTATCGTGTGTCATGTTAGCAGTTAACTCCCAATAAACTAGATCATTCTTTATTGTTTCTTTCCAACACTTTTGTGGTCGTCCTTTACCTCTTTTAGTACTTTCAAAATCTAGTTTTTCATACCTTCTTATAGGTTCTTCTTTTGATCTTCTTTCTATATGCCCAAACCATCTTAAACGATGTTCTCTCATTTTATCCTCTATTGGTGCCACTCCTAATTTGTTTCTAATAACCTCATTATATATACGGTCTTTTCTTGTATGACCACTCATCCATCTCAACATCTTCATTTCTGTCACAGACATCTTTTGTACATGTTGATGATTAACTGCCCAACACTCAGAACCATAAAAGATGGCAGGCCTAATTGCTGCTCTATAATATTTACCTTTTAATTTTAATGGTATCTTCTTATCACAAAGAATGCTTGATGCTCCTCTCCATTTTAACCAACCAGCATTAATTCTATGTGTAACATCTCCATCAATTCTTCCATCACTTTGAAAAATTGACCCTAGGTATTTAAAACCTTCCTTTTGGGGAATGCAATGTGTGCCAATTTTAATTTCTATGTCCTCTGAAGTAGCCAAATGATCAAACTTACATTCCATATATTCTGTCTTTGTTCTACTAAGTCGGAGGCCTTTGCTTTCTAATGTTTCTCTCCATAGTTCCAATTTTCTATTAACTTTTTCCTTAGACTCCTCCACTAATACAATGTCATCTGCAAATAACATACACCAAGGTACTTCATCTTGAATATGTTTTGTTAACTCATCCATCACCATTATAAATAAGTATGGACTTAAAGTTGATCCTTGATGTAACCCAATATTAACTTCAAAGAAGTCTGTCGTTCCTTCATGGGTCCTCACACATATTTTTGCACCATCATACATATCTCTTATAAGGTTAATATATGTCAATGAGATACCTCTTTTTTCCAAAGTTCTCCAAAGAACCTCCCTCGTACCCTATCATAAGCTTTTTCTAGATCAATAAATATCATGTGAAGGTCTTTCTTTTTTGCTCTAAAATGTTCCATAAGACGTCTCAAAAGGTGAATCGCTTCAATAGTAGATCTGCCTGACATAAATCCAAATTGGTTCTCTGTTGTACTTGATACTTGTCTTAACCTACATTCGATAATTCTTTCCCATAATTTCATAGTATGACTCATTAACTTGATACTTTGATAATTCGCACAATTTTGAATGTCTCCCTTATTCTTATATATGGGTATAAGCGTACTTGCTCTCCATTCCTCGGGCATCTTTTGGTTTTTCCATATTTCATTAAATAGTCTTGTGAGCCAAGTGATTCCTATTTCTCCTAGTATTTTCCAAACTTCTATAGGAATATTATCTGGTCCTACCGATTTACCACTCTTCATATGTTTAAGAGCCTCTTTGACTTCACTCTTTTGAATACGTCGGTAGAAATTGTGATTTATATACTTTTCTGACTTGGCTAAATCTCCTAAACTAATACTAACATCTTTATTTTCATTAAAAAGATTATAAAAATAGTTTTTCCATCTATTTCTTATATCATCATTTGCCACTAGAAGTTTTTCATCCTCGTCTTTTATGCATCTAACATAATTAAGATCTTTAGTTTTCTTATCTCTAGCCCTAGCTATCCTAAAAATATCTCTTTCACCCTCTTTTGAGTTGAGTTTTTTATATAAGTCATCCCAAATCTTAGCTTTTACTTCACTAACGGCCTTTTTCGCTTCCTTCTTTGCTTTTCTTATAAGCTTCTAAAGTTTCACTAGTTTTCTTAGCATAATGTAATTTGTAAATGCCCTCTTTACCTTGATTTTATTTTGTACTACTTCACTCCACCACCAAGCTTCTTTTTGTGCCGGTACACCTCCCTTAGATACCCCTAACACATCTTTCGCCACTTTCCTAATATGTATAGCCATATTGTTCCACATATCACATGGTGTGCCAACATAATTCCAAACATCTCCTTGAAGGACTTTTTGTTTAAATATATCTTCTTTCTCGCTTTTGAGGTTCCACCATTTAGTCCGAATAGCTCGATGCACTCTTTTCTTCTTTGTCCATTTTTTAATTTGTAAATCCATAACTAAAAGTCGATGTTGGGTGGTTAAGCTTTCTCCTGGAATTACCTTACAATCTTTACAACACGCTCTATCTTTTTTTCTACAAATAAAGTAATCAATTTGTGTTTGTGATAAGCCACTCTTATAAGTAATTAAATGTTCATCTTGTTTTTTAAAGATTGTATTGACTATAAAGAGATCAAATGACATAGCAATTCCTCGTTTATATCCCCAAAACCAAAGTTTCCATGAATCCCTTGATATCCTAATGCCTCTTTACTGACATGTCCATTTAAATCTCCTCCTAAACAAATCATCTCCCTTTGTGGAATCTTTTGAAACACCTTATCTAACTCTTTCTAAAAAACTGTCTTTATACTATCTTCTAGTCCTACTTGGGGTGCGTAAACACAAACTATATTCAAAACCTCTGCTCCTAACACTAATTTCAACGTCATGATTCGGTCACCATATTGTTGTATGTCTACTACACTCTCCTTTAAATCTTTATTTATGATAATACCAACTCTGTTTCGAGCCTTTTCTTTACCTGAGTACCATAATTTAAAACCTATATCCTCTACCTCCTTTGCTTTTTCTCCAACCCATTTTGTCTCTTGTAAACATAGAATATGAATTTTTCTCCAAATCATAGTATCTACCACCTCCATTAGCTTACCCGATAATGTTCCGATATTCCAAGAACCAATATGAATCTTATTATCTAGGACTAGCTTTCTTACCCCCCGCATCCGTCCATAATCAAAATACGGAGATCCTCTCTGAAAATTTTTCACTATATTCGGGTGAAAATGTAGCGGAACTAACTTCTTTACCCACACCCGTACATGATGTGGGAACCCTCTGTGCAATTGATTCACTACATTCGGGTGAAAATGTAGTGGCCCTTGCTTACTTCTTACTTCATTCGGGCTCTGCAGCACGTCGCTAGGCAGGGATGCCCCAAAGCAATGTTCATAATTTTTGTAATCCATGTTGTAAAAATCTGATGAAGTTTTACGTTGGCTGTCGGAAGCCTAACACAACCCTCCTCCTTTATCCGGGCTTGGGACCAGCAATGCAAGGGTGATCCCTTACATGGGAGGAGTTATGAATGAATGAAAAATGAGATTCTCAAAAAAAGTTTGATGTATAATGCTTTGTCTTTGTGTTTTCGGTCTTGTTCTTGGTTGCAAATCTCTTTTATCGTGAAGTTGAAGATTGTTTTACTCTTTGTGGAGTGGTTCGAATGTGATGCCTGAAATGGGTTTGGATTTTATTTGTTATGGATGTAAACCTCCTCTTATAGTTTACACTTTCTCAGACTTATGCTTTCTATAGAAGTTGTCAACAGAAAATATTTTCTCGTATTTCTGCTTTCTGGTTTGGGTTGGCTTTGCGAGAATGTAGTATCGCACATGTGCTTAACTACCAGTTCCGCTCTTTTAAATGGATTGGTGCTTAATGTTTAATGTCCTAATGCATTACTGATATATTACTTACTTTGTTAAATCTATCCTATTTTCCTTGTTAGCTGAGTATTTATGCTGATTTTTTTTAATAGCGAGTATGGAATCATCCAAAAGTGTAACCGCTTATTGTCTAAGTGGCAGTGGTAGTTGTGGCACCAGCACATATAATATTGATTAGTACATGTGAATTGTTTTTTTATGTTCAATACTAGTTATGGATAATTCTGAAGCAAAACGTGTAATGTGCATACATGCTCTGAAAGCTATAGTTGAGCCGATAACTAATTATATATTTGTTTCTTTAATTCATTTGCTTAATGCTTAGAATAACTTTGATACATTTATGTTTTTGTTTTCTAATTTAAGATTAACAATTCAATATCCATGTGTCACATGAAATTTATTGTTTGTTTCATTAAAAGTTAGAAGTAGAATTTGTTTATTTAGTTTGATTCTTATTTATGCAAGAAGTGGTTGTGTTTCTTTATATTTCTTAGAAATTACAAAATCCATTATATATATATATATATATATATTTTTAATCATAAATAAAAGTGTACCACTAAATCAGTTATATCCCTGCTATATCAGGGTTGACTGCTAACAACCCGCTAACCGTTATTGTGTCCAGCCAACTGATCTGCTTGGATGGATGAGCATGAAACTCTACCACTGCTATCATAATTGAAATAAGAACCATTCCACAATGTGTCATAAACTCTTTTTGCTTTCTTAAATTTATTCCGAAAATTCTCTTCAGAGACCTGATCACCAACTTCATGTGCCACTGCCGCAGCAACCTATAGTACTGCCACCCAAAGCCCTCCCGTGTAAGCACTTACACCTGTTGCAGACCATACGCCATAAGTTTGATCAGGAAAACCTTCATTTTCAATCATCCCATCCCTATCCCTATCAAACTGGTCCATGTAAGCCATGGCCATGTAAACCGAAGGCCAAACAGCACAACAAAACTGCATATCACCAGTTGCAACAAAATCTCTGTATACTTGGAGTATGAACTTTGGATTCAAGTCATTCCACTTATCTGTATTGTGAATGTTGTAACTATTCATTTCAAACCATGGGTCGTGTAGTACAAGATCATGGGGAACAGCACCAAGAACCTTTCTGGCAACCCACTAACCATCAGCTAGTGTTTGCATTTTCTTAGGGTCATTTATCATTACTGTTGCTAAGAAGTCCCTCTAGATGCTTAATTCAAGCTTCAGAAATGTCACGACTAAGGCAAATGATGCATAAAAATGGACATCATAAGTGTTCCACATAAGACACTCTATCCCCTCAAGGTACAAGAGTTGCCCAATAATTTCTTCTCCATTTAGAAGCAAAGAAGGTCCAAATACCGGGTTTAATGTTTGTGGATTACGCATTTGCTCAAGGATGAGAGCCATCCTATCAAGGATATTCACTGCAGTATCACTATTACTACTAGCCAAGTCTCTAGAATTGGGTTTATCAAGGGAAAACTTTTCATCCACAGCAGAAACATGATGCCGTATGGGAGGGTTTCCATCTTCAAAGTTTGAAGAAAGAAAAGTGCAAATGACCAAGATAAAGGGTGCAAATAAAATGATAAAGTACCTGTCCAAATTGTTCCTCCCATGTTAAGATAATATAGCTCATTGAAGAGAGTGACAAAATCAGGTATGCAATTTTATTGAATTAAAAAATTTCACTTATTTACAAATGAATCAGTCAGTTTTATACAAGATAGAGAGAAGAGAGAGAGACTCTCCAACTGCTAGCTGGATAGCCGTTGGAGTGTTGGAGTCTCCAACGGCTATCCAACTTGCCATTGGAGGACCTGTCCTAATCCCAATGACCAGGTCATATTGGCCAGGTCATCAAAGTCAACAGGGTTGGGCCAAATTGGCCCAACTAATCCTATTATATCTTAACACCCCTCAACCTTACAATGTGTATACCAAAAGTGTGTCTAACAACTAAAAAATGTGGATATGAGAGTGTCGATTTTGTAGAACCATCTGGATGGATTAAGGCAACCAATGAGAGCAAAGTAATCGGTATTGTCTTCGACGTCAATGCCTTGAGAGTTCAGTTGTTAATATTTGAAAAGGAGGCAATTTTCTAAAATTCATGAATTTTACGACAACAATAGTTGGAGTTACTACAATCTTTGTCATATAATAGAACCCCACACTATTATACTTCAAATTGACATTAGCAAGGTTGACGAAGAGAAACATGACTTGCTGAGCACCAATTTGTTCACCATAATAATTCCAACTTCTGATGTGTGAAGCTCACTAAAAAGTGAAGACCGCAATTCTTAAAGAGCACAACCTCTTTCACCGTTATCTTCTGTACGTCTTTTCTGAAATTGATCTTTTTTCCACTATAAATCATATTGAACAAGTGTGGGTGCGGGTGTGTCCTAGTGAAGACCACCCACCTGCACCACACTTCTATCTTCTTCACCACTACCAACCATTTGCCCATTCTCGCTAGAATCCTCCACGTTGAAAGCCCTCCAAGTTAGCCTCCATTCCTTATATAACAATTATGTATCATGGATCTCCACGATACGATACACATGGGTGTATCGCATTAAGAAACTTATCAGGTTGTATCGTACGATACAACCAATATTGCCCATAATGTACGATACGATTAGGGACCTTTGTAAAAGGTCCTTGGCCGAATAAAAACCAACGTTTCTATAGGTTTTTGGCATTTGTAGGAGTCTGTTGAAAGCTCTCAAGGTGGTTTTCGATGACTCCCAAGGTGTTCAAGGCTCCCAAAGTGTTCTACGGAGCATGTGCAAGGTTCCCAACTTGGATTATGGTATACTTTTTGCATTTGTCAAAATTTTTTCCTTTGTATTTATCATTTTTTTGTATTTTTCTTTTTTGAATGACAATATATAAAGTTATGAAGTGTATGGATATTATTTTTATTGTATTTGTGAAGTGGAAGACACTTTATTTAAGTATTAAGCAAAGATAGGGGATTTATGAAGTATTTTTATTTTCAGGTTTTTATTAGATTGAAGTGTTAAATTCAGATAGTAGGAAGGGGTGTTAGGGACTCCCAATCTCGATATGATGATCGGACATGACAATAGAGTACACCTGTTCAAGAAAACAGATTGAAGATAAAATGTTTATTTTGTGAGATAGTTAGTGGTGAAATTTCACGATTAAACATTACCTAATAGGGACTAGAAAAAAAGTTCTTATACAGGCATAGTTAGAAATTGTCATAAGTCATTAAATGATAATGTCTATAGATAATTGAAAGTATACTTGAGAGAAAACAATAGAAAGATAATTTAAAGATGTTTAAGAAAGAGGATGATGTTGTTAATTGGGTGATAGTATTCCTTCTAATAATAGGACAAAAGTTGGTTGTAATAGTTCTCGACTACCATAAGGGAAAAGAGGGTTATTAAAGATGTTGCAAGTGAAAGTGGTAGAAGAGGAAGGAGTAGAAGAAGAGCTTACTTTGTCGTACAATGATTTTCTCCTTCTAGCATTACACATGATGAACTTTAAATTTATGCTACTATGGCTTCAGAGCAAACAGACCTTACAGTGGACAGATGGTTTTATGATGCATGCATTCTATTTAATGCAACAAATAAGTTCTAATCAGGATCATCAACTAAATAATCTTTATCTTCTCCTTGCTGAAGATCATCACCACCTTCTGCTTTAAAATCAAAATCTTCATCTCCTTGACGATGTTGTTGCGCTCCTTCAAAATTAATCCATGCATTTTCTTCGATTAGGAGTGCATTTTCTTCGTTATCTTTTATAATCCATTCACCTAATATATCAAAATCAGTGTTGTCTAACGCGTATCGTTGGGCTCCACGATACGGGCGTATTGTATCACCCATATCGTAAAAAAAAAACAAAAAAAATCAAGAAAAATGTGGAAAAAATTGGTAATTGCTTTAAATTCATATAATGCAAAGTTTAGTACAGATTGAGCATTCAACATTGAACAATTGCATCCAAATTTACATATTTTGAATCAAAAAAATGAAATACATTTACATTTTACAAATTGTAATCAGGATCATAAACTAAATAATCTTCATCTTCTTCTTGCTGGAGATCCTCATCATCATCAGCAACACCTTCTGCTTCAAAATCAAATTCTTCATCTCCTTGATATTGTTGTTGCGCTCCTTCCAAATTAATCCATACTTCTTCAATTAGGAGGGCATTTTCTTCATTGTCTTCTATAACCCAATCTTCTAATATATCAAAATTATCCAAACTTATTGGATCAAATTGGCTTTCTTGTCTATTTACTTTTTTTAATTGCCTACAACAAACAAAGATAAATAATTAGTAAATAATATTAACAATTGAAGTTAAATAATTTATTGAATTGAACATTTAAGTAATAGTAATACAACATTACCTTTCACGAAGGCACATGTTACAACGAATAAAACTAAATCATTTAGTCTTTTATGTTCTAACCTGTTGCGCTTCTTTATATGGATGTGTTAAAAAATACTCCAATTTCTTTCACAACCTGTTGCACTACAGGTTTGGCTCAAGACTCTTACTGCAAAGTCTCTAAGGTTTGAACAATCAGTTTCAAACCTATTCCACCAAACATCTGTAGAAAAAGACAAACATTATAAACATAATCCATAGTAATATAAGATGCAACTTAAATATGAAAATAAATAATTTACCTTGATGCATCGTAGTGTGGTTGTGAATTGCTACAAGCAAACCCATCAAGTGAAGAGCATTATCATAAATCTTCATCTCTCGATGTATAGCATTTGTTATGCTCTCATCAGGGAATAATCTATCAATACAATAAATGATTCCTCGATTAACCTCACTGTCCCTTTTAAAGGTTGCTGAGTACCAGAATGATGTGTTTAGATAATAGGCTACTGCATAAATAGGTTGATGCAATTGTTTATTCTATCTATTATCAATTATTTTCTACAAGGGCATATAATCTCTCTTTTTTCCATTAAAATTATTTTTGATAGCTTCTTTTGTCTTATCCATGGCTTCATAAAGGTAGCTCATAGATGGTTTCTCCTCGCTGTCAGCCAATCTCAAAACTTTCACTAAAAGACAGGTAATTCTCAACAATCTAACACATGCATTCCAAAATATACTTCTGAAAACTGTCTCTGCAATCTCATTCAACTTTCTATTTCTTTTGTTCTGAAACAACTCTGCAAATTATTGTCACTCATCTGAGGAGAACATTCTCTTCAATGCTTGCTTCTGTCTCACAATACTCTGTACAGATAAGAAGTTTGTTGCAAACTGAGTTGCGACTGTTCAAAGAAGCTCTACACCTTCTGTATATCTCCTCATCAATAACAAAACAAATACATGATTGTAAATAAATTTTGTAATATCTTGGCAATACTCAGTTATTGCCTTTATTTCATCTATCTCACCAATGTCCTCAAGAATGAGATCTAAACAATGAGTTGCACATGGTGTACAATAGAAAGTCTCATAAATATCAGCTAACTCCTTCTCAGTTGCTTTGTAGTTAGCTCCATTATCTGTAATCAATTGGACTACATTCCCTAGCCCAACCTCTTGTAGAACCTTATCAAATTCTTCTCGTAGAATATCCAAAGTGTGCCTCTCCTTTAACATATCTAAAGATCTAAAAAACATAAGTTCTTTAGGACAGTATATAAGAAAGTTTAGTAAGGTCCTTCCTCGCCTATCTGTCCATCCATCTGCCATGATAGTGCAATCTGTCTCCTTCCATGACTCTCTCAATGTCGAATAATATTCTTGTACTTCAATGACGATCTTATCTAAGATCTTTCCTCTCAACTTCTGATAGGAGGGCATCTTGTATCTTGGACTGATGTTAGCAATTGCATCTGCCATTGCTTGAAATGAAAACTATTTGTTGCATTGAATTGAATGCATACATCATAAAACCATCTGCCCACAACAAGGTCTGCTTGATCATGCAACTGTTCTGATGCTTTGTGGTGACTGGAGGATTAATTTTCAGACTGATGCTTTGCTCTGGCTGGTTCCCCCGGATTGATGCTTTGTGGTGACCGGAGGATTAATTTTCGGATTGATACTTTGCTCTGGCTGGTTCCTCCGAATTGATGCTTTGTGGTGACCAGAGGATTAATTTTTGGATTGATACTTTGCTCTAGCTAGTTCCTCTTTCGCAGCCTCATTGAGACTCCTTTTATAGGCCAAAAGATGCCTCTTGGGTGTAGCATTGGGCAAGGGAAATTGCCTTGTTGAGCAACATGGGTTTTGGCAAGCAATGGCTGCAAAAGATCGGAACTTGGAAAGTCAAGGAGCTGTTATTCACGTTGAATGGTAAGTTTGGTGCTGTTGTGGAGCTGGAATCGGTAAGTGTTGCTGTGGAGCTGGAATCGGCAAGTTGGTGTCTTCTTGCTGTAATCGGAATGGTAAGTAGAAGGTCCCATTTGCTGTTCACGTTGAGGTTGCTTGCAGAAATCAGAATGGCGGGTTGCTGCTGATTTTGGTAGCTGATCCCATCATCGTTTTCTGCAGGTGCTATTCCAAGTAATCTCCAACCTTCATATCGTAACCTCAGCCTCCAAAGCAAGCACGGTAGTTCCTGGCTTTCTTTTAGTGGATTCGGGTGACTGATATAGGAATTTTGCTCAGAAAAGGCATGGCGAGCTCTTGAAGAATCCGACTTCTGCTGACCAGCTGCAATTTGTTCTTCAATGAACTTATCGTATATGTCTGACTACCCAATTATTTGGATGGGTTAGAACTTATGCTGAACTGATTATGGTATATGGAAATGCTGAGGTCGTTGAAGTTAGCCTTTGTCAAGGTATTGAATTCGGTTGGTTAGGATATGGTAAGACGTCCTATGAATTTGCCACTTTCCCATCATACTCTTGACCAAATCTTTGAGGATTAACTGTCATAAATCCTGTATAATCAACCTTTATACGAATTAAGGGAACTTTGTGGTCTGCCTGGCCGTTTTAGAAGCTTTCTCAATTAGTTTGCAGACAACTTCGTCCTCTTCTCCATCAACAACATGGAGAAGACCTTGCCTTTCAACAGCTTCAATGGCCTTTTCCACTACAACCGTTGCAAATACACACTCCGTGATACTTTCCCTTAAGGAAATTGATGAAAGGTGAATGACCCAATCAGCTTCTGCCAAATAACTAGCTATCCCCTTATGCCCTTTACTAGAAGCTAAACCAGGAGCAGTTAGTCCTCCAGGAATTTTCGAGGTTGGGTCCTCCAGTGCACTTGGGGGAGACCCTCTGCAGCACACGATGCACTTACTTTGGGAGCATCATTTGTCAACTTCACCACCTTTTGAGTACCTTCCTCAACGTGTGGTCTTGGAGGGACACCAAGCATGGTTCAAAGATGAAAGTCCCGATCATCATCACCATATCCAGCTGTTCAACAGTTGGGCATAGTTCATAGCATACGAGTCTTTAAGCTCCTGACGTCATATTGCTTGTAGCAGCACTTGGAACTTCAGCTTTTAGCTAGTTTCAGATGTTTAAGCAAGCCCATGTTCCTTTTTTTAAAGTCAACTTTCATGCTCGCTAGATTTCCCCCATGAGCATTAAAAACATTAACATTGTTCTTAACATAAAAGTAATATAACAGTAACATATGACAATGCAAAACTGATGCATATCAATACACTAATTACCTCGACACCCAATCATAACATGGACACGTTACGAAAGGTGTTCGATACCAAACCTTTGTTTTCGGAAGTTGTCGTTCTTGCTTCCATCTTTCCTTTTCTTTGGTGATACCAACTTTCCCCTCGAGCAACTGATTTCTTTCTAAATATGAACTTTTCTTTTTGGGAAGCTCACTTTCCCTTTTTGACGACCGCTCTCCTTTTTGGGCACCCACCTGCCTTTTCAGGTATCAACTTGTCTTATAAATGCCTGTTTCTTTTCAAATGGCAAATTTAAAACAAATTTATCAACAGAAAACTTTTAAAGAAACGAAATCCTGCTTTTTTCTTGTTGGGGGCAAAATCGTCATTTTCATCCAATCTTGTCAAAATTCGAAATTTTCAGAAAGAAAAGTATTCTTTCATCTTTTTAAAGCTTCCATAAAATTTTGGTACCGAAACAAACTCGTTTAGTGCCTTTTCCCTTCGAAAACCCAAAATTACAAAAAATGGACATTTTCCTAAAAAGGTAAAAATTTTAAAAGAAAATTTTGGGTGTTTACACTAGGTGATGTTTCAACCTTAAAATTTCACCACTAACAACCCTCTTACAAAATAAGCATATAATCTTTAACCTAGAACCCTCAACTGGTGTACCCCACTGTCATGCCGGATCATCAGACTTTGAATGGGAGTCTCTACCATCCCTTTCTACCATCTCAATTGAGTACTTTAATTCAATAAAAAACCTAAAAATAAAAGCACTTCATAAATCTTCAATCGTCAAATAACACTCAAATAGAGTGTCTCCCACTTCATGAATACAATAAAAATCATATCCACACACTTAATAACATCATATTTTGTTATTTAAAAAAAGAAAAATACAAATAAATATAAAAGAAAAAATAAAGAAAAATACAAAAAATATATCTAAATCTGAGATAGGAGGCTTGCACGAATACCGTAGAGCATGGTTTTGGAGCCTTGAACACTAAGGAGGCGAAGAACGTCAAATAAGAGGCTTAATGAACTCAAAGAGACAGAGGAAACCCACAAAAATCATGGGTTTTGGTTCAGCTAAGGGACCCTAGGTGTATCGCCCGTATCGTATGATATACGCACCGTATCATATGATATGGCACGTATCGCACGATATGGTGTGATACTTACCTATTTATGATACACCATGGTATATCGTATAGTGGTGGCCCACGATACGATACGGTACAATACGAATAACACTCATCAAAATTATCCAAACCTATTTGATAAAATTGACTTTCTTCTCTATTTGCCTTTTTAAATTGCCTATAAGAAAGAAAGATAAGTAATTAGTAAATAACATTAATAATTAAAGTTAAACAAAATATTGAATTGAATCTTTAAGTAGTAACTAATATAAGATTACCTTTGGCAAAACCTCATGTTATAACGAATGAAAACTAAGCCATTGAGCCACTTATGTTTCAACCTGTTGCACTTTTTTGAATAGATGTGTTTAAAGACACTACAATTCCTTTCACAACCCATTGCACTATAAGTTGGCTCAAAACTCTTACTCCAAAATTTCTAAGGTTTGGGCAATTACTTCTAAACTTATTCTACCAAACATCTGTAGAAAAATACAAATATTAGAGACTTAATCCATAACAATATAAGTTTTAAGAAACTACAATATGAAAATAAACAATTTATCTAAGCGCATATTAGTGCACTTGTTAATTGCTATAGGCTAACCCATCAAGTGAAGAGCATTATCATAGATCTCTATCTCTCGATGTATAACATCCGTTATACTCTTATCAGAGACTAATCTATTTATACAATCAATGATGCTTCGATTAACCTCACCATCCCATTTGAAGCTTGCTAAGTACTTGAATGTTAGGTTTACGTAATATGCTGTTGCATGAATAGGCTAATGCAATTGTTTGTTCCATTTATTATTTATAATGTTTTACACGGACACATAACCCCTCTTTCTTCTATTAAAATTATTTCTAATGGCTTCTTTAACCCTATCCATGACTTCATAAAAGTAGCTCATAGATAGTTTTTCCTCGCCATCAGACAATCTCAAAACCTTTATTAAAAGGACATGTAATCTTCAACAGTCTAACACATGCATTCCAAAATACACTCCTAAAGACTCTCTGAAATCTCATTCAACTTTCTATTTCTTCTATTTTGAGGCAACTCTATAAATTATTGTCACTCATCTAAGGATAATATTATCTTCGAGGCTTGCTTTTGTCTCATAATGCTCTATATAGATAGATAAGAAATTTGTTGCAAACTGAGTTGAAGTTGTACGAAGAAACATTGTATTATACATATATCTCCTCATTATACACAATACAAAGGCATGGTTGTGGGTAAATTTGGTGATATCTTTACAATATTAGTTGTTGCCTTTATCTCATCCATCTCACCAATATCCTCAAGGATGAGATCTAAACAATGGGTTGCACATGATGTCCAATAGAAAGTCCCATAAGTATCTGCTAACACTTTCTTAGTTGCTTTATAGTTAGCTGTATTCTCTGCTAGCTATATAAGTTTTAAGAAAATTAAATATGAAAATAAACACTTTATCTAAGCGCATATTAGTGCACTTGTTAATTGCTATAGGCTAATCCATCAAGTAAAGAGCATTATCATAGATCTCTATCTCTCGATGTATAACATCTGTTATACTCTTATCAAAGACTAATCTGTTTATACAATCAATGATGCTTCGATTAATATCACCATCCCTTTTGAAGCTTGCTAAGTACTTGAATGTTAGGTTTACGTAATATGCTGTTGCATGAATAGGCTAATGCAATTGTTTGTTCCATTTATTATTTATAATGTTCTACACGGACACATAATCCCTCTTTCTTCTATTAAAATTATTTCTAATAGCTTCTATTACCCTATCCATGGCTTCATAAAAGTAGCTCATAGATAGTTTTTCCTCGTCATCAGACAATCTCAAAACCTTTATTAAAAGGACATGTAATCATCAACAGTCTAACACATGCATTCCAAAATACACTCTTGAAGACTCTCTGAAATCTCATTCAACTTTCTATTTCTTCTATTTTAAGGCAACTCTATAAATTATTGTCACTTATCTAAGGATAATATTATCTTCGGGACTTGCTTCTATCTTATAATGCTCTATATAGATAAGAAATTTGTTGCAAACTTTGTTGAAGTTGTACAAAGAAACTTTGTACTATATGTATATCTCCTCATTATACAGAATACAAAGGCATGGTTCTAGATAAATTTGGTGATATCTTTACAACACTCAGTCGTTGCCTTTATCTCATCCATCTCACCAATATCCTCAAGGATGAGGTCTAAACAATGGGTTGCACATGATGTCCAATAGAAAGTTCCACAAGTACCTGCTAACTCTTTCTTAGTTGCTTTATAGTTAGCAGCATTATCTGCTAGCTATATAAGTTTTAAGAAACTTAAATATGAAAATAAACAATTTATCTAAGCACATATTAGTGCACTTGTTAATTGTTACAGGCTAATCCATCAAGTGAAGAGCATTATCATATATCTCTATCTCTCGATGTATAACATCTGTTATACTCTTATCAAAGACTAATATGTTTATATAATCAATGATGTTTCGATTAATATCACCATCCCTTTTGAAGCTTGCTAAGTACTTGAATGTTAGGTTTACGTAATATGCTGTTGCATGAATAGGCTAATGCAATTATTTTTTCCATTTATTATTTATAATGTTCTACACGGACACATAATCATTCTTTCTTCTATTAAAATTATTTCTAATGGCTTCTTTTACCCTATCCATGGCTTCATAAAAGTAGCTCATAGATAGTTTTTCCTCGCCATCAAACAATCTCAAAACCTTTATTAAAAGGACATGTAATCTTCAATAGTCTAACACATGCATTCCAAAATACACTCCTGAAGACTCTCTGAAATCTAATTCAACTTTCTATTTCTTTTATTTTGAGGCAACTCTACAAATTGTTGTCACTCATCTAAGGATAATATTATCTTCGGGGCTTTCTTCTATCTCATAATGCTCTATATAGATAAGAAATTTGTTGCAAACTGAGTTGAAGTTGTATGAATAAACTTTGTACCATTTGTATATCTCCTCATTATATACAATACAAAGGCATGGTTGTAGGTAAATTTGGGGATATCTTTACAACACTCAGTTGTTGCCTTTATCTCATCCATCTCACCAATATCCTCAAGGATGAGATCTAAACAATGGGTTGCACATGATGTCTAATAGAAAGTCCCATAAGTATCTGCTAACTTTTTCTTAGTTGCTTTATAGTTAGCTACATTATCTGCTAGCTATATAAGTTTTAAGCAACTTAAATATGAAAATAAATAATTTATCTAAGCGCATATTAGTGCACTTGTTAATTGCTACAGGCTAATCCATCAAGTAAAGAGCATTATCATAGATCTCTATCTCTCGATGTATAACATCCGTTATACTCTTATAAGAGACTAATCTGTTTATACAATCAATGATGCTTCGATTAATATCACCATCCCTTTTGAAGCTTGCTAAGTACTTGAATGTTAGGTTTATGTAATATGCTGTTGCATGAATAGGCTAATGCAATTGTTTGTTCTATTTATTATTTATAATGTTCTACACGGACACATAATCCCTCTTTCTTCTATTAAAATTATTTCTAATGGCTTCTTTTATCCTATCCATGGCTTAATAAAAGTAGCTCATAGATAGTTTTTCCTCGCCATCAGACAATCTCAAAACCTTTATTAAAAGGACATGTAATCTTCAACAGTCTAACACATGCATTCCAAAATACACTCCTGAAGACTCTCTAAAATCTAATTCAACTTTCTATTTCTTTTATTTTGAGGCAACTCTACAAATTATTGTCAATCATCTAAGGATAATATTATCTTCGGGGCTTGCTTCTGTCTCATAATGCTCTATATAGATAAGAAATTTGTTGCAAACTGAGTGGAAGTTGTATGAAGAAACTTTGTACTATATGTATATCTCCTCATTATACACAATACAAAGGCATGGTTATTGGTAAATTTGGTGATATCTTTACAACACTCAGTTGTTGCCTTTATCTCATCCATCTCACCAATATCCTCAAGGATGAGATCTAAACAATGGGTTGCACATGATGTCTAATAGAAAGTCCCATAAGTATCTACTAACTCTTTCTTAGTTGCTTTATAGTTAGTTGCATTATCTGCTAACTATATAAGTTTTAAGAAACTTAAATATGAAAATAAATAATTTATCTAAGCACATATTAGTGCACTTGTTAATTACTATAGGCTAACCCATCAAGTGAAGAGCATTATCACAGATCTCTATCTCTCGATGTATAACATCTGTTATACTCTTATCAGAGACTAATCGGTTTATACAATCAATGATGCTTCGATTAATCTCACCATCCCTTTTGAAGCTTCCTAAGTACTTGAATGTTAGGTTTACGTAATATGTTGTTGCATGAGTAGGATAATGCAATTGTTTGTTCCATTTATTATTTACAATGTTTTACACGCAAACATAATCCCTCTTTCTTCTATTAAAATTATTTCTAACGGCTTCTTTAACCCTATCCATGGCTTCATAAAAGTAGCTCATAGATAGTTTTTCCTCGCCATCAGACAATCTCAAAACATTTATTAAAAGGACATGTAATCTTCAATAGTCTAACACATGCATTCCAAAATAAACTCCTAAAGACTCTATGAAATCTAATTTAACTTTCTATTTCTTCTATTTTGAGGCAACTCTACATATTATTGTGACTCATCTATGGATAATATTATCTTTGAGGCTTGTTCTATCTCATAATGCTCCATATAGATAAGAAATTTGTTGCAAACTGAGTTGAAGTTGTATGAATAAACTTTGTACCATTTGTATACCTCCTCATTATACACAATACAAAGGCATGGTTGTAGGTAAATTTGGGGATATCTTTACAACACTCAGTTGTTGCCTTTATCTCATCCATCTCACCAATATCCTCAAGGATGAGATCTAAACAATGGGTTGCACATGATGTCCAATAGAAAGTCCCATAAGTATCTGCTAACTCTTTCTTAGTTGCTTTATAGTTAGCTGCATTATCTGCTAGCTATATAAGTTTTAAGAAACTTAAATATGAAAATAAACAATTTATCTAAGCGCATATTAGTGCACTTGTTAATTGCTACAGGCTAATCCATCAAGTGAAGAGCATTATCATAGATCCCTATCTCTCGATATATAACATCTGTTATACTCTTATAAGAGACTAATCTGTTTATACCACAAATGATGCTTCGATTAACCTCACCATCCCTTTTGAAGCTTGCTAAGTACTTGAATGTTAGGTTTACGTAATATGTTGTTGCATGAATAGGCTAATGCAATTGTTTATTCCATTTATTATTTATAATGTTCTACACGAACACATAATCCCTCTTTCTTCTATTAAAATTATTTCTAATGGCTTCTTTTACCCTATCCATGGCTTAATAAAAGTAGCTCATAGATAGTTTTTCCTCGCTATCAGATAATCTCAAAACCTTTATTAAAAGGACATGTAATCTTCAACAGTCTAACACATGCATTTCAAAATATGCTCCTGAAGACTCTCTGAAATCTAATTCAACTTTCTATTTCTTCTATTTTGAGGCAAATCTACAAATTATTGTCACTCATCTAAGGATAATATTATCTTCAGGGCTTGCTTTTGTCTTATAATGCTCTATATAGATAAGAAATTTGTTGCAAACTTTGTTGAAGTTGTATGAAGAAACTTTGTACTATATGTATATCTCCTCATTATACACAATACAAAGGCATGGTTATTGGTAAATTTGGTGATATCTTTACAACACTCAGTTGTTGCCTTTATCTCATCCATCTCACCAATATCCTCAAGGATGAGATCTAAACAATGGGTTGCACATGATGTCTAATAGAAAGTCCCATAAGTATCTACTAACTCTTTCTTAGTTGCTTTATAGTTAGTTGCATTATCTGCTAACTATATAAGTTTTAAGAAACTTAAATATGAAAATAAATAATTTATCTAAGCACATATTAGTGCACTTGTTAATTACTATAGGCTAACCCATCAAGTGAAGAGCATTATCACAGATCTCTATCTCTCGATGTATAACATCTGTTATACTCTTATCAGAGACTAATCGGTTTATACAATCAATGATGCTTCGATTAATCTCACCATCCCTTTTGAAGCTTCCTAAGTACTTGAATGTTAGGTTTACGTAATATGTTGTTGCATGAGTAGGATAATGCAATTGTTTGTTCCATTTATTATTTACAATGTTTTACACGCAAACATAATCCCTCTTTCTTCTATTAAAATTATTTCTAACGGCTTCTTTAACCCTATCCATGGCTTCATAAAAGTAGCTCATAGATAGTTTTTCCTCGCCATCAGACAATCTCAAAACATTTATTAAAAGGACATGTAATCTTCAACAGTCTAACACATGCATTCCAAAATAAACTCCTAAAGACTCTATGAAATCTAATTTAACTTTCTATTTCTTCTATTTTGAGGCAACTCTACAAATTATTGTGACTCATCTATGGATAATATTATCTTTGAGGCTTGTTCTATCTCATAATGCTCTATATAGATAAGAAATTTGTTGCAAACTGAGTTGAAGTTGTATGAATAAACTTTGTACCATTTGTATACCTCCTCATTATACACAATACAAAGGCATGGTTGTAGGTAAATTTGGGGATATCTTTACAACACTCAGTTGTTGCCTTTATCTCATCCATCTCACCAATATCCTCAAGGATGAGATCTAAACAATGGGTTGCACATGATGTCCAATAGAAAGTCCCATAAGTATCTGCTAACTCTTTCTTAGTTGCTTTATAGTTAGCTGCATTATCTGCTAGCTATATAAGTTTTAAGAAACTTAAATATGAAAATAAACAATTTATCTAAGCGCATATTAGTGCACTTGTTAATTGCTACAGGCTAATCCATCAAGTGAAGAGCATTATCATAGATCCCTATCTCTCGATATATAACATCTGTTATACTCTTATAAGAGACTAATCTGTTTATACCACAAATGATGCTTCGATTAACCTCACCATCCCTTTTGAAGCTTGCTAAGTACTTGAATGTTAGGTTTACGTAATATGTTGTTGCATGAATAGGCTAATGCAATTGTTTATTCCATTTATTATTTATAATGTTCTACACGAACACATAATCCCTCTTTCTTCTATTAAAATTATTTCTAATGGCTTCTTTTACCCTATCCATGGCTTAATAAAAGTAGCTCATAGATAGTTTTTCCTCGCTATCAGATAATCTCAAAACCTTTATTAAAAGGACATGTAATCTTCAACAGTCTAACACATGCATTTCAAAATATGCTCCTGAAGACTCTCTGAAATCTAATTCAACTTTCTATTTCTTCTATTTTGAGGCAAATCTACAAATTATTGTCACTCATCTAAGGATAATATTATCTTCAGGGCTTGCTTCTGTCTTATAATGCTCTATATAGATAAGAAATTTGTTGCAAACTTTGTTGAAGTTGTACGAAGAAACTTTGTATTATATATATATATCTCCTCATTATACACAATACAAAGAAATGGTTGTAGGTAAATTTGGTGATATCTTTACAACACTCAGTTGTTTCCTTTATCTCATCCATCTCACCAATATCCTCAAGGATGAGATCTAAAGAATGGGTTACACATGATGTCCAATAGAAAGTCCCATAAGTATCTGCTAACTCTTTCTTAGTTGCTTTATAGTTAGCTGAATTATCTGCTAACTATATAAGTTTTAAGAAACAAATATGAAAATAAACAATTTATCTAGGTGCATATTAGTGCACTTGTTAATTGCTATAGGCTAACCCTTTAAGTGAAGAGCATTATCATAGATCTCTATCTCTCGATGTATAAAGTCTGTTATACTCTTATAAGAGACTAATCTGTTTATACAATCAATGATAACTTCGATTAACCTCACCATCCCTTTTGAAGCTTGCTAAGTACTTGAATGTTAGGTTTACGTAATATGCTGTTGCATGAGTAGGCTAATGCAATTGTTTGTTCCATTTATTATTTACAATGTTTTACACGGAAACATAATCCCTCTTTCTTCTATGAAAATTATTTCTAACGGCTTCTTTAACCCTATCCGTGGCTTCATAAAAGTAGCTCATAGATAGTTTTTCCTCGCCATCAAACAATCTCAAAACCTTGATTAAAAGGATATGTAATCTTCAACAGTTTAAAACATGCATTCCAAAATAAACTGCTGAAGACTCTATGAAATCTCATTCAACTTTCTATTTCTTCTATTTTGAGTCAACTCTACAAATTATTGTCACTCATCTAAGGATAATATTATCTTCGAGGCTTGCTTCTATCTCATAATGCACTATATAGATAAGAAATTTGTTGCAAACTGAGTTGAAGTTGTACGAAAAAACTTTGTACTATGTGTATATCTCTACATTATACACAATACAAAGCCATGGTTGTAGGTAAATTTGGTGATATCTTTACAACACTCAGTTGTTGCCTTTATGTCATCCATCTCACCAATATCCTCAAGGATGAGATCTAAACAATGGGTTGCACATGATATCCAATAGAAAGTTCCATAAGTATCTGCTAACTCTTTCTTAGTTGCTTTATAGTTAGCTGCATTATTTGCTAGCTATATAAGTTTTAAGAAACTTAAATATGAAAATAAACAATTTATCTAAGCGCATATTAGTGCACTTGTTAATTGCTACAGGCTAATCCATCAAATGAAGAGCATTATCATAGATCTCTATCTCTCGATGTATAACATCTGTTATACTCTTATTAAAGACTAATCTGATTATACAATCAATGATGCTTCGATTAATATCACCATCCCTTTTGAAGCTTGCTAAGTACTTGAATGTTAGGTTTATGTAATATGTTGTTGCATGAATAGGCTAATGCATTTGTTTGTTCCATTTATTATTTATAATGTTCTACACGAACACATAATCCCTCTTTCTTCTATTAAAATTATTTCTAATGGCTTCTTTTACCCTATCCATGGCTTAATAAAAGTAGCTCATAGATAGTTTTTCCTCGCCATCAGACAATCTCAAAACCTTTATTAAAAGGACATGTAATCTTCAACAGTCTAACACATGCATTCCAAAATACGCTCCTGAAAACTCTCTAAAATCTAATTCAACTTTCTATCTCTTCTATTTTGAGGCAACACTACAAATTATTGTCACTCATCTAAGGATAATATTATCTTCGGGGCTTGCTTCTGTCTCATAATGCTCTATATAGATAAGAAATTTGTTGCAAACTTTGTTGAAGTTGTACGAAGAAACTTTGTATTATATATATATCTCCTCATTATACACAATACAAAGGCATGGTTGTAGGTAAATTTGGTGATATCTTTACAACACTCAGTTGTTGCCTTTATCTCATCCATCTCACCAATATCCTCAAGGATGAGATCTAAACAATGGGTTGCACATGATGTCCAATAGAAAGTCCCATAAGTATCTGCTAACTTTTTCTTAGTTGCTTTATAGTTAGCTGCATTATCTGCTACCTATATAAGTTTTAAGAAACTTAAATATGAAAATAAATAATTTATCTAAGCACATATTAGTGCACTTGTTAATTGCTACAGGCTAATCCATCAAGTGAAGAGCATTATCATAGATCTCTATCTATTGATGTATAACATCCGTTATACTCTTATAAGAGACTAATCTGTTTATACAATCAATGATGCTTCGATTAACCTCACCATCCCTTTTGAAGCTTGCTAAGTACTTGAATGTTAGGTTTACGTAATATGTTGTTGCATGAATAGGCTAATGCAATTGTTTGTTCCATTTATTATTTATAATGTTCTACACGGACACATAATCCCTCTTTCTTCTATTAAAATTATTTCTAATGGCTTCTTTTACCCTATCCATGGCTTAATAAAAGTAGCTCATAGATAGTTTTTCCTCACCATTAGACAATCTCAAAACTTTTATTAAAAGGACATGTAATCTTCAACAGTCTAACACATGCATTCCAAAATACGCTCCTGAAAACTCTCTAAAATCTAATTCAACTTTCTATTTCTTCTATTTTGAGGGAACACTACAAATTATTGTCACTCATCTAAGGATAATATTATATTCGGGGCTTGCTTCTGTCTCATAATGCTCTATATAGATAAGAAAATTGTTGCAAACTTTGTTGAAGTTGTACGAAGAAACTTTGTATTATATATATATCTCCTCATTATACACAATACAAAGGCATGGTTGTAGGTAAATTTGGTGATATCTTTACAACACTCAGTTGTTACCTTTATCTCATCCATCTCACCAATATCCTCAAGGATGAGATCTAAACAATGGGTTGCACATGATGTCTAATAGAAAGTCCCATAAGTATCTGCTAACTTTTTCTTAGTTGCTTTATAGTTAGCTGCATTATCTGCTAGCTATATAAGTTTTAAGAAACTTAAATATGAAAATAAATAATTTATCTAAGCGCATATTAGTGCACTTATTATATGCTATAGGCTAATCCATCAAGTGAAGAGCATTATCATAGATCTCTATCTCTCGATGTATAACATCCGTTATACTCTTATAAGAGACTAATCTGTTTATACAATCAATGATGCTTCGATTAACCTCACCATCTTTTTTGAAGCTTGCTAAGTACTTGAATGTTAGGTTTACGTAATATGTTGTTGCATGAATAGGCTAATGCAATTGTTTGTTCCATTTATTATTTATAATGTTCTACACGGACACATAATCCCTCTTTCTTCTATTAAAATTATTTCTAATGGTTTCTTTTACCCTATCTATCTCTTAATAAAAGTAGCTCATAGATAGTTTTTCCTCACCATCAGGCAATCTCAAAACCTTTATTAAAAGGACATGTAATCTTCAACAGTGTAACACATGCATTCCAAAATACCCTCTTGAAAACTCTCTAAAATCTAATTCAACTTTCTATTTCTATTATTTTGAGGCAACACTACAAATTATTGTCACTCATCTAAGGATAATATTATCTTCGGGGCTTGCTTCTGTCTCATAATGCTCTATATAGATACGAAATTTATTACAAACTGAGTTGAACTTGTACGAAGAAACTTTGTACTATATGTATATCTCCTCGTTATACACAATACAAAGGCATGGGTTAGGTAAATTTGGTGATATCTTTACAACACTCAGTTGTTGCCTTTATGTCATCCATCTCACCAATATCCTTAAGGATGAGATCTAAACAATGGATTGCACATGATGTCCAATAGAAAGTCTCATAAGTATCTGCTAACTCTTTCTTAGTTGCTTTATAGTTAGCTACATTATCTGCTAACTATATAAGTTTTAAGAAACAAATATGAAAATAAACAATTTATCTAGGTGCATATTAGTGTACTTGTTAATTGCTACAGGCTAACCCATTAAGTGAAGAGCATTATCATAGATCTCTATCTCTCGATGTATAACATCCATTTTACTCTTATAAGAGACTAATATGTTTATACAATCAATGATGCTTCGATTAACCTCACCATCCATTTTGAAGCTTGCTAAGTACTTGAATGTTAGGTTTATGTAATATGCTATCGCATGAAGAGGCTAATGCAATTGTTTGTTCTATTTATTATTTATAATGTTTTACACGGACACATAATCCCTCTTTCTTCTATTAAAATTATTTCTAATGACTTCTTCTACCCTATCCATGGCTTAATAAAAGTAGCTCATAGATAGTTTTTCCTCGCCATCAAACAATCTCAAAACCTTTATTAAAAGGACATGTAATCTTCAATAGTCTAACACATGCATTCCAAAATACGATCCTAAAGACTCTCTGAAATCTAATTCAACTTTCTATTTCTTCTATTTTGAGGAAACTCTACAAATTATTGTCACTCATCTAAGGATAATATTATCTTCGGGGCTTGCTTCTGTCTCATAATGCTCTATATAGATAAGAAATTTGTTGCAAACTGAGTTGAACTTGTATGAAGAAACTTTGTACTATATATATATCTCCTCATTATACACAATACAAAGGCATGGTTGTAGGTAAATTTGGTGATATCTTTACAACACTCAGTTGTTTCCTTTATCTCATCCATCTCACCAATATCCTGAAGGATGAGATCTAAACAATGGGTTGCACATGATGTCCAATAGAAAGTCCCATAAGTATCTGCTAACTCTTTCTTAGTTGTTTTATAGTTAGCTGAATTATCTACTAACTATATAAGTTTTAAGAAACAAATATGAAAATAAACAATTTATCTAGGTGCATATTAGTGCACTTGTTAATTGCTATAGGCTAACCCATCAAGTGAAGAGCATTATCATAGATCTCTATCTCTCGATGTATAACGTCCGTTATACTCTTATAAGAGACTAATCTGTTTATACAATGAATGATGCTTCGATTAACCTCACCATCCCTTTTTAAACTTGCTAAGTACTTGAATGTTAGATTTACGTAATATGTTGTTGCATGAATAGGGTAATGCAATTGTTTGTTCTATTTATTATTTATAATGTTTTACACGGACACATAATCCCTCTTTCTTCTATTAAAATTATTTCTAATGGCTTCTTTGACCCTATCCATGGCTTTATAAAAGTAGCTCATAGATAGTTTTTCCTCGCCATCAAACAATCTCAAAACCTTTATTAAAAGGACATGTAATCTTCAACAGTCTAACACATGCATTCCAAAATACACTCCTGAAGACTCTGAAATCTCATTCAACTTTCTATTTCTTCTATTTTGAGACAACTCTACAAATTATTGTCACTCTTCTATGGATAATATTATCTTCGGGGCTTGCTTCTGTCTCATAATGCTCTATATAGATAAGAAATTTGTTGCAAACTTTGTTGAAGTTGTACAAAGAAACTTTGTACTATATGTATATTTCCTCATTATACACAATACAGAGGCATGGTTGTAGGTAAATTTGGTGATATCTTTACAACACTCAGTTGTTGCTTTATCTCATCCATCTCACCAATATCCTCAAAGATGAGATCTAAACAATGGGTTGCACATGATGTCCAATAGAAAGTCTCATAAGTATCTGCTAACTCTTTCTTAGTTGCTTTATAGTTAGCTGTATTATCTGCTAACTCCTTCTTAGTTGCCTTAAACATACTGCAGAGATCCTAAGGTAAGAGTTTGAGAAGGTGTTATGCGAGGTTGGGCTAAAGAATGCAAAAACATAAGTCCTTTAGGACAATAGAGAAGAAAGTTTAACAAAGTTCTTTGTCGCCTATCTATTCATCCGTCTACCATGATAGTACATCTTGTCTCTTTCCATTACTCTCTTAAAGTCAAACAATATTCTTCCACTTTAATTATGGTAATAACTTTTCTCTCAACTTCTCATAAGAGAGCATCTTGTATTCTAGACCAATATTAGCAATTATACTTATATTGCTTGAAAATAAAAATTGTTTGTTGCATTAAATAAAATACATGCACAATAAAACCATCTGCCCACTATAAGGTTTGCTTGATCATGTAATTGTTATGAAGCCATAGCAACATGAATTTCAGGTTGAGCATCATGTGTAGTGTTAGGAGAAAAAAATAAATATATGCTAGAAGAAGCTCTTCCTCTACTCCTTTTCGGGCTTCCTCTTCTACCACTTTTACTTGCAAAATCTTGAGCAATCCTCTTTTCCCTATTTGATGGTCAAGAACTACTACTACCAACCTCTTTTTTATCGTCTGAAGGAATATTATCAATCAATCCAATAGCATTATCATCATCTTCCTCAAACATCCCTAAATCATCCTTATGTTGTCTCCTCTCATGCATGCTGTCAATCATCTAAAGATATTACCATTTAAGGGCTTCTGACAAACTTCTAACTCCACCCGTGCAAGGAGCAACTTCTTTCCTTGTTCCTAGTTGGTTGTATTTTAATCGTGAAATTTCATCACTAACTACATTCTTACAAAACAAACATTTGATCTTCAATCTGAAACCCTCAACTATTATACCGCACTACCATGTCGGATGAGATTAGGAGTCCCTAACACCCTTCCTGCCATCTCAATTGGACACTTCATCAATTCAATCAAAAACCTCAAAATAAAAGTATTTCATAAATCCCCAATCATCACATAACACTCAAATAGAGTGTCTCCCATTTCATGAATGCAATAAAAATCATATCCACACACTTAATTAAGTCATATTTTGTCATTCAAAAAAATATTAATAACACCAAAAATAACAAAAACAAAAAAAAAATTCCAAAAAATATAAAATGTATACTACAATCCGAGATGGGGACTTCCACGGATGCCATAGAGTACTTTCTTTCGAGCCTTGAACATCAAGAACGAGGGAGAGTACATTGGAGAGCTATGAACACACGAGAAGGGAAGCAAACGGAAGCCCAAAATCCTGCAAAACTACAAGTTTCTATTTAGCAAAAAACCCTTTAAAAGGGTCCCTTGGTGTACGATACGGGCGATACAATACAATAACCTGTGAGAAACGATACAGGTGGCTGTATCGTATCCTGGCATCCTACAATACGATATGGTACAGTGCGATACGGATAACACTACAACAAACGGCTATAAGAATTTCCAGTATTTAAAGTTGTGCCGGATAAGAAGACATGCAACTTAAAGAACCTCAAAGGAGGAAGACTTTGTTTCTGAATAATGGGATACTGCCACTTTTTAATCTGTGATTCCCACTGTTCATGATCTTTTTTGCCACAGAAAAGAAAAGGAAAAGAAGAATTACTAAAAACATCAAATGACATGCCACGGAGAGAGAGAGAGAGATTTAATCATATTATTTCAAGAAATAAATTTGAAGAGGTTCCATCTTTCCTTTCGTCACTTCATATTTGACAAAATTTCAAATAAAAAGAAAGTTCTTAAAATAATTTAATCACATAATAGATTTTGTAAGTGGTTCTTGGTAAACCAATAACGAGGACTATGCCTGACACAAACACTACATACTTTAACCTTAAAATTAACCAAGAATTTCCCATGCTAGGTAGGTTGGCCAGAAAGGTGCAACAAGAGCATGTTCCAAGACGCCACCAGTCCTAGTAAAGTTCTTGCTACGTTTGCTTATCTTTAGAGTTATTATAAGACCCAGTGTAGTTGTGCTAAAGAGACTACATGTACTGGTAAAAGTACTGAAAAAGTTTGACACCTCAGGCAAGCTACTTCATGTGAGCATGAGACTGACATGTAAGCTGAACCCTACCCACCAAAGTTGGAGTTTTTAACAAACAACTTACAAGTAATAAAAAAAATAAGAAGTAACAGAACTTACCAAGAATAGCATCACGTGCAATATGTGCTGATGCATCCTCATTGAAGCCATAAAATTTAGTATACCGCCTGCCAACAAGGCATCTTCCTCTTCAATATACATAAAACTGAGCAATCTTGGCAGAATAGTCAGGAATGAGAACTCACCTAATAATAAGTTTTGCCACATGGAAATTTGACTTCAGGGCATGTCCTTGCCAATGAAAATGGAATAGTACGGACATTATTGGAGGGGACTCTGACGGAGGAAACTACTGCAGCTCCTATAGACAATCCCTTCTCAGAAGGCATCAACTTTATCATTGAGAACAAGCTGATCAAATGATTCATGCTGTTGTTGAAGACAGATGAAAACCAGAAACTAATCAAACCTAGTATACTTAGATGTAGAGTTGGTGAGTATGTAAAGATGTATGGGTGGGGGCAATACAAGACTGACTTATAAGTGACAAGAGTGAAGTGAAGAAACTAATCAAACCTAGTATACTTTTTAAACACTCATATCAGCTATTCTGGTCACTGAATGACCCTCTCTCTCTCTCTCTCTCTCTCTATATATATATATATATATATATATATATATACATATTGATAGCATGCAAGAAAATGTTACAAACGTACAAATACATAAACGCATGCAAATTCCAATATATGTAAATATCAATGCAATGGGGCAAATAGTTTTCAGGCTGCAAAATATAGGCATCAGTGATACTAGAAAACACAATTCCTGTTTTGAAAAATGGACAAAACCTGAGCCTAAGTTTATGGACTTATGATTCATTAGTAAAAGAAAAGTTGTGAATTCAAGCAGAGTTGTTATTAGTCAAGTTACATTAAGATGCTAGTAATACTTATTTTCCGCCAAAGTTATCCATACATTTTGTCGTTCCTTACGTTACTAAATGTTCTTTCAAAGTGTGGGTAAGCGTGAGGTATGAATTCGAAACAGAACAACTTTATACAGGTATGAAGTATCAATATGAACAAAAATCCACAATGTTTTTAAAGAGTTACTCCCCAAAGAACAAGGCATAGCACGCCTGACCTCTTTGACTTGATGCCAAATCTCTCCTGCTGACAAACCGCTTGCATTGTCAGATATCAAGAAGTATAGGCACTCCGATACGCGTATAGCTTCAGTCATGCTAGGGCAATTGTTATTGGTGGATGACCATTGGCAGTCCTGCATCGCGACAAGTTGAGAAGTTGGACACGTTAAAACAGTAAGGAAAACATTCATCAGAAATAACAAAGAAAACAAGATAGGTTATAGGATAAGCAATGAAAGTGACTTATGATTTAGAAGTATTCCTCTCACGCCATTCTCTTTCCTGCAGTAAAATTGAGTTTTCTCAAAAAGGTGCAGTAGAAAAAACAGAGAGTTGGTTAAAAGTGAACATATTTACAAACTAATTATAACATGATATTGGCATCCTAGGTGGAAGTGCATAGAGGAAGAAAAAGGAATATCTATGGTATAGACTTACACAAACTTTTTATTGCAATGACCACCAGAAAATTCAGAGTCTCCATCAACTGAATTCTGAACAGTTAAAAACACATTTGGTTACTTATTTGCAGGTATATTTAAGGGGTTTGACTTTGATTCAAATGGGAAAATGGCACCACCACTTAGGATCTCCTTGAAGACTGGAACACGGGAAAGAACAATTTTCAGGAACAACTTGTCGTGCTCAGAGAAAATTTTTATTATTTGAAAAGCAGCGGATGGCAATGATTGTTGCATAATTGGATTTGGATTTGGACTAACATTGAGTATCCTAAAATTGAATCAACCCCAATATAGCACACTTGCTTCCCGCCAAGTAAAACCGGTTTTGGTTAATAATTAGATCCTACTAATTGGATCCTTACCAACCAGAATGTAGTCCTCATCGATTTCATCTTCAGATAGACATCGAAGATGAATAATACCGTATCTGTATGCAATGGTTAACCAAATCCAGTTTTGGTTAATAATTAGATCCAACTAATTGGATGATTCAGGTCTGATTATTTTGTGTTAGAATGGGGTCCTTCGTCGTCTTCCTTATGCACAAGCTGTTGACAGCTTGATGTATACTATATTATGTACAAGACCTGATATCAACTTTGTTGTTGGTCTTGTGAGTAGATATTAAAGTAATCCTGGTTGACAACACTGAGTAGCTGTGAAAAGGATTTTAAGATATCTGAAAGGAACAAAGCACTTGAAACTGTGTTTTCAAGCAGATGAACTAAAAGTGGTAGGATACTCAGATGCTGACTTTGTTGTGAGAAAAGATGACAGCAAATCAACCTCAAGGCAAATATTCTTATTTGGAGGTGGTGTTGTTTCTTGGGCATGTAAGAAACAGGGTTGTGTAGCATTGCATACATAGAAAGTTGAGTATATAGCTTGCTGTATGGCTGCAACAAGTACTGTCTGGATAAGCCGTTTCATACGAGATTTGAAGTTGGAAATAACAGACGAGCTAGTAGTTATCTATTGTGATAATAATGCAGCAATTACTATTATTAAGAGTGGAGCTAATTGCTCAAAAAGCAAGCATATAATGGTGAAATACCACTATGTTTATGATATTGTTATGAGAAAGGAAATTTCAATCTCATACATGCCAACAGAAGATATGTTGGCAAACCCCTTAACAAAAGGTATAACAGAGGATCTCATCTCAAAACATGTTACTAACATGGGTTTGAGATATGTTTGTGTAAGCACGAAAATTCTTTGCTCCTGGTTTACAAGACCAGAAACGAGCCTTTTCGCGTTTACGTCATTTTTAAGGGCATGCCAGCTAGCTTACTCAAACTAGCGAAGATTTTGAAATATATCTGACTTTTGAAAGGCAATTGTGAGCAAGCGGGATCTTTTCGCTTGAAACTTTCTTGAACTGGTGCGCAAGGGTCGGTTTAAGCGCTTAAAAAACTTCGATTTCAAACAAACATAAACTCTTTTTGAAAGAAAAGCGAGTATGACGATTGTTTGCCTTAAATTGCAGTTTTTATTACGGGGTTATCCGTATCCAAGGTCAACTCACAAGATGGGCGTAGTTTCGGGGTATCCTCTTTGAAAATACGCAAAATGCAAGGATGCACAAACTCTCTTTGGGTTTGATATGATGTGAGCTAGGCTCAAATTGAAAGCAACTCACACACAGTTTTAAGCAAATACCTGAATGTAAGTGCAACTCACGCAGCTGAAAGGGAAATACCCGAACCTTAAAAGCAACTCACACGACTTGAATGTAAATTGTGGAAGGGAGATATACTTATATTAAGAGCGGAAAGGCTCAATGCATGCGTGTGTGAGTGTAGAATTGAAATGACAAACTCACACGACTTGAATTGAACTTGCCAAAATTGAAATATAAGTATATAAGAGCGGGAAGGCTCAATGTGTTCGTGTGTGTTGTGTATAAATGGAAAGACAACTCACACGACTGAAATTGAACTACCCGAAATATGTTAATCCCATGCAGCTGAAAAGACAAGCTCGAGTGCTCTTGTGTGCAAGTGTGGAAGCTTAAATGACAAACTCACACGACTTGAATGTAAATCCCATGCAGCTGAAAATATATAGAGATATGTTATATCTTATGAGCAACAAATGCTCAAAAGGTGCGTGAGAGTGTGGAGCAAGTGCTCACGTACTTCTTGGGTGCGAGTGTGAAATGTAAATGACAAACTCACACGACAAGAATGTAACAACCCGAAATGAAAATTGCACGGCTTTTACTAAAGTCTTTTTAGTAAGAGCGAAAGCTCAATGTGTGTGCAATAGTGTGCAACTAAGAGCGGAAAGGCTCAAGTGCACGTGGGTGTCTCGTGTACGTTTTAAGAGCTAAGGCTCAAGTGCACGTATGTGCTTGGTGTACAAGATAAGAGCTAAAGCTCAAGTGCACGTATGTGTCTTATGTAAAAGATAAGAGCTAAAGCTCAAGTACACGTATGTGTCTTGTGTGTCAAGCACCAATATTACATTTCGAGGGGAGACCACGCTCTATTATTACAACCCCGTATCAAAATTGAATTGAATTTAAGAGGAGTAAGGTAAAAACCGAATTTAAACACTTAAAACGATTCGACTTTTCTCTCCAATCCGCTCGTGCTTGGGCTTGTGTCCATCTTGGCAGCCAAGAGGGGTCTCCCTAGGTGGCTTGAGAGAGGGTTGTGTGGGTTCGGGTGGGCTTAGGGACACACCATTCCCTTGGGCTTATGAGAGGGCTCACGGCAAAAGGGAGTGTATGGGTTGGCTCTAGTCGGCCCTAAGGGGAAGGCTTAGGTGCTCCTAAGGTGTGGCTGGCTAGGGCTGAGTCACGGGTGGAAGATGGTAGGCTGGTGCTGTAGGCAACCGGGGCGCAGCCAGTGCGCAGCGGGTTGGTGCTAGGGCGCGCAGGGCGCTAGGCCGGGCACGGGGCACGCGGAAGGGCGTGGGCAAGACGCGACAGGGGCGCTAGGCCAGGCACGGGGCACGCGAGAGGGCGTGGGCAAGACGCGACAGGGGCGCGCAGGGCGGCGCTAGGGCGCACGGCTGGACTAGGGGTGTGAGGGTGGCTTTGGGGTTTTGTTTAGGTTAGGTTGAGTCGGTTTATGTAGTTTTAGGCTAGGTTTTGGGTTAATTAGGGTGAGGTTTAGTGAAGTGGGTTAGGTGATTAGGCTAGGTTTAGGGTGGGATTAGGAGGCCTACCTCTTGGAGCCGGTCCTTCTTGGTTGAGCCCACGTCCATGTCTTGGTTGCAGCCTTCCTTGGTCGAGCCCACCTTGGTTGCAGCCCTTGTCTAGACCCACTTAGCCAACAAGGCTTGAACCCACCTCACCCTTGAGCCAACATGGCTAGGTCACTCTCTCACTCTCTCTCCTCCCAAGCATTTCACGTGTAACTCCATTTGGGACCCCGTCACCTCTATTTATAGGCAAATGAGGTGGGTCTTCGATATGGGTCTTGGATTTGGGTCTTAGAATCCAGATTCGATCCAAACACTATTTGGGTCTGAATCTCGGATCTCATATATTTTGGGATCCAGATCCAACCCAAATATTTAGTTGGTTTTGGATCTCGAATCTCGGATATTTTGGATCTAGATCCAATCCAAATACTATTTGGATTTGGATATGGATATTTGGGTCCAGATCTAGTCCAATTTTTTTTCTTCAATCCTTTCTAGCGTTTTTCGAGACGAACGGTTTGTGCGAGCCCTGGCTTCATCAGTGCTCCACCTTATGATGGGTTTTCCCCAACTTTGTCGTCCGAACTCCTTCTCACCATTCTGGACTTCATTTCTACTCATTTCCGTCATTTCTAGCTTGGATTTCTGCTGCTTGGGTAGATGCTCTTGGCTTGGCTCTTTGGTGCTCCGGGCTTGCAGTATGCTTTGAGCCTGGACCTTCCTTTTGCCTTTTGACCCTGGCTTTTATCAGACCAAGGTAGTTTCTTTGGGCTTCTGAACCTGCTTTTGAGGCTACTTTTGAATTCAGGCTTCACCTGTTGAATTTTGGGTTTTGACAAAATTGGAACTTGGCCCATATGTGTGAAATTCAACTTGAGCGGGGTTTGAACAAAATTTAAAGCTTTTACAGCCCTTGGGTTTTCGAAAACTCTAAAATATGGTTTTTAGATTGAATTTTCAAACCAGGTGTTTGCTTTTGAAATTCGTTTTATTTTGGGGTGTTTACAGTTTGATTGTTGTATAAGTAAACAACCATACAACGGATAAATTATTGTGTAAGAAAATAACAACACAACAGGTTCTGATTGAGATAGTAATAGGGAAAACCCTGAAAAGTGGGAGGAAAACCAGTATGTCGATACACTTAGCTCGAATGGCCAAGTGGGAGATGTTACAGATAAGGTCTGGCCATTCTCGGCCCAGGTAACGGCTAGACTGGCCATTCAATCTGTTACCTGGCACAGATAAAGTAGATCGTAACAGTGGACGTTACCGAGATTTTCGATAATGTCTCTGTTAACGTTCCAGACAATGGAAGCCACAGGAGAGATATCCGGGATGAGAGGGGAGTAGGCTGCTTATAAAAGCAGCCATTACAGGTCAGAAAATATACGAAAAGTTTATAGAAAAAAAAAGGATTTGTGAACCTCTCCGTGGGAAACCCTTGTGTGGGAACCTCGAAAATCCGCTTCACAAACACAGGCGAACAGGTACCTCCGACAGACACAGGCGAGCGGTAGGCTCAATGGAAGATCGGAGATTCGCCATTACAATCAGAGATTCGCCTTCATATTGTTGGTCCCAAACAGACCGTCTCGACTTGCTCTTCTGTTTGCCTACTCGAATCGATGTTGGTGACTACCCGTGGTGCTGGAAAATTTAATGGCGAAAGGTGCCACCCGAACCCGACGATCTAACTAGGGAACTCCATGGATTTTGGTGATTTGCGGCAATTTCATATGACAATTGTGGTGCCTCTCAGTCTGGATCACCAAGGTTGTTCATCCCCACCTAGCTTAGCTTGCTGGTGATATCCAGTAATTTGACCGGAAAAGCCTAACACAACCAAAACACACCTAAAAACACTGCGATTACGCCGTTTTCTAACTTCGATTCCAGTCGTTTGCATGCTGCCCACGATGATACAGTCCACCAACCTCAAAACCATTGGAATCTACATTCTTATAGGCATGTAATGGCGGTGAATCAAGATGGAAACTACCTCTTAGGATTTCGAGGTCTCCATTAGCATTTCCAAACGTTGACTCAAGTTTGGATTTAAATTTGTGTCTGACTTGAGTCAAGTATTACAATCAACCCTTCTTAAACAAATTTCATCCTCCAAATTTGATCCGATATAATCCCATAGAGAGTTAACTGAAAGTACAGATTTTTTTCCTGCTTCAAATACGAATATTTCAGCAAAGATTTGTCCAATAATATTCATATGATAAGTCAATTTCAAAGTACACAAATGTGCCTAGCTTTTACAATCCTTAAACTTCTAGCCAATTACATTGACTTTTTACTCATGCGTTTCTGAAACTTCATATATTTTATATTAGTTATAAAGTTTAAATCTACCAAAATAATACAAGAGCATTTACCATAATTCAATCACCACAATTATAAAAATTTATAAGAAGTTTACCAAAATCACAATTTCACTTTTCGTATCTTAGTATGCATTGTACTCATGCTTAGGAACCTGTCTATCCCACATATAATTATCGTTTAAGACTACAAATACTAAATCCACATATCCGCATAGATAGGAGCACTCATCTATTCCCCGTGCCATGATTCATAAGATCTTACCTAATAAAATTCCATCGTAAAGCACAAGTAGTAGGACTCTCCTTAACAAAGCAAATTTTCCCCATTGTGCTTTTAACCATAAATCCCAACTCAATCTCACAAATACGAATAAAAGAAAAGAGTGAAAATCCATGGCATTGCTTAATTATGAAAATAACGTCCCAACTCAAAAACAAATACTCATGTAACATCACCTATCCATTGGACCAACAATGGGTTGCATCCCTTCTTGCAAGCATATACTTGAGTTTGAAGATAGTCAGCCATAAATCCCAACTCAATCTCACAAATACGAATAAAAGAAAAGAGTGAAAATCCATGGCATGAGTTATTTATCAAAATAACATCCCAACTCAAAAACAAATGCTCATGCAACATCACTTACCCCATCGACCATCGGGTTGCATCCCTTCTTCCCAAGCATATTCTTGAGTTTGAAGATAGTCATCTAATCATCGCCAAGAATTTCATATATCTTACAAAGTAATATACTTGGTTTGATCGTTGCTACTGCAAATATCTTTAACTCATCATCCCACCTAAACTCATCATTAATGCTCATTTTGGAAACAATACTCAATTTTATCTTACACATAGATATCTAAGTTCAATGATGGCAGAACATACCAAAACAGCCCATAAATTAACCTAATCCTATTAAGGCAATAAATACTATCTGTCAAAGGACAAAATAGAAGTATAGTTCATAATTAATTTGACAATTTCAAATCTATATATCACAAATATTCACATAGCTACACACATTATGAGAATCCGTATGTGTCATATACAACCTACAATCAAGACTGATACATAGTGTATACCGACTACTCTCAATAAGTACTTACTCAATCACACTTATCTACCATAATTATTGTAATACTTGAATAAGTCAGACAAAAATTCAAACCCAAACTTAAACTAAATGGTTATTAAAAAAACAACAAAAGAGTGAGTTGCACATAGCATTTGACATTCTTGACAAAATGGGTGTGGACAACAAAAAACAACCAAATGATATGATTCTGGCCGTTTGTGTACCTGTTTTATATGATTTTCTATTGCTTTGATGGAGACTGAGTTGCTTATGATATCTATTGAAAATTACTCAATAATGTATGCATGTTTGATAACAGTCGTGCCTGAATGTCATGTTAATTGTGTGGCTGCACTAGTTTAGGATGATAAAAATGGTCTTTATAATGAATGGCTTCTCAATATTGTGACATTGTAACCGCATTTGTGTAGATCCTACTGTGGATGAGGCATTGGTGGATATTATGTCGAGCATGAGATATTATTTTGAATAAGAATAGTAAAGATTATCTAAAACCTAATTGTGTAAAAATATTGATCATACTTTGTTTACTCATTGTGTGGGATCTCTAAAGATTCAATTAAAATGTGGTTTCCTTGGACGTTCAATCAAGAGAGTGAGGGTGAACTTCCGGGCACCCTAACCATATGCGCGGACAGCACCATATACCCAAGGGTCATTTGCAAGGTTTGAACTTGTCAAGCCTTGGTTTTAATACTGCATAGGGAAATACTTATTGAAACTAAGTAAGATGTGTATAGGGGGTAAGTGATAGTGTATGTGTAGGTATTGATTTTGATATGTGTGGATGAATTTTGTTACTAGACTATAAAATTGTGGTTGTATTTATTTTATTTTGATAATTGTGATATGCATTGCTATTTTAAATGTGAATGCTTCTAATATGTAACTTTGTTGGATTATTATATCTTCTTACTATGCATGTGTTGTTGATGCCCACCCCTTTATTATTATAATTTATACAATATGGCCCTATATGTATGTTTCCTTGGACAATGAGATTTGTCATGTTGGCTTAGTGAGATAAGCAACATTACAATAAAGCAATAGAGATGTCAAAATTGACCTGGTACATTTCTTGCCCATTTTTGAAGCAAGGCCGAATGACCCGGACTGTAGGGCCATATTCTATATATGTATATGTAGACATACATATACATATATGTGTGTATTATATGTATATGAACATATATACTACATATATATGTCAAAATGAGCTTTGCCCGAGGGGCTGTCCTAGCCTAACCTATGGAGCCTATCTTGAGGGATTGTCTCGGCCCATATTGACATCTCTACATAGAAAGAAAGTTACTAGCTTAGAAAAAAATGCACATTTATAAATAAGGTAAACTTTAGACTTGGTTTATAATGCTCTATACATATAGGTATTAAGTTATAGATATTATTGGATCTTATTGATATTAGAATTTTTGAGAGCTTATTATATATATTTAGATAGTTCATCATCTCATGTCTCAAGCTCATGGTGGCACATCAAACGGGTTGGATCTGACCTCACCTAAGTAATACAATTTATGAAAGATGAAACAAGAAAGTCCTGTTCATCCTTTTCATACTCATCATTCTTCAAAGCTCTTATATAATCTTATTACGGTAAGTGCATACATATAATCTTATTATGATAAGTGCATATGATCAATAAAAATCAAATAACATAATTTTAAAAAGAAAGGGAAGAAGACTCAATAATAAATTCTTATTAATCTCATAAACATAATCTCTTTTATTACATTTATACCCACTGAGAAAGCTCTATAAAAGTTTCATAACTTTCTTAACAATATTTTTAATAATAAAATATGTAATTCTAATAATCAAATGTGCAATTCCTTGAGACAATGACATAGAAACTAAAACTTATATACCTTCTCAGTCATAGATTTTCCTTCTACTGTTTTATACTTAAGAAACTTGACCATGAAATATTATTTTCGATCAAAGAAAAGTCACATATCTTTCTCCATCATACAAGGAGTAAAACTATATACATCAAATAATATATTCAATAGTTTCGATAAGATACAATGGCCGCATAGGGTGTCCTGCTCCTTCCTCTCAGTGATTTTATCTGAGCTTCTAGGGTCATTATCATCGAGTAAGAGATAATCTGACTTGATAAAGGTATAAAACCCTAACATGATTAATTAGATTTTCATATGATATTGCCCGTGTTTAAAGTGGGGACCGACAAACCTTTTTAGCATCAAGGTCAAACCGACCTTCTATCGAAGGGTAGCATATAATGACATGTTTACTACATACACTAATTTCTCTAAGAATGTTGGAAACAATCATAAGATTACATGCACAAATAACCAATATGGACTAACCATAAACATTCTCAAATTAAGAATAGTCACAGATCTAAAGAAAGTCATATGAAAACAATAGTGCAAACAAGTAAAGAGAAAACAAAATTAGAGAACTTATCATTGTGATTCGCGCTTGTAGACTTGCCTTAGATAAATAAGTAACCTGCTATTGAGTACGTACGGGTAACTATGCTTTTCTTACAGGATAAAACTTACACACACAACAAGAGTACATACCTTACTTAAGTCGAACTCGATTGTGCCTTAGTTGCCCTAGTCAAAAACTGAAAGGGTAGCAAGGAGCAATCATTGCAGATAGAGGAAAAACACATGGAACAAGAAAGCAGGAGGAGAGAGAGTGTGTCACAATTAAGTATGGATTAGGGAAACCCTAATCGAACTTTACAGAAAAATACGATAGATCACAAATCTCAGATCCGATCCAACTGACATACCTCTTTAATCATGTAACCGTTCTCACGTAAGATCCATTTAACCATTGGATCCAAACTTTTTCATGCAAAAAGATAGACCGAAGATTGAAGACAATTCTAAAACCCAAGTCCAAGCTCAGCCATACGTAAATGTGTAGTCTAACATGTCCTCCTCAAGCTCTTTGAATTAAGATTCATAAGCTCCGAATAATATAAAAGGACATATGAGTTTGTTCTCCTTATCAATATGAGACTAAAATTTTGTCTCATGGTCTTTACATGTCCAAATCCCTCACATGTGAATTTACACTTAACTTTTACATATATCAATGATGCATCAAATGAATTTTTAAGGATACTTAATAAGAACTAAATATAATTAATACACATAGGTTTAATTAACCCAATACATAATTAGTATTAATTCTAACAATCCCCCTCAAAGTCCTAAAGTATGAAGTGCTCTTTCGAATCAGTCATCATATTATGCTTTCAGTAATGGTACCTTCTGGTTTGAACCGTTACCTAAGTTATCCGATATTACTATTATAGGAACTAGATGACCATATGTCTTCAATTTGAACCTTGTGTATAAAGGTGTCTATTGACAATAACATAATAAAAGTTATTGTGTGATCTTTAGGATTGATGCATTAATGGCTATACATCCATATCCTATATCATAATTTATTTAAGAGAATAACCAAATTCTTCTATTGCAACCTCACAATATCAATTACTTAGTTGGGCATCTCAAAGGATGTATTGCTAGCATCCTGTTCTAGGACTTAATCTCATTCAAAAAGTAATTTCTTGCTAACTTACAATCATAATACTTTAATCAACATTATGAAAACCAGCCCACATGGAGCTGGTCTATATTTGACCAAGGGAGACCACTCATCCACATAAAGAAGGATTTCTTGGGGTTGGGTTTGGATCTTGGATCACCCGCCCCAAGGAAAGGCCTAGAAGGGGCCCCCTTGGCATATAAATAGAGGCCAAGGGGGGAGGGGGGGGGGCATGTACTGATTCAAATTTGTTTCCACATATATCAGTTGTGGTGGAAGATGGTCTTATATTAACATTATACACCATTACAGTGGAATTTGAACAACAAACTCGATTCACTCCAAGTGAAGAGCGTATCTCATCTAGTGAGAGGGTGGAGGTTATAGATGAACATGGTTTCCCCATGCCGGTTTGCTTGTGAAGTTGCCCTATGTACCAAGCTTGGGAATGTGCCCCTTGGAATCATCAAATGAAACCGCAGTACAATACGAGGTTTCATTCAAGATCATATCATCATTTTATTATCAAAGGGTTGTCCCGAATTGAGGGGAATGGTGGTTCATTGTTCATGATCTTGGAGTATCTTTGTGAGAGAGAGAGAGAGAGATACCTCAAGGTCAATGCTTTGTCAGTAATGTTGATGCCTACCTCGAGTTGCTCAGGTCCGAGTACATAATGATTTGACATTGTTGGATATTTCATGGATGAAAACCATCTTCCTTTTCAAGGTCAAATGATCAAACCTCAAACCGACCCCTCGAGAGTTGAGCAATGGCTAGATAATTCTCAGCCATCCACACATTTCTTATCTAATCATTCGCCAACTATTCATACTTAGAAGCAATGTGCTCAATGAAGGAGGACCCAGTACTGACGGTTGGAACTTGATGGGCTCACAAATAATCTTGAAAGACATCATTGTTAGGTCATTGTCGATTCCAATGAGGAGTTGGAACATGATTACTTTAGAGATGAAAACATAGTTCTAAACCCTCTAAGACAGACCAACTTCTAATGAGCATGAGGGATTCACATTCATGTGACCCTTTGACAAGGGACTCTACTGGGGTAGATGATCCAAAAGTGGACCTTAAGGGCGTCGAGTCTAAAGGGCATCTATATTTTCTACCCAAGGACTTAAACGAATGGGTTGAAGCGGTTTTTGTTGAATGAAGGAAAGATTAGTTGGCCTTACATGATCTCGAGGAATGGGATATAAGATGGAGAATAGATTCTCTAGACACTTTGTGGTGAGGACTTCGCTCATATATGGTGTATTGTGAAAAGGAGGCTAAGAAACAAGAGGAAGAGGTCTAAAAGTAAAAAAAAGAGATGCAAGATCCCGAGATATCTATCATGAATTTTGAGATACAATATGCTTTCCAGTCTAGGTCAAATGCATGTGAATTCACATGGTTCATTGTTGATCGAAGTAGTCAAAGGGTTGTAGATATTGATTAGTAACAACTCAGAATTGGAAGGAGTTGTTGAAGAGGATGATCATTTCTTAGATGAGACATATATATATATATATATATATATATATATATATATATATATATATATATATATATATATATATATTGAAGACTTTGGCGATGATTATGAACATTTTTTATATTTTTTGAAAGAAAAGATTACTATTTTGCTAATGAGTTTTACTTCCAAAGGACATACATGGCTGAATTCGAAAAATGGCTTCTTGACAGATAATCCGATTGGGTGACTCAAGTCAGTAATATTAACATTCTAATTGTATTTAAGAGACCACTAGATGTTGTTGTAAGATATTTACAAATATTATACATTACTATAGAAGTGAATGGTTTCCTTTTTAAATATATGTTCGTAGATGGTGGTGCTATATTATGCGTAATACAGAGCAACAAATTGTAGGATATTGAGAGAACACCTACTAATTTAATTCAAACAATGTCCAATTTTCAAGGAAAATCGTTAGTTACCATAGGAGTAATAATTGTCAAGCTTAAGGTCGGTTCAAAGACTTCAGCTACCCCTTCCTTCGTGATTAATGCTAGTCCAAGTTATTCCTTGGGAGGCACTGGATACATTCAAATTATTGTGTTCTCTCGATATTACATATGAAATTAATGTTTTAGGCTGGCAAAAAGATCAAGATCATTGATACGAAAGAGGATCCTTTCACACATGATGTTAAGGCCTCCAAGGCTTTATTTTATTTACCTTAGGTAAGTTCAATTGTTATACTCCCATAGAGGAGATGCGGTCTTGTTAATTAATCACCCAAGGTTTTACCTTTGACTTGCCTGATTTATAGCCATTACCTAAAGTATGTCATGGATAGTAAATCTCAAGCCATTCGAGATTATTTTCATTGGTTGGAGGCATCTTATGTTGAGTGAAGATTCATAATTTATACTAGACTGCTCAGGGGTAAGTAGAAAATTGCCCTATTCTTGTTATTTCACCACTTATCGGAGGGGGAGCAACATTCAATTATCTTAATAAGAAGGATGAGGCAAGTTTTATCTTAGTAAACCCTCTAATTGAGGTGAACTTGGTCTCAAAAGGATTAGTGAGACTGACAAAGATGAGTGCTCACATTAACAAAAATTGGCCACATTTTGTCGAGTTGCTTAAGCATTATAAGGATTTCTTCGCCTAGTAATATCATGAAATACCCGGCTTATTCGGAGAGTTAGTTGAGTTTACTATTTCATTGAAATCAAGGGAGAATCTACATAGACAACTGTAAACACCCTAAATTTTCCAAATTACAAAACTCTCAAAAACAAAAAAAGCTCTTTCAAAGCCAAAACAACAGCCCGACAAAAGGACAAAATCATAATTTGGGTCAAAAAGTACAAAAGCAGCTCCAAAATGCATAAAGAGGCCAAAAACCTGATGCAATCGACAAAAGTCTGAGACACGTCCCATTAGAATGAAGAATGGAATGCGTGCAGCAATCTGAGATCGATAGCACTAGGAACCGGCTAGAAACCAAAACGGCGGATCGAAATAGACGTCGAAAAAGTCTTAAAAAGCAGAACATCAGTTGGAAGAAGACTTGGGAAGACCCAGGTCGAAGATGGGTCGCCGATGAACCGGAGCCCGCCCAAAACCAACGATGAAAAGCACCAAAAAGGACTGAAACAAAGGAGCGAAAGAAGTTGGATTGGATCTGGACACAAACATCCAGATCCATATCCAAATAGTGTTTGGATTGGATTGGATCTGAACCAAAATATCCAGATCCGTATCCATATAAACGTTTGTATTTGGGTCGAATATGGATCCAAAATATCTGAGATCCAGATCCAAATAGTGTTTGGATTTGGATCCAGATCTCAAACCCATATCTAGACCCAAGATCCACAACCCTTGCCTATAAATAGAGGTGAGGGAGTCCACGAAGAGGGGTTCATGCAAATGCTTGGGAGGAGAGAGAGTGAGAGAGGGACCTAGCCATGTGGGCTCATGAGTGAAGTAGGCTTGAGCCATGTTAACCAAGGCTCGACCTAGTGGGCTCCACCAACTTGAAGTGGGCTGCACCAACTTGAATCTAGCTGCACCAAGACGTGGACCGTGGGCTTGAACATGGGTTGGACCGAGTGGAAGTGGCTAGACCTAGTGGACTGCACCTAAGGTAAGCCTAAACCCAACCTAGCCCTTCTCCTCTTAACCCTCCAAACCTAACCTAACCCACTCCATTGAACCCACCTAAACCTAGCACCACCACTCCACCCCACCATACCCGCCACCACCCAAGGCTCCACCTGAACCAAGCCACTACTTAGCCCAGCCCATCACCACCTAGCCTTCATCACACCACCGCCTCCCTTTCCTAAGTGCAGCCGAGTGCACCTTGCACTCGACTCTCACTCACCCAACCGACCACCTGCCGCACATTCCCAGCCGAATCCCCCCTAACTCCAACTCCACCTGCCGCCTACACCTTCCCAGTCGTGCTCCCTGCCTTCACCAAGAACAAGGCCTGCCACCCGGCAGGCCCTCCCCCTAAAACCCCACACGGCCTACTTTGTCGTAGGACGTTTCCCTTAACCTAGCCAAGGCCTGCCCTTCGGCAGGCCATCCCTTACCTAAACCCCGAAGGCCTGCCACCCGACAGGCCCTCTGCCGTGTACTATCTGGCTGAACTACCTAGCCATCTCCCTTGGCCGAACTCAACTGAACCGCCACTTGACCTGGTGCCAACTACACTGACCCCTGGCCGACCTTCCCTAGGACAAGCCCTGAAACATCAACTAAACCTATACAAAACTACCACCTGCATCGAACCCAGCCCTGGCCGAACTACTTGGCCACCTTGTTGCGGGCTGAACCTAACTGAACTCGGCTGGCCACTACCTAGCTCACTGTCCTAGGTCCACACTGACCTAGTTGGTTCCCCTAGGACCAAACTGAGTCCTCCCATATCAAACCTAACTCAAGTCACCCTAGCTAAACCGCCACTTGATGGCCCTAAACCAAAGCCCATAACCTAACCTAAGTCAAGTTAAACCTAAACTAGTTAGGACTCAACAAAAACCTAAACCAAAACCTAACTAACTGGCCCATAATCTAACCTACCCGAACTGAACCTAACCTAGTTAGGGCTTCACCCCAAACACCACTTCTCTTGGCTCGAGTTAAGCCAGCCCCTCCAAGGCCTAGACCCAGGCTGCACCAAGTCAGCCCGAGTTACCCTAAGCCCACCTCAAACCAAACTCGAGCCACCTTGGCTCGAGTCATCCTTAAACTAGCCCAAGTCCAAGGCCCATACGATCCCAATAAGACCCATAGCAGCCTTCACTCAAAACCTCTCTCTCAAATCAAACATCCAAGCACCTCCATATGAACCCGTCGAGCGGAGATTGAAGACCGAATCGGTGCATACAAGGGCATGAACTCACTAAGGCATACGCGTCCTAGACACCCCACGTAGCTGGTTAGGTAAGTTGTAAGTCCTTTACATTTGGTACTTAATTAAATTTTGATACAGGGTTGTAGTAATGGAGCGTAGTCTCCCCCCGAAATGTAATATTGGTGCGTGATACATAACCACACACGTACACTTGAGCTTTAGCTCTTAACCGTACATGGTTTGCATACACTCACCATTGAGCTTTCGCTCTTACTCCCAAGACTCTAATAAGAGCCATATTGCAATTTAATTTGGGGTGTTATTTTCAAGTTGTGTGCGTTGTCTTTCAATTCCACACTCACACACATTGAGCTTTCGCTCCTACTCCCAAGACTCTAATAAGAGCCGTATTGCAATTCAATTTGGGGTGTTATTTTCAAGTTGTGTGTGTCGTCTTTCAATTCCACACTCACACGCATTGAGCTTTCGCTCTTACTCCAAAGACTCTAGTAAGAGTCATATAAGCTGCAATTTAATTCAGGTTGTTACTTTAAAAGTCGTGTGAGTTGTCATTTAATATTCCACACTCACACCCAAAGACACCCAAGCACTTGCTCAAGCACTCACGCACCTTTTGGCCTTGGCCGCCACTAAGATATAATCATATCTATATATTTTCAGCTGCATGAGTTTTTCCAGTTCAGTTGTGTATACTTTACATTCCGGGTTTTTAAGGTTCAACAATGTGAGTTGTCTTTACATTTATACACAACACACACGCACACATTGAGCCTTTCCGCTCTTATATCTATATCTCCCTTTCAGCTGCGTTTTAAGGTTCAGCTGCATGAGTTGTCTTTCAATTCCACACTCACACACATTGAGCTTTCGCTCTTACTCCCAAGACTCTAATAAGAGTCATATTGCAATTCAATTTGGGGTGTTATTTTCAAGTTGTGTGTATCGTCTTTCAATTCCACACTCACACACATTGAGCTTTCGTTCTTACTCCAAAGACTCTAGTAAGAGCCATATAAGCTGTAATTTAATTTGGGTTGTTACTTTAAAAGGTGTGTGAGTTGTCATTTAATATTCCACACTCACACCCAAAGACACCCGAGCACTTGCTCAAGCACTCACGCACCTTTTGGCCTTGGCAGCCACTAAGATATAATCATATCTATATATTTTCAATTGCATGTTTTCCCGTTCAGCTGTGTACGCTTTTACATTCCTGGTTTTTAAGGTTCAACTGTGTGAGTTGTCTTTACATTTATACACAACACACACACGCACATTGAGCCTTTCCGCTCTTATATCTATATCTCTCTTTCAGCTGCGTTTTAAGGTTCAGCTGCGTTAGTTGTCTTTCAATTTATACACAATACCCATGCACACATTGAGCCTTTCCGCTCTTAAGATATAGATATATTTAAATTTCTGTAATTTACATTCAAGTCGTGTGAGTTGCATTCAATTTGGGTTTTTCCTTCAGCTATGTCTTTCAATTTTGGGTTTTAAGGTTCAGTTGTGTGAGTTGCATTGCATATCCGCCATACTCGAGATAGTGCGCATACTTGCATCAAAACAACCCCGAACAAACCCATGCAAACACGCCAATCTTAGGCCACTTGATACACACACATCACGCCTAAGTAGATAAAATTGAAAGACTCAAGATCGCCAACCCTCGTGAAGTAAAAACTCACCAAAGTGCATGATTTCATAAAGATTTTAAACACTCATTCGTTCAAAGTAAATTTTGAAGTTAACTTATTTTAAAATGAAGTCTCTAAGCGTACAAACTAACCCTTGAGCATCGGTTCAAGAAGGTTTGCGACGAAAAGATCTCGCTTGCCCATAATTGCCTTAAAAAGTTAGATATTTTAAAAACATACTTCGCTAGTTTGAGTAAGCTAGCTGGCATGCCCTAAAAAGCAAATGTAGGTACGAAAAAGTTTACTTCAGGCCTAAGAACCCGGAGTAAAAAATTTCGACGTCTACAACAACCAACGAGAAGAATCAATACGAAGATGCTTCTAGCTATCAAGAAAGAGATAAACATTGTTTGAGGCCAAGTTCATCAGAACAATCAAGTACATAAATTGTCGGTATGTATCGATTATTAAAATCTTAACTTGGTCACTCCAAAGAATCAATATGTCAAGCCAATGACATATATGTTGATCGATGTAGTAGTTGCCTATGGTATTTTTTATACATGGATGACACCTCAAGATAGAAGCAAATTAAGGTGAATCCCAAGGATATGAATAAGAGAATGCTCCAATGCTTAGACGCAATAAGAATCTATGAATGGATAGTGATGTTGAATCCAAATGTCACATATCAATGAGAAATGAATTGTATTTTTCATGATTTAATCGAGGGAAAACCATTGAGATATACAATGATATTGTGGTATCTTCTTGTCACCTAAAATACCTTATGCACCTCTCCGTTTTAACCAATCTACATTAATTTTATGTGCAATATCTCCATCAATTTTTATATCACTCTCAAAAACTGACCCTAGGTACTTAAAAACTTTTCTTATAAGGGATACAATGTGTGCCAATCTTAATTTTTATATCATTTAAAGTAACAAAATGGAAAAACTTGAATTTCATATATTTGTCTTTGTTCTTAAGGCAAAAGCCTTTACATTCTAATGTTTCTCACCATAGTTCCAATTTTCTATCAATTTTTTCTTTAAACTATCTACTATTACGATGTCATATGCAACTAACATAGAACAAAAAACTTGATCTTGAATATATTTTGTTAGTTTATCAATGACCAATACAAATAAATATGGACTTAAAATTGTTTCTTAATGTAATACAATATTAACCTCAAAGAAATCTATCACTCTTTCATGAGTCTGAATGCATGTTTTGACACTATCATACATGTCTATATCAATGGGATATCTCTCGTTTTCAAAGTTCTCCAAAGAATATCTCTTGATACTCTATCGTAAGTTTTTCTAGATCAATTAATATCATTTGAAGATTCTTTGTTTTTGCTTTAAGATATTCTATAAGATGTCTCGATAGATGAATAACATTAAAAGTAGATCTTTCTGGTATGAATCCAAATTGGTTCTCTATCATACTCGATATTTTCCTTAACCTACATTCAATAAGTCTTTCTCATAATTTCATAGTATGGTTTACCAACTTGATACCTCAATAATTTGCACAATTCTGAATGTCTCCCTTGTTATTGTATATGGATATAATTATACTTTTCCTCTATTCTTCAAGCATCTTTTGGTTTTTTATATTTTATTAAATAATCTTGTAAGCCAAGTAATACCCATCAGTCCTATGATTTTTCATACTTCTTTAGAAATATTGTCTAGTCCTATAGATTTACTAATACTCATAAGTTTAAGAGCCTCTTTAACTCCATTCTTTTGAATAATCGGTAGAAATTACAATTTATATACTCTTCCAATTTAGTTAGCTCACCTAAGTTAATATAAATACCTATATTTTTGCTAAAAAACCTAAGAAAATAAATTTTTACCTATTTTTTATATCATCACTTATCACTAGAATCTTCTCATCCTCATCTTTGATACATCTGAGCCTTTTTTGCTTCTTTCTTTACTTTTTGTCCAACTTTTTACTTGTATTCTTTCCCTGTGTATTCTTTGCTTTTTGTCTATCTTTTTACTTATAAATCTATAACTAAAAGTTGATATTAGGTAGTCAAGCTTTCTCTTAAAATTATTTTGCAATCCTTACAATACAATCTATCTTTTTTCTACATATAAAATAATCAATTTGTGTTTGTGCTAAGCCACTCTTATAAGCAATTAAATGTTCATCTTATTTTCTGAAAATTGTATTGTTTAAAAAGATATCATATGCTATAATGAAATTTAAAACTTTCTTACATTACTCATTTAAATCTTCAAACCCATAATTGCCATAAATGCCTTGATATTCTAATACTTCCTTACAAACTTGTCCATTTAGATCTCTACTTAAACAAATGATATTTCTTTATTGGATCTTTTGAATTACCTTATTTAACTCCTCCCAAATTACTGAGGTTGATGAAGGAATTTGTAGAGCTCATCATTCAAGATGTAAAATGAAGTGGTTGATATATCGATATGGTATGCATAAAGATTGTAAATGTGTGTCAAGAATATCAATGTTTTGATCCTTTGCAGAAAGTATTTGCGATAGAACTACATCCATTTATCAAACCATGACCATTTTGAAGTTGGGTCATCAACTTAATCAAAAGATCTATCTGAAATCTTTGAAATGATATACCTTCATTATAGTGGCAACAAATTACTTTCCTAAGTGGGTTGAAGCCCTACCATTAAAGTTGGTGATCTATGAGGAGGTAATCAAGTTCATCAATGACTTACTTTTTTAGTTTGGAATACTATAATTGATTACAGTCGATCAAGGGACAATGTTCACAAGAGAGAAGGTAACAACTTTTCTCGAGAGCTTTGGTGTTAAGTTGGTACATTCAACCCCTTACTATGCATAGGCAAATAATCAAGTTGGGGCTACCAATAGAGTGGTTATTCATTTAATAAAGAAGTCCCTCAAGAACAATTTGAGGAGTTAGCATGAGTTGCTTGAGGTTTTTTAGGTATACCGAAACTCCAAGACCTCGTTGACTAACATGACTCCATTTTGGCATATGTATGGACAAGATGTATTACAAATGGAGATTAATGTCAACTCTTTGCTGATAGTCAAGCATAATAATTTACAACCTAATGAATATTTGTAGTCATTGATGATATAACTTGATTTGGTGGACGAAGACTGTTTGATGGCATTCAACAATTTACTTATCAATAAATAAAAAGTTGCTTGAGTGTACAACAAACATGTTCAAGTAAAACAGTTCCAAGAATGGGATTTAATTTGGAAGACCCCTACCAATAGCCTAAAATGACCTTTAGTTTAAAATTTGGAATCCAAATTGGCATGGACCATATTTAATCTCTAAGGTTCTACTAGGAGGGGGCATATAGATTGGAGGAAATTGAAGGGGAGGAGCATGCAAGGAGTATAAATGAAATATACTTGAAAAAATATAATCCTTTAATTTGGAAAACTCAATTCATTTAAAAATTCAATGAATGTGAGCATACAATTATCAAAAGAATTAAAGAATAAAAAAAATATTTATCTCAAGCTAAATGTCGTACCAAAGATAGATGAGGTCACTAACCAGGCCAATTCATCTTAGACTACAACCATCTAACATTCTTCATATTCTTGTTTCAGAGCCCTGAGATTCTCGGTTGCCAATGGTTCTTCTTGTACTTGCCTCCTCAATAGGTACACTTTCTCTAGTTCTTGTAGTTTTTGCTACTCTTTCTCGTAAGCTCTAGTTGTGGTTATCAAATCTTGATAGCGCAATGTCAAGTGATTGTTGAGAGATGCCAGCTATGATGTAAGGGATGCAACTTCTCAAGAGAGACAAAGTCACATCCAAAGTGGTCAATATACTCGTGAGTTTCTCGACATCGATTCATACTATCTCATAGATTAGAAGCTTGAGAGTAAAAGTTACTAGTAGATATTCTTGATTGAGCTCATAATTGAGCAAGATGATCCAACTGAGAATGTATATCTGATAATCGTTGACGGTTTGTAGAGAGCCTCAACAATTGATAATTGATTGTTATCTAAAGATCAAATAAGATTTACCAATCTCAAGGAGGTACATCTCGATTGGTGGCTACTCTTTGAAGGGAAGAAGAGTGTCTTGGAGTTCTCTCCCTTCCCTAGAATTCTTACCAAGAATGCATCGAACAAACTCTACTTGTATTGATTGGAGTCTCCTTTGGAGAAAGATCACCCTCCATATGAGTGAATTCTAGTTCGAAAGCAGTGGTTGCTAACGAAGTATTTGAGTGAGGTTGTGAGATGTTGGTCAAAATAAGCACAACAACTCCCTTGAGTCTTGGAGCAGTAGGGACTTCAGTTTGAGCCTCCAATTGATGCTCCATATTAGGAGTCGCCTTGGTGTGGGCTTTTGAAACTTGAGTTGCAGTGGCCACTACTTAAGAAGGAATGAAAACTCAAGTTTCTTTTTGGTAGGATGTACCGATAGCTATAGTTTGCTCAGTGGGGATGTATATTGCCTCTTAGCAAGATGTAGTATGTGTCATAGTCGAGGTGGAAACTTGGAGTTCTTCTTGATGAGTGGTGATGGTCCTAGGCAAATCAGAGGCCATTAAAAGGGGACATCTATTTGAACCCGTAGGATAGGCAGAAGTTTTAGCTACCTATGAGCATTGCCAATATGGTTAAAAAGAAAAGTAGACAAGGATGTGTTACAACAAGAAAAGCTTACCCTTCTATGACATCGACAAATCAATGAGGAACCCTCCTCCTTAGGATCTCCTATAGACGACAACACAGTCTAGTCAACAAAGGCATATTTGACATGGTTCAATAGGCATCGAGCTGGTGAATTGATTGATAAAGTCCTCTGGTTCTTTATCAAATATGACATAAAAACTGAAGACCACTACTCTTCATATTCAACGATGGTTGCTAAGTTGGCCATGAAGTCATTAAAAGAGAAATTCTCAACCACTCAAAGATTGGCTTTAATCATCACTTTGATTTTCGAATTCGATATCACTAAACCGCTTACTAATATTTCAATTGGATAAATGGGTCAAGAATTCCCTGAACAAGTCCAAATTGATAAGTTAAATATTGAGAAAAATATCGGTTAGCCATTGTTTGGTTGGTGGAAGAGAAGGATGCACAATTCCTATTCAGCAAATTCTAAGAGCACGAGAATCACTACCACTCTATGGTGGGAATCTGAGCAGAGTTGGATACTTTTTCCTATATCTATTGACTCATGTATTTCTCATAACTCAATTGATAAAAATTGAAAGTATTCTCAAACTCTAAATGGAGTAATTTATTGAGAGAGATTGATAATGCCTAAGTGTGAGAATGGATTTTCAACAAAACTCTACCTAAAAAGAGTTCTCCCCATTTAATATTAGCAAGATGGTGACATGGGAGAGTAAGAGTGTGCATACGAGAAAAATAGAGATATAACCAACATTGGAGAAACCACCATGAGCCAAAAGCAATATTGGGTGTTTTCCCATTAGGAAGTTGAGAAATGAAGGATTGAATACCTTAAAAAATATTACTCAAGTAAAAGTAACTAAAATTGAAAGGATGATAAAAAAGTACAGCCTCAACAATGACATGGTATTCTTTGGCGATTGCTATAGTGTTAGGGCAGAAAACGAACTTGCATAGCCAAAGCAAAAGTAAGCTAGAATATTCATCTTGCATTACCTCTCCCGAACCCCACGTGTTGGCTTCTAAAAATATTTTGTATGAAAGGTTTTTGAAAATGAAAGAAAAATGAGAAAAAAAACATAAAGAATGAAGTTTAGGGCCATTAGAGGGAAGTTTGGTAATGACATGATCTAAGAGGATAATGCATATTATACCTAGTTTGAGAATAAAATAATAGTTTACTAGACCAAAAGCTAAAAAGCTAAAAAGAAGATTGAGAAGAGGAGGGAAGACAATGTGAGATAGTGTTATAAGATAAAAAATTCCCCACATACACCGGTTGTCGGTGTACACAACACCCACTCAGTCCAACAACTAGATGTATTCCATGAAAAGTCTTGGCTAGGTGTGAAGGTCTTTGGGAATACGATCATTCCAAAACTACTTTCCATAGAGCAGAAGGACTTTTGGGATAATTATTTCTTCAACAATTCTAAGGCCTTTTGTAACAAACACAGTAGAACCGAGAAGGGAATAGTAAGAGTCGGTTAGTTAGGATACTTGGTAACCTAAAGTCGGAACCCTAGAGAGAGTTGGGTTTCCAAAAGCCATAGAAATATTGGTTGAGGAAGAGGCTTGAAGTGTTTTTCATATGAGAGATTGGATCTAGAGAAAGCACTCTCAATTTTTTATAGAAAAGAGTGAGGAGGAGGAGTGTCTTAGGTCACATTTTATAGTAAGAAAAAGTTGTCACATCAATATAAAGTTGTATTGCCTCACATGGTCATTTAGCTTAGAATTTGAAGCAATAATAGGCTTAACGAGCCAACAATACAAGATAACATACATCATTAAATGACATTTTAGCTAACCCTGACGAATTCTTCAAAGGAGTGAAAAGTGGAGGGTGTAAACACCCTAAAATAAAACGAATTTCAAAACCAAACACCTGGTTTGAAAATCAATCCAAAAGGCCAAAATTGAGGTTTTCGAAAACCAAGGGCTGTAAAAGCTTCCAAATTTTGTTTTAAAATCCCGTTCAAATCAAATTTCACATATACGGGCCAAGTCCCAATTTTGCAAAAACCGAAATGAAACAGGTGAAGCCTGAAAGACGACACCTGATCGAGAAACAGCCCAGAAAGGAGCACCCAAAAGCCTGAATGCTAAAGCAACCTTAGAAACAAGTAAAGAAAACCAAAAACAACACCTTGACCTGATAAAAGCTAGGGTCAAAAGGCGAAAGGAAGGCCTAGGCCCGATGTAGAATGCAAGCCCGGTACACCCAAAAGCCAAGTCAAGTACATCCAGCCAAGCAGCATAAACCTGAGCCAGAAATGGCGAAATTGAGCGAAAGCGAAGTCCAGAAAGGCGAGATGGAGTTCGGACGACAAAACTGGGGAAACCCCAGTATAAGACGGAGTACTGATGAAGCCAGGGCCCGCACAAACCGTTCGTCTCGAAACGCCAAGAAGGACTGTTCAAAGAAAATTTGGATTGGATCTGGACCATAAATATCCAGATCCATATCTAAATAGTGGTTGGATTTGGATCGATCCAAATAGTTTTGGATTTAGATTGGATCCAAATAGTATTTGGATTGGATCGAATCTAGACCAAAATATCCAGATCCATATCCATATAAATGTTTGGATTTGGGTCGGATATGGATCCAAAATATCCGAGATCCAAACCCAAATAGTGTTTGGATTGGATCTGGATTCCAAGACCCAAATCCAAAACCCACCTCATTTGCCTATAAATAGAAGTGAGGGGGTCCCCAAAAGTTCACGTGAAAGTGCTTGGAGGAGCCTTGAAGGAGAGAGGGTATTAAGGTGAGTGATTAGTGATTTGTTCATTTTTAGTGGGTTAAGCTTTTTGGGTTAAATAGGATTAGCATGGGCTGCACCAAGGTGAACCGAGGTGGACCTAGTTGCACTTGGAGGATGCGAGGTGGGCTGGACCGAGGCTTGATCTAGACCTAGCCAAGACTCCCAAAGGTAAGCCTAATCCTAACTACACCTTCTCCTTCTAACCCTCTAAACCTAACCCAATCGGACCTAATTAAAACCTAACCTAAATAAACCCACCTAGCCCAAGACCGACTTGGCTAAGTGCTGGCCACACCTAACCACCGAATCCCCTAGGAACAAACTGCGGCACCCAAACTAAGTGCACCTTGCACTCGGCTTTCACCCACCCAATCGACTACCTAACCCAAACCCGCACTCACCTAAACCCACTACCGACTCCACCTAGCCACCGCCTCTTCACATCAACCGACCCAGCACCCTGCCATATTCCCTTCACCACTCGACTCACCCCATACCACCCGGCACTCCCCATACCACCTACGCCCTAGCGCCATGCCGCGCACACCGTGCGCCGTTACCGCGTGCACCGCATGCCTCACCAAAACACCCCCCCTGTGCGCCCCAGCGCGCGTCTATCCGCAGCGCTCCCTGCTGCCTGCACCTGTATCTGGCACCTAGCGCCATCATCCCGGCCAACCGACCACCCTCTTCACTACCCCAACCAACATCCTCACCACAAGCCACACACACCCCATCTTATCGTGGACCTGCCATAGCCCCTACAAACCCCCGCAGCCACTCTAGTGCCCATGAGCCTTATCCCTCAAAAGCCCAAATCCCTTTCAAGCACCACTCAGCCAGCCACTTCACGTCTCAAGCTCCAAAGAGGACATCTTCGTGGCTGCCAAAGTGAACCAAGTCTAGGTAGATTGGAGAAGAAGTCTGAAATCACTTGTAAGTGTTTCAAATTCGGCATTTTACATTACTTCTCCCTTATATCCAATTCAATTTGATATGGGGTTGTATTAACGGAGCGTTGTCTCCCCCCGGGATGTAATATTGGTGCTTGACACACGAGACACATACGTGCACTTGAGCCTTAGCTCTTATCTCGTACACGAGACACACACGTGCACTTGAGCTTTAGCTCTTATCTCATACACCAAGCACCCACGTACACAATTGAGCTTTTTCTCTTACTCCAAAGACTCTAGTAAGAGCCATATAAGTTGCAATTTCATTCGAGTTGTTACTTTAAAGTCGTGTGAGTAAGTCATTTCAATTCCACACTCACACCCAAGGAACACTCGAGCACTTGCTCAAGCACTCACGCACCTTTTGGCCTTGGTAGCCCCTAAGATATAGGCATATCTATATACTTTCAGCTGCGTGAGTTTTACGGTTCAGTTGTGTATGTCTTTACATTTCGGGTTGTTAAATTTCAGTCGTGTGAGTTGTCTTTACATTTATACATAACACACACGCACACATTGAGCCTTTTCGCTCTTATATCTATATTTTCCCGTTCCGCAAGTTAAATTTCAGTCATGTGTATGAGTTGTCTTTCAATTTATACACCACACACACGAACACGTTGATGCCTTTGTCTCATATATATATATATATATATATATATATATATATTATATATATATATATATATATACGTATTTCCCATTCCGCAATTTACATTTAAGTCGTGTGAGTTGCATTCAATTTGGGTATTTCCCTTCAGCTATGTCTTTCAATTTCGGGTTTTACATTCAAGTTGTGTGAGTTGCATAGCATATCTGCCAAACTCGAGATATTGCGCATACTTGCATTCAAAGAAGCCCCGAATACCCCATGCAAACACGCCAATCTTAGGCCACTTGATGCACACACATCCTGCCTAAGTAGATAAAACTTAAAGACTTGGATACGTGCAACCCCACGTAAATAAAATCTGTAAATAGGCATACAAATCGATCAAATACTTTCGTATTCTTTTCAAAATACCATGCTTGTTCAAAATCGAGATTTTCTAAGTGTTTAAACCGACCCTTGAGCATCGGTTCAAGAAGGTTTACAACGAAAAGATCCCACTTGTCCACAGTCGCCCCATAAAGTCAGATATTTCAAAAATACTTCACTAGTTTGAGTAAGCTAGCTGGCACGCCCTAAAGCGACTTAGACGCGAAAAAGGTTCACTTCAGGCCTAAGAACCCAGAGTGAAAATTTTCACGTGTCTACGGAGGGCTAATATCTAAAACAACAAATTACACATGCAAAAAAGATTTGATGTTTTATACCAGCCAAAAATGACCAAAAATGATGACAAGATTGTCATTATGATATCCTCATCTCGCATGCATAGCTACATAATCTTGCTCAGCATCCATTGCAAAACTGCCCTCAAATTTTTTTCAATATTTCTCAAGACCACTATGATTGGGAGCATTAAATTGAGTGTCCCTTTCTAGAGTTTAATGATTGAAAAGTAAAGCATGCAACTCATATGATTCTCAAGCAAGCTCTCGAGAAGCTGAAATCTCCACATCTCGAGTAGTGGTAGCCAAAGATTATAGAGAGTTGAGATCATACCATACCCGAAACTTTGGCTAGTAATTCTTGGCATTGCCAAGAAAGAATCTTGAGTTTCTTCTCGAGGGACAAAATTTTGTCGTGGAGAATCGAGTGTTTATTCTTGGGGCCGGCTACATATGAAGATATTTCCATTATTTGAGCAATCTAATTGTGATGGAATTTCCCAATGTTTGTAACCTACCAAGAGGAGCATATGCATTCTTAGCACTCACTGATAGTAGCAAATTAGATTTAGGTTGCAATTTGACAATTCTAACTAGCATAAAAAATTATAGATTTTGGTGTAGATATCAAAGGCTTTTTTAATTAATCTCTCCAATTCAGTACAAATGTTTGTATCTAGATCAGTGAGTGGTAGAATATACAGGTCCCTCATTGGTGGTTGTGTGCATGGAGTCTAGAAAATCTTCAATTAGATCCTCTATTATGATGGACTTCAATGACAACTTTTTCATTTTAGGTCGAGTTTTACTCTTAGTAGTTCTAATAGGAGGAGTATATTCCCTTTTTTGTAATGAGAAAGGAGTTAATGAGTCAGAAAGGCCTACGGAAGGAGTCGAGGGGTGTACCGATTGAGCCTATGACAAGATTTGGGATTATTGCTAATAGTTATGCCCATCTCGCAGTCAATAATCTTCAATTTGTAGTCCTCAATCAAGACTTGGTTATTTCTATATGGATGGTTGACCACCAAGAAGAGAATTATGAGGTCCTAAGGCATGATATGAGTCGTAAAGTGTAGAGTAAGTTCTTGCTAATGTTGCTCGAGCAAGATCTCTTTGATAGCTGGTAGGCCCTGATACAAACCTAATTGGTGGTCTAGGCAATGTGGACAGCATGGTTGAACGATAATTGGATTCAATTGAGATGATTGAGAGGCACCATAGAATAAGAATTAATGAGAAAAGATCATCCATAATCTAGTTTTGTAGAGGTCCTCTTTGAATTGAACTTGGTGAACGAGCTAGAATTAGGAGCACCAAAATATGAAGGAAGGAAAGATATCTTAGTATGAGTGACAAACCACAATCAAGTAATGATCTCTAGTGGTGAAGGTGAGGTCGGAGGGATGAGACTTAAAGGAAGTCCTAGCGTATCAACAATGATTCATTAGAGAGGAAGGTGTGAAAATATGAACGTGGAGAAGTATAGATAAATTCATAATTGAAAAAACCACAATGAACCACCTATAAGATGGGTAGGATTTTATTCCAAAGGGCCTCAAGAGTAGAATTTACCGAATGGTAGACCAAAACCAAAAAGAAGGAGCAAATAATAGTTTGATGTCAAACATAATAGCAAAAACATACCATGCATACTCATCATTAACTTTGATTCCATGAACATTGACAATGTAACAACAGGAATGCATGGTGTTTGTAATCTATCACCGGTCTAGTACCTGAGAGAGAACAGATAAAGTCATCCTAAGAAGGTTGTAGTGAGTATTTTGAGACATGAAAATTTTGATATGCTAAAGAGATAGGATCAACACCATTGATTGGAAGACCTATGATCGCTTGGACATTCAAAATGGTGGGACATCATTCCAAAAAGAAAATTGGAAGCAGTTATATCGGGAGATCTATATAAATAAGAAGGAATAGAGAAGGTTGTTACCAAATTGTATGGCCAAGAAAGATAACATGATGTGGTCGTAAATTCTCCATTGGACACAAAGATGATGCTTTTGATCCCTAACTTCATCTACTCAATTAACATATAGTTGATTGGTTATAAGCTAGAGATAAAGAAAGTTTGGGCATCGAGACAAAACAAATTCATTTTGATTTAAAGACAATTCCCTGATATGGAAGTTAGAGAATCTAAGGGTTGATTCAGTTGTCAAAGAAAAAACAACATTTGAAGAAGGAGCCATGAAGAAGGAAGATGAGGAATTCAAAAAAAGGTTGCTCAAGTTTTTGGAAAGCATGAGAACTTCAAGGGAAGATATTGCATTTGTAGATCCTAACGGTGAATGAACATAATCCTGAGAATCATTGAGAAACAAATATGTCAATTTTTCTAACGTAAAATTAATTTGGGTATGACTCGTATCTTTAATGACTACAGATATGGAGTCATAGAGGCATGTGTTGATATCCGAAAATGTATGAAGACGGCAAGAGGTGGAGAGTTTTGAAAAGAAAGAAAAATGTGGCTTGTGAAAGATTATAATGTCCAGCCCATGAAGATAGGCCTATGTAGTTGAGCAGATATTACGAGTCATGGGATCAATTAACACACTTCAATCAGCGTGGTGACAAAAATAATATCATGAATAGAGAAGTATAGAGTTATTGAGAATCATGTCCAAAAAACTTGGTATGATATTTGTCGTTTTTATGAAAGCTTATAAATAGGCATGTGTAATCAAAGATAAATATTCATAAATCAATGATATAGTTGTATTTTTCTTCTTCTTCTTTTTTCCTAGGAATAGCCATAACATAGTCTTTTCATCTTCCTGAGCACATCAAGTGCCTATACAACCTCATCAACAATGAGATACGCACAATCACATTCTCTAAGACCCATTTCATCACCTTATTCCTTATTTGTCTTGTTTCTACCTTAAGAATAAGGGTCAAAGTTCGCTGGCATGTCCTTTATTCTAGCATTCGTCTCAAGCTTATTGTGCTCAGTCATTCGTGTAAAGCTATCACTTCAGACAGTAATAAATTATATTTAAAATCAAGCATGCATTCCTATTCAATAATGTATAATTTATATGATATCATCCATGAAATGCTTCACTTTTGTAGTAAAATATATTAGAGTATGACAAATTGCAAACTGTGCCTATCCAACTTGAGTGTGTGTATATACATATATATATATATATATATATATACTAGGGAGGCGCATATATATATATATATATATATATATATATATATATATATATATATATATATATATATATATATGCTTTTGGTGTGGTAATGCTTGAAAATGTAAGCCCTTGCTAAGTATGTGTTGGTGCACTCAAACTTTTATATTTACCATTTATAACTTTCTAGAGGCAAAGAGGTTAAAAATTCATGGCGTAACATAGTTATTGGTCAAGCATAGAAAGATGGTATGAGTTGGATATGGCCTAATAAATAGTAATACTAAATTTAATATTTAATATTCATTGATATTAAATTGAATGCTAATTATTATTTAAGTGTAAATAAGATATTATTAAATTATTGTTACATTTTTAATATAAAATTAATATTTAGTAAATTATAAACTAATATATAATGAATATTAGTTAACTAATTTAATGTTAAATATTAAAATAAAATGAAATACAAATATATGACAGCAAATTGTACACCATAAGCACCAAATTCATAAACTTTCAAACCAAGTTTATTGAAGTTTTTCCTAAATAATAATCTAACTCTAGATGCTTTCTGGATGTGGATATGATTATGTGGCTGGATAATATGAAAATAAAAGAGAAGTTGAAGTACAAATATATAAAAATGTTGGTTTTACATTTGTAGTTTATGTGTGGATCTCGAGAGATTTGTAGGCTCCTTGGATTTTTCGGCTTGGACATGTTATAAACACAGAAGTCGGTATAGTCTAGCGGTCATGGATAGGGATAAAGTTGTGTAGAGAGAGTTTAATGATTTTTACTACTTGGGCAACATATACAACAACAACTAAGCCTTTCTCCATACTAGATATGGTCAGCTACATAGATTCTTTGTTTTCATATAGCCCTATCATGTGCATACTCACACAATATAAACTAGATCATTTTTTATAGCTTTTTTCTAACACTTTTTGTGGTTGTCCTCTTTCTCTTTTAACATTTTAACAATCTAATTTTTATATCTTCTTACGGGAGTATCATTTGGTCGTCTTTCTACATGTTCAAACCATCTTACATGATTTTTTCTCATTTTATCCTCTATTGATGCCACTCCCAATTGGTTTCTAATAACCTCATATATATATGGTCTTTCCTTGTGTGACCACCCATCCATCTCAATATCTTCATTTCTGCTACGGACACCTTTTGCACATGTTGATAATTAACTACCCAACACTCGGAACCATAAAATATAGCAGGTCTAATTACTGCCATATAATATTTACCTTTTAACTTTAATAGTATCTTCTTATCATGATGCCCATCTCTATTTTAACCAATTGGCTTTAATTTTATCCGTAACACCTCCATCAATTTTTTCATCGCTTTGAAAGATTGACCCTAATATGTAAAACTTTTCTTATGAGAGATGCAATTTGCATCAATATTAATTTTTATGTCCTTTGAAGTAACCAAATAATCAAACTTACTTTCTATAATTTTCTATTAACTTTTTCCTTAGATTGATCCACTAAGACAATGTCATATGCAAATAACATACACCAAGGTACTTTATCTTGAATATGTTTTGTTAACTCATTAATGACCAATATAAATAAATATAGACTTAAAGTTGATCCCTGATGTAACCCAATATTAATATCAAAGGAATCTATCATTCCTTCATGAATCCTCACACATGTTTTTGCACCATCGTACATGTCTCTTATAAGATTTTTATATGTCAATGAGATACCTTTCTTTTTCAAGGTTCTCCAAAGAACATCTCTTGGTACCCTATCATAAGCTTTTTCTTGATACTTTGATAATTCAAATAGTTATGAATGTCTTCATTGTTCTTATATATGAGTATAAGTGTACTCATTTTCCATTTCTCGAGCATCTTTTAAGTTCTCCATATTTCATTAAATAGTCTTGTGACCCAAATGAGCTCCATCTCTCTTATGATTTTTCATACTTCTATAAGAATATCATTTGGTCATATACATTTAACAACCTTCATATATTTAAGAACCTCTTTGACTTCATTCTTTTGAATATGCCGACATAAATTATGGTTTATATACTGTTTTTTTTATTTAGCTAACTCATCTAAACTTATACTAACATCTAGATTTTTATTAAAAAACTTATAGAAATAATTTTTCTATCTATTTTTTATAGCATCATTCGCCACTAGAATGTTATCATCTTCATCTTTAATGCATCTAACAAAAGTAAGATTCTTAGTTTTCTTATCTCTAGCCTTAGGTATCCTAAAAATATCTTTAATATCAAAAGTAAGATTATTTTGATTTAAGCTTTTTATATAATTCTCCCAAATTTTGGCTTTTACTTAACTAACGGCCTTTTTTGCTTTCTTATACGCCTCCCAAGTTTCACTAAGCATTATGTAATTTGTAATATGCCTTATTTGCCTTAATTTTATCTTACACTACTTCACTCCACCACCAACCTTCCTTTTATGCTCGTACGTCTCCCTTAGTTCACCTAAGACTTGTTTTGTTACTTTCCTAATATGTATAATCATATTGTTCTATATATCAAAAGGTGTATCCACATAATTTTAAGCATCTCCTTGAAGAACTTTTTGTTTAAATATATCTTCTTTTTGGTATTTGGGGTTTCACCATCTAATCTGAATAGTTCTATGCACTCTATTCTTCTTTGTCCAATTTTTACTTGCAAATCCATTACTAAAAGTTGATGTTGAGTAGTTAAGTTTTCTCCTGAAATTATCTTGTAATCTTTTCAACACGATCTATCTTTTTTACTACAAAAGAATAATCAATTTGTGTTTGTGACAAGCCACTCTTATAAGTAATTAAATGTTCATTTTATTTTTTAAAAATTGTATTGGTTATAAAGAGATCAAAATCTATAGCAAAATTTAAAATCTCACTATTCTCTTCATTTATATCCCCAAAATCATAGTTTTCATCAATACTTTGATATCCTAATGTATATTTATCAACATATTTATTTAATTCTCCTAAACAAATCATCTTCCTTTATGAAATTCTTTAAATTACCTTATCTAACTCCTCCCAAAAGCCCTTTTTATACTATCTTCTAATCTTACTTAGGTGAATAAGTACAAACTATATTCAAAGCCTCTATTCTAAAACTAATTTCACCATCATAATTTGGTCACCATATTATTGTGCATCTACTATACTATCCTTTAAATATTTATTTATAATAATACCTACTCCATTAAGAGCCTTTTCCTTTATTCAATACCATAATTTAAAATGAGTATTCTCAATCTCCTTTGTTTTTTCTCCAACCCACTTTGTCCCTTGTAAACACAAATGTGAATCTTTCTCCGAACCACTTAATCTACCACCACTATTAACTTATCGGTCAATGTTTCGATATTTCAAATATTAATACGAATATTATTATCTAGAACTAACTTTCTTACCCCACATTCATTCTGAAAATGCAAAGACACTCGATATAACTTGTTCACTATATTCGAGCGATAATGTAGGGAGACTAACTTCTTTGCCTACCTCTGTCTATGATGCGGGAACCCTCTTTGTCATTGATTCACTATATCCGGGTGAAGATGTAGATGCCCTTGGTTACTTTCACTGTATTCGGGCTCTATAATGCGTTGCTAAGAGGGAACTCCCCAAAGCAATTCTCATAATTTGTAGAATTAATTGTAGATAAGTTCGACAAAGTTTTACGTTGGCTATTAGAAGCCTCATATCTTTTATTCGGACTTGAGACCGGCCATGCAAGGATGATCCCTTACATGGGTCGAGTTACTTGGGCAACTTATGGCTATTGTAATTATAGAAATAAAATATTATATGTTGTGTCTGTGGCATGCACATGCATGTAAGACTTATGCAGATTTGTAAGTTGATTGTGATTGTACCTTATAATTGGTTTAAGTCATTAAGCATTGAGATTTGTAAACATGCATGTTTATAGTGTGTGTGTGATAATGCTTGTTAATATAAACCCCTGCTAAGCACGTATTAGTGTACTCAAACTTTTATATTACCATTTACAAATTTCTTGAGGCAAACATTATCAAGAGCTCGTGTCATAAGGTAGTTGTTGGTCGAGCAGAGCATTAGGTATAATTGTATTTTTATTATAGAACCGAGCCAGGTGAGCCCCTCCTTTGCCATTTACATCCAGTTGTAAAACGTTATCGTTGTTTAAGGTTGAGTTTATTTAACTAATTGCTTCACTCATATTTCAAATTTGCCATCACATCCTGATGGAGTTCGGCTGTGGGACATGTATAGGCTCCCGTGTAGGTACCGGTCCAGGTCCAGGTCCAGTCAGGGTCTAGTAATTTCTTGATCTGCCACTGATTAAAAATAACTTGTTATATTGGAGAAAGGCTCAAATGCATTCGACTCTTGAGAAACTCTACTCTACCACGTATTTGACTAGTGTTCCATATTAGGATGATCGGTGATATCTGGAGAAACGGTACACACAGTTCGACGTGCGGTTCTCCTTACCAACAACGGGAGGCGAGGCCCAAGATTACAACCTTACGATGAAAAAATACAATTCGTGTTCCGTTTTTAATGTGATCAATTGGCCACTATTTTTTAATGTAAATTCATAGCTTGTAACAGACATGTCCGCAGTTTCAAACTGTCTGCTTCGGTTAGTTTGAAACTGTAATCAAACTGATCTGGGGCCGGCTGTTCCGGAGCATTTCCGATTTGAGATCAAAGTCAGTACATTTACTAAAAAAATTAAAAATACCACAACGATGATTTGGAACCACCAGCTCTGGTTTTGCTTTCACCGGTTTTTAGCCCAGTTCAGTTCTAATTAGAACCACGGGCAGATTAGGAACTGGCTGTGTCTAGCCTGTAAGGCATATGCTTTTTTTAATTGGTATAAGTCCTTGGTTAAGTCTCATATTATATGTATTTTTCTTTATATATATAAGAAAACTGGATCCAACTCATTTTTGATATGCTCAATCATATCCATTCAATATGATTTTTCTTCTATTTCTTTTTCTTTCCTTTTTTCCGTTTAAGATTTTTTTTACACGTACGGTTGGCGAATTGGGCAACAGGTTGGGTTCAGAAGGTATCACTTTGTGCTGGGGTTGGCGAATTGACCTGACCTATTTTTTGGGTCATTTCGCGCAACCCTAACCCGACTTCTCTAACTATATCGAACACAATGTTTTGAATATAAAACAATGAGGAAAATAATAGAAAAGGGAAAAAAACTATTAAAAGAAAACTAATTAAGAAAAAAAACTCCCGCTTAAAAGGGAACTGGAATATATTAAGTAGCGGTTTGAAATTGTCACCCGGCGCCCTACATTAAGGGTGTCAAACAATATACTACTATTCGTCTGCTGCACGTGGATTTTACGTAACTCAAATGATCCAATACCCACCAACAACTATGGGTGCCACTACCGATTATATTCAATGTCACCTGTGTTGCTTGCTCTTATCTACGAATGACATGACAATGGGAAAGTTTTTCACCCGACCCGTACCTGCCCCACACTAGAAGTTGGTAATTAGACCCGGTCCGGCCTCACACTGCAGGTCTTGGGGATCAAACCATACCCTCTTTGGTATAAGCCAACCCACACCAATCTATAAAATAAATTTTTAAAGAAAAATTAGTTTATATCATATATTTTACATAAACACAAAATCTATGCTATAGTATTCCATATTATTAAATTGGATGATCTATATCTATATAAATTATATATGTGTCTAAAATATATACCTAGAGTAATATATATACACACACATAGACATGACCAGTTCCTAACCAGTCGAGCGGTTTCAATTGGGCCCAGAACCAATAAAACTGGAACCAGGCTCATCCATTCCGGTTCTGGTTTCAACTTCTATCAAACCGGAACCAACAGTTTCAAACCACTGGTTCTGGTATTGTTTGAAAATTTTAATTATAAAATTTAAATTTTTTGTAAAATTACTGGTTTGAGGTGGTTTTGATACTAAAGACAAAAGATGGCTATAGACTGCCATGCTGCATATTGGTAAGTTCAATGTGTGTTAGGATTTGGAAACCATCAGTTGTGACAAAAAACAATGCAGATGTTAACCTAAGGAGATCGGAAAAAAGCTTGTCGAAGACATAAAATGATGCACAACCGCAAATGCAAGCTCAATTAAGGCTCAAACAGAGCACAGTGTCAACGAATTGTCTTGCCACCACCAAAGAGGTCATAAGACATACAACCATACTAGAGCACAGTTGTGAAAGTTCTTACACCATATTATATCAGCTCCCAGTCACATGGAGACATTGCTTTATCCTAAATTAATCACCTTGAGTAATTTCTCATCCCTCACTCTCATTAGCATGCTATTACTTTGCAACATATTCATTGTTATCAATAAAGCACAAGTTTGTGACTAGCACATAATCTTCCATTTCAATAGGAACACTCTTTCACAATTTTAAAATCACCACCTCTACAATGAAATGCAATTTATGTTATCACAAGTACGCTTTTACTGTTTTCAAACAACCAATTGTGAGACTGCAATCACACACAAAATCAAACAATCACCATACCAAAATCGAAGTACAGTTGTATGTAGCAATGTAAATGCCATAAGTACAATTTAATAAATAAAAAGAATGCATACCATATACCAGACCATCCGAGAAGGAATTGCATAGATACACGAGTACAAGATGCGATACATTTGGAGAGGAATCGCAGTGATAGCGATGGCAGACGAACAAAGAGGGACCTTGGGTCGAGGACGCCAATGGAGAGAGAGAGAGAGAGAGAGAGAGAGAGAGAGAGAAAGTGTTCTTCTCTAAAGGATCCATTTCCTCTATGGATTCATCTAAGTGATCCTTTTTTTTTTAAAGGATCCATTTCCTTTATGGATCAAGTATCATCCATGAAATACAAATCCTATATCCTTATTCAAAAAAGGACGCCGTTGATGAATCGGTAGCCACATCTGCATTGGTATACGCATCCGTCTTCTATACCATATTCTACTGGTGTTATTATTGCGTTTGAACTAACCAAAATGAATGACATTAATCAATATGTACTTGAAATTATATATATAATAAAATTAGATTCAACCTACCTATTGCTTTTACGTGATATGAGTGTAATTTCAAAAATTTAAAAAAATAATTTTATTAACTCATACTACTAAAAAAGTAATGGATATGAGTGAACAAATATCTTTGTAAGCATGATCGAATCATTCTCTCTCTCTATATATTGGTTCGTGCTTAAATCTTTTCAAATATTTTTACGGTTCAATTGATGTGATAACAATGGAGATTTAGATATAAAAAAACAATTGATATTAATATTCATACTCGTGTGTTTAATGCGCAATGATACTATTTGCTTTTAAGATCATGCCATTGGAGATAGTAAATTTATTTGATTGAGTATATACCACTCTTCCGTCTAGTATGGGAAAAGGCTTAGTTGCTGTTGTTGTTATATACCACTTTCTCTCGCTCTTTATATATAGAAGGTCGTGTTTTGGAGAATTTATGATAAAGCCGTTAAACAACTCGTGCGAATGATTCTTCGTTGATAATGACGTGATGAAGATACAAGCAGGCAGTTACAACTTACGTGAATCCGCACCGCTCCGTTTCTTAAAAAGTATAAAAAAGTTGAGGCGTTTGAAAATTTATGCTTAAACATTACGCGCAAACCGGCGCCATCTGAAGTGAAGTTTCTCAAATTTCGTCTGCCGACCACCGAGCGCGAACAGTTTCCCTCCTTTTCCCTCCTCTTTTTCGCTTTTACATTGGCCCTCCCTTTTCTCTTTTTCCATTTTGGCTCATCTCCGGTGTGTCCCTCGGATTTCAAACCAGAGATGTCCGATCTGCCGGAGGATCAACGGGCATTCTCTGTACGGTTACAGTTCTCGTTTTTCCCGATTTCCAGACGGTTTGCGTTCTGGGATCTCTTGATTCCCGGATTCCGGTGAGGTGTTAGGGGTTGAGGGTACATTTGGTTTATCGGCATTTCTGAAGTTTCTGTCAGACTCTTCGAAAGAATTTTAGTTCGTCGATGAGAAGAGAAGAGAGTGACTGCTCCTGAGGATCGTCATTGGTGGATTTTTGGTTTGCTGGAACTTCTTTTTCTGGTTCTCTGTAATCTATTTCCTGATATTGCAATCTGTGGAGGTTAAGTTTCTTCCTTTTTGTGGTCCACCCATCTCGTTTCCCCATTTCGGGAAAATCCAGATTTTTCGTGCTTCGATGGATTTGTGATTGGGGAGGGGATTTTGATATCGCGTTTGCTTGTTTTCTGCTGAACTCTTGAAAGTTTGGCCTTCCGATTGGTTGATTCTTCTTCCTTTTGAAGAAACAGACATATTGTCTACCTTTGATGATGGTTTCTCTATAGTTTGAACCGGAGTTGGTTGCGAGAGCAGAATGTAGAAGAATTGCGAACGTTGATTCAAACTCAGTACCAGATTCGGCGGGCAGACAACGATGAAGGGTTCGGCAAAGCACTCGATAGACGATGAGAAATTCATGGCATTGGATTACCCCCTGAGATTGCAGGGAGTATGCAAAGAACGGACTATGGGTATACTCCAAATGGTGTCGATTCTCGTTGTTTTCGTCTCTGGACTCGTCCTCGGATTGGCTGGAAGCAGTCATGTGTCTCGCTACTTCACGCAGAATGATTTCTTTCGGCCAAGCCATTTTGTTCAGATTCGGTGTAGGCAGGAAGCCGCTAACAAGGATTGCTTAAGCATCGAGAATTTCGCGAGTCCGAAAGGAGTATTGCATGGTTTGAGTGATGAGGTGTTACTTTGGACCGCGTCCATGGTGCCGAAGAGGCAGGAGTTTCCTTTTAGAACGAAGCCTAAAGTGGCATTCTTGTTTTTGACAAAGGGGCCATTGCCACTGTCACCATTGTGGGATAAGTTCTTTGAAGGGCAGGACAGTGATCTCTACTCCATTTATGTTCACACACCGCCGGATTATAGGCTTAATATATCTCGGTTCTCAGTTTTCTACAATAGACAGATTCCGAGTCAGGTCTGCCCATTGCGCGTCTTCCTTCCGTTTTTCTTGCCTGAAAGGATAATTTGGTTGCTTCATTTGCTTGTTTTGAAATGCGAAACGAATATCATGATCTCTTTATGGTTATGCAGATCGTTATTAGTTTTCTCCTTGGATCTATTTTGTCACCTCACAGTACCTAAAATGGTTGATCTTCGTGTAAACTCTTGCCTAAAACATCAAGGTCAGTTTGGATAATTTGTAGTTAGTTAGTCTATATAGCTAGTTGGTTGCTTACATCTTTCGTGAAACTGAAAATTGCCTGAATTTGGTCTTGAACTCTTGAACTGAAACTAGAAAATGAAACCACCAAATGGTTCCTCTCATGGCAGGGGTCACAAACAAAGGCCTGGGCAGCAGATGACATGGGTTCAATCCCCCCGGTATGTAGGTGAGGCATTGCTTTATCAAGTGAGTTACTACGCACAGTGGTTGTGTCCTCACCTTAGAGAGGGTTCCTCATCATGAAAGAGGACATAGTAGATAAGAGTTGTTTTCCTTCTTAGCCAATTCGATTACTGTACTTAACCTCTTTGTTTAAAAGCCTTTGTTATGAGGAGCAACCTGTGGGTTAAAGCAGCTGAGTGGAGCACAAGAAGCTAGGATTCTCCTGGCTAGGGTGTTGCCTCTAAAACACCTTCATGCTGAAGGTTTCAAATTCAATATGCTTGGAATTCGATATGCATGGGTGTACATGTATGCTAGCGACAGTGTTATTTGTATCATACCTTATGATAAAATACAGTGTGATACATATTGTATCGAATACGATACACCCTTGTGTATCGCAGTGAGAAACTTATCGGTTGTATCGTACGATACAACTAATATTGCTCATATCGTACTATACGAGCGATACGGTCGATGACCTTACAAAAACTCATATTGTATGACATAAAAGGTCTTTGGCCAAAAAGAAACCCACATTTATGTAGATTTTTGGTGTTTGTTGAAAGCTCCTAAGGTGGTCTCTGATGACCCCCAAGTTGTTCAAGGCTCCCAAGGTGCTCTACAACATTTGTGCAATGCTCTCAACCAGGGTTGTGATATAGTTTTTGCATTTTTCAAAATTTTTTCCTTTGTATTTGTTGTTTGTTTGTGTTTTTCTTTGTTTGAATGACAATATATGAAGTTATTAAGTTCATGGATATGATTTTTATTGTATTCGTAAAGTGGGAGATACATTATTTGAGTGTTAAGTGAAGATTGATGATTTATAAAGTGCTTTTATTTTCAGGCTTTTTATTAGATTGAAATGTTCAATTGAGATGGCAGGAAGACTCCCAATCTCGATCTGATTATCCGATATAACAATAGGATACACTAGTTGAGGGAAATAAATTGAAGATAAAATATTTATTTTGTGATAAGGTGGTTAGTGGTGGAATTTCACGATTGAAACATTACCTAATAAGGACTAGGAAAGAAGTTACTCCTTGGATGAGCATAATTAAAAAATTTCTAGAAGCCATTAAATGACAATGTTTATAGATGATTGAGAGCATACTTGAGAGGAGACAACAAAAGGATGATTTAGAGATGTTTGAGAAAGAGGATGATGATATTAGATTGGGTGATAGTATTCCTTCTGATTGTAGGACAGAGGTTTGTTGTAGTAGCTCTCGACCACAAACGAGGAGAAAGAGAGTTGTTGCAAGTGGAAGTGGTAGAAGAGGAAGGAGTAAAGGAAGAACTTACTCTAGCATAACATCAATTTTCTTCCTAAGAATGCACATGGTGCTCAACTTAGAATCAGTGTTGTCTGACGCGTATCGTATCGTGTATCGTTGGGCTCCACGATACGAGCGTATCATATCGTATCGTACTTTACTATTAAAATAATGTAAAAATTAATTAAAAATCAATAAAAATTAGTAAAAATCCATAAAAAATAAAAACAAATTCAGGAAAAAATTTGGTAATTGCTTTAAATTCATATAATATAAGTTTAGTACAGATTGAGAATTCAACATTGAATAATTGCATCCAAATTTATATATTTTGAATCCAAAAAATGAAATACAGACACAGTTACATTTTACAAATTGTAATCATGATCATCAACTAAATAATCTTCATCTTCTCCTTGTTGTAGATCCTCATCAGCGACACCTTCTTCTTGAAAATCAAATTCTTCATCTCTTTGATGTTGTTGTTGCGCTCCTTCCAAATTGATCTAGGCAATGTCTTCTTCAGTTAGGAGGGCATTTTCTTCAGTGTCTTCCATAACCCAATCTTCTAATATATCAAACTTATCCAAACTTATTGGATCGAACTAGCTTTCTTCTCTATTTACTTTTTTTAATTGCCTACGACAAACAAAGATAAACAATTAGTAAATAATATTAACAATTGAAGACTGAAGTTAAATAATATTGAATTGAAAATTTGAAAGTAATACAATATTACCTTTCACGAAGGCACATGTTACAACGAATATAAACTAAATCATTTAGTCTTTTGTGTTCCAACCTGTTGCGCTTCTTTGTATGGATGTGTTAAAAAAACTCTAATTTCTTTCACAACTTGTTACACTACAGGTTTGGCTTAAGACTCTCACTGTAAAATCTCTAAGGTTTGGGCAATCACTTCCAAACCTGTTCCACCAAACATATGTAAAAAAGACAAACATTAGAGACATAATCCACATTAATGTAAGATGCAACTTAAATATGAAAATAAATAATTTACCTAGATGCATAGTAGTGTGGCTGCGAATTGCAACAGGCAAACCCATCAAGTGAAGAGCATTATCGTATATCTCCATCTCTCGATGTATCGCATCTTCTATGCTCTCATCAGGGACTAATCTGTTGATACAATCAATGATTCCTCGATTAACCTCACTGTCCCTTGTGAAGGTTGCTGAGTACCTGAATTATGGGTTTAGATAATAGGTTGCTGCATGAATAAGCTGATGCAATTGTTTATTCCATCTACTATCAATTATTTTACACACGGGCACATAATCTCTCTTTTTTCCATTAAAGTTATTTTTGATGGCTTCTTTTGCCCTATCCATGGCTTCATAAAGGTAGCCCATAGATGGTTTCTTCTCGCTGTTAGCCAATCTCAAAACTTTCACTAAAGGACAGGTAATTTTCAACAATCTAACACATGCATTCTAAAATGAACTTCTAAAAACTGTCTCTGCAATCTCATTCAACTTTCTATTTCTTCTGTTCTGAGGCAACTTTGCATTCTATTCATCTGAGGAGAACATTCTCTTTAAAGCTTGCTTCTGTCTCACAATACTCTGTACAGATAAGAAGTTTGTTGCGAACCGAGTTGCAGCTGTGCGAAGAAGCTATGCACCTTCTGTGTATCTCCTCATCATACACAAAACAAATGCATGGTTGTAAATGAATTTTGTAATATCTTGGCAACACTCAGTTGCTGCCTTTATTTCATCCATCTCACAAATGTCCTCGAGGATGCGATCTAAACAATGGGCTATACATGGTGTCCAGTAGAAAGTCCCATAAATATCAGCTAACTCCTTTCCAGCTGCTTTGTAGTTAGCTGCATTATCTGTAATCAATTGGACTACATTTTCTAGTCCAACCTCCTATATAACCTTATCAAATTCCTCTCGTAGGATCTCTGCAGTGTGCCTCTCCTCTGACATATCTAGAGATCTCAAAAACATGAGTCCTTTAGGACAATATACAAGAAAGTTTAGCAATGTCCTTCCTCGCCTATCGGTCCATCCATGATAGTGCATCCTGTTTTCTTCCACGATTGTCTCAAAGTCGAACAATATTGCTGCACTTCAATCACGGTCTGATCTAATATCATCCCTCTCAACTTCTGATAAGAGGGCATCCTGTATCCTGGACCAATGTTAGCAATTGCATCTGCCATTGCTTAAAAATGAAAACTCTTTGCTGCATTAAATGGAATGCATGCATCATAAAACCATCTGCCTACTGCAAGGTCTGCTTGATCATGCAGTTGTTCTGAAGCCATTGTAGCATGAATTCCTGGCTGAGCACCAGGTGAACGAATGTATGCTAAAAGAAGAAGCTCTTCCTCTACTCCTTCCTGAACTTCCTCTTCTGCCACCTCCAAAGTCTTCAGCTGCAACCCTCTTTCTTCTGCTAGGTGCTCGCGAATTGCTACTACCAATATCTGTTCTAGCATCTGAAGGCAAACTATCAGTGAATTCAACTCCAGTGGCAGTAGCATCATCAGCTTCTTCACACATTTGAAAATCATCCTTTTGTTGTCTCCTTTCCTGTATGCTCTCAATCATCTGCAAGCATTGCCATTTAATATCTTCTGGCACACTTCTAACTCTGCCTGTGCACCTGCTAGGTGGTGTTTCAACATTGAAATTCCACCACTAACCACCTTTTCACAAAATAAACATCTTATTTTTAACCTTGAACCCTCAACTGGTATACCCCACTGCCATGCCGGATCATCAGACTTTGAGTGAGAGTTTCTACCACCCCTTCCTGCCATCTCAATGGAGTACTTTAATTCAAACAAAAACCTGAAAATAAAAGCACTTCGTAAATCCCCCAATCTTCAAATAACACTCAAATCGAGTGTCTCCCACTTCATGAATGTAATAAAAATCGTATACACACACTTAATAACTTCATATTTTGTCATTAAAAAAAAATCGAAATAACACAAAAAATAAATATAAAGAAAAAAAATAGAAAAAACATTAAAAATATACCAAAATCCGAGTTTGGAGGCTTGCACGAACACCGTAGGACACGATTTTGGAGCTTTGAACACTAAGGAGGCGAAAACCGGCTTCTTAGGAAGCTTGAGACAGTGTTGTCCGTATCGTACGATACGGTGCGATACGTATTGTATCGTGGGCCACCACGATACGATACGGGCCCCCGTATCGCAGGTGCGGGCGTATCGCACCGTATCGTGCGATACGGGCGATACGCCCTGGGACCCTTATAAAGGGTCCCGACCCGAGGGAAACCCACGATTTTTCGCGGGTTTCCTCTCTCCTTTTGGGTTCTTCAAGCTCCCTAAGAGTCGGTTTTCGCCTCCTTGGTGTTCAAAGCTCTAAAATCGTGCCCTACGGTGTCCGTCCAAGCCTCCAAACTCGGATTTAGGTATATTTTTAATGTTTTTTTCCTTTTTTTCCTTTATATTTATTGTTTTTTGTGTTATTTCGGGTTTTTTTTTTTGAATGACAAAATATGAAGTTATTAAGTGTGTGTATACGATTTTTATTGCATTCATGAAGTGGGAGACACTCGATTTGAGTGTTATTTGAAGATTGGGGGATTTACGAAGTGCTTTTATTTTCAGGTTTTTGTTTGAATTAAAGTACTCCATTGAGATGGCAGGAAGGGGTGGTAGAGACTCTCATTCAAAGTTTGATGATCCGGCATGGCAGTGGGGTATACCAGTTGAGGGTTCAAGGTTAAAAATCAGATGTTTATTTTGTGAAAAGGTGGTTAGTGGTGGAATTTCAAGGTTGAAACACCACCTAGCAGGAACCAGGAAAGAAGTTACTCCATGCACAGGCAGAGTTAGAAGTGTGCCAGAAGGTATTAAATGGCAATGCTTGCAGATGATTGAGAGCATACAGGAAAGGAGACAACAAAAGGATGATTTCCAGATGTGTGAAGAAGCTGATGATGCTACTACCACTGGAGTTGGATTCACTGATAGTTTGCCTTCAAATGCTAGAACAGATATTGGTAGTAGCAGTTCGCGAGCACCTAGCAGAGGAAAGAGGGTTGCATCTGAAGACTTTGGAGGTGGTAGAAGAGGAAGTTCAGGAAGGAGTAGAGGAAGAGCTTCTTCTTCTAGCATACATTCGTTCTTTCCTCCTTCCACTACACCTGGTGCTCAGCCAGGAATTCGTGCTGCTATGGCTTCAGAACAACTGCACGATTAAGCAGACCTTGCAGTGGGCAGATGGTTTTATGATACATGCATTCCATTTAATGCAGCAAACAGTTTTCATTTTCAAGCAATGGCAGATGCAATTGCTAACATTGGTCCAGGATACAGGATGCCCTCTTATCAGAAGTTGAGAGGGAAGATATTAGATCAGACCGTGATTGAAGTGCAGCAATACTGTTCGACTTTGAGACAATCGTGGAAGGAAACAGGATGCACTATCATGGCAGATGGATGGACCGATAGGCGAGGAAGGACATTGCTAAACTTTCTTGTATATTGTCCTAAAGGACTCATGTTTTTGAGATCTCTAGATATGTCAGAGGAGAGGCACACTGCAGAGATCCTACGAGAGGAATTTGATAAGGTTATACAAGAGGTTGGGCTAGAAAATGTAGTCCAATTGATTACAGATAATGCAGCTAACTACAAAGCAGCCGGAAAGGAGTTAGCTGATATTTATGGGACTTTCTACTGGACACCATGTGCAGCCCATTGTTTAGATCTCATCCTCGAGGACATCGGTGAGATGGATGAAATAAAGGCAGCAACTGAGTGTTGCCAAGATATTACAAAATTTATTTACAACCATGCATTTGTTTTATGTATGATGAGGAGATACACAGAAGGTGCAGAGCTTCTTCGCACAGCTGCAACTCGGTTCGCAACAAACTTCTTATCTGTACAGAGTATTGTGAGACAGAAGCAAGCTTTAAAGAGAATGTTCTCCTCAGATGAGTGGCAACAATTTGCAGAGTTGCCATAAAACAGAAGGAACAGAAAGTTAAATGAGATTGCAGAAACGGTTTTTAGAAGTTCATTTTGGAATGCATGTATCAGATTATTAAAAATTACTTGTCCTTTAGTGAAAGTTTTGAGATTGGCTGACAGCGAGGAGAAACCATCTATGGGCTACCTTTATGAATCCATGGACAGGGCAAAAGAAGCAATCAGAAATAACTTTAATGGAAAAAAAAGAGATTATGTGCCCGTGTGGAAAATAATTGATAGTAGATGGAATAAACAATTGCATCAGCCTATTCATGCAGCAACCTACTATCTAAACCCATCATTGAGGTACTCAGCAACCTTCAAAAGGGACGGTGAGGTTAATCGAGGAATCATTGAATGCATCGACAGATTAGTCCCTGATGAGAGCATAGTAGATGCGATACATCGAGAGATGGAGATATATGATAATGCTCTTCACTTGATGGGTTTGCCTGTTGCAATTCGCAACCGCTCTACGATGCGTCCAGGTACATTGTTTATTTTCATATTTAAGTTCCATCTTACATTACTGTGGATTATTATGTTTCTAATGTTTATATTTTTTTTACAGATGTTTGGTGGAACAGGTTTGGAAGTGATTGTCCAAACCTTAGAGATTTTGCAGTTAGAGTCTTAAGCCAAACCTGTAGTGCAACAGGTTGTGAAAGAAATTGGAGTGTTTTTGAACACATCCATACAAAAAAGCGCAACAGGTTGGAACACAAAAGGCTTAATGATTTGGTTTATATTCGTTGTAACATGCGCCTTCGTGAAAGGTAATGTTGTATTACTTTCAAATTTTCAATTCGATATTATTTAACTTCAGTTTTCAATTGTTAATATTACTTACTAATTGTTTATCTTTGTTTGTGTCGTAGGCAATTAAAAAAAGTAAATAGAGAAGAAAGTCAGTTCGATCCAATAAGTTTGGATAATTTTGATATATTAGAAGATTGGGTTATGGAAGACACTGAAGAAAATACCCTCCTAACAGAAGAAGACGTTGCCTGGATTAATTTGGAAGGAGCGCAACAACATTATGGAGATGAAGAATTTGATTTTGAAGAAGAAGGTGTGGGCGTGGCTGATGATGATGAGGATCTGCAACAAGGAGAAGATGAAGATTATTTAGTTGATGATCCTGATTACAATTTGTAAAATGTAACATTATATGTAACTATAGTGTACTGTAAAGTGTAAACTATGTCTGTATTTTATTTTTTGGATTCAAAATATATAAATTTGGATGCAATTGTTCAATGTTGAATGCTCAATCTGTACTAAACTTACATTATATGAATTTAAAGCAATTATCAGATTTTTCCTGATTTTTTCTTGATTTTTTTTTTATTTTTTTCGATTTTTTATTAATTTTTAATTATTTTTATATTATTTTAATATTAAAGTACGATACGATACGATACGATACGATACGATACGCCCGTATCGTGGAGCCCAGCGATACACGATACGATACGCGTCAGACAACACTGGCTTGAGAAACCCAAGAGGAGAGAGGAAACCCGCAAAAAATCATGGATTGACCCTTTATAAGGGTCCCAGGGCGTATCACCTGTGATACGCCCGCACCTGCGATACGGGCTGTATCGCACGATATGGTACGATACGCTCGCACCTGCGATACGGGCCCCCGTATCGTATCGTGGTGGCCCACAATATGATACGTATCACACCGTATCGATACGGACAACACTGGATAACACTGCTTAGAATTCGTGCTGCAATGGCTTCAGAGCAATTCTATGAGCATGTAGACCTTGCAGTGGGTAGATGGTTTTATGATGCATCGATTTTATTTAATGCGACAAATAATTTTCATTTTCAAGTAATGATAGATGTAATTGCTAATATTGGTCCAGGGTATAAGTTGTCTTTTTATCAAAAGTTAAGAGAAAAACTATTAGATAAGACTGTTCTTAAAGTTCAGGAGTATTGTACCACTTTAAGAGAGTCAAGGAAGGAAACATGATGTATTATTATAGCAGATAGATGGACAGTTAGACGAGGAACAACTTTATTATGTATTGTCCTAAAGGACTTGTTTTTGAGATCCGTAGACAAAGGAGTAGAGGTCATAAGGCAAGAGTTTGATAAGGTGATATCCGAGGTTGGGTTAGGGAATGTAGTCTAATTCATTACAGATAATGCAGCTAATCATATGCAACCCATTGTTTAGATCTCATCCTTGAGGATAATGGTGAGATAGATGAGATAGTGTTGCCAAGATATTACCAAATTTATATAATTATGCTTTTGTATTATGTATGATGAGGAGATATACATATAGTGTAGAGCTCCTTTGTATAGTTGTCACTCGATTTGCAACAAATTTATTATCTGTACGTAGCTTTATGAAATAAAAGCAAGCATTGAAGAGAATATTTTCCTAAGATGAGTGGTAATAATTTACTGAGTTGCTTCAAAATAGAAGAAATAGAAAGCTGAATAAGATTTCATAGATGGTCTTCATGAATATATTTTAGAACTCTTATGTTAGACTATTGAGGATTATATATACTTTATTGAAAGTTTTGAGATTGACTGACAACGAGGAGAAACCATCTATGGACTATCTTTTATGAAGTCACGATAGGGCAAAAGAAGCCATTAGAAGTAATTTCAATGGAAGAAAGAGGGATTATTTGCTCGTATGGAATATTATAGCTAACATATGGAACAAACAATTGCATCAGCCTATTCATGCAACAACTTATTACCTAAACCCAACATTTAGGTATTCTGCAAACTTTAAAAGGGACGGTGAGGTAAACTAAGGTATCATTCATTGTATAAACAGATTAGTCCTTGATGAGAGTAGAGGAGATGCTATACATCGAGAGATGAGATCTATGATAATTCTTTTCACTTGATGGGCTTGCCTGTAACCATTTACAATCGTAACAATATGCATCGAGGTAAACTATTTATCTTAATATTTAAGTTTCTTACAATTTATATTTATTATAAAACAATTCTTTATATTTGTCTTTTTCTATTAGATGTTTGGTGGAATAGGTTTAGAAGTGATTGCCCAAACCTTAGAGATTTGGAAGAAGAGTTCTTAGTTAAACTTGTAGTGGAATGGGTTGTCAAAGGAATTTGAGTGTCTTTGAACACATTCATACAAAAAAGTGTAACAGGTTGGAGCATAGGTGGCTCAACGACTTAGTTTTTATTCGTTATAACATACGGCTCCAAGAGAGATAGTCTTGTATTAGTTACTATTTAAATATTTAATTCTATATTTTATTTATAGATGAAACTGTTAAAGTTATTTACTAATTACTTTTCTTTTTTTCTTGCAGACAATTAAAAAAGTTAAAGTAGGGAAGAAAACCAATTTGATCCAATAAGTTTGGATGATTTTAATATATTAGAAGAATGGATTATGTAAGATAATGAAGCAAATGCACTCCTAACTGAAAAAGACATTGTATGGATTAATTTGAAAGGAGCAACAACAATATCATCAAGGGAACGAAGATTTTGATTTTAAAGCATAAGGTAGTGAGAATCTTCAGGAAGTAAAAGATGAAGATTATTTACTTGATGGTCCTAATTATAACGTGTAAATGTATTTTTTTCATAACAACAACAACAACTAAGCCTTTTCAATTATGAAAATTGTATTTTTTTCTAAGGATGTCATGTATTGCTTCAAAATATAGAATTCATTTTCAATTATTGAATGGTGAATGATGAATATGTACTAAAATTTTGCATTATATGAATTCTTTGCAATTATCATATTTTTTCTTGTTTTTCTGTTTTTTTGGATTTTTACTAATTTTTTAGTATTAAATTATGATATAGGGTGATAGGATATGATACGATACGTATGATAGACCAAAATGATATACGATACGATAAGCATCGAACTACATTGAGTAGTGGTCTGCCTAACCTGACCTTGCCTATCAGAAGAAAAAAAGCTGTGTAGTGGAACCCTTCTATGTGTTCTCCCTAGAATTAGTTATCGAACAACTTATCCACTTACAGGTCTTGTATAACACCCTAGTTATTCATGAATCTGCCTTGTCATGTTTTCTGTCCGGGGAGATTTCTGATCAGGTAGTGCACTTTTTTCCTTTTTACCTTGGAAAGCATGGTTAGCAACTTATGGATGCAAAATACAAATTTTTGATAATAAATTCACATCCGAGGTAATTTCCTTAGAGAAAGATTGTCTTATTTTCTAGATATCCTTTATTTTCTGACATACCATGGTTACTCAGACAACTGCCTACTGTTATGAAATGTTTGTAGAACTTTTGTTGTGCTTCAGTCCATTATATTCAATGGTTCATGTAATTTTCTTGAATGTTTAGTGCTATAGCTGCTTTCTATGGGTTTAGCGTATTGAAACAGAATAGACGGCTCTAGATAATCTATTTTGACATGTAATCCATTGCAATAGCTTATGAATTAGATACATGAGTTGTCAAATGCCTTTTTAGGGTAACTAATACAATTTGTGGAAAATTTAATCTAGTGGCCTATGATAGTCCAGTAGCCTTTAACTATATTCCATCCGAAAGTCTAGTTTTATGTTCTGAAGATTCTTATGCTATTTCCAATTTGACTAAATTGAGGAGTACATTATGATTTTGGATCTGAATGCTAAATGTAAGGCATGCTTAGAATTTCAAGTTTGACATTCAATTAATTGAGGTGACGTTCTTTTTCATTATGTGGATATCATGGAAGGATAATGGATCTTCGTTCCCCACATCCTCACAAAATATCAGAACAAATATGCGACGAGTTAAAGCAAAGAGATGTTAAAGCAGTAGTTGATTTGTATGCACAAACACACATTCACACACACACAAACACATAGAATGTATCCCCAGTCAAAATCATGGGAGTAAAAAGATTTATATCTCTACATATTTAGGTACTGAAATATATAGCAGCTTTGCGAGACTTCCTATGGGCTGCTGAGATCTAAATCCTAGAGGCATTTTATGGTCAATAGCTCAGTTTTGATACTTTTGCTAGTTAATCATTGAGGAAAGCCTTCGATTCATGAATGCGCATGAAGCTGCTGGGGATTGAGTCTGACATTTATTTTCTTTATTCTTTCAGGAAGTTCACTGGGGAGCTGCAGACATGGTAGATGCAGAAAAGAGGCTTCTGGCCAATGCATTGCTTGACTTTTCAAATTATAGGTTTGTTTTACTCTCAGAGAGCTGCATTCCTATTTATAGTTTCGGCACTGTCTACAAGTACCTCACTGGTTCGATGCATAGCTTTGTTGATTCATATGACGACCCATCTCGCTATGGCCGTGGCCGTTACAACCGGAAGATGGCACCCGATATCACACTCAGCCAGTGGAGGAAGGGTTCTCAGTGGTTTGAGGTCAATAGGGAAGTGGCCATAAACATCATTGCAGACACCAAATATTTCTCTATCTTCCACAAGCATTGTAGACCATCATGTTACCCTGACGAGCACTACATACCAACTTATCTTAATATGTTCCATGGATCAATGAATGCGAACCGGAGCCTCACATGGGTGGATTGGTCGCAAGGCGGACCACATCCGGTGATGTATGAAGGAGCCAATATTACAGGACTCATCAGGTCCATTCAGAACAATGGTACTTGCATCTATAATGATTATAACACTACCATTTGTTATTTGTTTGCAAGGAAGTTTGCCCCAAGTGCAGTGTGGCCTTTATTGAACATTACATCCACAGTGATGAGATTTTGATTTAATGAAATGTTATTCTTTTCTATTGCCTTCTCTAATCCACTGATGTAAGAGGATGTTATTGTAACTTTCTGCGGTTTCATAATTTCCCTAAGGTGGATTAGGTGATGGTGATCGATAGATAAGAGTCACTTTGCCTTTCGTTGAATGTGTTACTGACTTATCGTGTTCACCGAGCAGTTTGCGTATGGACATGCACTGTGGCGGATCTGGAAATTTTCTTCTATGGTGGGGTGAACAGCACACGGAGCTGATTATAGAGGGTGAACTATGTATTATAAGCCACCGCTTGACTCGGGCTGTAGACCTTTCGATTACCTTCTGAAATTCAGGTTTCAGTTCTGTGTAGTCCGCCACTGCACATGCGTGCATTCATGTAATAGTGCAAGTGATCTAAGCTGCTCATGAGCCATTCGAGCTCAATTCGAAAAACTTGAGTATGACCTTTTTGTCAAGCTCAAATCTTGCTTGAGTTGAGATTTATTTGTGCCTGAGCTTAGCTTGAACTCACAAAGACTAGAAGCTCACGTGCCTAATCAAGCTAATATATATATTGATGAACTCGGTCGAGATTAGAGTTCACTGAGCTCAATCTCGGACCTAGCTTTCAGAATAGTTAATCTTGGTTACAATGAGCTCAAATGAGCATATGATGCTGATCTTGAGTTTTTTTAATATAACTGGTGCTCAAAACTAAACTCGAACAAACTTGAGCTTGCATACACTCGAGCACCATGCGAATCGATTACAGGCATAGCATGCACCGTTAGCATTTATTTAATTATGAGAGAGCACTACGCATATCAGTAGTGGACAAAATTTGACAAGTAAGTTTCATAAAGGAGCATGGATAAGACACCATCTAATGGTTTCTATGAAGCAAACGTGTACCTTTTTTTTTTTCACAATGGGAGGCCAAAGCCCTACACTCCCTTTCAATCGAACTCACCGTCTGTTACCGTTTGAGCACCGGTAAGGAAACCCCCGCGTGCCACATTATATCCCGTGCACCATACTGCATGCCATGCACATGAGGGCGCCATACTAGGCGCAGCACCAGGGCTTTTTGGACCAAGGTCAGCCGGCACCACTTAGGTGGACCAGCCTGCTTCTAGTGTTTTACTTTACCTACTTTCCAGAATATCGTTAGGGTGTTGTCCTAATCAGGTCATGCATGGACCCGTTTCTTCATCTATAAGAAAGACTACGTTTGTCGTCAATAATGATGACTCCACTCGAATGGTAGAGGATGCTAAACTTGGTTGGAATGTAAGAAGACGTAAGGGCGTGCTAGAGGACTATGATCCTCATTTTCAAAGAGATAAAAGGACTATATAAAGTATTAGGTGATGAAAAGGGTCTACGAGAATTCAACTATGCATGTCTTGGTTACCGATAGGAGTTATGTAGAAAGGTAAAGCACTCGGCATGTTTGGAAAGATAAAGAGACTATATTACTTGTACTCCTAAGAAAGATAAAAGAAAAAGAATTACATGATTGGTTTTTTTATCCTCCTCGTCTTTGATTACATATGCTTATTTATAAACTTTCACACAAACAATGGAGAATATGCCAATCTTTTCGAACGTAATTCTTGATAACTCCTCACATCTATGTTTATGTCACCATTTTTGTTATCATGTTGATTGGAATATGTCAACTGACCCATGATCAATAAGATCAGCTCATGGTAATAGGAATGTTTCACACGTTCGAGGTCTCAACTCTTTAAGAACTAGGTGTTCCTTCCTTTTCGAGACTCTTCACGTTCTGTTATGTATCCTCTTACATTTTTTGGCATCAGCAGATGTAAGACAATTTGCTTCTAGCATGTAATAAGAAGAATCTTCTCCTTTTCTACCTTTTTCTTTTCATCATCTTCTTCTTTCCTTTGTCTCCCAAGAGTCGACTTCCACCATTGGTGATCTATAGATTGGGCTTAGACTCATCCTTATTAATGCCTTTCGTATCAAATCTTTAAGTATTTTAATACCCTTCGAACGGCATATCGTGGTCCTTACTTAGATTGCTTGTATAACGACTTAGTTTTTCCCAATGTAGCAATATCTAGCAACATTCGTAGTACATGTCATAGTATACATCAAGCATCCAATTATTTTTGCATAATCTTGTTTGTGTTCGCTGGACATCCACTATTTGGTACTAATTTAATGTTTGAATCTAATGGTGTAGCAAAGGATGACAATCAAAGTGATCAAATTTCTTTAATACCTTTTCTATGTAATGAGATTAAGATAATCCCATTACCATCTCTAGTTATTTTTACCCCTCGGATCACATCTACTACTTCCATATCCTTCATGTCAAAATTACTAGACAAAGAATCTCTTAGTACTTTCTACTTATCTAAATTAGTACCAAAGATTAGTATGTCATCTACATATAAATAAATGATGATACCTTTTCCATTATGAAATTTTCTATACACACATTTTCAAATTCATTTATTTTATATCCATTTGCAAGAACAACTTGATCAAATTTTTGTATGCCATTGATTAGTGGGACTTGCTTTAGCCCATACCATATAAGGACTTAATTAATTTACAAACTTTATTTTCTTTGACTCAGAACTACAAACCCTATGGGTTATTTCATATACACCTCCTTATCTAACTCACCATTTTATAAATGTTGTTTTAACATCCATTTGATGAATAACAAATTTATAGATGGAAGCAAGTACAAAAACACTTTAATTATAACAATTCTTACTATATGAGCATATGTATCAAAATAGTTAACTCTTTCTTTTATGTAAACCCCTTAACAACTAAGTCTTGCCTTGAATTTATCAATGGTTCCATTAACCTTCATTTTCCTTTTGAAAATCTACTTATAGCCAATGGGCTTGGAACTAGTTGGAGAGGTCTACTAATTTTTAATTTTTGTTCCCAATATTGAATCTATTTAATCTTGTATAACCTATTTCCATAAAGTTGTATCTTGAGACTTTATTCCTCTTCAAATGTCTTTGGATCACTTTTTGTATTATAGCATAGTGGTGCATGACTATCTATGGAGTCTCTTGTTCCTTCAACTAGGATCATAAATAAATCTGGTCCATATGTTTTTGTCTTTCTAATTCTTTACTTCTTCTAGGCTCAAAACTTTCTAATATATCTTTATTTGATACATTATTCTCTAGATTATGTTCATTTCCATTAAATAAACATTGTCTTTGGGTCTTGGAATTGAGTTTAATCTATCCTCTTGAAAAATCACATCCTTAAACTCAATTACATTATTCATAGAGATATAAGTCATTAGATTCACTTACTAGGAATATATATGCTTTACTATTTTCATCATATTCCTAAGAAGATACACTTCAATTCTTCTCTCACCTAATTTCTTCCTTTTTAGTTCAAGAACCTTTACTATTACTCTACAACTCAAATTTTAAAATAGTTGAGATTAGGATTTTTTTCTTCTAGAGTTCATATGAGGTTCATTTTATTCCTTTTATTTAGAACTCTACTTAAAATATAACAAGTTGTCAATATAGCTTCATATGATAACCTTTTGATAGACCATAATAAGATAACATGACATTTACCATTTCTTCTAATGCCTTATTTTTCCTTTCAACAACACCACTTCTATTGTAGGAATATAGTGCGATTGTTTGATGTATTATTCTAGTGGACTCAAAATAAATTGGATCATAATATTCTCCTCTCGTATAAGTCCTTATACACTTTTGATGAAAGTCTAATGTCGAAGTTTAACTTGAGTTTTAAACTAATACTTTATCTTTTGAATGTATTAAATATATATAACGATGTCTATCGGTGCAATCATCTATGAAGCTTACAAAATATTTCTTCTTACTTCTATAGTAGCCGACCATGTAAATCACATACATTATAATGTATTAGGTCTATCACCTTAGAACTTCTTTCTCCCTCTTGGAAATTGAAGCCTAGTTATGTTTGTTAGCATGTCTTAACCAGTACATGCTTCTAAGTTTCGTTTTTGCTTTTGGAATCAAATCAATTTCATCATATCATTTAATTTTATATAATTAACATGTCCTAAACAATTATGTCATAAATCAAAAAATTTAGTAATATAAAGAGAATTAACATTATTATTATCAATAACATTCAACTTAAACATGTTTTCACAAAGATAACTTTTTTCCAAACATGCCACCCTTAGATAGAATAAATTTGTTTCTCTCAAATTCCAGACTTAAACCCAAACTTATTAAATAGGGTTTAGAAACCAAATTATTTCTAAGATACGGTGGTATATAATACATCACATCAAAGTAAATACTTTTCCATAAGTGAATTTGAGTTTCACAGTCTCTTTTCCTTTGACTTGAATAGTTGAAAGAATTGCCCATGTATAGAACAACCCCATCGTCTTCTTTGATTGTCTTGAAGAGATCTTTGTTCTTGCACACGTGGTAAGTTGCACAGAATCTATCCACCATGATCCTATATCTTTAATCATGTTAACCTCGGATATTAATAACAATAAGGTTTTCTTTTGAACTATAACCCTTCTCGTTGTTATTCTTTTTTAAAATTGACACTCAGCTCTTGAAATGTCTAGGATTTCACAATAGTAACTACTACCTTTCTTTTTCATACTCGTGTTATATTTGTTGTTGTTACCATCGCCACTTGCATGATATTTTTCAAAATCTTGAGGCCTTTTCTTTGAGGATTTTTTGGATTTCCCTTATTCCATCACATGAAATTTCTCATGAGCATATTGTTATTGTCTTATCTACAATACTCTTTTTTTCAAGTCGAAGATGATTACCTAATTGCTCAAGAGAGATATCACCTTTTATGTTTCAAACTTATTCTAAAGTTTTTCCATGAAGAGAAAGTTTGTCATAATTGAGGAGATAACAATGGTTTCATCTATATGCATGTTATGTTACTTGAAATTATTCAAAATTCATTTAATTTCATATATTTGTTCTATGACGGACCTACCATTAGTCATCTTATAACTATTAAAATAACTAACTAGAAACTTCTTACTTGTAGTATCTTCTATCATGTATCTTGTCTCTAGTTTCTCCTAAAGTTCTTTGCACTCCTTATGTTTTGGTAGGCATCAAATAGTGCATAAAACATACCATTCGGAATGTGCCGGTCTGGATGTAGTCATCATTATCCTATTTATGCCTTGCTTATTTAAGTCTACTGTCACAGACTCCTCTTCATTCTCTTACGGCCTTGGAGTAGTCAATATGTACACAAACTTCAAAGTTGTAAGAAGGAAGTGCATCTTTTTTGCCATCTCGAGAAATCTTCCAACACTGAGAACCTTTCCAGTTTCACAAAGTATGAAGTCATCTCCCTTAGTGTTGCTATTGTCATAGAATGAATGTTAAACTTAAAGATTGTTGGAGAATATCTTGCAGAACTTGAAACATGCACAAAATCTTCAAGGCATCTTGTACATTATACTTTAGGTTTAATATACTCCCACAGTGATTGCCTAAAACTAGATGCAAATGGTTAAGCGAATTTCTTGTAGGATATAATGAAGACAACGCATAGATGATTCTCTCGATCTCTTTGGAAAATGATTGACAACATTGGCAGTGACACCTCTTTTCAAGGGAGTCGATTGGCAAGGGAAATAAATTTATTATCAAAAGAGAAAGATTCATAAACATCGGAATCGAATCATACGAAAAGCATTCTTCCTAGTTTACTACTTTCTTCAAACACATTCGGATATGTGACTGTGACTTGTAGTATTCATCGACTAAGATTATCGGACTATCTGATTCCATTTACTTCTTTCACTTTCATTTGTTAGTGTCAGTGTTGGCTCAGTAGAGTGTTTTAGCTTTTGGTGTTCTTTCTGACCTCTGCACATTCCATGGCTTCATCACCAGAAAATTCTATCATGGTAGGCCCCCAAGGTAAATTTTCCGGCTTCTCCCCTTAGACATTCAGCAAAACAAAGGAGCCAAGAGAATACAGAACAAAATGAATTGCAAAAATGATAGCATATACATGAACGTATATAATGCCCTGTGGTAATTATGTGTGTGAGAGAGTACTAGTGGAATTGAAGTTCATTTCCACCCCTTTGTACACCAATAACAACTATCAAATCTTGATGAGGATTGTTATAGCTCGAAATTTTAGTTTATTATCAGCAAAAAGGAAAAAAGGACCTTGTGCATTACTTCAGTGGAAGCAATCGACAAATAAGAACAGGATGCCGATGACCCTAATCGCAAAATAAGGAGAGCCCCAAATGCAAGAATGTAGGACTCAACAAATCTAAATCTCAACTGTGTGGTTAACAAGGTCCGAGTTCATTAGGGATTCCAGAGATAGGGGCAGTACGAGACTCGTATAGGAATATGTGGGTTGGTTTGCCAGCACACTTAGGTGTTATCGCTGACTATCCGATCGCCGAGCCATTTTGGTAATGCACATTCGTATAAAACTTATTTAAATGGCTTAGAAAGGGCTTTCATTGACTGATTGAAGATTGTTTGGAAATTGAAGGGGTTTTGACAATTGTTTCTTTGGCAATTTTTTTTTTATGGTGAAGATTGACCTTGGAAGGTAATTTATATGGACCTTGGATGCTTTTTTATCATTATCTTGTTGTAATGCAATGGACCCTTAATTTTATCGTACAAACATAGAAAATTAAACAAATGATGGTATGAGTTAGAGAGTCCCTAGCCTTAATATGTTTTTATATGTCGAAAGCCGTCTTCTCTATCTTGCATCCTACATCGATACACCCAATAAGGTCAACCCATGCATTGTGGAAGCATATGCTAGGGTGTGTGTCGACATTGATCTTACAATGCTAGTAGTGAGTTGCATTTTGTTCTTTGATACTTGGTATAAAATTCAATATGAAGGGTTACATCTACCAACAAAGACCCGCATCAAAGCCCCAATCTGTTATCTTGAACAAAGGCAATGAGACTACACAAGAATCTTCTTAAGCAAATGCTACCTCAGTCGGTGGGATTGAAAATTCACTATTCGGTTGCCTTAAGCAAAGGCAATGACCCTCATCCGAGTTGTTTATCATTATGTAATAAAAACATGAATATAAAATAACAGAAAAAAACTATTCGGTTGAAGGAGATGTGTGTCATGCACATCTTCATCTTCAAGGAAAACACTGTTCTACTGCATCTCCATCGAAGGGAGATACGTACAAGGCGCGTCTCCCTTAAAGAAGAGGACACGGTTGAAGCATATCTCTCCCTAAAGAGAGATGTGGCTGTATTGCATTTCTCTCGGTTCCTACCACTCCTCTAGTTTAGTCAAAAATCGAAAATCATCTTCAAATATTTGAAAAATCAAAGATTTCAAGCAAAACAACAAAAATACAATGATATAAGTAAAAAACAACCTTCCAAATTCAAGAAAGATCAAGAAAATAGACTGATTGATATCTCTTTGATTTCTTTTTTGTGTTCTTGTTTCTTCGTTCATTTGATATCAACTTATCAATAAATGAAAATCGGATTAAAAAAGGTTGCTAGAGGAAAAGAAAAAAATCACTGAATTTTATTGTTAAGAGGAGAGAGAAAATCTTGTTGGAGGGTATTTTGGGTACTTATAAAATTAGAGTGTGGGTATAGTAAAAGGAGTGTACATATAGTAATGCCCATAACTAATTATTTTTTGATAGAAATCATAATAACTAATTAATAAGAAGTGGGGCTATTATGTATATATTTGGTTTATATAGTTTACCTATTGTACTGGAACACAGAACGACATTTTATAATGTGTTTTGATTAATATCAGCGGTTCAATTTGATAATAGACTACAACCGCCTTTGGGGATCACCTATCATCAAAAAGCTCATCGTTAAAGTGGCTGAGATTTCAAAGCACAGCGTAAAGTAAGAAAACGCCCATCAATCTTCCTTCCTCTTTTCAGTCGAAGATGGGAACTTCATTCGTGCCGAAGAACCTTATTTCGGTATGGAACCAGCCCGCGATTTCAATTGGAACAGAACCAGGCCCCAAACCGGTTGGAACCAGAACCAATGAAATTAGATCGGGAACTAGGGGCTATCCGGTTTCGTTCCGGTTTTATCTTTCACCTTTTTATGGAACCAAAACCAGCTAGAAACTGAAACCAATGGTTTGAAACCGTTGGTTCTAACATTTTTCTTTTTTAAGTATTAAAATTTTAATATTTTACTAGTTTAGGAGTGGTTTAAGGCTTAAACATAAATAACTCCAAAACTGATGATTCCAAAACAATAACAAAAACAGGCTTTACATTGATTGGGTTATGATTCTATAAAGAAAACATGTGGCCATTCTCGGCAATCCTAGCACAGAAATGGCTGGACTAGTCATCCAACCGTTATTTGTGGAAATGATGCGTTAAAAATGGTTGTAACAGCCATCACTAAACGAAATCGCTGGGCGATTACAAAGCTTATCCGTAACCGACTGGATAAGGGCCTCTAGAAAAGGAAAGCCCAATAGGAAATCCAGGAGGAAAGAGGAGCAGACATTGCTCTATAAATACAGAGTAGCGAAAGATAACAAACACTCAGACTTAGAAAAAAAAGCAATTGCATACATTCTTCCCAAGCAAATCCTACTACGAGGAAACTTGGAAATATCGAAACTCACATATCTTACTGAAGATCCGCGGCTACGTACCTGAGCTGAAAGTAAAAGACACGAGAGAGTCGATCGGAAGCACAAAACCCGCCGATGAGTCGACGAAAAAAGGCAACACCTGGTATCATGACCTGATTTGTCCCTACAAAAAGGTATGCATTAGTATAAAACAGAAAAAAGAGAGAAAGAGGAACAAAAAAAACTCCTTGTACAATTCTCGAAAGTGGCGAAAACACCTTACCTAAATCAAGACAGAGCAGAAGGTGAAAAGAGTTGAGAGAGCAAAAGGTCAGTGGGTGGCCGCAAGCCAAGAAGCAACGGACTGACAAAACCTCGGCCAAGAGTCGAGAGAGAAAGCCACAGTAGAATCAGTTGCAGAACCCCAACTAAAAGGCCAATGGGTGGCTGAAAGCCAAGAAGCAGCGAATGACAGAACCTCGACCAGGAGGCCAAAGGACGGCTACAGCAGAACTAACAACAAAAGACTCGCGGGTGGCCGTAAACCAGGAAGCGATAGAGGCAACCGATTGCCCTCTCATCTCTCTCTCTTATGTGTTGTTTTATATGCTTAAAAAAACCGTCCGATGGTTTCCAAAAAACCTCCTCGGGCAGTGGATTGAATTATTGTTTTGCCCTTAACGGTTAAATATTTTACAATACTGCCACTATATCAAAAGACAGATTTATCCATATCCTTTTGTCGAAATTATAGATTCGGACTAAAGGGCAAAATTATGAATTTACCCCCAATCAGTGATGAATTTTCAGAACCGAATAAATAGATAAATTACTGTTTTACCCCTAGTGATCTGGGAAATTTATAAAGACAAGAATTTTGAGAAAAATTTACTGATTTATCCTAGCTTTTTTTATATTATAAATCAGTTATTTTTAGCTCATTTTTTGGATATTCTGCATCTTGCTAATTAGAGTTATGCTATTTGTGGTTTGCTACTTGGTAAATGTTTTCTTTTTAGACCATCTATTTGTTATAATTGCTAAAACATAAAAAAGAACTCTAGAATATCTGTGTCGAAACTGACAAAGACAGAAAAGTTAAACGGTCTAAACTTCCAAACATGGAAGAGAAGGATACCACTCGCTCTAACACTTAAAGGTGTAGAGTATGTCTTAAAAGAAATTGTGCGTTCATCACCACCAGACACAATATAGCAACAAATAGAAATGTATAAAACATTTCTTAAAGATAACATAATAGTAAGAACCGTCATATTGACGTACATAGAGGATGACCTAGTTAGGGCCTTTGAGGAATTCAAGACAGCGAAAGAGCTATTCGATTCAATAACAGGTAAATATGACACAATTATCAAGCTACACGTTTAGTTGCTACTATAAAAATATAATTCCTTCAAAATAAAAGAAGGGGATAATGTACCAGAACCAATGAAGATATCCACTATATTGAACAGTCTTCCCCATCATGAAACATGCTCACCACTACCTTTACACATGTAAACTATATATAGTAAAACAGAAAAGAAAAATTGCTAGTAGTAAAAGATGAGATAGGGTATAGTTTCAAACCCAACCAAAGGAAAAATAAATCAAACAAAAAATTTGAGAAAAATAACAAAAAGGGCAAATAATCTTTTAAGAAAACTCAGGAAGCCGCTTCTCGGGCCAAGTGTTTCAGTTGTGGAAAGATGGAATATTAAAAGAGAATTTGTCGTAAAAGGAAGAGTGGAGGAAACAACCCACAACACGGATAATCAGAAAAGTAGGACATAATATCGTAATATCAAAATGTCTCTACATGAACCTCCCGGTGATTGGTTTGTGGATTGACTTAGGAACGACTAGACATATCTCGAAGACCAAGGAAGGGGCAATGGATATAAAAGAATACAAATGAGGAGAACATTGAGTATATATGAGAAATAATACTGTCTCGGATGTTCTAGGTACTAGGTTCTTTAGAATTTTTATGCAAAGCATACTAGTTGTATTGACTAATGTATTGATTGTGTCATCTATAAGGCACAATATGGTTTTGGTCCCTTCTTTGGTAAAGAAAGGTTTTGATGTATGGTTTATTCTTTGCAAGGTGTTTGTGGGAAAACGTGGGAGAATATTTTTCTCTAGGGAATTTGATGTAGAATATAGAATGTTCAAACTGAAAGTTAATGAGAATGAAAGTTCTTCTGCTTATATTGACTTTGCCTTTAATGTTGATGTGAATGTATGATATAAATGCCTTGGGCATATAAGTCTAAAAGAGTTGAGGAAATTATCTAACTTTTACTTACTGTCAAGATTTGAAGAAAATACTTCCAACAAGTGTGAAGCTTATATATAAAGAAAAATGACAAGAAAAGTTTTTTCCAAAGAGACAATAAGGGCAACAACCCTGTTGGAGGTCATTTACATGAATTTATGTAGAGTCTTTAGAGTAAGGTCAGATCGAGAAAATGTTTATTTTATAGCCTTTATCGATGATTACTCGAGATATATGTACTTATTATCTCCTAGCACATAAATTTGAGGCACTTAAAACTTTTAAAGAATATAAGCAAGAAGTTGAAAATCAATTGAGGCATTCAATAAAAGTTTTAACATCAGATAGAGGTGGTGAGGACAACTTTTAAAGAATATCTACATATTATTATTTGGACTTACATCAGTTAGATGTAAAGACAACTTTTCTAAATGAAGATTTAGATGAAATCATATACATGCAGTAGCTCGAAGGATATATAATTGAAGGCCAAGAAGATAAAGTATATAGGTTGAAAAACTTCCTATATGACTTGAAATAGTTACCTCACCAATGGTATTTGACTTTTCAAAATGCCATTATTGAACTTGAGTTTGTGGCTAATGAGCTTGATCACTATGTATATTTCTAGAACAGTGGGAGCCACTTTGTCATCTTACCGTTATATGTAAATGACATATTGTTGAGTGGGAATGACAATGAGATGATTGTCAAAACCAAGTCATGATAAAACTCAAGGCTTGAAATGAAGGATAGGAAGCATCCTATATCCTAGGCATAAAGATTTCTTGAAATAGAGAATCTAAACTCTTATACCTAAGTTAGAAGAGATATATTGTTATATCCTCAAGAAGTTCAAAATGGATGAATGCAAGTCTGCTATTATACCCGTTACAAAAGGGGTCAAACTAAATAAGGTTGATTGTCCCCGTGAAAGAATATTGTGTCATTATTGAAGCTATATTTCTTAAGTATACTTTCAATTTTTATTTGTTTTTCTTAAGTACTCTTTTCCAAGGTATACACACCTTTCACTTGAGCAATGTTGTTAAAGGAGTCATCTTCCCTGCAACATTAGTCATGCAGTGTCACAAATAGTTAACCTACCAAATTAAGCTTTATAACTCCTTTATCTTAAGAGTCTTGCAACAATGATGACCCTAGTCTTGGTTGAGTTGACTTCAATTCCTCTATTATGTATCAAAAAACTTTAAAAGTTTCTAGCAGAAATTGGGAAAACACATTTATTAGGATTTATTTTTAAATATTGCATTCGGGTTTGCTGACAAATGTTGTTCGAAATCTATAGAAAATACAATTATCACCTATTGATATGTGGCTTCACATTCTTGAGTCCAAACAACATAACTAACCATTTATAAATCCCCAATGCCCCAAGGCATTGAAACATTGTTTTGTGAGTATCCTCAGGGTTCACCTTGATTTGGTTATACCCTAAGTGACCATCCATAAATGATAAGATTCCATAGGCGGGTACTACATCAATCAACATATCGGTCATTGGCATACCATATTGATCTTTTGAATTCAGATTATGATAATCAATGCACACTCATAACTTTTTATTTTTTAATCATAAAACAATATTAGATAACCAATATATGTACCGAGTTGTTTTCGTGAACTTGGCCTCAAGAAGATGTTGGATCTCCTGTTTGATTGTTGAAAACATTTAATGTTTAGATCTCCTTAGCAATCACTTATGAGGTTTCATCTCTACTTTCAACGTAATGGTGAATTTAACTAAATCTTGAGGTAACCTCAACTTCTCATGATATTTCCAGGCAAAACAATCCTTATGTTGCTGAAGTAACTCAACCAATTTTCTTTAGACATGATAGCACTCATCTTTGTCAGTCTCATTGTTCCTTTCAAGCTTAAATTTAGCTCAATTAGAGGATCTGCTAGAATAAAGCTTGAATCATCCTTTTGGTTGGGACAATTAAACTTTGTTCCTTGTTTGATGGGAGGCAAAATTGCAAAAATAGGAAAATGCTTGGTTTGCCCCTTAAGTGGATTCTTCCAATCGTTGGAAGCAATCTCTGATAGCTTGGGGTTGACTATCCATGAGCCACACTAGGTAATGACCGTAAGTAGGTATGATCCAAAGTGAATCCTCTAGGGCCTCAGGAATAACTATCAGACTTATCCAAGGCAAATAAAATAATACCTCATATATTTCGACATCGGTTGTAAAAGGATCCTCCTCTGCATGAATAACCTCAATCACTTTGTTGTCCATAACATTAATTTCTGGTGTAATATTGATAAAACACAATAATATGAATATATTCAATCTCTTTATAGTAGTAGGGAATAACCTTAGCCAGCATCAACCATGAAGAAAGGGGTAACCAAAGTTCTTGAACCTACAATGAGTTCAACAACCCTATTGTAATTAAAGGTTCCCCTAAGAAATAAAACATCTTAAGATTCATTGGGATTAGATGGGAAGGTGTCCTCCCAATCTGTTGTAGGATACTATGTAGCATCACATTTAGTACTATCACCATCGACGAACATTTGACTAAAAGGACAATCACTTACCATGAAGGTGATGTATAATGGTCGAAAATGTCTTGCAATGGCTTCAGGTGATTTCTCAAACACTATTGACACATCAATGTTACTGATTGAAAATGACCAATCAGATTCGTTTGTCAAGAAATCATTCAAAAGTTTGTATCCTTTATCGGAGCAAAACTTGTTGGTAAAATAGTGATTAACCCTTCCAACAAATAGAATGTATCATCACTGAAGTCTTCAAAAGATATGTATGTCTCATATGAAAAGTAATCGTCTTCAACAACTTCCTCTAACTCTTGATAACTAACATTTTGAACTTGTGGAACTTCGATAGCCTTGACTTGCTCCATATCATTTGAATTCACCATAATTGTTGCGGAACCATAAAACTCATGTACATTTGGCTCGAATTTAGAAGTACATTGTACATCAGAATTCACAATGGATTGCTCTTGCTCCTCGGCTTTACATGAAGTCTATCTCTTCGAATGATAGTAAGAGTCTCAATCTTCTCATTCACCCCTTCTTGGTGGGGATCCCAAGCAACCAATCAATTTTTCTCCATTCATTAAGTATGACTTTGACCCACTGTTTCAAATCCTTGAGAAGAAAATATAGATGTACCTCATACTTAACATTTTCAACATCTACCTCTTGTTGGATGGATCTCTTTCATAGAGTCGTGTGGCTCATATGAGAATTCATCCTCCATGACAAGATGAGATGTACCCGGCTCAATACATGGATAGGTTCTTCTTCGTCTTTGTAGGTAATCATGCTCTAATTCCTCATCATAGTCTAAGATGACTCAAGAGTGATCATTCAAGAGATACTCCACTTGACCATTGGAATTCCATCGAATTCCAACTTCCTTCTATACATAGCCCTTCTTTGTTGGGCCCTTCGCATTTGTGCATGTGTGGTTGGCCAATGGTGGAACCGTGGCTTTCTATTTGGCCAAGAGTTTTATAACCACTACTCGATTTTTGATAAATCATTACGAGGATTAATCATTCAACCTTATAACGAAGAATGATTTATCTCTTCCAAGATATCCAGCGAAGTTAAACTATTTTGAACTTTAACTTCAATGGCTTGAGGTGGGTATCGTTGACTATGATGAGGTGTTGATCTTGGCTTTGCTTCACTCCCTGAACTTAACTTGGGATTGCGAACAACATGATGCTATACTCACCTATATGACACAAATTCTTGATGATGAGGTAGATAAGACTTATGACATTGCAGTGATTCAAGAGGGTAAAACTCACGCTTTTGTCGAAAGGCTCTTACTATAGGATAACCTACAAGGCTACTCAATATCATAATGGGCCTAAGTAATTCTCATTCGTTCACAACCCATGACTCTTTGCATTAATCTATACCATGTGAGGTCATGTTATGTCATTTACAGTATCGTGGCATCTTATTAAGCTCATTTTTAAAAGGTATTGAATATCCCTCAAGGAGATGAATTTGATGATCCTTTAGAAGTAAATTGAAGATCTAATCAATTTTTGAAACATCAAATAACCATGATTACTTCTCATTGGCTTTTTTTTCTTTTCCTTTGGGAGTTGAAGAACATTACATACATAGGGAGGTCCTTGTATGATTTCACCTAAGATCTTTTCACTTGTTGAATGATGAGTCCAAGGTATTGAGGATATGCCCAACCTCTACTTTTCGGTTAGTCAACTGGACTAGAGTTGGAAAGAAATACCCTGCCAAACTCTTCTTAATCTCTGTATGCAAATAGTTACATACCAAGGACACATATTGGGCCTCAATGAACTGAATTTGACATCACATAACTAATTTAGAAATTCCTTAAAGAATATTTTAACAGTTTCACCGACTTGCTCACAAAGATTCATCAAATCTTTATGGGTTGGATTAGTATGAATCTTATTATAGCTCTTAAGAAATGCCTTTCGCATTTCATCCCAAGTCTGGATTGATTCTGTCTTTAATGACATATACTAAGCATATGCCTGGTCTGTGGGAGATGATACAAAGAGTTTGAGTTTGTAGAACTCACTATCTCCTAATCTATATTGTTCTGAAAAGGTACTAAACTTAACTTTGAAATGGGTGCCGGAAGTTCAATTTTGAATACATTCTTAACCAAATCGATGAACCCATTACAGTTCATCGGTGCATCCCCCAACACGAGGGACAAATTTGGCATTTTATTGCCAAATGCTTGATGTGGACATTGTGTTAGTAGAGGAAGTACTTGATAAGGTTGAAACGGATGTACCTCGGGTTAGTAGTCAGCTATTGCAAGGAAACTGATGATCCAAAGTCTATTGATTGTGCAAATGGTAGAAAACCCACCTCTACCTGAGTAGCCATACAACTCAAAGCGACTAGAGGTACATGATATATGCCTCTCGGCATATTAATTGGGGCTGAGGTAACATATGGTTGACTCGAGTCGGATTTTGAAAAGATGAAGCTAGGATCAAAGAATCTGATGATCTTTCAATGATATTGACTCGTTCATAATACAACTGGGGTCCTCAAGCCATATAAGGATGTTGTAGCTTCCAGTATATGTGCCAACTATTGGCATGTTGGAATGTTGTTGGGCAGTTGTTTCAGTAGCCTGCCTTCTTTTGTCAGCATATGTATCTTGATCTCAAATGGTGGCTAATTAATTTGGAAAATGATAGGTAGACTATCATTTGGCTCTCATCCTTCTCTTTTATGGTCTCTTTGGTGAGATACATGCTCTTGTTAATACCAAATTAGTCCCTCTCTCTCTCTCTCTATATATATATATATATATATATAATTTTGCAAAACCTGCCAAGTATTAGTGCCACCTATTTTTTTTAACACATTGCAATAGATCTGATAACTATCCGACATTGGCTTTTTACTAAAAGAAAAAATCTGAGATAAAGTTTCAAATCTAAAAATGTACATAAATTAAATATGGCTATGTAGCTTTTCATGTATTAGCAAGATGAGTATCCAGCTTGGTTTGGGGTTAGCCATCTCAATATATATATATATATATATATATATATATATATATATATCTTTTATCAATTATTAATTGTTGATTGTTGATTATTTGCCTTGACAATCAAATCTTGTTGTGATATAACTTAAGAAAATTTTGTAGTTAATACAACAACAACAACAACTAAGCCTTTTCACATACTAGACATGGTCGGCTACATGGATTCTTTGTTTCCACAGATCTCTATCGTGTGCCATGTTAGCAATTAACTCCCAATAAGCTAGATCATTCTTTATTGTTTCTTTCCAACACTTTTGTGGTTGTCCTCTACCTCTTTTAATACTTTCCAAATTTAGTTTTTCTAACCTTCTTAAAGGTTCTTTTGATCTTCTTTCTATATGTCCAAACCATCTTAAACGATGTTCTCTCATTTTATCCTCTATTGGTGTCACTCTTAATTTGTTTCTAATAACCTCGTTATGTATACGGTCTTTTCTTGTATGACCACTCATCCATCTCAACATCTTCATTTCTGTCACAGACATCTTTTGTACATGTTGATGATTAACTGCCCAACACTCAGAACCATAAAACATGGCAGGCCTAATTGTTGCTCTATAATATTTACCTTTTAACTTTAATGGTATATTCTTATCACAAAGAATACCTGATGCTCCTCTCCATTTTAACCAACCATCATTAATTCTATGTGTAACATCTCCATCAATTCTTCCATCACTTTGAAAAATTGACCCTAGGTATTTAAAACTTTCCTTTTGGGGAATGCAATGTGTGCCAATTTTAATTTAATTTCCATGTCCTCTAAAGTAACCAAATGATCAAACTTACATTCCATATATTCTCTTTGTTCTACTAAGTCGGAGGCCTTTGCTTTCTAATGTTTCTCTCCATAGTTCTAATTTTCTATTAACTTTTTCCTTAGACTCCTCCACTAATACAATGTCATATGCAAATAACATACACCAAGGTACTTCATCTTGAATATGTTTTGTAGTTACTGATGCCAGAAAATGTATGAGGATACGTTGTAGGAAGTGGAGAGTTCCAAAAAAGAAGGGACACGTGACTCATAAAGAGCGTGAAGGATTATGATGACGAGTGTGAGAGGATAAGCCTATATACCTAAACTGATCTTCCAGATCATGGGTTGGTTGATATACTCCAATCAACATAACGGTGAAAAGAGTGGCATGAACATAGAAGTAGAGACTTATCGAGAATCATGTTAAAACTCAGTATGTTATTTATCATTTCCGTGAAAACCTATAAATAGGCATGTGTAATCAAAGATGACATCTACTTGATCAATGATATAATCACAATTTCTTTCTTCTTTTACTTTCCTAGAAGTAGACATAACATAGTATTCTTATTCTTGGACACATCAAGTACCTACGCAACCCCATTGGTAATCGAGATATGCACAATGAGATTCTCGGGAACCCATTCCATCTCTTGATGCTTTATTCATTCCCATTTCTCCTTGAGAATGAGTGTTAGAGTTCTCTGGCATGATATTCATCTTTTAGCAGCTTAATGTGCTCATTCATTTGTGTGAGACTATCATTTCAAACGATGACACATTTTTGGCACGCTCATTATTCACCCTCGGTGCATAATACTTAACTCTCAGTCTTAAACGATCTAATGGGATATTCCCACACAAGCCGACATTCATGTGAAAGCTAGATTTTGTCATTTTATTTATAAAAAAAACATGTAAATTCAATAAACAACCTGAAAGTTCATGGTAGTATGTCTTTATTTGATAGAAAAAGGGGCATCTGATTTGGAATATTAGAAGGTGGTCCCTGTGAAAAAAATGGAACTCCTATTTTGTCATTCTTTTACTTAAAACAAAGCTCATACATGTCGTTTTAAAATAAACCAACTCAAAGTCAATCGTGAGTCATGGCGAGGCCTTTATTCAATGGACAAGCTGGTACCTTACTTGGAATATCGGGAAAATATGGTCCCCACAGGAAAATGGAGCATTCTGGCTCCAAAGGAATGCAAATCCGTCACCCTGACACCTTGAAATGAAACAGGACATGTGGCTTTTGTACGATTTCTTGTTCGATTTAAGGCACAAGGGGACACGACACGAGGAAGGGTGAAGTATCTGCACCATATAGATGCACAGCCTCACATGAGTTACTCTAAATATAATTGTTGTAAAACTAAGAAAAAATTGGCTTGCAACAAACAACTGCATAATATATAAGTTTGAGAAGCAAAAAGCTTTGTCTAGCAAAAGCTTTAAGCTTAGAGTGCTGGCCAAAGAATTAATTCTTCACAAGGGAACTTGGAATTTGAGAAGTCTTATTCTCACATTCTTCTGTAAATCGGTAGGACCAGATAATATTCTTAGAAGTTTGAAAAATACTAAGAGAAATAGAAAGCACTTGGCTCACAAGACTATTTAATGAAATATGAAAAAACCAAAAGATGCCTGAGGAATGGAGAGCAAGTACACTTATACCCATATATAAGAACAAGGGAGATTCAAAATTGTGCGTATTGTTAATGAGTCATACTATGAAATTATGGGAAAGAATTATCGAACGTAGGTTAAGACAAGTATCAAGTACAACAGAGAACCAATTTAGATTCATGCCAGGCAAATCTACTATTAAAGCGATTCATCTTTTGAGACATCTTATGGAACATTTTAGAGCAAAAAAGAAAGACCTTCACATGATATTTATTGATCTAGAAAAAACTTATGATAGGGTACCTAGGGAGGTTCTTTGGAGAACTTTGGAAAAAAGAGGTATCCCATTGACATATATTAAGAGACATGTATGATGGTGCAAAAACATGTGTGAGGACTTATGAAGGAACGATAGACTTCTTTGAAGTTAATATTGGGTTACATCAAGGATCAACTTTAAGTCCATACTTATTTATAATGGTGATGGATGAGTTAACAAAACATATTCAAGATGAAGTATCTTGGTGTATGTTATTTGCAGATGACATTGTATTAGTGGAGGAGTCTAAGGAAAAAGTTAATAGAAAATTGGAACTATGGAGAGAACCATTAGAAAACAAAGGCCTCTGACTTAGTAGAACAAAGCCAGAATATATGGAATGTAAGTTTGATCGTTTGGTTACTTCAGAGGACATAGAAATTAAAATTGGCACACATTGCATTCCCCAAAAGAAAAGTTTTAAATACCTAGGGTCAATTTTTTAGAGTGATGGAAGAATTGAGGGAGATGTTACACATAGAATTAATGCCAGTTGGTTAAAATGGAGAGGAGCATAAGGTATTCTTTGTGATAAGAAGATACCATTAAAATTAAAAGGTAAATATTATAAAGCATCAATTAGGCCTGCCATGTTTTATGATTCTGAGTGTTGGGCGGTTAATCATCAACATGTACAAAAGATGTCTGTGACAGAAATGAAGATGTTGAGATGGATGAGTGGTCATACAAAAAAAGACCGTATACATAATGAGGTTATTAGAAACAAATTAGGAGTGGCACCAATAGAGGATAAAATGAGAGAACATCGTTTAAGATGGTTTGGACATATAGAAAGAAGATCAAAAGAAGAACCTATAAGAAGGTTAGAAAAACTAAATTTGAAAAGTATTAAAAGAGGTAGAGGACGACCACAAAAGTGTTGGAAAGAAACAATAAAAAATGATCTGCTAACATGACAAACGATAGGGATCTGTGGAAACAAAGAATCCATGTAGCCGACCCCGTCTAGTATGGGAAAAGGCTTAGTTGTTGTTGTTGTTGTTATTCTCAATTTCTTCTCAAGTTATAAAGACCAAATGCATATCTCAGCCACACACACAGCAGCAGCAAAAAAACAAACATAATTGAAGAGAAAACAAATATAAGGTTGCATTTGGGTTGGAATGAATATGGGGGGAAGATAATTCAAGTTCTAACTCAAATTGTCATATCGGGATCTGAACAGAAAGATAACTATTGAATTCTCTATCCTTCAAACACTCTCTTCAAACTTTCCACCTTCTGAGGTGTGAATTTAGGATCTCCTAACAGAAACAAAAGCATAAGCAAGCATCCATGCTTTAATTTCCAAGAATTGGACTGCCCTCCCGAAGCCCTACCATTACCCAGAACACCACTCCAAGTCTCTCTCAGTGCTTGGAACGGCTGGAAAGTCAGTATTCGAAGTGAAGCCTATCGCCTCATCTTCCCAAGGAACAGGACTATCTTCTCTATCCATCACGAGACTCCCCCTCTCACCAGCTATCATCATACCCAGATCTGCAAGCCCGTCAATCTCAGATATCTTATCGGCCTGCAAGCGAGATATCCATTGGAAGGATCCTAACCTTACCAAGATTGGAGTTTTGCTAATGAATGAAGTCAACCTCGGAAACCCACTTTCTTTTAAAACAAAATCAGAAAAGCCAGACTGGAAGAAGCATGCAATGATGGAAGTGTTGGTATAATATATATAAGATGGGAGTGAACTATTGAGAATTGTTCTCATCCTCAAATGAGTCCCTGAGAATCTACCCAGACGCACCCTAAGAAATTTTTTCATATTTCTATGAGAAATAGTCGCATTATGTGGGTGTTGGTGTTGGTGCTTGCAGTGAACAGGAACACAATATTGACGATGAAATTTGAGATTTATATAAAAGTAACTACTGAAAGTGGGCTTCAACAAGATACCGAGCCAGGCACAAACAGGTATCAGATTCTTTATAAACATGACCTATTAAGCTTTCTTCTGGCAGCGACCCTGGGTGGATTGTATTTACCTTTAGTGCGTTTGAGTCCTTCAGATGCTATCCATCGTCTCCTTCAAGATTCCACAAATTTGAAACTCCGACTGGAGCGAGTGGTACAAACAATACCAGGATGACGGTTTGCAACTTTATCAGTTGAGGCTGCAGAATTGCAGACAAGGGATTCCACAAGAGAGCCATCTCGCAGAATATTTACCAGAGCCCTTGGAAAATGGAAGGCAAAGGACATCCTTTAAAAGGAAATCCATGACCTCGATAAGAAAATTGCCCTGAAATGCCTTGAAATTTTTTTATCTTCACTGGCTTGACAAACACTTGAACCCTTTGCATATACTAAGCCAAATTCCGAAAAGAATGAGGCACAACAAAATATCAATAAGAAGAACCATCTTCACAAGGTGCCACCACGTTCTTCGAGCAAGCTCTTCTGGTTTGATCCTTGAGTTCAGGCTCTTCTGCATGGAGAATGCTGATGAACCAGTTCCTCTTCTGCTTGGGATCGCAGCAACATCTATCCTATGTCCTTGATCTACTGCCTTCTCCTGGCCCTCTGCCATGTCTTCCCTTACTTCCGCAAGCTCTGTGGAAAACTTCTCATACTTGAAGTTCTTTCCCAACAATGGCACCTCCGGCAATGCCCGTGAATTAGTCTTGCCATCCATTTGGTTAATTGAAAACAGGTCCCTGGAGTCTTCATGGGCAGTACATTGGTTAGAAAAGTTATCCTTGAGCCGAACGTAATCCACTCTTGGAACACTCTCTAGAGACGAAATCAGGCGGCAAAAAATGGGTACCAGTTCTTCTCGGAGCCGAAAAGATGTCAATCTAAAACTACCCTTACCACCATTTTTCAACACCTTCTTGAATTGATCCTTGACGTGTTCCAGGAAATCCTTAATACCTGTTTTTCCTAGCCCTTCATCTGCGATTGCGAAATAAACGTGACCATCTTCCATTAGGAACCCAAATCTCCAGTCCTTGACCGTCTGGAAGTAGCAAGCATGATTTGAAGGTGTTTGTTCTAAGCAAAGTGCAGCTAAGTTCTCAATATCTGGGTCTCCTCGGCTGTATTGAGCAACAACTTTTGCTTCTTTAGAGACGGAGCAATAATAGACGGTGTTTGGGATGGAACCCATCTGTATAAGCCACAGAGAGAAGTTACTTTTCCAGGAAATGAAGGAAGGGAACACTATAATCCCCAGATTCCGTTTCTGATTCAGACAAAGAGAAGGGAAACGACGGGTCTTCTCTCTTTCTAGCTTCTCGTAATTTGCCGAAATGTCTTGCCTAAAATCACAAAATCCTGAATCTGCACATGATTCAAAGGAGAACTGCAATAGCTTTTAAGAGTTCCGTTTCGGAAGGAAAAGAAGAAAGACGAAGTTTATTTGTCGAATAACTCATGAATCTCCCACAAGGTTCAACAAAAACCAGAAATACGAAGTTAGTGTCTCAAACAACTCATGAACTTCCCACAAGATTCAACAAAAACCACAAATATGAATTTGGTATCTCGACAAACTCATAAGTCTGTCATAAGGTCTAACAAAAGACACAAGCATCACCATGGCTGCGATAGTTTCCTTACAACCGGAGCCCCAAAAGAGTCAGAAAAAAGGAACTTAAAACACCTGTAAATATAAAATGAAATGATCTGTCCAGATAAAAATCCTTCCAGTTTCAGGGTTTCCCTACAGTGACAAAAGGAAAACTCCTGAACAAATCGAGAACTCGGACATGGAATTTCTCGATTTCAGATCAAACCCATCAATCATTTCACAAGATCCTGAGGAAACCTTCTAAAGAGAAACACGTTTACCAAAACGCCTACTATTTCTTCCCCACAAGATCAACAAGTCGAGTTTTTCCTAGAATTGAACAAAAGAAGTTACGATTGAGCTAAAAAAGGGGAAGAAGGTCGACCCTTAAATTCCAATCGACCCCCGCCATCTACGGATTCGCGCAACGAGAGGAAATCCGGGAAAGCTGTTTGTGACAAAACTCCAGACTAAATTTAGGAGGCTTTTCCTTTTCGTGGGAGAAAATGATAGAAGATGTTTATTACCTGCGAGCTTCTAACTCTGCTTGACGGCATGGACGTGTAGTCGTCGATTCCCACCCAAAACGGCAAAGCGGAGATATATCTTAACAGTTCGAGGAAATACCGCAACGAGAGCCAAAGAGAACGATTCTCCAAAACCAACAAATAAAAATGATCAACAGGAGAACCACCACAACTTCGTGTCTCTCTCTCTCTCTCTCCAATTTTCACTAATGCCTTCATTCATTCATTGATCTATACTTTTCAAATCCGTCCATATCTTTGCAGATATTTCTAAGTTCTTCATCCATTTCTTTAATCTCAAAACGGTCCCCATTTTTATGCAACCTTTTCGAAAAAGTCCATACAGCCAAAAGTTTAGTTCAAACATAATATATAAAAGACGTGTACAATATTTATTGAGTTTGACCTTAAATACTTATTCATCTTTGAGTGACCCTTATGTTTCAACGATAAATATAGCATCTATTCCTTTGATTTCATAAGAATCTATTCATGGATTGCCTCACATGCATCAATAATTTTACAAGTTCTGAAAATAAATAATAGAAAGTTTTACTATTTTTTATTAGGCTCTAGTAATTCAAGGGACAAGAAGATGCAATTGCTATGATGAAAAAAAATCTAGAAATTAGAATTTAATCATCGAAAATGTTTGTTGCATTGGAAAGGATAAATTGAGAGCATTATGACACGTTAATTGTCTTGCTTCTAGTTGGTCAAAAACAAAAAGGGCTGGTAAATGAACGAAGTTGCTTGTGCCTCAGTTAGGGTATTTAAGGTATATAAAGCAACAATTTCCGCCCCCAAGGATCGTCGCCCGCTGATTAGGGGGCACTCTCTCACAGTCTGGAGTTCATTAATCGGGTACACATCTTGTAGTGGTTTTGCTTAACCCTAGCTTGCTTATTAAAAACAAAGCGCCAACTTTTGTTTAATCTTGTCAGAAGCAGACTTTGAATAAATTAAAAAATAAAAGGTGAAAAAGTACATATACATTTACATGCATCTTTCACACACACACACATATAATTGCATTGTGTCTTTTAGTGCATAATTTTGCAGAAACACTTATAACATTTAATCTTTGAAATCAATGATGAATAATTGAATTAAAAGTATTGTTATACTTTTGTAATTTGTATTTAATGCACCATGTGTACTTAAATATAAGTAATTCAAATCTGAGTTATTGATCTCAAGATTAAACTATAGAGATGTTTATGTAAGATTATATATAGAAAGACATTATGCATTTCGGGTTCTTCCTCTCTTTATATATGTAGAGTTGCAATATATGAGTATGTATACATCAGCTCACCCCTAACCCAACGTAGGTCAACCAGATTTACGCTCACACTCAATAGTAATTGGACTTGAATCTGACCCTTAGACAGAATTATCGACCCTTAAATTCTGAGACAAGTTTTCAAGCCCCATGGTACGAACAACCTTGTAACATTTATCTTCACCTGCATGAGGAGCAGCTACTTCTCTTCAAGCAAGAAACCTTTCAAGTTCACATTAACGCAGTACCATTTCAAAAGAGGAGCTCTAGGGGGGGTGTTTGATTATGAGGCCGAGGCATAGAGAATTACAGGGGGGCCTACCTCTACTAGTCGGCCTCATAAAAAAGTCAGGAACATACTATTCTCTGAGACATGTGTTTGATTACAAGGAAAATTGGAACTCTAGTGCCAGTTTTGCATGGGTATGGTTTGACAAGCGGTTTCAATATCGGTTTGGTTCGCATTCAAACTGGCTTTGTTAATCCTAACCAGTCGTGTCAAAACTCAGCTAGTTCCATAAATGTAAATTCGGAATACTGTCTAGAGGCCACCTTATAGTTAGAAAACCAAAGTAGGCTAGTCTGATTTTGTTTGGATCATGTTAAGCCCTATGAATCATTCTAAAATCCACCTATTAACAATGAGGAAGTTGTTTAAATGCACGCAGATCATCTAGCGGGGCTCTCCGACTCCCACATTGCTGGTGGTGAGTTCGACTCCCCATGCATGCATGGGTGTGTGTTAGTCTTCGACCTCTTGTTATAACCCAAAAAAAAAAGTCAATCTCAAGTTAAGTTCTAAATGTCGAAACCTTTGCACGTAATGATTACAAGATGAATGCTGAACAGAGTTCATAAGAACCAAGTATCGTTGCGCTTACGAAGATCTACACTTCATTTATGGTCTCCTTGCAGTCCGGTATGTGTGCTAAATAAGGATCCATGGTCAAGTTAACCTAACCTACAAATGGTGAGGCAAAACTAGTATTTTCTGTGAATAATCGGTTTAAGGTCCACCCGATTCAATGCACTTTTTCATTTAAATGGATAAGACGAGGGCCATTTGATAAATATCTACATCTTGAGGACTGTTTTCACAAATAGCAAATAAGAGAACACTACCATGGCAATCGGACATTATTATGTGTTCTCGTTCTCTGTTTAATTTTTCTTTTTTTCTGTTGAAGTTGTGGAGGCCAAAGATGCACAGACCCCAGGTATCGAATTCATGACTTTGAACTTGTGAGTGTACCCTAGTGCCGGGTGAGCTAGGGCTCTTTGTGCAAAGCATATATATTCAACATACTCACAAACATGATCTAAAACATCAAATTATTGATAATTTTCAATAAGGCACAACAGTTCGTTCACCCACGACACAGAAAAGTATGGGTTGTGGATAGACAACCCTGTTTTTGGGTTGACATGGTTTTTACACGAAGACTGTTGGTGCTTTCGGTTGGCTTTCCGGCATTCTCTGCAAAAGCCTGATGTATCCTCGCTTCAGGTACGCAGCAGCAGCGGATCGTCTATTTGTGAACAGGTATGAATGCTTTGACTTTTTGAGGTTTCCTTACAATAGGATTTTTCTTAGAGGGTTTCAATTCTTATGTTTAAACTCTGCGTTGCTCTCTATTTATAGAGCAGTGCCTGCTCAAGAACTCCTCTGATTCTCTACTAGATAACAGTTGGATGGCTAGTCCAGCCGTTTTTATGTTGGGTTGCCGAGAATGACCACCTTATCTTCACATCTCCCACTCAACCATTCGAGCCAAATGAACTAACATATTGTTTTCCCTCTCACTTTTGTGAGATTTTCCTAGTAATGTCATGTCATGATTGCTATTACAATCATTATCCGTTGTGTGGTTTTTTACCTACACAACAATCAAACATATCTCAAACCCATGTTCGTAACATGTTTTGAGAAAAGATCCTCTGTTATGCCTTTAGTCAGGAGATCTACCAATATATCATGTGTTCGCATGTATGAGATAGATATTTCCTTTCTCATTATCATATCATGAATATAGTAGTATTTAACCATTATATGCTTGCTTTTGGAGTTGTTAGCTCCACTCTTGATTAGAGTAATTACGCGTTGTTGTCACAGTAAATTATAACTAGCTCGTCGGCTATCTACAACTTCAAATCTCGTATAAAGTGACTTATCTAGACAGTACTTGTTGCAGCTATAAAGCAAGCAACATACTCAACTTTCTGTGTATGCAATGCTACACAACCTTGTTTCTTACGTGTCCAAGAAACAACACCATCTTCAAATAAGAATATTTGTCTTGAGGTTGATTTGTTGTTATCTTTCCTCCTAGCAAAGTCAGCATCTGAGTATCCTACTACTTTTAGTTCATCTACTTGAAAATACAATTTCAAGTCCTTTGTTCCTTTGAGATATCTTAAAATCCTTTTTATAGTTATCCAATGTTATCATCAAGGATTACTTTGATATCTACTCACAAGACCAATAGTGAAGCTAATATCAGGTCTTGTATACAATATAGCATACATCAAGCTACCACAGCTTGTGCATAAGGAATGTTAGGCTTATCATCTCCTTCATAGGGATAATCCACCTTACTTAGTTTGACCCCTTTTGTAATGGGTATAATAGCAGACTTGCATTTACCCATTTTAAACTTCTTGAGGATATAGTTAATATATCTCTCCTAACTTAGGCATAAGAGTTTAGATTCTCAATCTCGAGAAATCTTTATACCCAGAATATAGGATGCTTCTCCTATATCCTTCATTTCGAACCTTCAGTTTAACCATAACTTGATTTTGACAATCATCTCATTGTCATTTTTAGTCAACAATATGTCATCTATATATAATGATAAGATGACAAAGTAGCTCCCACAGTTCTAGAAATATATATAGTGATCAAGCTCATTAGCCATAAACTAAAATTCAATAATAACATTTTGAAAAGTCAAATACCATTGGCGAGATAACTCTTTTAGGCCATATAAGAATTTTCTCAACCTATATAATTTATCATCTTAGCATTCAACTATATATCCTTCAGGTTGCTGCATATATATAATTTCATCTAAATCTCCGTTTAGAAATGTTGTCTTTATATCTAACTGATATAAGTCTAACTTCGCAATAGGAGAATATGTCTCAACATAATCTATCACCTCTTTTTATGAGAAACCCTTTACAACCAACCTCGCTTTAAATTTGTTAATTGAACCCTATGCCTTTCCTTCCTTTTGGCAAATCAGTTAGTTTCTAGACTTGTTTTTTCTCAATGAATTCAATTCTCTCATCCATGACTTTCTCCTAGTCCGTTGCTTTCGATGAGTTTATAGCTTGCTGATAAGTCAAGTTATTAGTGAACTCATCTAAATTCACTGAATTACACACTTCTTCTGCAAGATAAGTGTGATAATCCTTTAAGTATGATGATGTGACCCTAGGCCTTTTATGACCATTTAAAGTTTCAGTTGTTTCAAGAAGATCTTCTATAAGTTCAAATGATGATTAATCTAGGTCTACTAGATCATCAACATACTCATTATTTTCTAAGATGTCATTTTTAGTATATTCTAATAATTCAACATCTCTGCTCTCTATAAATCTATGGTCTTTATGATAAAACTAATATCCTTTTGAGCCTTTAAGATATTCTATGAATATGACTTGCTGTCTAGCTTACCTCTAGACTAATCAAGGATCTTTACATAAGCAATAGATCCCTACTTCTTTAGATGACGTAGGTTTGGTTTTCTTCCAAACCATATCTCATATTATGTAGTAAATACAACCTTACATGGTATTATATTGAGTATGTACATCGTTGTACTTACTGTTTCTCTCCAAAATATCCTTGCTAGAGAGGCATCGATTAACATTGACATTATCATGTTTAGTAAGGTCTTGTTATATCTTTCAGCTACAAAATTTCATTGAGGTGTCGTGGGCATTGTATTTTATTTTTAAATACCAAAGTCTTTATAAAATTCTAAAAATTCTGCAAATGTATGTTCTCCACCTCTATCTGATCTTAAGACTTTGATTGAATGCCCTAGTTGATTTTCAACCTTATGCTTATATTCTTTAAATGCTTCAAGTGCTTTAGATTTATGTGCTAGGAGATATATATATGTATATCTCGAGTAATCATCGATAAAGGTTATGAAATAAATATTTTCTTGATGTGACCTTACTCTAAAGGGTCTATATAAATCAGTATGAATGACTTCCAATAGGGTTATTGCCCTTGTTGTCTCTTTGCGATAAATTTTTCTTGTCATTTTTTCTTGTATGCAAGCTTCACTCTTGCTGAAAGTGTTTTCCTCAAATTTTGGCAGTAAGTCAAAGTTGGATAATTTTCTCAACTTTTATAGACTTGTATGTCTAAGACGTTTATACCATACATTCACATCAATATTAAATGCACAATTAATATAAGGAGAAGGATTTTCAATTTCATTAAGTTTTAGTTTGAATAGTTCATGTTCTATATCAAATTCTCTAGAGAAAAATACTTGCCCATGTTTCCTCATAGTCACCCTGTTAGGAACAAACCTGATCTCAAAACCTTTTTTTACTAAAATAGGAACCGAAACCAGATTATGCCTTATAGATGACACAATTAATAAATCAGTTAATACAACTGGTGTGCCTTGTATAAAAATTCTAAAGGACCCAATACCCAAAACATCCGAGAAAGTATTATTTCTTGTGTACACTCGATGTTCTCTTGGATTGTACTCCTTTAGATCCATTGCCCCTTTCTTGGTCTTTGAGATGTATCTGCCCTCTCCTGAGTCAATCCACCAACCAGTCATTGGGTGGTCTATATAAAGACATTATGATATTACGCAGGTTATGTCATGTTTCTCTGATTGTCTGCATTGTGGGTTATTTCCTCCATTCTTCTTGTTACGACAATTCCTCTTATAATGTCTCATCTTTATACAACTAAAATACTTAACCCAAGAAGTGATTTTCTACGTTTTCTTAAAAGATTGACCACCATTTTTGGTATTTTTGCTAAACTTTTTGTTTGGTTTATTTCTCTTTTAGTTGGGTTTGGAGCTAAACCCTATCTCATCATGTACTACTAGCAATTTTTCTTTTTCATTTTTACTCATATATTCTTACTCAATTGCTAGTTTCATGGGTAATTTAGAAAGGTTTATTTTGAGCCCTAGTCTAAGGGTAGTGGTGACCATGTTTCATGACGGGGGAAGACTGTTTAGTATGGTGGATATCTGCATCTATTTTGGAATGATTGATTTTGCCACAACTAGGTCTCTTGCCATTACCAACATGTGGTTTATATATTTCACTACATTATCTCCTTCTTTCATTTTGTAGGAGTTATATTATTGTAACAATAATTGAACATGTAGTTTAACAATTGTATCATATTTAGTTGTTATAAAGTCGAACAACTCTTTTACGGTCTCGAATTCCTTGAAGACCCTAATCAGGTCATCCTCCATGTATGTCAACATGACAGTTCTTGCTATTGTATTATCTTTAAGAAATATTTTATACATTTCTATTTGTTGCTTTGTGGTGTTTAGTGGTGGCGGACACACTATTTCTTTTAAAACATGCTCTACACCTTCAAGTGTTAGAGCTATCAGTATTCTTCTCTTCCATGTTTAGAAGTTTAGACCATTTAGTTTTTTCGTCTTTGCTAGTTCCGACACACATATTCTTGACTTTATTTTTGTGTGTTTAGCAAATTTAACAAATAGATGGTCTAAATAGAAAACATATACTAAGCAACAAACCACAAATAGCATAATTCTAATTAACATGATGTACAATATCAAAATAATGCACTAAAAATAACTAATTTTATAACATAAAGTCAAACTTGGATAAATATGCATTTTTCCAAACAATTCTTGCCTCCGATAATTTCCCAAAACAATAATTTTATCTATTTGTTCGATTTTGTAATTTTCTAAAAAGACCAAGGACAAAATAGCAAAATTGGTGTTTGGTTTTCCTAAAAAATTCATCATTGATTGGGGGTAAATGCATAATTTTTGCCTTAATATAGGGGCAAATTTATCTTTTGATATAGTGACAGTATTGTAATATGTTTATCTAGTAAGGGCAAGAAAGTACTTCAATCTCCTAGTTTTTCGTAATTTTCATAAACTACTAGACGATAAAAGTGACTTTTTGCTCGATTAAGGGTAAAACCATCTTTTTATTTAAAAATATCTAGATATTTTGATAATTTTATCTAGTGGCAGTTTGAAATTTCAAAAAATCAATTGGGGCAGACTGGACTTTTCAGTCCATTGCCCGTTGCGGTTTTCCACTAGACTTAAAAGGGAAGGTGAGAGAGAGCATTTTTTCGAGAGAGAGAGAGAGAGAGAGAGAGAGAGAGAGGAGCAAAGCTCTGCCTGCTGGCCTTATGGCCAGGGTTCCAGCAGTGTTTTTTTGGCCCGATCGTGGCCGTCCACTAGCCTTCTGACCGTTTCTCCATTGAGCGGTTTTCTAGCCCACTTGTGGCCATCCACTGATCTTGGCCAGGGCTCCGCTGAGCGGTTTTCTGGCTCTTTTCTCTTAGTCGTTCTCTCCTGGGTTGGCTTTTGTCTTGGCCCGGCCCTATCTCGACTTGGACCAGCTTTAGCTTGCCTTTGCCCCGTCTCAACCTGGGCCGGATTTTGCTTGCCTCTGCTCTATCTCGACTTGGGCTTGATCTCTGTAACAAGGAGTCTTCTTCCTACTCTCTACTAGTTTTCTTTTATTTATTAAGCATACATTGTTTTGCATATTACAGAGACAAACCAAGCCCTAATACCACTGTTGGTGCTTCCGATTGGCTTTTCGACATCCTCCGCAAAAGCCCGATATATCCTCGCTCTAGGTACGTAGCAACAACGGAACATTTATGTGTGAATAGGTATAATGCTTTGATTTTTTAAGGTTTCCTCATAGTAGGATTTTCCTAAGAGGGTTTCAATTTTTATGTTTTATCTCTTTGCTGCTCTTTATTTATAAAGCAGTGCCTGCTCTAGAATCCATCAGATTCTATATTGGGCTTTCCTCTCCTAAAGCCCTTATTCGGTTGGTTACAGATGAGCACTGTAACTGACTTGCTGTTACGACCTATTAAGGTCGTTACGGTTTATTTCCTGCAACCTTACCACATATAACTATTGGATGGCTAGTCCCGACATTTATGTGGTAGAGTTGCTCAGAATGACCACCTTATCTTCACAAAGACAAGCAATTTATTGGTCCCGATGTTGGAGAGAGAGAGAGAACCGGTCAACACGTTTTTGGGTGAATGATATTGCATTATTCAATAGATGGTATTGAATGCCTGCTAGTTAGCTACCGCTCTCTAACCATACCTACCGGGCCCTCTTCATGTCATCATCTTGTCTTGTGGATATTTAATGGCTGCCACCGACCCTATCATACATACGCACACGCATGCACGCGCCCCTGGAAGCAAACTCGTTAGAGGTACCTGCCTGGTGAGCCAACACTCCTGCGGGGGTCTTTTGATCCTTTCGAACGACAGGCTTGACGCTTCTCAATCCATTTTGTCAATTCCACTTCGTACAATACAAGTTTAAATTTTCAATTGGCTACATTTCCTTCTAAAAGTGAAGCCAGAATTTGATTCTACTTGTGAACCACATGTAAGGATGTCAATAAGTCAGATTGGATTCTGTATCAATATCCAACAATCTAAACAGGATATGATTAACAATTGGATTAGGATCCATTTTCAAGTTCTCACGGAATCCCTAGATCACATGCCCTAGTGTTATTCTCACCGAGGATGCGTAATTTAGAAGTTTTGACGAAATCTGGCTGGAAATATAGCACCCCAGTAAAAATATCTGACAGATTTTCGCTCTGGCAGTTGACTGCTTAATTCAGTCATACACACACGTATATATATTTGTCATCATTTTTCTCAAAGACCAATTAACTAAGCAGAAACCCTCCTGCAAGCAAAGTTCACTGAATTAAATAAATAAACAACTTGTTTCGCATCATGTAACTCCTAATCGATTTGGGCCACCGGTACAGGATGATCCAATTTGGTTATGATAAGATCAAATACGCAGCCATGCTTCCCAAGTTATTCCCAACACCTTATCAGGAACTTGTACAATGTGGGATGATTGATTGTACGTACCGTGATAACGATCAAATGTCTAGCATGAGAGGTTGTCTAACAGCTATCATCACACAAACAACTTGGGCAAGTCCATGTTCTTGCTCATCAAAATAATTTGTAAAAACTGGGCCATGTTGGAGTTGACTTGGCTTTCTCATGAACACGAAATGGCATACATTTACATGATTTCGAAGCATCAAGTTGATGGCTACATGACACATTCGACAAGGACACTCCAAAAAGTCCGTGTCCATATCCACTCAATATTAGAAGAAAAGAAAAAAAAACGGGTCATGTGCAAGTTGACCTGTTTCTAACATTATCGCGAATAGGACGAAATTTGCCACCCATATACTTAATACACGAGGTTTCCTTCTGTTGATCAATTAAATATTGGCGCACATTACCAATGGGCTTAAAGAAAGGATATGCCTGATGTAATCTGTTCTATGATCTATTTTTCTTAAGAAAAACGTTAAATATTGAGAAAGAGTCAATCCCTTAGAATTGTTATTTTAATAAATCAACGAAATATCTTCATATCATTAAATAAAGCATCTATTAATCAATTCCATGTAATTTAGGGCATCCCTTGGTGATAGGTCAAGCATTATTGTAGTCAGAAACTTAGCTGATTGCTCAGCCATCTAACCTATTGATGCATTGGATACTATTGGGCATCCAACCCACATCTGGCTGTAGGATGTGCATTGTTCGATTTGGTAGCCAAACCACACCAAAATAATCAAAACCGAATTAAAGAAGAAATCAAAATCTGAAATCGAACTGAAGTATACTGATAACTGAACCGAACTAAAAAAGTTTGATCAGCTTGGTTTGGTTTTCAGGTACCACCAATTTTTCGCAAGCCCTTGTCAAGGTCCTAATCCAGTTAAATTTCAGTCCGTGGAACACAGCTTGATCCAACAAGAGAAGTAGTACGAAACATAGATATTGTGATATACCAAAACGCACAAACTCAAACACAAAGGCCGAACTAAACAAACTGCATCCTTCTAGAGTCAACCTTAATGCACTACAACTTGTGGGACTTTCTTAAGAGAATCTAGAATAATTCAATCCATCTTAACATGGCGACCTCTTCAAGGAGTAACATCTGAGTTATGGAGGGGTAACTGCAAAAAAGCTCAGTAAATTCTTCAACCATACCATCAACCGAAACAAGTGAAACTGAAGATGAGAAATCTCATATACCAAAACGGGATGCCCCACTATTGATGCTATTTTTTTGTACCTGTCGAACAAAATAATCAAGAGCAATACTTTGACCAAGCACGCTTCCAATTATACAAATTCCATCAATATCTAGGTTTTTGAGGAGAATATAGTCAAGCCCACCTTGCATCCATGTCTCCAATTGTGGCTTCTGTACAACGAAATAATCTAGTGTCACAAAACAACAACAGACCATAGACTTGTCAGGGGAAAAAGAACGGATTCTTAAAAAATATGACAAACAGATATTTATCTAAGAAAATACTTCCAGCTTACCCTCTTGTATCAGTTAATTTTTCAACCTTCTACATTTCATGCATAAAAAAAGGGCTTAAGAATACATAGACCAAATTCTGAAGTGATTTTGATGTAAGGTTCTAGTTGCATTTACTGCCTTTATGTAAAACATTTTAAAAGTGCCATATGCAAGCCACCCATAAATGTTTGATGAAAATTCATTAACATGCTTTTCCAGATAACCCAATCAAGTCAATAACATGCATTGCAACTCTTTTTTCCCCATCTGGTATTTCCTCATGGAAAGAGACACTAATTTATTTAAGTCGTGATCAATTTAAACTACAAATAGTGTTTCCAGATGCCTATAATGAATATACATGCACTAGAGACATACAATGATTACGGTACAGTAAGTGTACCTAGGCAATATTAAGGGTGTCAGCAGGATGAGATTACCTGAATCGGACCTATACCAAAACCATTAGGGTTAAGGTTTGGTAAAGTAGGTCCATCCAGTTATTCAGGTCAAACCTGCAAGCTTTGATGTATGGAGCTAAGTATGGTTTATGAAATTTTATACCATGTGCAATTTTTCAAGGTAAAACAAATTTTATCTAATATATTCTGGGCATGGACTACATTTTCTTATATATATATATTTATATATTTATCACAGTATATCAAATGGGACCCAAATCCTGGCCTCATTCTCATGCCAACTCCTCAGGGTGGAAGCTAGGCATGAACTTGCCTTGACCAGACTCACTAGACACCCATACTGACTATCCATCCACTAGAAAAGCTAAGCAATAGAACATATAAATCATATAAAATAAACATGGTAATGTCACACACCTTTCAGAAAAAACTTTCCTAACAAAAACATGATTTGCAGATACAAAGAAAGCCCTTTGTTTGGATGGGATATAGTCCTGTATACAACAATGGCAGAGAAAAGGTTGAAATAACTACAATGATAGACAGAATCTGCTTGCATCAGTTGGAGCAACTGGGAAGGTTAAAAGTGTTGATTTGATGAAAAGATTGAAGACCAAAATAAGGCAAAGAATGATAGAAGATGGTAATAAGGTGAACAGGCCCTACTATCAGCCACCACCCCCTTCTCTTTCTTCTTATTCACTTATCTAATATCATCACATAGGCTGGTATGGTTTTTCCTCTTATAACCAGCATTACAACAACAACAACAACTAAGCCTTTTCCCATACTAGATGGGGTCGGCTACATGGATTCTTTGTTTCCAAAGAGCCCTATCATGTGCCATGTTAGCAGTTAACTCACAATAAGCTAGATCGTTCTTTATTGTTTCTTTCCAATACTTTTGTGGTCGTCTTCTACTCTTTTAATACTTTTCAAATTTAGTTTTTCATACCTTCTTACAAGTTCTTCTTTTGATCTTCTTTCTATATGTCCAAACCATCTCAAACAATATTCTCTCATTTTATCCTCTATTGGTGTTACTCCTAATTTGTTTCTAATAACCTCATTATGTATACGGTCTTTTCTTGTATGACCACTCATCCATCTCAACATCTTCATTTTTGTCACAGACATCTTTTGTACATGTTGACGATTAACTGCCCAACACTTAGAACCATAAAACATGGTAGGTCTAGTTGCTGCTCTATAATATTTACCTTTTAACTTTAATGGTATCTTCTTATCACAAAGAATGCCTGATGGTCCTCTCCATTTTAACCAACCAACGTTAATTTTATGCGTAATATCTCCATCAATTCTTTCTTCACTATGAAAAATTGACCCTAAGTATTTAAAACTTTCCTTTTGGGGATGCAATGTGTGCCAATTTTAATTTCCATGGCCTCTAAAGTAACCAAATGATCAAACTTACGTTTCATATATTCTGTCTTTGTTCTACTAAGTCGGAAGCCTTTGCTTTCTATTTTTTTTTCCATGGTTCCAATTTTCTATTAACTTTTTCCTTAGATTCCTCCACTAACACAATGTCATCTGCAAATAACATACACTAAGGTACTTCATCTTAAATATGTTTTGTTAACTCATCAATCACCATTATACATAAGTATAGACTTAAAGTTGATCCTTGATGTAACCCAATATTAACTTCAAAGAAGTATGTCATTCCTTCATGAGTCCTCACACTTGTTTTTACACCATCATACATGTCTCTTATAAGGTTAATGTATGTCAATGGGATACCTCTTTTTTCCAAGGTTCTCTAAAGAACCTCTCTTAGTACCCTATCATAAGCTTTTTTTAGATAAATAAATATCATGTGAAGGTACTTTTTTTTCTTTCTAAAATGTTCCATAAGACATCTCAAAAGGTGAATCCCTTCAACAGTAGATCTGCCTAACATGAATCCAAATTGGTTCTCTCTTGTACTTGATACTTGTCTTAACCTACATTTGATAATTCTTTCCAACAATTTCATAGTATGGCTCATTAACTTGATATCACAATAATTGGCACAATTCTGAATGTCTTCCTTCTTCTTATACATGAGTATAAGTGTACTCGCTCTCCATTCCTTGGTATCTTTTGGTTTCTTCATATTTCATTAAATAGTCTTGTGAGCCAAGTGATTCCTATTTCTCTACTATTTTCCATACTTCTATAGGAATATTGTCTCGTCCTACCGATTTACGACCCTTCGTATATTTAAGAGCCTCTTTGACTTCATTCTTTTGAATACGTCGGTAGAAATTGTGGTTTATATACTTTTATGATTTGGCTAACTCTCCTAAGCTAATACTAACATCTTTATTTTCATTAAAAAACTTATAAAAATATTTTTTTCATCTATTTCTTATATCATCATTTGCCACTAGAATTTTTTCATCCTAGTCTTTGATGCATCTAACAAAATTAAGATTTTTAGTTTTCTTATCTCTATCCCTAGCTATCCTAAAAATATTTCTTTCACCCTCTTTTGAGTTGAGTTTTTTATATAAATCCTCTCAAATTTTAACTTTTGCTTTACTAACGGCCATTTTCACTTTCTTCTTTGCTTTCTTATAAGCCTCTAAAGTTTCATTAGTTTTCTTATCATAATGTAATTTATAACATGCCCTCTTTGCCTTAATTTTATTTTGCACTACTTCACTCTACCATCAAGCTTCTTTTTGTGCCGGTACACCTCCCTTAGATTCCCCTAACACATCTTTCGCCACTTTCCTAATGTGTATAGCCATATTATTCTAACAATAATATAATTTATAACCAGCATTACAACAAGGTTAATTTTATAAGTACCATTAATAAAGTCCAATTTAAAGGAACCTTTAAAAACAAACAACTAATAATCAAAATAAGAAAAGAAGACATCAATAAGAAAAGAGCAGTAAGATAAGAATTGCACTATAAGTCCACTATAAACTTGATCCTTTAATACTCTCCCTCCAGTTGTGTGTAAATATTATTGTTATACACAACTTGTCACATAATCTGCTTAATATATTTCTTCCAATTGCTTTCGTTTGCATATTTGTACATTGATTTTCTAATCTCACATGCTCCAGCTTGAACAAATTTGTACGAGCATTGTCCCTAATAAAGTGATAATCAGTCTTTATATGCTTGGTTCTTTCATGATAAATTGGATTAGATACAATTTGTATATTTGTCTTACTATCACAAAATATAAGAATAGGCTCTTTCATTGGAAATCCAATTTCTATTAGCAATGATCGTAACCACTCTCCTTCACATATACCATAAGTAATAGCTCGATATTCAGCTTCAGCTATAGATCTGGTTCTGAGGAAGAGACTTCACTTTATTGTCCTAAGAATGGGCATAAATATCTTCCTATCTCCCTTTGTGTAGGCTTTCAACTTCTTTTCTTTTGATTGTACATCCTTTTCCTCTATTAGTTGATCCTTGTAATTTTCTTCAAGTGTGGTATTGATTGGCATCACCTGCTCATCCTTAATAGGAGTTGACGATACAATTTCACTTGAATAATATGGAGTAGTTTCAAAAAATGTGACATCTATAGTGACGTATCTCTTATGTGTTTTTGGATCATAACAAACATATCCTTTCTTTTCAATTGAATAACTAAGGAACACATGTCTAATGACTCTAGGATCTAATTGGTTGAGGATTCTTAAGGGGGGTTGCATAATTGCTTGAACCTTGTATGATCCCTCTAAGAATGGAGGTCCTTGTGCCATTTATGGTGAGTTATTCAATCCTCAATGGTAACAACATCTTTGTTGTGCATAGTGGGATACGAAGGGAAGCTAATTTTGATCTTTCGACTTTGTGCCATCCATTATATGCCAACTTGATCTAGTCGAGAGTATTTAATTAAGTATGATAACAATGACTCTTTTAGTTATAAGAACGAAACATTGGTATATAATAGTTATACCAAGACATCTAACAGTTAGGCTAGACACAAATCATCTTCTAATCCAAGGCATTCTTAATATGAAAGGAGGCAACTAGTTCCCATCCACTGGTGTTGAGGGATGTATTATGAACCAATTGAGGTCAACCTTTCAAGAGTGGTTTTACGTGCCCATGACACAAATGCATGGGGTCTCTCCTTTAATTGGACAAAGAGACCATGGCAACAATGGTTTTGAATCATCCAGCCATGATGCAAGTGCAAGAGTGATTGGCTGAAAGGCAAAGGTGAGCAGTTGGGGCAGTTACCATATTGTGTGACCATAGCATTGTTTGATGTTTGGCACATTTGTGGGAATTTTAGTAACCTTTGATTTGGTTGTCATGTGTTACCTTGATCTCCAATATGGGGATGTGGATATTGTTCAAGGGCCACCCAACATAATAGGAAATATTAGTCACTTGATAGCTTCATCTTTCACTTTATTGGTTATACCTTCGGATAGCCATGGAAAACATAATACATAATTCTCATGACCCCATAGACCTATGTGTTGAAGTAAAAGACCATTGATTTGGTGGCAAGAGGAGGTTTCATTACGGGAATTTTACAACAACAACTAAGCCTTTTCCTATACTAGATAGGGTCGGCTATATGGATTCTTTGTTTCCACATAGCCCTATCATATGTCATATTAACAGTTAACTCAACATAAGCTAGATCATTCTTTATTGTTTCTTTCCAATACTTTTGTGGTCGTCCTCTAACTCTTTTAATACTTTCAAAATCTAGTTTTTCATACTTTCTTAAAGGCGCTTCTTTTGATCTTCTTTTTATATGTCCAAACCACCTTAAACAATATTCTCTCTTTTTATCTTCTATTGGTGACACTCCCAATTTGTTTATAATAACCTCATTATGTATATGGTCTTTCCTTGTATATCACTCATCCATGTCAACATCTTCATTTCTGCTAGATACATCTTTTATACATGTTGATGATTAACTGCCCAACACTCAGAACCATAAAACATGAAAGGTCTAATTGGTGCTCTATGATATTTACCTTTAACTTTAATGGTATCTTCTTGTCACAAAGAATACCTAATACTCCTCTCCATTTTAACCTACCTACATTAATTCTATGCATAACATCTCCATCAATTCTTTCATCACTTTAAAAAATTGACCTTAGGTATTTAAAATTTTCCTTTAGGATGCAATGTGTACCAATTTTAATTTTTATATCCTCTTAAGTAACCAAATTATCAAACTTACATTTCATATATTCTGTTTTTGTTCAATTAAGTTGGAAGTCTTTACTTTCCAATGTTTCTCTCCATAGTTCCAATTTTTTATTAACTTTTTCTTTAGACTCCTCCACTAATACAATATCATTTACAAATAACATACACCAAAATACTTCATCTTGAATATGTTTTGTTAACTCATCAATGACCAATATAAATAAATATGGACTTAAAGTCGATCCCTAATGCAACCCAATATTAACTTCAAAGGAGTTTGACGTTCCTTCGTGAGTCCTCATACAAGTTTTTGCACCATAATACATGTCTCTTATAAGATTTATGTATGTTAAAAGTAGCTTTTTCTATATCAATAAATATCATGTGAAGATTCTTCTTTTTTGCTCTAAAATGTTTTGTAACATGTCTCAATAGGTGAATCGTTTAAATAGTAGATCTAAAAGGCATAAATCTGAATTGATTATCTATTGTACTTGATACTTGTCTTAACTTACGTTCAATAATTTTTTTTCATAATTTCATAGTATGTCTTATTAACTTAATACCCCAATAATTCACACAATTTCGAATGTCTCCCTTGTTTTTGTATATGGGTATAAGTGTACTCACTCTCCATTCCTTGAGTATCTTTTGGTTTCTCCATATTTTATTAAATAAAATAGTCTTGTGAGCCAAGTCATTCATGTCTCTCCTAAGATTTTTCAAACTTTTATAGGAATATTGTCTGAACCTATAGATTTACCGATCTTCATATATTTAAGAGCCTCTTTAACTTCATTCTTTTGAATACGTCAGTAGAAATTGTGATTTATATACTTTTCTAATTTGCTAACTCTCTTAAGCTAATACTAACATATTTATTTTCATTAAAAGGCTTATAAAATAAAATTTTAATCTATTTATATATAATCATTTACCACTAAAATTTTTTCATCCTCGTATTTGATCTAACAAAGTTAAGATCCTTACTTTTCTTATCTCTAGCCCTAACTATCCTAAAAATATCACCTTCACCCTCTTTTGAATTGAGCTTTTTATATAAATCCTCCCAAATTTTATCTTTTGATTCAGTGACAACCTATTTATCTTCTTTCTTTGAGTCACTAGGATATCAAGGTATTCATAGAAACTATAGTATTGGGGATATAAATGAGGAAGGTAGGGAGATTTTAAATTTTGCTATGACATTTGTTCTCTTTATAGTCAATACAATGTTCAAAAAATGATATGAACATTTAATTACTTATAAGAGTGACTTATCACAAACACAAATCAATTATTTTGTTTGTAAGAAAAAATATAGGTCATGTTGTAAAGATTGCAAGGTAATTTCAAGAGAAAGCTTAACCACCCAACATTTATGGGTTTATAGGTAAAAAAGTAGACAAAGAAGAAAAGAGTGCATTGAGCTATATGGGACTAAATTGTGGAATCTCAAAAGCAAGAAAGAAGGTATATTTAAATAGAAAGTCCTTCAATGGGATGCTTGGAATTATGTTGGTATACCTTGTGATATGTGGAATAATATAGCTATACATATTAGGAAAGTAATGAAAGATGTGTTAGGTGAATCTAAGAGAGGTGTATTGACATAAAAAGAAGATTGATGGTGGAGTGAAGTAGTGCAAGATAAAATTAAGACAAAGAGGCATGTTACAAATTACATTATGCTAAGAAGACTAGTGAAAATTTAGTTCTAAACAAATCATCTCCCTTCATATAATTCTTTGAATCACCTTATCTAACTCCTCTCCAAAAAATCTTTATACTATCTTCTAGTCCTACTTGGGGTATGTAAGCACAAACTATATTCAAAACCTATGCTCCTAGTACTAATTTCAACGTCATGATTCGGTCACCATATCGTTGTATGTCTACTACACTATCCTATAAAACTTTATTTATGATAATACCAACTCCGTTCCAAGCCTTTTCATTTATTGAGTACCATAATTTAAAATGTATCCTCAATCTTGTTTGTTTTTTCTCCAACCCATTTTGTCTCTTATAAACATAAGATATGAATCTTTCTCCGAATCATAGTATCTACCAACTCTATTAGCTTATCAGACAATGTTCTTATATACCAAGAACCAATACAAATCTTATTATATAGGACTAGGTTTCTTACCTGCATTCATCCATACTGAAAATGCGAAGACCCTCTTTATAATTTGTTCACTATATTCAGGCGATAATGTAGTGAGACTAACTTCTTTATCCACACCCTCCATAATGTGGGAACCCTCTTTGCAATTGATTCACTACATCCATGCGAAAATGTAGAGACCCTTACTTACTTTTCACTGCATTCAGGCTCTACAATGCACTAAGAGAGGATGCCCCAATGCAACATTACGAAAAGTTTCATGCACAAAAATGAAATTTGACATCATGCCAACATACCAACTAAATTGTTGGGGCACCCATCAAGTTCCTCTTGCTCAACTGATGCTATTTGGTTCCCTGGTGGCATGGCACCCATGAAGTTCCTCCCTGCCAACATACCAGCTAACCACTCTTCCATTTTGTCAATTGGTTATTTGCAAGTACCAATGTCTCCTCAAACAAAGGCCAATTTATAGTTTCTATTGACTTTGTTAGTTCCTCCAACTCATTATGATTAGCTGATTCCTCCAACTCAGTTGGTTTAAACCCAAGCGACAAATCAATAGAATTATCTTTTGCCTATTCAGATGCATCCACCCCCTCCTGATCGAGAGGATACACCTATTAAAAAAGAAGGGGTAATTGAGCTCATTTGTGTAATGCTTGAGGTATTGAGCTTTAGGCACCAAATGTTGAGATAGATTGAAAGCCATACCCCGAGTGGACAACCTAATTGCCTCTATTATGAGGGGCTCTAGAGGTGAGTTCATGACTTTCTCAAGGAAATTTAGAAAGTATCCAGATGAGCATCTCCCTATATTTGTTTTGGAGAATTAGAAGCTCATAGAGAGTGAGTACTATAAGTTGTTGATCTTCATCTTTTTTCACACTAGTTAGCCTATGCTTAGTACATATAGTTGAAGCAAGATAGATCCAAACTTGAACAATAAGTAGAAGACCTTTTTATAAAATATATAACAAGATAAGGCTTCAGCTTCTCCCAATGACCACATGAATCTCCAGCAAAAGTCAGACGAAACAATGGAGACTTTCTTCAAGAGGTTACATGATATGATAGTGTGTTGCCAAATGCAATTTATTAATGCATAATACATCTCTTTGGCAAAAAAGTACATGCATCCAAAGATCAAGAAAGGGCCTAGCAGGTCATTACTATTTCATCTTTCTGTAGTAACGGGCCATCGAGGTTGAACACATCCTCATTGCACTCGGTGCCCTCAATGAAAAATAAGATGAAACTCTTAGAAAACCTCAACAACAATCTATGATATCCTGCATTGAAACAATTATGCAAAAAGCGGATACTGAGTTTACTAAACCTTTTGGCATAATGGTCATTGAGCTCAAGGATAGGTCATCATATACTTGCGCAGCCTTGTACTCCTCAAAGGATAGGAGAAGTTACCAATAATCAAGTTCTCTTATTTTTTTGATATATTGAATGTTGATCAAATCTTCGATATATAGAGCCATGCACCCAACTGCAAGAAACACATAATCAACTATCGATAAATTGGTTGTCTCGGGCTCACTTGGCTGAAAGAGTGGGAGGCGATTTCTAGTCGAAGTTGAAGCTGATAAGTTTTGCTCCAATGAAGATAGTGACCATGATTATGAGATGTTCCACATTTTAAAAAGCACAATTGGCGTACTATCAACATGTTTTGCTCTATCCTAGTACTAATCCTTCAGTCTAAAGGTGGCATTGTGGCTAACAATCTAGATTGGGTTATGCTGTCAATGAACTTTCTTCGTAGATAGTATCTGACAAGGTGACCGAAGTTGTTGCTCATCACAAGGCCTAGGTGAATGCTCAGGATCAGGAAAGAAGTTATTGATTTGATTTCAATCAAACTCAAGATAACACACTTCAAAGGTGAGCCCTTCCATTACACCAAAAGTCATTGTTGTTGAACTGACAGTCAGGTCGAGGACGACTAACAACCCATTCTTTGTCATTCACGGAAGCCAAGCTACTCATTAGTCCTAGGTACATGCTAAATTCATGCCAAGTACTATGTGTCATCAAACCTACATCTGGAACTCATATTTTGCGTCGACGCAAGGGTCAAAATGGTTAAAGCTGATAAGGACCCTTTTGTGGCTGAGATTCGCATAATGGAGATGTTTTCCTACTCACTTTGGGTAAGCCCCAACATCATAACCAAGAGATTCAAGGAAAAGACATCAAATTGTGCCAGTTGACTAGCCAAGGATTCAAGTTTAGTGAGGTGTGCCCATTCCTAAAGACATATGGATGATGACTCTCAAATAATCAACTCTTATTTTGAGCGGTTCAGAACTCTATGATCCAAGAAAAGAATTGGAGGAGCTAATGCAATCATGCTTTGGGGGCATCAATAACAATCTCTACGGCAATCAGTACCTCCTATTTTGGAAGAGGGGGGAGAGAGATAATTAATTAATTTGCTTGAATCAAGGAGATGAGTCAGTCTTCATCCTATCTGACACACTATTTAAAATTGATTTGAGAATAACAACAAGCTAAATCCTACTAAGGCAAATGTGGTCCTCCCTAAATAGAGACTCCTCCTTTTGACCTTGATTCTAACATAATATAAGGATCGTTTTGCCTTTCAAGTACTATGAAATGCCAGGTTTATCTCAAGAGTTGGTAGAATTTAGGATGTTTTTCAAACAAGGATCTAAGTCCTATAAGTAACCGGCTTGAAGGTTTAAACATGAGATCATGCCGGCTATAAAACAAGAAGTTCAACGCATCTTCTCAATGTGAAGTTCATTTGGATGACTTAATACATAGATTGGATGCCCAATATTATTTTAGTTACCAAGAAGAATGATAAGATTAGAATATCATGCACTATCGTAATATAAATCAGGTTATCCCAAATGATCAATATGTTATTCTCATGATCGATATGTTAATAGATGTGACTTCCACATGAAATTCTTTCATACACGGATGGAGCATTGAGGTATAATCAAATCAAAGTAAATGAATAAGATGCACATAGAATTACATTCCAATACCCGGGGCAATTATAATCTATAAATAGGTTGTTATCAATTTGGTTTGAAGAATGCAGAAGCCACTTACTAAAGGGCCATGAACTATATCTTCTATAACTTAATTGGCAAGAATATGCAAAAATGTATTGAGGATGTGGTTGTAAAGTGTGCTTACTTCGATCAACACTTATATCAAGCATGCTTTCAAAAGGATGCATTTATACAATTTGAAAATGAACTTTAACAAGTAGGATTTTGGTGTGGTTGTAAGACATTTTCTCATATTCTTGGTGCATAAAAAGGAGATTGAGATTGACTTAAACAAGGCCAAAACAATAATGGAAGCACAAGAAACAAAAAGGAATTGTGAAGTCTCCTTGACTAGGTCAACTTTCTATCTTAGTGGAGTTCCCACAAACACACAAACCAAACACTTTCCTATGGACAAGTGTTGCTTGTCATTGTATCATTGTATCTGCTTGTAAGAAACTTGAATTATTTACTAATGTTGTTTGTAAAGTCGACCAAGTGCCGTACCTACTTAATCGACCAATCTTTCAAGGAAGGCTCATCAAAATGGGCTAATAATTTTTGCCTCTTTGATTTAAAATTTTTACCTTGGATAGTCAAAGGGTAAACTATCAGTGACTTTCCAACCCATCACCCATGTGTTGAGGCCAATGACCCACTGAACCTAGTCCAAGCCAAGATTGTCGAAGGGAGATAATGCTTGATTTCCTTGAAGTGGTGTATCGGGATGTTCATCCACAGGCTAAATATATCCTTAGTAGCTCAAGCTAAAACTATGAAAGTATACATGAATTTTTAGGTTGTTATGAGCTAGCTTAGTGGCAAAATACCACCATTGCATCAAAATATTTGGAACTAATATGCTTGTTTTGAGAGGTCAACTTGTTATACATTTCAACGGATAACAATAATGTAGCTAATAACTTAGCTTATTTAGCTTCAAGGCTCAAATTGGCTAATTAGATTGAGTATTTGATGGTCGACACATTGAAGAAAACATACCTTTCGATGTTTGGCAAGTTGAATTAATACAATGCCTCAACAACCCATCCAAGAAGGTCAACATCAAGGTTAAATGTAGAACCTTAAACTACGAACTACTAGATGGAAATTTATACAAGTAAAGCCAACAAGGTTTACTTTTAGAATGATTAAACAAGTTAGATGCCGAGACTGTGATGGTTGAGGTCCTCGAAGACTTTTGTGGAGCCCATCAACCTGTGTTGAAAATTAAATAGTTGATATGCTACCACATATATTATTGGTCTATGATGCATAAAGAATAAATAAAATATGCAAAAGGGTTCCAGGAATATCAGCAATATGGTCCTATCTAAAGAGTGTCGGCCTCGAAGCTCAATCTGAACATTAAACCATGTTGTTCAGAGGCTAGGGCCATGGATATTATTAGTAACATTCATTGTACGTGTTATAAGGGTCACTCATTCATCATAGTGGCATCTAACTATTTCATTGAATGGGTAGAGGCCTAACCCATGGAGACAATTACCTAAGATGATATGGTCAAGTTCATTATAGATTATTTTTCGATTCAGCATTCCCCATACCATGGAACAGGTAGTGCCCTTTACTCAGGAATTAAGAATCAATTTACTTCACTCGATGCCATATTATACACAAGCGAACGGCCAAGTCGAGGACACCATAAAATGATCAACAAGATTAAGAAGTCCCTTGAAGATAGCCCATGGCAATGGCCCGAGACCTTACCCCAAGTCTTCTAGTGCTATTGGAATTTAAAGACCACCAAGTTGATGATGTCATTTTAGTTCAATGGTGTGTCCTCCAGGTTCAATGATGGATGAGGCATTGGTTGACCAACTGATGGATATTACTAGTTAGCTGGCTAAAACTATCCCAAATACGCTTGAGCAGGTGTGTTTTAATTAGTGGTATCCGTATTGCACCTTATGATATGGTGCAAGTAACCTTTATCGTATGATATAGGTTATCATGCTGTATCGTACGATACGGGGCCTCTATTCACCTCTCTTCACTAACAATATCATATCAATGGAGTGGCCTCTATTCTCCTCTCTTCACTAACAATATCACATCACCGGAGTGTCATAGACTCAATAATCAAAGAAATGGAGCTCATCGTTTTGTTTACATATGAAAATGAGCAAATGTGTCAACTACATGTACAAATATAGCAATTTGTTAATTTTGATACATTAGAGAAGTGAATTATGGAAGATAATGAAGAAAATACACTCCTAACCGAAAAAGACATTGCATGGATTAATTTGGAAGAAGGGCAACAACATCATCAAGGAGATGAAGATTTTGATTTTGAAGCAGAAGGTTGTGAGAATCTTCAACAAGGAGAAGATAGAGATTATTTAGTTGATAATCTTGATTACAATATGTAAATGTAAATGTATTTTATTTTTTGCTCCAAAATATGTAATTTTTTAAAATTGTTCAATGGTGAATGATCAATATGTACTAAACTTTGCATTATATGAATTCTTTGCAATTGTCATGTTTTTGCTATTTTCTTTTTTAGATTTTTTCTAATTTTTCTGATTTTTTAAGATTTTTACTAATTTTTAAATATTAAAATATGATAGGCTATGCTACGATATGCCCGTATCATAGACCAAAATGATACACGATACAATATGCGTTGAACAACATTGGTTTTAGTTGGCCATCATGGTAGAACCTTGGACTCCATGAGTTGATGTAGTGGAGGAAAATCTATATCATCTTAGGCTACCATGAAGTTGGACGCATATGGTGGTATTGTCGGTTAGAGCACCTTGTGCATGCATATTGATCAAAACTTGGATTCGTGTTGGAGACACAAATGGTTGCATTGTAGGAAACACTGACGAGAAGGATGTCATAAGAAATGCCTGCCTTCTTGGGCCATCAAGTTAGGATTCTTTGGGAAATGTTAGTGTGCATGTATTGTAGGTTCGACATTGAAGATTGAAGAATGTGCAACTTCTTATGTACGTACTTAAAGTAGGCCATTGTTGGGCTAGAGCTTGAGTGGCTGTTTTAGTAGACTATTTTCATTTCACAACTAGTATCTCCTATTTTTGTAGGAAAGCTAATTGATTTGCGACCATGATGGGCATGGTCTTTAACATCTAGCAGAACAGAGATGTTGAAGACTCAAGAATGGTGTAACTTGTGGTGTACGTACTAAAATTAGGCTATTGTTGGGTTGGAGCCTAAGTGGCTACCTCAACAACCTATTTTCATGCCTCGAGACTCATCTATGTCGTGGGCTTAAACTGACATCCCCTTTGAAACACATTGAAAGCTTACCATGTGCTCCTTGATTTTTCGCTGTCAATAACATGTTAAAGGATGTCTATTCTGACTCTTCTTCATACTTTGGTTGTTTTTCTTATTTTGAATTGTAGGGCATATATAAATATGTAGGTAGTTTTATCAATATAATATTTTATAAAATATAATCGTACTTAATCCCTCATTCCACATGGTTCCACTACTTTCAACTACCATATGCCATCCTTCACCATCTCCTCCTACTACTCCACTTTTCGTCAGTCAAAACCACTACCATCAATTCCAGAACCATCTAGAGAACCTAAATAAACCACAAAACCACCTATATATAAATATTTTGATTATGTAGGTGATTTTGACCGTGACTGCAGCAGTTTTTACGTGGTTCTAGAAAGTAAAGGAATAGTCGGAGGTGGTAAAAGGAAGCATCTGGTTGAAGAGGTAGAATCATGTCAAATGGGACATTATGCACGGTGCTGAGACATTATGCATGATTGTGCACCGTATGCAAATAGAATTACCTACCTATATATACATATATTGTATATTGTTGTTTCCTCTTTCTTGATTTTTGGACATTTGACATCACCATTTTCATTTCCATCTTCTTGGCTTTCATTGCAAAATGGTATTCTTGGATATGCTTTTGGGTCACCAAAAATTACTTTCAAATAAAATATCTTATATTCACAATAAAGACCTGCAGTTTTCGGTTTTGCATAAGAAATACGAGAGCTACTGGACTCTTAACGAAATCAGGTCATGTTTGAAAGTGAGGGTCGGAATCGAAATACCTTTGATCCACAGTAGAGGTTCCCGTTCTTTCTTTTGCTCGTGAGAAATACAAGAGGCGGATCCATTGGTTTTTTAATCGGATCGGGTCATGATTCTTTGGTCCTTGGGGAGGTGAGAGGGGAGAGCGTGAGCAGCTCGGGCTCAACAAATCCGGGTCTGGATCTGGACGATGGGTGGAGGTAAAACCTCAGATCCGCGATGGCGCTCTCTTCCACCTCGCGGGTGATCAGCGGCGTTGGACCCACGCCGGCGTCGCGATCGTGGTCGGAGATCGTCAGCGACAAGAACGACGACTCGAATGGCGTCATGCTGAGGACGGATGGAAGAGACGGGAACCCACCCACGGTGGGGGTTCTCATGGGAAGGTTCAGGTTGAGGAGGGCGGCCTTGCTGACGTGAACGCTAGGCTTAATCTCAAGCTTCGTAGCCCTCTGTCGCCTTTCGTGCAGCTTGAAAGAAGACTTCTTAACGCCCACGGACTTCGCCGGAGCGTCGCCGGCCTCCAATGAAGGAGTTGACGTGCTTTGTTCGGCCGGACCGGTGAGGCGCTGGACCAGCTCGCGGAAGTTTGCCGTGTCTGCTTGAACGAAAGTTGGCAGTGCAGCGCTCTGGTTGCCGCGTATCGCAGGTCGATCCATATTATCATATTATGGATCGGTCGCCTCGACAACATTATAAAGATCTACGAGGTTTGTTGTCGGCGAAGTGAATAATGCAAAGAAACGATGAAGGACCAAAAACGGGTTCTACACGACTGACATCAAGAAATTTGACGGTTTCACACATTAGCTTTCATAATTTTTTTATCAATCACATATCTTCTCTATTGTCATAATGTAAAATATTTATAGAGGGAGAGTCCTATTTCATTTGATGTTTTTCACGTCTGGACTTTTCGATACAAGCAACTTTTCATTTTATTTACCTAACAAATACATTTTATGTGTATATAACATTTCCACATATTTATAGCTGAAAATGTCTACAATTTGGTGTTACATCACCTACTTTGACATTCGAGCTAAGTAATCTAACATAATGGTTTTACCTCCCACTTTTGTGGGGTTTTCTATGTCATATCAACTATAATTGTTGTAACAATCATGACCTGTTGTGTGTTTTCTTACCTACAAAACAATCACTTTTAAAGATATCTCAAACTCATTTTTGTAATATGCTTTGAGAAAAGATCTTCTGTTATACATTTTGTCAAGCAGTATGTCAACATATTATCAATTTGACATATATGACATAGATATTTCATTTCTCATAATCATATGATGAACATAGTGGTATTTAACCATTATATACTTGCTTTTTGAATTATCAGCTCAACTCTTAATCAAAGTAATTGTTGCATTATTATTACAATAAATGACAACTGACTTGTTGGCTATATCTAGCTTCAAATCACGTATGAAGTAGCTTATTCAAACGATACTTGTTGCAGCTATACAACAAGCCACATACTTAGCCTCCTTTGTATGTAACAACACTACACAACTCTGTTTCTTACATAAGTAAGAAATAACTCCATCTCAAAATAAGAATATTTGTCGAGAGGTTGATTTGTTGTGCTCCTAACAAAGTCAGCATCTGAGTATCCTACCACTTTCAGTTCATCTACTTGAAAGCAAAGTTTCAAGTCTTTTGTTCATTTGAGATATCTTAGAATGTTTTTTATAGCTATCCAATGCTACCAACAAGGATTACTTTGATATCGACTTATAAGACCAAAAACAAAGTTGATATTAGTCTTATACACAACATAGCATACATCAAGCGATCCATAACTTGTGTTTAACATCTCCCTCACCAAGATAATTGGCCTTACTTAATTTGATGTCTTTTATAACGGGTGTAGATGTATACTTGCATTCACCTATTTTAAACTTTTTGAGGATATAATCGATATATCTATCTTAACTTAGGTATAAGAGTTTAGATTCTCTGTCTCGAGAAATCTTTATACCTATGATATAGGATGTTTCACCCATATCCTTTATTTTGAACCTTGAGTTTAACCATGACTTGGTATTGATAATCATCTCATTGTCATTCCCAATCAACAATATGTAATTTATGTATAATGATAAAATAATAAAGTGACTCATACTGTTCCAGACATATAGACAGTGGTAAAGTTCATTATCCACAAACCCAAGTTCCATAATGATACTTTGAAAAGTCAAATACTATTGACGAGGTGATTGTTTAAGGCCACATAAGGATTTTTTCAACCTATATATTTTATCTTCTTAGCCTTTGACTACGTATCCTTTAGGTTGTTGCATATATATGATTTCATCTAAATCTCTATCTAGATAAGTAGTCTTTACATCTAACTGATGTAAATTCAAATCATAGTATGGTGAGATTGCCAAGATTATCCTTATGGATGCGAATTTTGTAACAGGATAATATGTATCAACATAATTTATACCCTTAAACTTTTCAATAGACCCATCGAATTTATATTTCTTTTTCAGAACCCATTTGCAACATATGGCTTTCCTTCTTTTTGGTAATTCAGTAAATTCTCAAACTTGTTTTTTTTTTTTAATGGATTCAATTTCCTCATCCATAGCCTTTTCTGAGTCTGACTATTCAAATGAGTCAATAGCTTGCTGATATGTTAAGTTATCTGTCAATACAACTGGTACATATATTCTAAAGGATCCAACTCTGAGAACATCCGAGAAACTATTATTTCCTATATATACCCGATGTTCTCGTAACTTACATTTCTTTAGGTTCATAACCCCTTCCTTGCTTTTTAAGATATATCTCATTGCTCTTCAATTAATCCATCAATTAGATATTGGGTGGTCTATGTAGAGGCATTCTAAAATCATACAGATTATGTCATGCTTCTCTGATTGATTATCTTGTTGGGCGTTCCTAGTGTCAGCCATCTTGTTGTGGCAATTCCTCTAATAGTGCTTCATTTTTGTACAGTTGAAGCACTTGATCGGAAAAACAGTTTCTTGTGATTTCGTAAAAGTTTGACCATCTTTCTTGTTATTCTTGCCAAACTTCTTATTTGATTTATTTTTTTTCTAGTTTGGTTTAGAGCTTAATCCTATATCATCTTTAGCTATTAACAATTTATTCTTATTTCTATTCATGTGTTCTTATTCAACTGCTAGTTTAAGGGGCAACTCAGAAAGGTTTCCTTCAAATCTTAATTTAAGGGTTGTGGCAACCATGTTTCATGATAAGGAAGACTATTTAGGATAGTGAATATTTGCATAGCCTCGGGGATGACCGATTTTGCTAAAGTTAGGTCTCTTGTCATTACCAACATTTAATTCATATGTTCTACTACATTATCTCCTTCTTTCATTTTATAAGAATTATATTTTTGTTGTAACAATTAAACATGTAACTTTATTGTAATATCATATTTAGTTATTATAGAATCAAACAACTCTTTAGCAGTCTCATATTTCTCGAATATTCTAATGAGGTCATCCTCCATATATGTCATCATTATTGTTTTGGCTATTGAGTCATATCTAAGTAATATTTTATACACTTCATTTTCTTCTTCTATTGCATTTGGAGTAGGTGGTTGAACTATTTCTGTTAGAACATAGTTTACACCTTCAAGTGTAAATACTAATGGGATACGTCTTTTTCATGTTTGAAAATTTAGACCGATTAGCTTTTCTATTTTTGCTAACTTAGATAAACGAATTCTGGAGTTCATTTTGATTTGTTTGACAAAAATAACAATAATATTGTTTAAGAAAAGAAACAACCAACATGTAATACGTATATTAGATAACTAATAGCATACTATTGCAACACAAATTGCAAAATATTCAGATACTAAACTGAAAATATCTCTAGGTACCTAAAAGTAATTTCAATTGAACTTAGGTATCAGTTTGAAAATACTCTTAATTTGATTATGTTACTTCATAATCAACCTAGGGAGAAAACTATAATTTTTCCTTATATCTTGCCATTGTAATTTAAAAAAAAAAATCAGGGGTAAACCAGGAATCTTACCCGTCTGTTCGTTTTTTTTATTTTTCAAGAAGACTCGGGGTAGAATTGTAAAATGATACCTCATTTTTAGTAAAATTTGTGACTGATCAAGTGTAAGATAATAATTTTGTTCCTTAGTTTGAATGTGTATTTTTCTTAAAGACAGGGATAATACTATCTTTTTATACACTAGCAAACTTGTGAAATTATGCTTGTCCAAAGACAACAGTTTAATTTCATAGTTTGATGTTTTATAATTTTCATAAACTACCAAAAGACAATTTTTTCTTTTTATTTGTTAAGGATAAAATTGTTTTCTTACACTAAAATATCTGAATTTTTTCATAATTTCACCTAGTGATAGTTTTGTAAAAAGTAAAAATGACTAAAAGCGTAACGAACTTTTCAGTTCGCTATCCTAATTTTTCCCTCCACGGTTTTCAGAAACTGTTGGACAATTTTCAATGGTTCGAGAAGAGAGAGAAAAAAGGTAGGGAAAGAGAGAGGGAGAGGGTGACGAAGACTAAGGAAGAGAGAAGGAAAGAGAGGTACAGTGGGAGAGGGAGAAGGAGAGGGGGCTCCGCGCTCCGCTATTCCGCCTTTAGCCTTTCTGTGGAGATTTCACTTCTCACTTCTCTGCCTTTGAACCTCTATGCTCCTTTATCGGCCTCTCTACTTGCCTTTGGGCCTACGATCCCTTTGGGCCTTTCTAGCATATCGCCGCGCATTTTGGTGGTTCATTGTTGACCTTAACTAAGGAACCACCAAAAAGAATAAAACACGGCGAGAAAAGCTAACGAGATGGCCTTTTGATTGTGCTATTCATTGTTGACCTTTGGGCCTATGATCCCTTTGGGCCTTTCTCGCCGTGTTTTATTCTTTTTGGTGGTTCCTTAGTTAAGGTCAACAATTAATAGCACAAACAACCTTATAGACCCTCCTCCCTAGAGTTCAAATAGTCTGTCATGGGTCGAATTTCAAAATCAAAATTTTCGAAACTCACTACCTTTGATGGCAAGAACCACCTCCGTAATCCTTTTAGCCTCCCCTTTGGCGCGCACGGGGCTGCTACACGTTTGATGTTCAGCCACATGCAAAATGCCCAGCGGAACCTCCTCTTTGTTGGTGCATGTCTCACACACACCTACGCTCCCTTAGAGTCAAGCACAAGAATGCATGTGAAGAGAAGCAAGGTCACCAACTATATTTCACGCCAACCTTGATACAACCGATCCAATACAAACACCAGTGGACTGCACACACCCACACGATCTTGAACACACACACTCACCCTAACTAATTAAGGTCCTTCCCCAAGGACCTAGCAGAGACACCTCTCGCCCAGCCTCACGGTGAATGCACAAGACTCTCTCATAGGTAAATCACTCACGTCGGGGAACCAACCTCTCACAAGTGACTATCATGCCCCTTTTACAGAGAGCACTCGACTGGCCCTTCAACTCCTAGCTGGTTCGGCTGCCTTGCATGAAACGGCTGCAAGGTGTAACGTCTGCATCAAGGGTTGATCTGGCTAGTCTAGTGGGTAACGTCTGCACCGGCTGGCACAGGGTAATGCCTACCACAACCTGCAACGGCTGCACGTGCTCTACCCCATGCGCACCTCTTTGGCTCCCTCCTGAATTGCAGTGCCCCTTCGTCTTCTAGGGGATGGTTCGGCTGCTCCCTGCTTGAAACGTCTGCCATGGTGTAACGCCTGCATCAAGTGGTGCTCCTCCAAGAAATGGTTGCCCCCTGCTCTTCATGAATCAACTGGCCTTATTGTAACATCTGCAATACCAAGGATGACCCTTTGCTTCAGCTTCCAAGCTCCTATCGCAGCTGCCCAAGAGTCCCTCCAGTTTCCATATGAAACCGCCACAACTCTTCGGCTCCCAACATGTAACCGCAGTGCCTCTTCATCTTGGTTCAGCTTCCACAACACCTATCGTACTAAAGCTCCACACGAGCACCTGTCGCACGTCAATTCTACACGACCACCTACTGCAGCTGTGTCCAAAGGGTGCCTCCTCAGCTCCCCATGTGAAGCCACACCCCTGGTGAAACCTCCCTACATTAAAGACACTTGGTTGCTTTTGTAACCGCATCTTCAACAATGATGGCACACGGTTGCTGCTGTAACCGCAACACCCTTGGCTGGTGTAACCGTCTTGCCATGCACCATCGGTTACGTCTGCGCCTGGCCAGCACTCGGATGGAACTAAACCTGTCCCTAACCGACTCCACCCTAGCCCACTATGTCACTTTGACTCAGGGCACAACCTAGGCTAGACTCAAGACTTGACTCACTTAAGCTTACAAACACTCACTCGGGCTTATAAGGGACCAAACACATAAACATAAACACAAAACATGTATGTATAAGAGAGGTTTACATGACTCGTCATTGTGAAGCTCCGGATGGGCGACACATGGGCGTGCGCGCCATAGGCTCCTATCTGTGACAATTCTCCCTCGGCCAAGAAGGACCTCGCCCTCGAGGTCTCATGAGCGTGTGCCTTACCTAAGGCACTCTCCCGAGTGAGCACTGCTTACGTTCCTGGCCATCTGATCCTTCGCCTTCCTCAGCTTCTGATGTTGGTACATATCCGCCCTTCTTGGGTATCGTATGGCGAGCATGAACTTCCCCTAGAAGAAACCTCCTTGTCGGCCCCGGTCTAGCGCTGGCCATCCGCCTGCTGTGGCACGACCTTGGCATGGTGTTATTCACCTACCATGAATCTGTTGTAGCGTTGGTCGCTTGTCTCCTGCGGCCTGACCTGGCGCTAACGGTAGCGCACGTTTGATGGTGCTAGGCCTCGGCACTGGTGCCTTACTTCTGACGCCTTCAACTATCGAAAAACCTCCCTTCCTAAGGGGGTTTTCTGGCACTCCTGCCCCTTCGCGGCCCTGACTTGGCGCCCAATCCTGTCCCCATGGGATGACCCTCTGCCACTAGTGACTCTTGGCCCTACTACTGGCCTCTCATCGTCAGGTATAAGGCAGCGCATGTCAATGTAGCAGGTGTTTTTCTGGATCCACACATAACACGAACCCTTGCTGACCTTCGTGTATGATGACCAAGCATCGAAGGTGTGGCACTACCATCGCTTGTGCAACTATCAGGAAGTCACACCCCAATATCATTGGGTATACATCTATGGCTGCTACTGATATGTCCATTACGACCTTCCACGGTTCAACTCTCAACTTGCACCCTCGTGCTACTCCATCTATGGAACTCATGGCTGCATTTACAAGTTTTAGTTGAGTTGTGGATGGTGTCACCTTCAACCCCATCGTCTTGGCAACTTGTGGCGAAATCAATGAATGACTCGCCCCCGAGTCCACTAATGCTCGAATAGTATGTCAGCCCATTTGTACCTTCACGAAGCTCAAGGCTCTGTTTGGACCCTCACAACTTACAATGTTGAGGAGCTGGAATTGCGCAACCTGGATCACTTCATCCCCTAGCGCATCGGTCACTTATTCGACCCTAATTTACTCCCCCACATCTAAGGTAGCTAACTTCGCCTTCTTAGGACAATTTCGCATGAGATGCAGCCCGGTGCATATGTAGCACGGCCCCACTCCCTTGCCTCCACTCTTGCCTGCTGAAGATGATGCTTTCACTCTCTTCTTTGGCTCTTTACCGTTCTTATTGTGGTACTTGGTTGATTTGTCGTCTCTCCTCCCTTTAGGTGCATCACGACTCTCATCTCGCATACTCCTAAGGTCGACGAAACTCTCTATAGCTGAAATCGCATCCAACATACTCGATGGATCTCTCCTCCTCAGCTCAACTTGAGCCCAAGGTTGCAAACCTTCCTCAAAGTGAAAGAGTTTATCAACTTCAATCATATCCCACACATCTAACAGTAACGAGCTGAATTTTTGCATGTACTTGTGAAGAGTACCTATGTGCTTAAGCTTCGTAAGAAGCTCTCGGGTTCAGTGACTATTGTTCGTAGGCGTGAATTGACTCCTCAACTCACCACGGAACTCCTCCCAACTCAACAGGAGAGCGGCACCTCCATTGGCGGCTGCTACTTCCCTCGTACGCCACCAAACCTTCACATCATCTTTTAGAAAAAGCGAGGCAACTAGCACCTTATTGTGCTCAGCCATCTAAGATACACTCATATATCTCTCTAAATCCCACAGAAAATTCTCCAACAAATTTCTGTCTCGAACCCTCCCAAATGGTGAAAGTTCTGGAATTCGCAATTTCAGACATACAAGGTTAGAATCGCGTGTCATTTCATGCAAACCTACTGAAGAACCTAGGTTGTGTTCCCATTATCGGACCTCCGGCTCAGTGAATGCTTGCATTGGTTGCTTCTGAAATCGAGCCACTTGCACGGCAAGTTGGACCTAGCTCTCTTTCATCAAGTCTTGATTTTGTTGAAGTTCAGCTTGTGTCACTTGTATCGAGTCCAGTTTTTGCAAAATCTGCATCAACACATCGTCGGCTTTGGTTCAGTGGGAAGAACCAGCGTCTTCCCCTACTCCTCTTCTGGTCTTGTTTGGACTTGTTACAAAGTACAGACACAGAATCAGGACACAACAGACCCGAACTGAAACCAAAATTACAGACCCGAATTAAACTTTTGCAGAAAACTATACCTTTGCACAGTTGATTTCTAGCTGAGTTACAGACCCGAATTCAAGCCCTTACAGACACCGATTACAAAATCCAAAACCACTGTGAACTTGTCTGATCTACGAAGAGTGTTCACACCAAATTTTGCAAATACCGACCAGATTTGCCCTCTCAAATTAGCTATGCAAAACCGCCAAAATCCATTTTAGCATTTTCTATAACACTCTACAGCAACCATCGTCAAATGAGTTTTCCAACAAAATTTATCCAATTTTCCGGCAATGCACAGTTGTCCCATGTCCACCTGAACCTGCTCTTGATGTTTTATCACTAAGAAGCAATTCGTTAGTCCAAGATTTCACCAAAATGTTCAGTTCTTCACGGATTACAACAGAAGTTCAGTTTTGAATTTTTTGGTTTTTCGATCCACTTTGGCTGCAATTTCTGGCAGCTTCTCCTGTGATTTTCTTAGATGGAGTGTGTCTTATTATACCTTGATAGAATCTCATTGAATTGAAACAGTTTTCCCTTTCTTTCAATCAACTTAGCCCATCCACAATCGAATCAGAAAATTTGCAGAAAAAAATTTTCCAACAGAATTTTTTGTCCACTTGAGATTCGATTTTAGATGCCTGTTTGATCGATTTAACAGATCAAAGGCATGGAATCGAGCAATTAAGCTCTGATACCAAACTGTCACGGGTCAAATTTCAAAATCAAAATTTTCGAAACTCACTACCTGTTATGGCAAGAACCACCTCTGTGATCCTTTCAGCCTCCCCTTTGGTGCGCACGGGACTGCTACACGTTTGATGTTCAGTCACACACAAAATGCCCAACGGAACCTCCTCTTCATTGGTGCACGTCTCACACACACCTACGCTCTCTTAGAGTCAAGCACAAGAATGCATGTGAAGAGAAGCAAGGTCACCAACTGTATTTCACGCCAACCTTGATACAACCGATCCAATACAAACACCTGTGGACTACACACACCCACACGATCTTGAACACACACACTCACCCTAGCTAGTTAAGGTCCTTTCCCAAGGACCTAAGAGAGACACCTCTCGCCCAACCTCACGATGAATGCACAAGACTCTCTCATAGGTAAATCACTCATGTCGAGGAACCAACCTCTCACAAGTGGCTGTCACGCCCCTTTTATAGAGAGCACTCGGTTGGCCCTTCAACTCCCAGTTGGTTCGGCTGCCCTGCATGAAACGACTGCAAGGTGTAACGGCTGCATCAAGGGTTGATCCAGCTGGCCTAGTGGGTAACGCCTGCCACAACCTGCAACGGTTGCATGTGCTCTACCATATGCGCACCTCCTTGGCTCCCTCCTGAACTGTAGTGCCCCTTCGTCTTCTAGGGGATGGTTCGACTGCTCCCTGCTCCAAACGGCTACCATGGTGTAACGCCTGCATCAAGTGGTGCTCCTCCATGAAACAGCTGCCCCCTGCTCTTCATGAATCTGTTGGCCTTGTTGTAACGTTTGTAGCACCAAGGATGACCCTTTGCTTCAGCTTCCAAGCTCCTATCACAGCTGCCCAAGAGTCCCTCTAGTTTCCATATGAAACCGCCACAATTCTTCATTTCCCAACATGTAACCGTAGTGCCTCTTCATCTTGGTTCGACTTCCACAGTACCTGCCGCACGACAGCTCCACACGAGCACCTGTCGCACATCAGTTCCACACGACCACCTATCGCAGCTGTGTCCAAAGGGCACCTCTTCGACTCCCCATGTGAAGCCGCACCCCTTGTGAAACTGCCCTGCATTGAAGACACTCGGCTGTTGTTGTAACCGCAACCCCAACAATGATGGCACACAGTTGCTGCTATAACCGTAGCACCCTTGGCTGGTGTAACCGTCCTGCCATGTACTATCGGTTACTACGTCTGACCAGCATCCGAGTGAAATCAAACCTGTCCCTAACCGACTCCAGCCTAGCCCACTATGCCACTTTGACTCAAGGCACAACCTAGGCTAGACTCAAGACATAATTCGCCCAAGCTTACAAGCACTCACTCGGACTTACAAGGGACCAAACACATAAACATAAACACAAAACATGTATGTACAAGAGAGGTTTACATGACTCGTCATTGTGAAGCTCCGGATGAGCAGCACACGGGCGTGCGCACCACAGGCTCGTGTATGTGACATAGTCAGGTGAGGGCAACATTGATATCCGAGTACTGCCAACTGGGAATGGAAAAGAAGACAGTGGAAACACCACATCTCAAGCAGCCTTTAACAATAATCCATGTATACTTTACGCACGTGTGCAGCAGCCCAACAAGCCTTTCATCGATTAAAGGATGATAGACACCGACAACTTGAGCACCTTTTACACGTAACAGGCTAGTTCTAGCGCCAGTCGATGGATCCTTCATGACGATATACCCAACCTGAAAATAGGTCAAGGTAAGGAGCATTTAAGGATAACGAGATACAGGTACAGAGAAAAAGCTTACAGGGACATCTTGAGATAATCGGATCACCTCCCTCACCAATGTCACTTTTGGACCAGATAAGACAACCGCTGCAGTGGGTGTTGATCTGATATAAAATGATGATGAGAACTTAAATTTCACTCCCACACTCACCCGGACTCCCCCACTACTCAGCCAATATCTTCACCAAGTCATCTTTCTCCTCAGCCATTAACCCCTTTTATAAAGCCCTTAGGTCGGTTATGAGCTGTGGGATATTCCACCTGAATATTCCTCTAAGTAGCCAAAACGGTTGAGGCTAGCTGACGCTTAGCTAGCCGGCACCCAACTCTCCCTCCGGTTCTAGAGGCTTCCCTCTTTGGCATGACAACCACACTAAGCTTGTTAACTTACTGAAGGACAAAAAAAGCTTTTGAAAGTTAGATAAGTTTACACATTGAAGGCTGATGATAATCATTCAAACATGTTGACAAAGAACTATACCACAGTAACTGTTACTTGTTGACAGTTTCACAAGCACCTCTAATTGAGTCGGAAGGGAGGAGTTTAGGTTTCCTCTTCGTTTGAAGGTGGAGCCCACATCATTAAATGAAACAGAAAAAGGGTTTAAGGGTTTCTTTTGTCTTATATGGAAGGTGTATTGTGGGTTCACAAGCGATCCACTATTTTAATGAAGCCAAAAAGAGGGCAGTAGTGCTGGTACTTTCTTTTTGTATGGATTGTTCACGTTTTTGGTGAATAGGGTTTCTGTAATTATTCATATTGAAAGGGGCCAGCCACACACTAAAGTTTTGGGGTTCTCTTCAGTACATGATACTGAGAAGAAGAAATACAACCATAGGAAGTTTCCTTTTGCTTCAACTTGCTGCATTTTGTGATTTCCGCCTTGAATGTGCCTAAGAAGAAAGGTCCTGCTCTTGGTTGCTTTTGGCCGTCATATCGTTTTTGTGTACCTTGAAATAGATTATTTTTTCTCTCTTTATGGTGTTCTATTTTCTTTGTGGGTTGATCTTTTTTTGGATGGGACTCTCCACTATTTTGATAGAGAGAGCAGTCTTATGCCCTTTTGTATGTCTCGCTGTATCCTTTTATCCTTGTATTGTGGAGTTTTTCTAGACTTTGTCTCATGGTTTTTACCTCTTACATTGGTAGATTTTCTCTGTGTTGAGATTGTGTGCCTCTTGATTATTCATTTTCTGCACATATATATTTAAGGATCCTTTGTGTTTGTTCTTTGTGATTAATTTGCACATATTCAGTTTAGGGAAAAGATTAATTTTGGTCTTCCACATCTGTGTCGGCCTTTTCTCCCATAAGAGTGTGCTAGTTCAGACCTATGTCGACACTTTCTGAACCTACCGGTTGGAGCTAGGTTGGACACATGTTAGGGCTCCTATCTGGTGACATACTTGGATGGGAAGATGGTATTAATTCATTGTCGTAATTGTCTCAGGGTTTTCCCCTGTAATAATAATTGTTTTGTTGCATGTCGCATTATATTATATGGAGGCATGGCTATATCTATAGTTAATGTGATTTGATGATATGCTCTAAGGAGTAAATGGTGTGTGTGGTTGGGGGGTGGTGGGGAAGGGAGAGTGTGTGGTGCAGTTGAGATTGTTTGGGAAGCCAACAAAGTTTGTGATCATATCTACCCATATTTCCTCCCCATTGCCCCAACAGACATAATGGTGTAGGCCAGTTGACATTGTTTGTGAAATTGAAGATGTTGCAGCAGATGTAATACACACAATCCCACACACATCCATTTCAAGTACTAAAGAAACTGACAATAATATCTGAATCATCACACGGTTTTTACTTAAATGAGCTATTTCTGACTTTAGGCAGGGAAGGACCATGAAGAAATCCTGCATGTTATATCAAATACTTTGGTTTATGTCTTCTCTCTATGGTGATGCTTATCTTTGATGGTCAGCATGGCTTGATCAGCTGGCTATTGCTTTAAGTTTATGCTAATGCTTGATACTTGATCATGTGTTGTGAGCATGACTCCAGTAATGATAGATGTAAATTACTACTGAGCGATTTGGGAATTTCATGGTCTCAGGTTGCAACCTGATTTTGTGCTACTTGCAGTTTCCTCTAGTAATTTGCTGACCCACGCATAACACCTCTGTGGAATGCAGTACAACAACAACAACTAAGCCTTTTCCCATACTAGACGGGGTCGGCTACGTGGATTCTTTGTTTCCACAGATCCCTATCGTGTGTCATGTTTGCAGTTAACTCACAATAAGCTAGATCATTCTTTATTGTTTCTTTCCAACACTTTTGTGATCATCCTCTAGCTCTTTTAATACTTTCCAAATTTAGTTTTTCATACCTTCTTACAGGTTCTTCTTTTGATCTTCTTTCTATATGTCCAAACCATCTTAAACGATATTCTCTCATTTTATCCTCTATTGGTGCCACTTCTAATTTGTTTCTAATAACCTCATTATGTACACGGTCTTTTCTTGTCTCTGTGGAATGCAGTAGATAAATAAATTTTCTATTTCAGTGGCAAAGCAGACATCCTACTATGATGACCCAACCGTAGAGATACAAGAGCTAACAACCGTAATTAAGGAAGACATCAATGCCTTGAACAATGCTGTTGTAGATCTTCAGGTCCTATGTAATTCACAGAATGAAAGTGGGAACATAACAAAGGATAGCACCAACCATGTGACAACGGTGGTGGATAATCTGAAAAATCGGCTGATGAACACTACGAAAGAGTTCAAGGATGTTCTTACAATGCGCACAGAGGTAGCTAGCATTCCTTTTTATTTTGAGATGTACAGAGGCATCTCCCAGGTCAAGATTTTGCTGATTCCTCGGTTCCAGAAAGTCAGGCTCAACATGATGGAAACAGTTTGGTTTGCTTACCAGATCTTGAGCATTTGAATGTACAACTTTCTGCATGTTTTTCCTCACTTTAACTGCGATTTGTGGTGCATTTTCTTTGATATTCTATTCAGAACATGAAAGTGCACGAGAACAGGTGGCAGCTGTATACATATATTCCTTCAAAAGACACTAATCCTTTTGTTCGACAACGTCCTCCAGCTGCCAGGACAACCAATGCATCGACAGCACCACCTCTTCCATGGGAGAGTGGTTCGTTATCCACATCTCAGTTATTTCCTAGGTAATATTCTCCAGCATACTTGTAATAATTTTCTGGTAGAACTCCATGAGTTCTTTCCGACCTATTGAAACCCATGTATCCACTGTAATTATCGTTCCATCTTCTTTTGCAAAGCGTATGCTGCTGATTCTGACAGTATCCTGGAAATTTATGAAAAAGGAAAATCTGGTAAAGATTTTCAGCTAGTCTTTTGTCTTCCATTGTTTGTTGAAGTACTAAAAAAATGCCTGTTGCATCGACTCCATTCAGAAGTTGCTCCTTATGACTGAAGCAGAATGAACCTCTATAGTTATTCCAAAACCAAACTGCTATTTTGAGGAACTTTATTGCTTCAGTCATGTTGCTTACATTCATTTAACCGGCGTCTATGTTATGTTGTTTAGCATTTGTCTACTCCAGTTAAAAGTTGCATGATTGTTTCATATCAAAATCATGGGATCTCTGGATGAAAAACATTTGAACCACTGTTTCTCTACCTTTGTATAAATGTATTATTCATTGTGCAAATATCAAAGTAATAGAACATTGCTTGTTAAAAAACTGTTCTTTTTGGAAATGGTATGAGACTTTTGTTGGAGGATGGCTGTATCAGAAGGTTCAGACTCGGTTCAAAGGTAAGAAAAGTTGGTTGAGGAAGGCTTCAAAAATTGTTGAAGGAAACTTTAACATGTAATCTTGCTTTAGTTGAATTACATGTGGGTATGAACCCAGATTGATCATAATGATAGTGATTCATGTATTTGCCATACATTGTTTGGAAAAAGGTACAAAAGGCATGAGAAAATTTATTCATGCAAATCACAGACACTTCTACCGGTTTCTATTTTATTTTGAACTTTGAAACTTTTGAGTTTTTCCCTTTTAATACATATAAGTAAAATATATATTATAAAATATAACGAAATATTTCTTTACATTATATATATACACACACATACTGCAGTGACCCTGCACCTAAATTTTTTTAATATTGCAACTTGTGTCGCTCCCTCACCTGCACCCTAGCGGCATAGTGCTCATGTCTGTTACTGAAGCATTTGCTCTTTCCTCAGTTGTGTCGATGGTCTAAAGGCAGTTTATACGGTTTATGGAAAATTAGAAGGGAGGCACTTGAATAACGTTTTGAAAACATCTTGGATGTGCAGGAAGTAGATGAATGCAGATCCTTCAACTCCAAATGGATCGTCTTCTCAACAGCAACAACAGTTGGTTGCAGTGCAAGACACTTACATGCAGAGTAGAGCTGAAGCTCTCCAGAACGTGGAATCAACCACTCTAGAGCTCAGTAACATCTTCACTCAGCTGGCTACCATGGTCTCTCAACAAGGGGATCTGGCCATCAGGTGTGTGCGTGCATGAGAGAGAGAGATACCAATTGGATGCCAGTGTTATATTATCATGTATCGTTCAGGGTATTGGTGCGTGTATATCATATCATACTACATTATAGATTACAGTACAATATTTTATTTAGTGCAAGAATGATTTAAACTTTCCGAGGTAAACTACTCAGCCCACCAAAGCCATCCTTGAGGATCCAAGCTATATATAACCAAGGATTTCAGAAGCTTCTATGATGTCCTTTTGCAGAGTTGCAATTGAAAAAGCTAGATAAAGATCTACTTTTATAATTGCATGCTTAGTAAATTAAGTTGGGAGTTAGGAAAGTCTTAGATGGATCATTCTGGTTCCCAACGGCTTTACCTTTTTCCTTAAGAAAAAATGAAACAGTAATTTAAAACTAAAGAAGATAAAACAATCAAAATCAGAAATTTCCCACGGTACCATTGGATACTATCATAAAAAGGTGCATATCATTCGATATGATGTGACATTTAAGCTATAGTGTATGTACCGATATACGTTCAAATGTTATGTGGTACGTGGAATTTACAAGGGTTGCTCCTTGAACAGTGACAATGAGATCCTGCTAGTATTAGGTCCCCTTCTTGCTTTCAAGTATTACAGAATGTAAATGCAGTTTGTTACACGATGCAGGATTGACGAGAACATGGACGACACACTGGCGAATGTGGAGGGACTCAGGGGGCCTTGCTCAACTACCTTAACGGGATATCCTCCAGCCATTGGTTAATGATCAAAATATTCTTTGTATTGATCGCATTTTTGATGATTTTCTTATTTTTTGTTGCTTGAAGCGGTAAATAATGAAATTTAACTACCCTCTGTCCATCTTTTGCAGCTCATTTTCTTCTCTTTTATCCAAAGAATGGTATTCATAGTTGTTCTTCGTGATTTGGTTTCACGAAGGGATATTCTCCTTATTGTATTTGGGTACATGATGTGTAAGCAGAATCGCCATCGGGTTTCACGTGTAACCCTCTTCACCAATGGAAGGTCTGTGAATTATTTGAGGAAACGAGGACCTTGGACTATGGGGTGATATTTTCGTGCATAGAGTTGCCTGTATGTCGAAATTTTATCACGGCCCTTTTCCTTGGGATGGCTGGTGCTAGGGGTGGCAAAATTCCCGACTTGATGTGTCATGGCTGAAAAAGCCCGGGTTCGTGTCTGTCTGAAATGCTATGAACAAAGATCAGGTCATATCTGGGTTTACTTATTCCGACTCGAACACAAAATGACGCCACACGAAGACTCGCTACATGAAATTGCTGGTAGTGAAGGGTTGGAAAGCTCTGTCACTGAAAATGCAGTTGTTGGATTTAACAAGAGTAAGTTGGCCATGATTTGCTGGTGCGAAGGGTCCAAGTTGAGTTAATTACATGACCAGGGGAAACAGAAAACAAGTGCATGAATACTTAGGGCTTAACAGGATTCAGCTACATCAGTAAACTGAACAAATTAGAGGCAGTTCAGACTCATCCACTAATACCCGATGGCGTCAGTAAACTGAGTTCATGCTCGACTCAGTTTTCTCATTTGAGGTTTTGCTGAGCAAAAGGTAGGATGTAGCGTGCTCTATCAGTCTAATAAGCAAAGTAGCAAGAAACAGCTTGATCATTAAACTTAAAACTTGAATTATAATATAGAAGTTATATTTTTTTCTCAACTTTTTTTTGTTATAAAACTCTTGACCATTTCACTAGATTTTTACACCCAGTGAATTAGTTAGCCTGCACTCCTCCAATCACAGAATTCTGTCAGGAGAAACTGCTACTTTTTTGCCTTTTGGTCTGCCCCCTGTTTTACTCATGTTCTCTTATTATAAGCACGGCCCATGAAAAGCATTACATTGTTTTGCTAATTGTGTTCAGCGAACCACGTAGGGGATCGGGGCAAACCTCTTTGGGTCAGATTTCGAGCAAAATTGATTCTTGCTGACATGTAGTGCTGGGGTGCAAACTGGGCCCTGGCATGGTCAAAGCGGTCAGGCATCCGGTAAGCAAGGCTTAATCGGAAGTGAATAAAGGAATAGTGTGTGCAAATGATGGCAAATAAACTATTGCACGAGATCTCATAAAAACTCTATGTTTAGATGAGAGTTGTACTGGGATGAGTGATCTCCTAAAACAAACCTAAATAGGAAAAATCAAGAAAAAAAAGAGTAGTGAGTGTCATAACCGAACACCGTCACCTGCTAGATACATGGACCTGGGCAGTGGTACAGACAAAAAATGGTAGGGGTTCAATGAATAGACAAACAAAGAAAGTGTTGCATATCATCTTACATATTAATGGAACCCATCGAAGGCCTTATCATGATCCAATTGCAACATGAATTTTGATGGTAAATCTCAAAGACTGAACCCTTTCCAGCTGAAGGCTTTCAAAGAGCTTTTGGATTACCAAGTGAGTGAGTCGTTCCTAACATGGATACCCTTATATGACAAGATATGCTTGCCTTATTCCCAATATATTTTGAGCGCTTAGCTTCTTCGCCATCAATCGGTCAATATTCAGTAAGGTGAAAGAGGATCATAAGTAATTTAAATTTCATAGAAAATGTCAAAAATAAGCTTTCTGTCAACTGACTTTACTGGTATAGTCCTTTTGAGGCATATACCAGGTGTCCTGGTAAGTTCTATAAAAGAACGGACCCCTGAGAGTGGATCTACGCCACTGCAGTTCAATATTATAAGAAAGCAGTGAGCGATATACGAGATCTACATGTTACTTCATTACCATCGAATGGTGGTAATTCTTTCAATAGTTGAATTTAACCTGATGTTATTTGGATTGAGTTGCAAATCTGAATCGATCCAACCTAATCTATTTTGAGTTGATTGATATATAGGGGTAAATGAACCTAGCTGCTGGTTGGTAGGCTTTATTTGGGTCAATCCCTGATGATAAACCTTGGTAGCCCAACTCAGAAGCGGGAAACTTCACGATTAAAACGCATGCCAACAACTCCAGTTCCCTGTGGAAATTTTATGTGCCAGAGGGAGTCAAGCTATTCCTTCGGAAGTTTATATACTCAATAAACTGCCAAGTAATGCTATTACTGTGCTATGGTGTTAACAGATGCTTCTTGTAGATTCTGTAATTGCTTGATGGACACCTTGACTCACGCCTTAAGGGATTGCAGAAGAGCTTCGACTCTGGCATATGATGGTCCCTTCAAATCTGCTGGTGTTATACTATTAATTGAACAGATTAGAGTGGAGTGAAGCAAACATAAAACCCAGTTTGACTGCAAGCAGAAAAGGTAGTGGAATGCTGGGTGATGAATGCTTAGGTGCTAATTAAAGGCATAAACAGGAAGTGAGCAGGCAGGAGAAGCAAACAATTGAAGTAAAATGGAGGCCACCTTGTATCAAAATTTACTCCACCGTGGGAGTAAAATGAAGGCCACCGGCACCGGCACTGGCACCGGCAGAGGTAAAGGACTGGTTAGCAGTCCACGCCAATTCCCTTCTCTATATCAAGATCTACAAAAGCAACATCAAGTGCAATATGATCGAATTTTGAGAAAAAGCAATAGCGATTGAGACAGCCTATGATGAGCAGCTCCATTACTACTGCTACCTTAACAGCTATGGGAGTTTCAACTCCAGGAGTGATTACTTGTTCGATTATAACTTGACTTGGGCGTTAGCCCCGCTTATTCACCAACAAAATAGTCAAGGTCATCATTGTCAACTTTTTTCACAACCGAACTTTTAGAATGTAGGGTTTTCAGATAAATCTCTCTCTCAACTATGAATTTAGAATTAATTTGCATCCTATATATTACATAAAACATAAAATCTACTCTATAATATTCTATATTATTAAACTACAAGTAATTATATGTGTACTATATAATATATATACATGATATATATATATATATATATATATATATATATATATATATATATATATATATATATATATTATATCGAAGCACAATGGTGCGAAAGGCGGGTTTACCTTGAACCTTATCCTGCCCTGTCTCACTTGTGAGTCTTCTTCTCTTCAACCCGCCCTTTGGTGAGAGTTTATTTAATTGAGAACCTTAGGTACTTATGAAGCGGGAGCCGTTCCTACTTTTATTTACCATGCAGCGCCACTGCATTTATTATTTCTTTCTACAACACGATGAATACATTAAAAGAGACGGAGATGCTGCAGAGACAGGCATTATGCAGCAGCGCTGCATTTCAGCTGGCCACTTTTCCCGGAAAGGTAAGAAGAGCAAGCAACTTTATTTAACGATTCGATGCGCTCCGTGCAATTCAGTTCATGAGGAAAAGTGAAAGGCAGAGAGAGGGAGACTGGTGGTCGTCCGTCGTTTCTTCTTCGCCATTATTAACCTCTCGGTTCGCCCATGAATTTCTCACCGTCCTCTCCAGTCACGGATAGAGCCGACAAAGGAAAGAAAAGCAAAAAAAAAAAAGAACGAGAGAAAAAGAAAATAGACGAAAGAGATTTATTTCCACTGGGAGATCGTGGAGACAATGAGAGATATTGAAGGAATCATTTTTCGCATCCGACAGAGGCAGAGACTGGCCGGAATTGCTTTGCTGATTTCTTTAGGGAAATGAAGTTGCTGCCTCTCTGTCTTTGAAGATTCCCTCCAGTATCCGGGTTCTCGGTGATTTGTTGAAAGAGTGAATCCCCCTTGTAGTTACGAAGCAATCATTTGATAGCAGGAGGCTCTTGGCGAAAACGCTACTAATTCATCGATTTGTTGAAGAATCGAAGAATTTTCGCAGGTCAGAATTTGAGAGATATTGGAAATGGATATGTTGACAAAAATCAAACGTACAGAAAGATTTTTGTCTGGATAAACGTGTGATCGGGGAAGTTCCCTGAGGGCAATCATCGCCTATGATTCAAGAAGTTGTTTCTAAGGAAGTTCCGGAAAATCATCGTCGAATTTTCTTTGATATACTTCAAACGGGGAAATCCGGGGCCCGTCTGCCTGTCGTTTCAAAAGAGGTGATTGATACGATCATTCTTCGTCCTCCATCATCTTTTTCTTTTCTCATTGTCGATAGAATTAGCAAGATCTTCCATTTTCTGCAATTTGATAGACTCGTCTTGCATCGGCACCCATCCAATTGCGGAGGAAATCATCAGCCCATACGCAGATCATGGAAGCCCGAAAATTCGTGGAATTCCCAGAAATTATTGAGTGCGTCTCTCTCTCTCTCCTCCTAATTTATACTTTTGTGGACTAAGCGACTCGTCGAGATTTAGTTGCTCTTGCACAGAGAGGTAAGGGAGCCACAAGTTAAAGGTCCGCAGTTCGATATGTCGGATGTGCAACAGCGTCAAAGGCATGATTTTAAAACTTAAATAGAATTGATTCGTGAGCCTTCATAGAAAGACCACTCTCACAATATATGATGGAGCCGAAGATTCTATCCATGTCCGCTCCGTCACTGGTATTAGAGTTTCTTTTAAGCCTTCAACGACTCTTTAGCATGTAAGTCGGTTTCTAAAAAAAAAATGAGGAGAGAGAAGCATTAAAACAATGTCGAAGTTCGAGTGTAAGTTTTTACTAATAAATTTTGTGTCACAATTGAGTCAAACGACAGCCAAAAGTCGTCCATTGAAGACAACCTTAAGAAGGTCATAGGCTTAAAACTGCAATAACGGCATAAATGCCGTAAAGGCCATGTGAAGAGAAAGAAAAAGAGAAAGAGAGGGCAAATTGGCGGCTACTCAATAATTGACGGCTTCCTCTCCTTTTAATTTATGTTTATCTTCCTCTTTGTAAAAGCTGAAAAGAAAGAAGAGGAGGAAAAGAGGCTAGAGAAGAAGAAGAGGAAGAACAAAATCTAGAGAAGCAGAGGACAACAACGGCACAACCGTCAGTGGCCTCCTCTCTAATTCTGTCACATTGTCTCCCTCCCTATTTAGAAGAAACGAAGAAGAAGAAGAAGAGGAAGAGTGGAGGCCAAGCCAGCGATGAAGAACCGCAGGCGACCTCCTGCCCCCTCTCTGTGACTCTCTCTTCACATGTTTCTCTCTCTCTCTCTCTCTCTCTCTCTCTCTCTCTCCCCTCTATTTAAACACCCAGGATTTTACAAAATTGCGGGTAGTAAACCGCCCAAGGCAGCAGAGAGGAAGAAAAGTTATAGATTGTAGTAAAGTCAACCGCCCAAGACAACTTCCACCTTCTTGAAATATGATAACCAAAACTCTTGGACCAAATTTTACCATTTCAAAACTCTCATTGAAACTAGCTAGTGAACAAGAACATATGAACAAAAACAAAAGGGAGAGGTTGTTAGTTGCTCAAGATGACTTAGGGTTTATTTCTAAAAACAACAAGGATAAAAAAAAACCAAATAAAAATTTTGATACGAATAAAAGGTAGGGGGTTAAAACTTTAAGAAATCACAGGAATCCGCCTCTTGAGTAAGGTATTTCAACCGTTGCAAGATGAGGCACTACAAAAAGGATTACCACAATAAGAAGAATAATGTTGAAAACAATCAACATCTTGACCCAACAGAGAAGTAAGACATAATTTACGTCATTTCTGAGTGCCTCTATTTGGACTGCCTGATGACTAGTTGATGGATTGACTTAGGAACAACCCGACATATTTCAAAGAGTAAAGAGCGAGCAATGGATCTAAAGGAATATAAATCTGACTAGCATCAAGTGTATATGGGGAATAATATTTTTTTGATGTTATTTGAATTGGGTACTTCAGGATTTTTGTAAAAGTATACCAATTGTTTTTACTGATGTATTAATTATGCCCACTATTAGGCGTAATCTTGTATGAGTTCTTTCCTTGGTAAAAAAAGGGTTTCAGATCACGTTTGTCCTTAACAAAGTCACTCTAGAAAAGCATAGCAAGATAGTTTTTCTAGTTTATTTGATGCTAAGCATGAATTGTTCAAACTCAATATAAATGAAAATCAAAGTTCTTCTTTTGTATGACATAAACGATTGGGTCATATTAGTTTAAAGAAGTTAAGAAAATTAAATAACTTTAACTTATTGCCTAGTTTTTATCAAAATACTTTAATAATTGTAAAACATCTATAAAAGAAAAAATGACTAGAAAATCATTTCTAAAAAAAGTGTTTAGGGAAATAACCCTACTAGAGATTATTCATATTGATTTATGTATACCTTTTAGAGTAAGATTATATCGAGAAAAAGTTTATTTTATAACCTTTATGGATGATTAATCTTAGCATATAAATCTGAGGCACTTGAAGCGTTATATAAGTAGGAAGTTGAAAACCAATTGCAGCATACAATCAAAGTCTTGGGATCGAATAGAGGTAGAGAGTACACCTCTGTAGAATTTTTAGAATTTTATAAAAACTTTGGTATTACAAAACAAAATATAATACCCAAGATACCTCAACAAAATGGTATAGAAGAGAGATATAACAGAACATTGTTAAATATATCAAGGTTTATGCTAATTGATGCTTCTCTACCAAGAATATTTTGGGAGAAGGGGTAAGTATAACTGTGTATATACTCAATAAAATATCATATAAAGTTATATTCTCTACACTATATGAGTTGTGATTTGAAAGAAAACCAAACTTAGGTCATCTTAGGAGGTGAAGATCTATTGGTCCTGTGAAGATTCTTGATCAATCTAGAGACAAGTTAGGTAGTAGGTCTTTGAGATGTATATTTATTTCATATCCTAAAGGGTCTAAAGGATATCAATTTCATAATAAGGAGTATGGACTGATATAAAGTAGGGATATTGAATTCTTAAAGGACACTAAGAATGACATTCTTAAAAATGATGATGAATATATTGACTATCTAATAGATGTAGATCAATGATCATTTGAATCCATAGATGATCTTCCTAATCAAACCAAAACTTTAAGTAGACACAAAAGACTTAGGATCACACCGTCCTACTTAGAGGATTATCACACTTACCTTAAAGAAGAAGTGTATAATTCGGTAGATTTAGATGAACTGATTGATAATTTGACATATAAGTAGGCTATTGACTCATTTGAATCTTTAGATTGGAAAAATACCATAGATTAAGAAATTGAATCCATTAAGAAAAACCAAGTCTGAGAATTGACTGATTTTTCAAGAAGAAGAAAAGTTATAAGTTATAAATGGGTTCTCAAAAAGAAATATAAGATTGATGGAACAATCGATAAGTTTAAAGCAAGGTTTGTTGCAAAGGGTTTTTCGCAAAAAGATGAGATAAATTTTGTTGAGATATATTTTCCTATTGAGTTTGCATCCATAAGAATAATCCTCATGATGTCAGTATATTATGATTTGGATTTATATCAGTAGATGTAAAAACTACTTTCCTAAATGAAGACTTGTATGAAATCTTATATATACAACAACCCAAAGGATACAAAGTTGAAGGCAAAGAAGATAAAGTATATATATTAAAAAAATTCCTACATAGTCTTAAACAATCACCTCATCAATGATATTTGACTTTTCAAAATGCAATTATTGAACTTGAGTTTGTAACTAATGAACTTGATCACTATGTATATATCTAGAATAGTGGGAACCACTTTGTCATCTTATCATTATATGTAGATGACATATTGTTGACTGGGAATGACAATGAAATGATTATCAAAACCATGTCATAGTTAAACTCAAGGTTTGAAATGAAGGATATGGGAGAAGCATCCTATATCTTAGGTATAAAGATTTCTCGAGATAGAGAATTGAACTTCTCTTCCTAAATTAGGAAAGATATACTAATTATATCTTCAATAAGTTTAAAATGGGTGAATATAAGTCTGTATCTATACCAATTACGAAAGATGTCAAATTGAACAAGGTTGACCATTTCAATGAAGGAGACGATAAGCCTAATGTTCCTTATGCACAAACTCTAAGTAGTTTGATGTATGTTATGTTGTATACAAGACCTGATATCAGTTTTGTTATTGGTCTTGTGAGTAGATATCAAAGTAATCCTAGATGGCAACATTTGATGGTGAAAAGGATTCTAAGATATCTTAAAGGAACAAAAGACTTGAAACTTTGTTTTCAAGCAGATGAACTGAAAACAAAGATGACAGCAAATCAACCTATGGTCAAATATTTTTATTTGGAGGTGATGCAGTTTCTTGGGCTTATAAGAAACAAGGTTGTATAGCGTTGCATACACAATAAGTTGAGTATATTGTTTGTAGTATGACTGCTATGAGTGTGGTTTGGATAAGTCGCTTTATACGTGATTTAAAGTTGGACATAACCAATGAGTCAATTGTCATTTATTATGACAATAATATAGCAATTACTATTATTAAGAGTGGAACTTATAGCTCAGGAAGTAAGCATATAATGGTTAAATATCACTATATTCATTATATACTCAAAAGAAATAAAATAACTATACTGTTATGTTGGTTGACCCCTTAAGAAAAGGCATCTTAGAAGAACTTTTTATTAAACATGTAACCCACATGGGTTTGACATACGCCTAGTGTATGTGCAGAAAATATACTTGTTATGTGTTATGTAGGAAAAACACATTTATTGTGAAAAAATCGCATAACAAATAAAAGTTACAATTTACTTAAAATTAGATAAATTATACAACTTGGTAAAACCCCAAAATAGTGGGAGGCAAAACCAGTGTATCATAGGTTGAATCTAGTGGCAAAGTGAGATGTAAGTAGTTGGTAATCACTATTGGTCCCAATACAAACGTCAACCATGAAATGTGGGAAGAAGGGTCTTCTTCTTAGATTTCATGCGTTGCTTTTTTGAAAAAGAAAAACTTATTTGAAAATATTTTTTTTTTGAAAAAGTCCTAATCATCTTCCGAATGAAATAAAATAACTTTTTAAAAAGGAAAGCCTAGAGAGGAAAACTTGAAAGAAGAAGAAAAATCCAATATACATAAAACAAAACAATATAGAAAAGAATATACATGCATAGCCTTCTTCCTTAGAAAACCCTTTACGGGTAACCTTGTCTCTCTTCTCTCTCCATCTAGTACGAAAAATAATTAGTTGTAGTTGTAATAGTATGATCTACTACATGGTTTTCCTTATTCAACCAACTTTCTTTTCCATCACAAGATATTCATTTTGTAGATAAACTTGGGAACTTGATAGAGTGTTTCTAATCCATCTAGATGAATAACGTCTAAATTGTTTCTCAAATCTATCTCACCACTAGAACTGCCATTTAGAGACTTGAATTACATAATGGAACCTGTTTGTGGATAGCAAACTGATTTATAGAAGATAAGTTTTTACATCATTTAATAGTAAAATCATGTAGAACTGTTGTCATCTGAAGTGATAGCCTCACACAAATGGTTGAGTACAGTAAGCTTGAGGAGAATGCTAGAAGGCGATGGGTGTGCCATGGAACTCTAATCTTCATTCTCAAGGAGAAATGAGAATAGATAAGGTATTAAGCAATGAAATGGATACCTAAGAATTTGACTATGTGTATCTCAGCTGCCAATGGGGTTGCATAGGCATCTGATGTGCCTAGAAAATTAAAAGATGATGTTACATCTACTCCTACAGAAAGTAAAGGAAGAAAGAAATTGTAATTGTATCATTGATTTTCTAGATGCCATCTTTGATTACACATAACTATTTATAGGCTCACAAAACAACAAATAACATGTCGAGCTTTTCGAACATGATTCCTGATAACTCCTCACTCCTTTGTTCATGTCACTCTTTTTGCCGCTACATTGATTGAGATATGTCAACTGACCCTATGATCCATAAGATCAACTCAAGTATATAGGCATGTCCTTGCACTCTCGTCATAATCCTTCATGAACTTTTACATGCCATGTGTCCTTTCCTTTTTGAAACTCTCCACCTCCTACATGTATCCTCATGTATTTTTTATCAACACATGCCTTATGACTCCTTATCCACAATTATCAAGGGTGTGAGTCATACCTAGATTAATTTAATGCTAAAAAACAAACATATTGTTTCTCAAGCATAATTCTTGAGATTATGTTCATTCGATGTTAGGATCTACAAATGCAACAAATCCTCTCCCAATTCTCTTGCTTCATGTAAATTTGAGCAACCTCTGTTAGAATTCCTTATCTCCCTACTCCCATGACTTCCCTTCGGATCTTGTTCTGACCACTGAATTAACCCTCGACCTCTCTAACATTCATAATAGAGAATTGTCTTTGAATCAAATGAATTCATGATGTCTCAATGCCCAAACTTTCTAACATGCAATACAACTTCAATTCACTTAGTAAAGTAGTTGGTTGCCACTAGAATACACATGTGTTCTTTCAAAAATTTTGGATAGATCTTTTCGATTAGGTCCATGACCCAACTCTAGAATGGTCATGGTTTGATGATTGAATGAAGTTATATTGCAAGTGCTTTCTGTGATGGACCAAAATGTTAGAACTCTTAACACCTTTTCACATAATTAATGCAATCTTGATGCATAGTTGGCCAATAATACCCATGTCAATATATCAACTATTTCATTTTAGGTCATAACCGATCAGCCCCACAAATTCATTCATGAACTTTAGTCATCATTATTCAAGCTTTATTTCTATTCAAACATCTCAAAAGCAAACCCTAATCACTTCGCTTATACAACTCACCATCTAACAAAGTATAATTTAATGCCCTACATCAAGTTTTAATATTCGAACATTGTGAGGGTTGATTCAAATAATTCACCAATGAATCTCTGAATCTCTCTAATCAGGAGATTCTTCTATCTCTTAAATTGAGGTTATTATTGCCTCATATTCATATGCTACTTTATGACTTGAAGTAGTTTGTACTAAATTATTTGCCACCTAGTTTTCATTGATGGGAATGTATGACAATTTCACTTTCAGGAATGTTCCCAACAAACTTTTTGCATGTTGATGCAAGGGTTACAAGTTTGAACTAAGACATTGATAATTTTCAATTAATTGACTTAGCATGACTTTGGAGTCATCATAAATCTCTACCTTTCTTGCCCCAACAATGGAAACCCGACTTAAATCATAAATCATAGCGTGGTATTTGGCCTCATTATTAGTAAGGCCTAGCTCTAAAGACATAGAGAACATACCTACTTTCTCGATCAGGGAGATGGTACAAATGCCAATTCCTATGCCTCGATTGCACCTTGAGTCATCAAACATAACCGACCAAGGTTGCTCACATATCATATTGTGTGCTACTTTAATGGGTCAATGGCCTTGATGTATACAAAATGTGACAAGAAATCAGTCACTGCCTCATCCTTCGCTACTTTTGAGAGAAAAATATTTCAAATCAAAAGGACACAATTTGATTGTCCATTTGACTAGAGATAGGTGTCCAAGCAAGTAGTGTAAGATATCAACTTTGTTTATCACCTGTACTTCGGTTGTGAGAAGATAATGTTCTAATTTTATATAAGAGTGATTCAAGGCCAAATATATCTTTTCGATTAGAGAACATCAAGATTCTATGTCAGTGATCAATCGACTCAAATAGAAAATAACTCATCCTTGGTGTCTTACGCAAGAGGGCACTGATGAAATTTTTTGTAGAGTCTATATACAGTTTCAATGATTTCTCCAAAATCAAGGATAGCAACACAAGCAGTTTTGCTAGATACTTCTTTATTCATTTAAATGCTTGTTTTGTTGCCCCGACAAAGTCATCCACATCCTTTAACTTTATCAATGTTGATAAAGGAGTCATCTTGCCTATAGTATTAGCAACAAAGTATCGTAAATAACTGACCTACCTAATCAAACTATGCAATTCCTTCCTTGTCTTAGCAACAAAGTATCGTAAATAACTGACCTACCTAATCAAACTATGCAATTCCTTCCTTGTCTTACGCGGTGAAGCTTCGATGATGGCCTTGGCCTTATTCAGGTCAACTTCAATCCCTCTATTATGTACCAAGAAACCTAGAAATTGTCTAGCAAAAATTACAAAGGCATGCTCATTAGGATTCATTTTCAAATTTTGCCTTCACACCCATTGGAAAGCTTGCTCAAAATTGAACCGAAACTCTCATATTTAATCACCATATCATTAATGTATATCTTTATAGTTTTTTTTATTAAATCATGAAAATACAATTCATCACTCATTGATATGTGATACTAATATTCTTAAGTCCAAATAGTATCACTACCCATTCTTAAATCCTTAATGTCATTGGGCATTATAATGACATCTTATGTATCCTCGGGATTTACCTTAATTTCGTTATATCCCGAGGCATCGTCCATGAAGGACAAAATCTCATGAGCAGTTACTACATCAATTAACATATCAACCATTGGCAATGACCTATTGATCCTTAGGAGTGACAAAGATAGTTAATGCATACCTACAATCTATCATTTTTCTTAATGAAGAATAATATTAGATAATCAATCTACTTACCAAATTGTTTTGTTGAACTTGGCTTTTAGAAGATGATGTATCTCCTACTTGATGGCCGCAAAAGTTTGAATCTTTTTGTCGGTTGTCTATATGGTTTCATCTATGCTTTCAACAAAATAGTAAACTCACCTAATTCTCGAGGTACCTTGGGCATTTTTTGATATTCCTATAGAAAGCAATCTTTGTACTCTTGAGAAACTTGACCAAACATGATTTATTCTTGTTAGACATGAGTACTCATCTTTGTCAGTCTTACAATCTCTCTTGAAGCGAAATTCACCTCAACCAGAGGATGTGCTAAGATGAAACTTGACTCATCCTACTGGTTAGGATAATTTAATATTGCTCTCCCTTTGGTGGGTGGTAGAATCACAAGAATATGACTTTTCACTTGCTCTCAAGCGATTTAGTATAGGTTCTTTTGAGTCTCTATTCGTCATAAGATGCCTCCAATCATTGGAAACAATCTCGAATGGCCTGAGATTTACTATCTATAAGCCACTTTAAGTAATAGTTATAAATCGGCCAAGTTAAACATAAATCCCTAGATGGTCAATTGATAGTACTGCATTTCTTCCATAACTTCAGGCATAACAATCGGACTCAACTAAGGTGAATAAAATAATGCCTCGAAGGCCTTAACATTGGCTGCAAAAGAGTCCTCTATATCAATGACTTTGACCTTTTCACTAACTAGAACACTAGCTTCTAATGTATTGTTGAGGGAAAATAATAATTTAAATGTATCCAATCCCTCCCAAGTAGTAGGGAATAACCCAGATTAGCATCAATCACAAAGAAAGGGATAGTGAAAGTCATCAAGCCTACTTTTGGCTCGATAGTTATTACTCTTATGGTAACTAACAGTTCCCCTCAAAAGTTAGATATCTCTTGAATTTCATCGGGATTAAATCAACAAACATCTTTCCAATGTACCGGAGTGTGTTACTCATCAATAAATTTAATATAACACAACTGCCCATGAAAACCCATTTAAAAGAACGACCGTTCACCTCAGTGATAATGTATAATGGTCATAAATGTCTTGCCATAATGGTTGATGGGCTCTCGAATACCATTGAAATATTAACATTACTAACCAAAGTCGCCCAATCAAGTTCATATACCAAAAAGTCATCTTCTAGAATCAATTATGTATCTCCTTTAGGAGGAAAAACTCATTGTGAAAATAGTAATCATGCCTTCTAAAAAATACTGAGAATTCTCATAGTCATCGCCAGTTCTTCATCGAATATATACGTCTTATTTGAGAAATGGTCATCCTCTTCAACAACTCGTTCTAATTCTAAATTATTGCAAATCATCATTTGCAACCTTTTGATAACTTCGATTGACAATGAACCATGTATATTCACAAGAAAATTTGTATATCTCAAAAACTCAAATGTCTTCAACCCAATATGTGTTGTATGTTGTATCTCAAAATTTGTGATGGATAATTTGGGCTCCTATACCTTCTCTTTTTGCTTTTAGACCTCTTTCTCTGGTTCTTTTGCCTCCTTTGTATGATCCATCATGTATGCGTGAAGTTCTTCCCACCACAAAGTGGTTAGAGCATCTATTTGTTGACTCATGTACTCTTCCACAAGATCATGTACCAATCTTTTCTCCATTCAATAAGAACTGCTTCAACTCATTCATCTAGGTCCTCGGATAGAAAATATAGACACCCTTCATACTCGGTGTCCTCAGAATCCACTTTTGGATCACCCATCCTAATAGGATCCCCTGTCAAAGGATAAGATGAATGTGTATTTCTTGTATTCGTTAAAGTTCATGTCTCACTCTATTTCTGTCTCTAAGGACAATCATGTTTCAACTTCTCATCAGAATTTACAAAAACTCGATGATGATGACTTCAATGGTGTTTCTCATGATGATTAACTAGCCCATCATGTTCCAATTGCCTTCTATACAGAGCCCTCTTTCGTTGATCACGTCACCTCTAAGTATGAGTAGTTGAGCCAATGACCTCGAAAAGGGAGATGATTTCCTCCCATGAAATATCTAATGAAAAACCATTGTATACTCGACCTCCATAGTTCGAGGTGGGCATTGACAATGTTAACGAAACATTGACCTCAAGGTCTTTCTCTCTCCCAAAGATCCTTTAGGGCCTGGAATAATGGGTTGCCATTCCCGTCAACTCTAGACAACCCTTTGATGGTGGAATTCACGATGCAATGTTGGATGAAACCCCATATTATGTTGTGGTTTCTCCTAGTGATTCCAATAGACATGCCTCCCAGCTTGGTATATGAGGTGATTCAACAAGCGAACTAGTCTTAGGAAATCATGGTCGTTCATTGCCTCCACCTTCTCATCAAACAATACATGTTCTTATCTTGTTCGATCATGAGACATGTGTGACAATAATTGACTCCCTTCATTTGGAATCGAATATGTTGTCCAGGTCCCACTATGATGGCACATAAAGGCAATATAGGATCGTCTTTTGCTACGACTAATATAGGTGGGAATGGATTCATATCAATCTCAGAACTTAAGACATTCATCCTTGATAGCTTGTTGTATGATTGAGTGCATGGTATAAACCAAGGTATAAAGTCAAGTTATGCTACTTATCATGACAACTTCTTAAGCTCATCTCAGAATGGTATTGAATGACCTTCTGCCAAATGGATTTGTCAAAATTTAAGAAGCAGATCGAAGATCTTATAGGCTTTTGAAATATTGAAAAGTCAATTTTCTTTCTCATAGGCTTCCTTCTCTCTCTTACTCTCTCTATAGGTATTGTATGTATATATACACATATTTATATGTACATGTATGTATTATATATTGGTATTTCTATGTATATGTATAAATGTGCATATGTGTATGTATATTTATACCCACACATATATGTACACTAGATATACACACATATATATGTGTGTATATATGTATATATTATATACATACAAGTATATGCATACAACAACAACAACAACTAAGCCTTTTCCCATACTAGACGGGGTCGGCTACATGGATTCTTTATTTCCACAGATCCCTATCGTGCGCCATGTTAGCAGTTAACTCACAATAAGCTAGATCATTCTTTATTGTTTCTTTCCAACACTTTTGTGGTCGTCCTCTACCTCTTTTAATACTATTCAAATTTAGTTTTTCATACCTTCTTATCGGTTCTTCTTTTGATTTTCTTTTTATATGTCCAAACCATCTTAAATGATATTCTCATTTTATCCTCTATTGGTGTCACTCTTAATTTGTTTCAAATAACCTCATTATGTATACAGCCTTTTCTTGTATGACAACTCATCCATCTCAACATCTTCATTTCTGTCACAGACATCTTTTGTACATGTTGATGATTAACTGTCCAACACTCAGAACCATAAAATATGGCAGGCCTAATTGCTGCTCTATGATATTTACCTTTTAACTTTAATGGTATCTTCTTATCACAAAGAATACTTGATGTTCCTCTCTATTTTAACCAACCAGTATTAATTCTATGCGTAACATCTCCATCAATTCTTCCATCACTCTGAAAAATTGACCCTAGGTATTTAAAACTTTCCTTTTCGGGGATGCAATGTGTGCCAATTTTAATTTCTATGTCATCTGAAGTAACCAAATGATCAAACTTACATTCTATATATTCTATCTTTGTTCTACTAAGTTGGAGGCCTTTGCTTTCTAATGTTTATCTTCATAGTTCTAATTTTCTATTAACTTTTTCCTTAGACTCCTCCACTAACACAATGCCATCTGCAAATAACATACACCAAGGTACTTCATCTTGAATATGTTTTGTTAACTCATCAATCACCATTATAAATAAGTATGGACTTAAAGTTGATCCTTGATGTAACCCAATATTAACTTCAAAGAAGTCTGTCATTCCTTCATGAGTCCTCACACATGTTTTTGCACCATCATACATGTCTCTTATAAGGTTAATGTATGTCAATGGGATACATCTTTTTTCCAAAGTTCTCCAAAGAACCTCCCTCAGTACCCTATCATAAGCTTTTTCTAGATCAATAAATATCATGTGAAGGACTTTTTTTTTGCTCTAAAATGTTCCATAAGACATCTCAAAAGGTGAATCACTTCAACAGTAGATCTACCTAGCATGAATCCAAATTGGTTCTCTATTGTACTTAATACTTGTCTTAACCTATCTTTGATAAGTCTTTCCTACAATTTCATAGTATGGCTCATTAACTTGATACCTCGATAATTCGCATAATTAAATGTCTCCCTTGTTCTTATATATGGGTATAAGTGTACTTGCTCTCCATTCCTCGAGCATCTTTTGGTTTTTCCATATTTTATTAAATAGTCTTGTGAGCCAAGTGATTCCTATTTCTCCTAGTATTTTTCAAACTTCTATAGGAATATTATCTGGTCCTACCGATTTACTACCCTTTATATGTTTAAGAGCCTATTTGACTTCATTCTTTTGAATACGTCAGTAGAAATTGTGGTTTATATACTTTTCTGATTTAGCTAACTCTCCTAAGCTAATACTAACATCTTTATTTTCATTAAAAATCTTATAAAAATAGTTTTTTCATTTATTTCTTATATCATCATTTGCCACTAGAATTTTTTCATCATCATCTTTGATGCATCTAACATAATTAAAATCTTTAGTTTTCTTATCTCTAGCCCAAGCTATCCTAAAAATATCTCTTTCATCCTCTTTTGAGTTGAGTTTTTTATATAAATCCTCTCAAATTTTAGCTTTTGCTTCACTCACGGCCTTTTTCGCTTTCTTCTTTGCTTTCTTATAAGCGTCTAAAGTTTCACTAGTTTTCTTAGCATAATGTAATTTGTAACATGCCCTCTTTGCCTTGATTTTATTTTGCACTACTTCACTCCACTATCAAGCTTCTTTTTGTACTGGTACACCTCCCTTAGATACACCTAACACATCTTTCGCCACTTTTCTAATATGTATAGCTATATTGTTCTACATATCACAGGGTGTACCAACATAATTCCAAACATCTCCTTGAAGGACTTTCTATTTAAATATATCTTTTTTCTCGCTTTTGAGGTTCCATCATTTAGTCCAAATAGCTCGATGCACTCTTTTCTTTTTTGTCCTTTTTTTTATTTGTAAATCCATAACTAAAAGTTGATGTTGGGTGGTTAAGCTTTCTTCTGAAATTACCTTGCAATCTTTACAACACGCTCTATCTTTTTTTTTACAAATAAAGTAATCAATTTGTATTTGTGATAAGCCAATCTTATAAGTAATTAAATGTTCATCTCGTTTTTTGAAAATTGTATTGACTATAAAGAGATCATAGCAAAATTTAAAATCTCCTTACCTTTATCATTTATATCCCCAAAACCAAAGTTTTCATGAATCCCTTGATATCCTAATGCCTCTTTACCGACATGTCCATTTAAGTCTCCTCCTAAACAAATCATCTCCCTTTGTGAAATCTTTTGAATCACCTTATCTAACTCTTTCTAGAAAGCTGTCTTTATACTATCTTCTAGTCCTACTTGGGGTGCGTAAGCACAAACTATATTCAAAACCTTTGCTCCTAACACTAATTTCAACTTCATGATTCGGTTACTATATCGTTGTATGTCTACTACACTATCCTTTAAATCTTTATTTATGATAATACCAACTTCGTTTCAAGCCTTTTCTTTACCTGAGTACCATAATTTAAAACCTATATCCTCTATCTCCTTTGCTTTTTCTCCAACCCATTTTGTCTCTTGTAAACATAAAATATGAATCTTTCTCCAAATCATAGTATCTACCACCTCCATTAGCTTATCCGATACGAATCTTATTATCTAGGGCTAACTTCCTTACCCCTCGCATCCGTCCATAATCAAAATATGGAGACTCTCTCTGAAAATTATTCACTACATTCGGGCAGTAATGTAGTAGGACTAACTTCTTTACCCACACCCGTCCATGATGTGGGAACCCTCTCTGTAATTGATTAACTACATTTGGGCGAAAATGTAGTGACCCTTATTTACTTATTACTGCATTCAGGCTCGGCAGCATGTCGCTAAGCGGGGATGCCTAAAGCAATGCTCATAATTTTTGTAATCCATATTATAAAAATCCGACGAGGTTTTACGCTAGCTGTCGGAAGCCTAACACAACCCTCCTCCTTTATCCGGGCTTGGGACCAACAATGCAAGGGTGATCCCTTACATGGGCGGAGTTATACATGTATATGCATATGTACATATATAAATATATACACCTTATACATATATGTATATATATATGTATATATACATACACACACATATATATATACACGTATATATGCATCTACATGTAAATGTAATATATATGTGCATATCCATATAAACATATACGTATATATTTATATTTATATATGTATATACATATATATTTATATTTATATTATATGTATATACATATATATATTATATTCGGTTTATATTATATTATGTTCGGTTATTCAGTTTATTCAATTATTTATATGGATATGGATATACATGTATATATATTATATTTATACTTATATACCAAGAAAAATGCTAGAAGATAAAGGGTGTGTTGGAGAACTCTAACCCTTGTTGTCAAGGAGAAATGAGAATGAATAAGGTATTAGGCAATGGAATGTGTCCCCAAGAACCCGAGTGTGCATATCTTAGTTACCAATGAGATTGTATGGATACCTGATGTGCCCGAGAAGACGAAAAGATTATGTTACATCTATGCCTAAGGAAAGTAAAAGAAGAAAAAAACAGTGAATATATCATTAATTTTCTAGATGTTATCTTTGATTACGTATGACTATTATAGGGTTTCATAGAAATGACAAATAATGTGTCTAACATTTCGGACATGATTCTTGGCAACTCCTCACTTCTTTGTTCATACCACTCTTTTTGCCGTCATATCGATTGGGGTATATCAATTGATCTCATGATCCATAAGATCGGCTCTGGTACACAGGTTTATCCTCGCACTCTCATTGTCATAATCCTTAACGAACCTTTATGAGCCATATATCCCTTCCTTTTCAAAACTCTCTACTTTCTTCCATGTATCTTCTTGCATTTTCTAGCATCAACCGGCACACAACACAGAAAGTTTGTGTTTATGTCTACCCAAAATGATATGAAAAATAGTCCAACTTTTGTTGCAAATGACCTATCTTTTGATACAAGAATCAAAAGAGATGGCAGGAACGATACAGAACACTAATTGCTACAATTGTAGGTTACAACTTAGAACTTTAAAACCGTGGAAAGAGTTTGAAGTTTAAGTGTCGCACATTCATGCGGTCTATCTTTTTTTTTTCCAATTCTTAACTTTCATTCAAATGTCTCCGTATGCTTGGTTTTTATACTGAAAAAGTAAGAACTCTGTATTATGAGAGTCTAAGCTGTTGAAGGGCCATCTCAAGTATGAAATCATGAAGCAGAAGCCCATGAACCAGAGGCTGCTAATCAAGTACAAAGGTTGACGGTTATACCTTCGAACAATTTTCAAACTCCGATACTGGTTTAGCCACAAGGGAAAGGCCACGAATCCTCAATGAATTTCTAGAGGACGGACATAATTACAAATTAGAACCCGTTGTCTTTTAACCATTGATTAACTAAGTAGTAAAACCATACCAAAATTATTAGCCATACTCTTAAAAAGTAAATAGCAATACCTACACCCATCTGTTTGATTAATCCATTTTTATCTCTTTGAACTTTCTCCTTAACAGCTTTTTCGTCTTCGTATCCACCCTTAGTCACTATAATAGAGATTAATGTTAGGGTCATGTGATCTGATTCGAACCCACCAACAAACCCTAAGCATTGATTGTTAAGCTCCCAAAAGGCCTTGTGTTCATAGGGAAATTTCAAGCTCGACTAGCCCATTCAAGTCCAGAGCCATTTTGAATGATTGAAGTGACACTTTGCGGGTTGAGCATTTGACCCAAGTTTTGGAACCAACCTACCAAAGGTGGGTTCGATAGGGTGGCCGGTTTCTTTGGTCCTCATTGCTTCTGAGGTTACAGTATAAGACGCAAGTGAAAACTGTGACATGGATATGACCCAAGTGTGTCAACCACATTAATGAAAAATTTGATCATGTTTGATTGTCCTGCTTTCCACATAAAACACAACTTATGTGAAATCTAAATCACCCAAAAACCAAAGTTGTTCGCTACCTAACACTTGCCTCTACCCAAAGTAATTCGGGTTGACCTACTTTGATATGACATGATTGAGTTCTATAGAAACAAAGAATTCATATGATTGATGCGTGAATAGCTATCCCATATGAGAAAAAGGCTTTATTATCATTGTTGTCGTTGTTGTAAGGAGACAGATGGAACTCATGACCACCAACTTGTAAGGTGACCCTAGCAAGGTGAGTTACTGCTGTGCGTGCGTTTACCAATAAAGGATTTATGCAAAGCATATGACCAATATTATTTGATCTTTATATCGTAAGTTTCAACTCGATGACGTCAGATACTGAAGTGGAACCCGTTTGTTGGCATGCTTGACACTATCTTATGATACAACGTGTACCCTTTGTTATTATTTTATCACGTAGTATGATACCATAATATTCTAATTATATAATTTTAGTGAGCTTCTATGATTTTCTATGGCTTTTATCCTTTAAATTAAATTATCTTCTTGTTTACTCATTTGTGATATATATATAAATAGAGAGATAGTAGTAAATGCTCAAATGTCATTAGCGCTCAGATCTACTTTATCATTTCAATTATTTTATTTTTGAGATTAATGGTTGAGGTAATAAAACAAAAAACATGTATATGATCCATTAAATTCAAAATAGAAAAGTACGACACTTTTAATTTAAAATGTTTACTATTGACCATACTAATCAAATAGGAGAGATGTTCAAGTATATTTAAGCATGAATGAAGTTTGATTTAAGTAGATTTGAACTTTGAAAAAAATGCATATATTTATTTATTTATATGTAAGGTTCAAGTATTTACCATTATATATATATATATATATATATACATAAAACCATCTGATGAAGGAGGTACATGATTAATACCAATATTCATGGTAAATACGTGCAAGCGTGGGCTCTCTGCATAATGTATACATATTCGCGTTCACAAGTATCCATGTGTGTAAAGTTATCTATCCATCAGCCCATTTGATATAGCATCCTCTACGCACGTCTGTATCCAATACGTGACAATATCACTTTGACCCTCCTTCTGCCGTGGAAACCAAGTAATGATGGAAGGAGAAGTTGGCCATGTGAGCCCACCAACAACGAACGCATTTTCACTCTCTTGACCGTCACTTCCAATATAATAGCGTGGCTGTTCTTAAATGCAAGGGTGCAACGTCGGTAGCTCAACACGTCTTTTTCAGCAAAGCGTTACGCGTTATTTAAGAGGTCGCTGCCAAACGTTTCTCTAACTCCACGTAGGGATCGCAGAATCAGACACGACACGAAGAACCTAGGTGAATGCGACTTGAGAGGCCCGTGCGCTTCTCCACCCAATGTGAAAAGAAGGGGAAAAAACGAACCTCTATTCCTATTGTCCATTCACCTGTTTCTGACGCAAACACAAAGTGACATGACCTAGAAATGACCTGAAACTGGCAATTTTAGATACACCATGGAAACGTTTTTCTTAGATTGGCGGCTACACAATTTAAACTTAACACGTCTTTGACCCGGAAAAAACGTGCTTGTAAGATTTTATCTAACCCAAAATTGGATGGGAAAAGGTAGTCATGTTCGATTTTACCTGCATATTGCTACAAAAACGACACGATACAACAGAGACTTGCTTCCCATGTTTCAACAGGAGTTCATCTAAAACTCAAGGTAGCCCACTTGGTTAGGGAGTCGAGTCACAGTTGTAGGTTATGAGTTCAATACCTGGTACTTGCATCTGGCTTCGGTCTTCCCATTCTACCCCTACCCGGGGTGGCAACAAACAGTGAAACGCATTTCCGTTACATGGAGCACCATCTAACAATAGTGAATAGGGTGGTTAAGCGCGGTTAAATGAATACAACATTGTTTTACAAAATACCCAGGGATCAGCTTGCATTTTCAATATTTCATTTTGCTAGTTTTTTGGTAATTTTAAATTAAAAGTGCTGTTTTATTATTTATGCTTGGTTGCACAAGATTTGCTTGTCATTTAAACTTTTGTCGCGGTATTCTTGTGACCACATGGTCAACCGCGGATCTACATTGAGGTCAGGTGGGGTGGCCACCCCACCTAAAATTTGAGAAACAAACAGAAAATTTACAAGGCGCCAATGAATTCCTGGTTATTATACATATTTTGCTCCACCTTAAATGGTTGAATAAGCTGTTCGCCCCACTTTACAAAAGATTCTAGATCCACTTCAAATGGTTGGAGGGGTCAATGAGTGTTGTGCTTGCTTCAACTTGAAACGAGATTACTCAAGAAATGGGTTTGATGAAGAGTAAGAAATGGAGGGAAAAATACTAATCTGCTTCAAATCTGCCATAACAAGGACTGTTGATAAGGAGAGGAAGCCAAAAACTCACCACTGAACCTTGAAGGTCCAGTCCAGATAAGAAAAGAAGAAATTTGTAACTTTCTTTGATAATCCAAACAAGTGTCTTTTGATTAAGAAAATAGGTATTTATGCTGGAAACAAGCCTCCCAACTTAGCCAATCAAATAAATACTGCTTTCTATAGTATAATCTTGACTAAACACTCTGCCTCCCACTTAACCAACATAACAAAAAAATGAAACGAGTGTATTTTAAAGTTCAAAATAGGCTCCCTGGATCTTAATACAAATTTTAATGGATCTACCATCAAAACAAATCCACTAAATCTAGAATTATTGAGCCCTAGCTCCAGATCATGTCATAGGTCCTTCAGCCAATTCTTGAATCTAGGGACGGCAACCATTCGAGTGAGATTTATTTTCAATGTCCTCTTCATGCCCAACTTGTACTATATGCTCTTGGATTCCTATCATACTCCCAGGGTTGGTAAGGATTTGTCCTCAAATCCAGTAGTTGGTGATCTTCAATTTTCATGCCAAGGTAATATCCTATCAGTTGCTTGCAAAAAGTTCTCGTCATTGTTCGTTACAAAGTTTTTCTATCAAGACACTTACATGAATTGAGACCTAGTACAATTAACTATAAGAAGAAACAACATAAGCAAATGCCTACTATAGCTAGACTAGAGGAAACTATGGCTCAAGAAGTAAAATTATTCTACCATTGATACTATGTACAAAAAACAGTGGGGCTGCTCTTGGAGTTTCAATCTCCATTGCGATGATAAAACTTTTACACATTCATCTTGAGAGGTACCAAGAGAGGTCTCAAGTTATGGTTCATCAATCTCGTGAAGGTGAAGGGTTTGTGAAGTAAGATGGCATCATTAGCCACTTGTACAACCCAAATTTAGTTTTGAATGCTATCTTCCACTCATCTTCCTCTCGGATATGAATTTGATAATATCCACTCTTCAAATCAATCTTGAAAAACAACTTAACCCCATGTAACTCATTTAGTAAATCATCAAGTCTAGGTATGGGATACCCATACTTAAATGGTGATTTTATTCAAGGCGTGACTATATATGTACATAGTTTCATGGAACCATCCTTCTTGGGTACGAGTAAGGCAGGAACAATAAGTGGACTCATAAATTCATGAATGTATCCTTGCTTGAGTAGCTCTTTCACCTACCTCTGCAATATAAGCCGGTTTATTGGGAAGGGATGCATCGAACAACAAGTCAATGTGATATTCTATTCCTCTAAATAGGGGTAATCCTTGTGGGAGTTCAGTTGAGAATAAATTCTTATAATCTATTAGCAATTGTTGAACCTCTATTAATATATCTTGACATTAACTTAGTAAATAACAAATAAGCAGGTTGTTTGAATTTAAGTGTTCTTTCTGCAATGCGGTGGAAAACAAACACTCTTTAGTTTCAATTGACTGAATAGGAACTCCTTTGGGTGGTTGGTTGGAAACAAAATGAGTTAATGTAATTCTTTTTTCATCCTTGATAAATGTATAGGTATTACGAAATTCATCATGTGTTGTATGCCTATCAAATTGCCAAGGACGACCTAACAATAAATGACATGCCTCCATGAGAATAACATCACAGATTACCTCATCCTTATACGAGCTTTTGATAAAAAAGGGGATTAAAACCTAGTGAGTTACCATGAACTCTCCTTTGTTGTTCAACCATTGCAGCTTGTATGGTTTAGGGTGAGGTACTTTGGAAAGCTGAAATTTAGATTTCAATTATGTTGATGCAGCATTCGTGCAACTTCCTTCATCCATAATAAGTGAGCAAATCTTTTCATGAACAATATAACGATAGTGGAAGATAGTTTTCCTTTGATCCGGATTAGGTGTAGCATTTGCTTAGAGAATTTTGCGCACCATCAATAATTTACCCTCATATGCACCTTCTTCTATTTCTTTAAAATTTGTCTCTAGTTCACTTTCACTCTTAATTTCTTGTTTCTTGCCTTTGATGCTCATCATCTTTTTATTGGGCCATTGTGAGGCAATGTATCATCTTCCCAAACATGCTTGAAGGCACCATCAATAATTTCACCCTCATATGCACCTTTTTCTTGTTTCTTGCCTTTGGTGTCTCAGGTCCTTGAAGGAAATTGAATGTTAAGATTTTTATCATGCTCTTTCGTCACTTGAGTTGGCGGGATTATTATAGGCATGTCATTGCCTTTTCGTATCATGTCTCTTGAGGTTATGTTAGAAGTTCCTCCCTTTATCAAGTTTGTGTGATTTCTGTTTATACCTCTCTTAATTTGTTGTTCAATCTTTATAGCATGCTTGAAGACATCTTCCAAACTTACAAAGAATTGGAGCTCCACAACATCAACTATGTCTCGATTTAGACCACTGATTAATCGGGCTATGGATTGTTCTTTAGGCTCCTATAGTTTACACCTCAATCTGAGCATTTCAAAGTCTTCAATATAATTCTCTATAGACATTCCTCCCTGTCTTAGATTTTGTAGTCGTAAATAAAGTTCTTGCCTATAATACTCTGGCACAAACCTTTTGCTCATTAATCTTTTCATAAGTCTCCAACTTCTAACCTCTTATTCACCATCCAACTATCACAGGTCTTTGGTGCTCTCCTAGCATAAGTTCGCATATTCTGTAAACTCCATTGTGGAAAGCTTAACCTTTTTTTCTTCATAATAACTATAAAACTCATAAATCTTATCTACCTTCTATACTCGTTCTAAGTACTCCTAAGGTGTGCTTGATTCTTTGAAAGTGAGAATATTAAGTTTCAGATGTAGTACTGATTCATTTCGCACTACCCTTAACTTTGCTCGCCTATTATGTATTGGTGATAGGGCTTCTTATGTTTCTATTTCGTCATCTAAATTTGTAATGGGCGAGTTGGAACTCGATGGATGTTGGAACCGTTCACCCAATTGAACATTGGTACTTAGTTGAATCATCATTTGCATTAGCTATTCCATTTGAGCATCATTCTCTTCCAGTTTTCTTTCTATAGCAAGCAATCTTACCTTATCAAAAGATACTCCTCGAGAGAAAGAAGAAAAAGCATTTGAGTCGATATTGCCACCATTGTTATTGTTTAAGGCACTCATGATATCAAAATATGTATCCGCAAGTACAATAATAATTTTTGAGATGAGACCTCAATGAAAGCACCAAATGTTGTGTTTGCTTTATCTTGAAACGAGATTTCTCAAGAAATGAGTTTGATGAGAAGTAAGAAATGGAGGGAAAAATACTAACTTCAAATCCTCCACAACAAGGACTATTGATAAGGAGAGGAAGTCAAGAACTCACCACTGAACTTTGAAGGCTAGATAAAAGAAGAAAAAATTCGTAACTTTCTTTGATGCAATCCAAATAAGTGTCTTTTCATTGAGAAAATGGGTATTTATGCTAGAAATAGTCCTCCCAGCTTAGTCAATCAAATAAATATTGTTTTGTGCAGTATAATGTTCACTAAACACTCTACCTCCCACTTAACCAACATAACAAAAAGGTGAAATGAGTGTATTTTAAAGTTCAAAACAGGCTCCCTAGACCTCAATACAAATTTTAAGCATCAAAATAAATCCACTAAATCTAGAATTACTGAGCCCTAGCCCTAGATCTTCAGCCAATTCTTGACTCTAGGGATGACAATTGTTCGAGTGCGATTTATCTTCAATGTTCTCTTCATACCCAGTTTGTCTCTGTATGCTCTTGGATTCCTATCAATGAGCCATGATGCATTATCATATTTATATTTTTCTCTTCCAACTTTTCACTTCCTCCTCATTTCTAAGAGAGCCCATTTCCATTCAAGTAAGAAAAGAAAACATGGCAGCCAGCGATCAAGTAATCTGGAAGATCATGATCTGGTACCAGAATATACACATCATTGATGTAATTCCCCATCACATGCTTCGCGGACATTAGGGAATCATCTACATCTTCTAACTAGTTCGTCATCTCCCATATCACCATGTCCAACCTTGGTAGCCATACTCAACAATGATCTGGGCATGCTTCAGGCTGAAACATTCTCTATTTCCTTTTCATAGTTTAAAATAAACTATCTATCGTACAAAAACAGTTCGATATCAATTCGATAATGAGCATAGCATTAATAAAGTTTTATATACGAGCCCATTCATCGAACTGTTTTTGTCCCTCCAGATAACCAAACAGATCTAAACCATTGACTTCATAGATTGCCAACAAGGGTCATGCTGCCTAAGTTCTATGTTGGTCGTCTCAACCCTATGAAGGGTGGTGTATCCCTGTTATTAATTAAAAAAATATAGTACAAATACAGAAATTTCATCTTCTCCATTCATTACAAGGATTGATGTGGAGATTCGGTATTCACTTGAATTTGTCTTGATAAAAAAATTTAGGGTTGGGCAACTCAAAATGAGGCAAGTACATAACCGAGCATGGTTCATGTGACGGCTGAAGAAATTTCATATGCCTTGAAGCGTACACGGTATAATATGAATCCATTGTCATATAGTAAAGTCAAAAATCATATTCAATTACAAAAAAAAATGGATATAATCTAATAATGAATCAAGTCAAGAACAGTATACAATTAAAAATAAAAATAAAATCAGATTATATGGTGGTAGGCTGTCAGTAGGAACCCCATTGATTTCTTTTGTTGAGGTATTGGGCTGATTCCTGAGTAAAGTATTAGATGTGCCGAGATCTGAAGGAAGGTAGACCATTGGTAAAGGCCTTTGGCCATAAGTTTGAGAGAGCTCGCGGGCTCAGAAACAAAGGAATAAAGCTACAAAAATTAAGATTCTAAAAGGCACTTGCTATACCTTTTTTTTCTGTCAATGGGAGGGAGGACAAACCCTCGAACACATACACAGACACCAAAGCATGCCAGAAGAATCAAACTCACCACCTGCATCCTCAGAGTCGGAGAGCCTTGCCAGTTGAGCTAATGTTATGTGTGATGTCCAGAATAGACCCCTGGGACGAGGGCCACCTTTCCTTCTAGATAGCCCTCGAAAATCTTGGATCCAACTTTCGTGGGACAACCGGGAAGCTGAAGCCAGATGCGCACCTTGGGTATCGAACTCATGAGCTTCAACCTACGAGTAGACTCCGTAGCAATGAGAGCTATTGCCGTTTCACTATATTCAGAGTTTTTAGTAGGTTATTCAACCTCTCATAAGACGACTTCTTTTAAATAAATAAAAAAAGAAATATTACATGCCGAGAACCAACGCTAGCAGATCGGGCCTCGTACAATACCCGACATTGTATCTGAATCTGATTGGCCGATCAAAGACATGCTGTTATATTTCCTACTTATCAAATTAGACTTGAATTAATTTTTTACATGGATTTGGCTAAGGTTGACCCAGACCAACCTGGATCTTTTGATCGATATGGATCGGGTGGAAAATAAGCTATTCTTATACGACAAGCAAAAGATGAGCTGGGGCAATCAGTCTTGGCCCCACAAATAATGTAGGTGCAGCTTCTCCTTGTTTCCTTTTCAAGATCCCGTAGAAAAGCTTATTCGTGTTGACATCGAGTGAATAATATCTTTTGGTACAATCTTTCATAAATATCTCTATTGTTAACTTTAAGATATGTAAACAAAATTTTTGGGTCGTAGATCGACTTAAAACTTCGTTTGCAAAAATTGTGCACGATCGTGCTATCAAGTTTACTCAAACTTGCAAAGTGATTTTTTTGACTATTAGGCGATTGTGAAAAAGTAGGTTCTTATCATCAGACACTTTCTTGAACCGACACTCAAGGGTCAGCCTATACGCTTAGAAAGAGTGTTTTATAATCCGAGATTTTCTTAAAACAATTTTCAATTAAAACGATTTTTTTAAAACAAGTATATCATTCACTTAGCAAAACCAGTTTAGGTTATGTGAAATAGAATCGGTTATGTTTTCCGGCATAAGATATTTCCAATTTTTTTGTTGTTGTACAGGAATAAAAAATCTCAAAAATTTTACCTAATAAGATCTAGGTAGGAAGCTTTATTGACAATTTTTACTTGTATTTTTGGTTTCTTGGATGATCATAATTAAATCCGAGAAGATTCTTAAAATGTTATTCCTAAATTCAAAATAGTCTCTATGACTGAAATATAAAGGCTCAGTAAAATATTTGTATCTCTTCACGTAGAATTCTAATTTTTATAAAATCAATAGGTTGGAAAGGTATGGATGTCATCTTTTCAAAGAAATCATTTTTATGATTTTTGAGTATCTATGTAAAGAGTTATAAAGGTTTTACTAAAAGTCTATCGTATAGCACAGATAAATTCTATTTCGAGCTGAGTTCGGTTCTTGATTATTTTTTAACTCAGCCTCACCCATGTCCAAAATTTTTGAAACTTTTACTCGATGTGAATCAATGTGTATGCAACTTTTGGACAAAATTTTAAAATATTTCATCAAGATATGAAGGCTGAAAAATTCAAGGATAAGACACAACTTATGTAAGATACTGAAATCCACAGAGTTTTCTTTATAGAAGCTAATGATGCATCCGATTTGGTCCTTAATATTTTAGTGATCATTCAAACAAATTTCGTTGAAGACTTGTGTTCGTTTGGGGAGAAAATCATCTACATATAAATCTTTGAGGCAATCTCTCTCGAGGAGGATAGCTCTCTTGAAAAATATATGCGATCGTACCCCAATGCCCGCCCTTACACAAACTTATGGATATTTAATCCACCATAAGAGTGATTTAGATACACATATCATTGTATGTAAAATGTGACTTCTAATGTCTCTCTTGGGGAGAAGAGATGATAATATACTTAAGCATTGAAAAAATGACAAAGTATAAGATACGACTTATATTGAGGTAGAAATAATTGAATATCAAACAAGTAATATATCTTCTTACTGATGGCCTTTTGCATACACTTAAAGCACTTCCTTTTGCTTTTACAATGGATTGGAGAACAAGACTCCAAAGGATTACAAAAGAAATGAATTGAGAAGGAAAGAAAAGAGAGGAAAATTGGCTGGACTTCCTTGGGCGATCCTCCTCTTGGATGATTCGTTACGCTGGTTTTCTTCTCCACACCTTCTTCTTCCTCTCTCTTTTCTCTCCTCCCTACTGGTTTTTCTCTCTAATTTTTTCTTCCCGTGAAACCCAGCCTAAGGCTAGTATTTATAGAGTTCTTGAGAAGTCTCTAGACCAAGAATATTCTTGGCATCTCTCTAGAGCCTTCTATGGGTTGGGTTGATCCATGGATGGTCCAAATTGGGTCTAATTCAACTCCATTTTGCTGGTCACATGAGTGATTCATATGGTCACATGGGTAGTCCACATTGGTCACATGGATGGTCCACATTGGTGATGACCATGACTTCTCTTGCAACCCACCTTGATGTAGTTGGCCTTGCTTGGTACAACTCGACCTTGGTGCAACCCGACCTTTCTTGGTGCAGCCTACCTTGGTTCGATTTAGGTTGATCGTATGCCACACCTCGACCTTCCTTAGCTTGATCAAAGCTTGCTTGCATGAATAGCCCATCTTACTTTGACTTGGTTTGGGCTTGATCACTTGCATCTCGTCTTGATTTGATTTAGATTTGATCATGTGCAACCTTGATTTGATTTGGGCTTGATGTGCAACATATCTTAACATGATTTGGCAAACCTCTTGAGATCCCCCTCCTCTTTATCCGGGTTGTTTGCATTAGTGACCTTCCTACTTTTGCTCCGTGAGTTAGTCTTCTACCTTTCATACCACTTTAACTCTTTGATGGGTGTAGAGTCTCAGACCGCTTTAACCCTTTGATGTATGGTCTCAGACTGCTTTAACCCTTGGATGAGTATAGGGTTTATACGATTGTCCTAGATCTGGTGAGTCCGTCATGTTTTGAACTTGTTTGTTTATTTTATCTTTTTGAATTTTAAATGTTTTTGTAAGTTTGTAAAATGGTCACTTTATAAACATTTTGCAGGTTTGGTTCCCATTGTCTCATCTTAACTTTTTCAATTCTTTCTTTAAAGAAAATTATTTGAAACAACAAAATATTGCTTATTTATCCTTGAGGGTAGAGTGGTCATTTTTTTTTAATTTTTATCAAAATTTGATTTTTCCGATTGGATTTATAGTACCCTTATTTTAAGGTTCCTTCAAAATTTTGGCATGAAAATGAGTTCATTTAACATGTCTTTGAAAAAAACATATCCACAATCGTAATTTTTCTTGAAAAGAAAGAAATTTAAAAAAAAATTTTGATAAAATTTTGGGTGTTCACAAGATCAATAATGGAGATTTACATTACTTTACATTTAACACAAATGGTATATTTTTATAAAATTACAATAATACTTTTAATTCAAATCTTTACATTGATATTTGATTATACATCGAAAGACTATGGATTTAGCACTATAAATATGTACATATATGCATAGATCCGTGTGTGCGCGCGCATGTGTGAGGGAGACACCCTTTTTAGTAGCGGTAACAAAGGCTCCTGCCAAAATGGAATGCCGGATAGGCCCGCAGGGATTGATCTATCGGTTTTAATTCAGTTAGTCAGTCTGGCTCAGGCACATGACCAAAACGAGTCTATTTTTTGACAAATCCACGACATTAAGTGCAAACCGATACTTAGCTGACAGATTCTTGTTTATTTTGACTCCCTTTTCTTGATGCGGAGTTCCATTCCTGGAGCTGCATGTGTGTGTCCTTCGGTCTCTCTTTTACAGTAAAAAAAGAAAACATATTGTTGTTTATTTACTTATTTGTACATTATTACTTTTTCTTTAAATAGATCGCCGAGTCAACATGAACCGATCAGACCGATTCTCTAATCTTTGGAGAATTGATTCGATTCAAGAAACCCGATTCAGGCTAAATAGGTAACCGTGGAAGAATTGAGACCACAAGTCAATTGCCACCCCATAAAACTTCTAGTTGTGGCTTGTCAACTTATAATCTCTCATCTGAAAAGGAAACCTCAAATTTAAAGCCTTGATGGCTTTACAGGTGGTTGGTGACGCTTGTTTTTCTCGTGGAGTCTCCTCATTACTCCTTATTTAGATTTCTTAAGCAAAACACATAATTTGGCCGTGTCCTTTTAACCCAAATTACTCGATTCTTTTCATGAGATCAATGGCTAATAGTGGACCTGGTAATATTGATGCTTTGTGATCCAGCATCTCTCTCTCTCTCTCTCTCTCGTGGGGTGGCAAATTTGTCAGGAACCAGATAAACACTACCTCATTGTTTGTCTCCTTCTTCATTATTTGACTTATGAACAAGCTGGCCTCTGAACCTTCTCCATTTTCAATATTCAATACTTATTGATTGGCACGAGCGAACCAATTTATGCCAGGTCAGTTTCACTCCCGTGGTTACATGAATTATCTTGCTACCACCAAGATCCAAGCATGCAACCAGCGATCTTGCCTGTTTTATTTTACTAAATGAGCACCTCACTGTATCTTGGGTCCATATGTCTTTATTCCTCCGACTGTTTAGCCTCTTTCCCTGTTTTCTGGACCTCATGGATTGCCCCCGTTGCTTTTGGGAAGAAGAAGCTTCGAACGTCATTTTAATAAAATTGATACTGTCATTCCTTGCTGCTGTGGTCTTCCTTTAAAGTAATGCTTACATGGCAAGGGTGTATGACCAAGTTCCAAACAATTCATTTCCTGTCAGTTGGTCATTTCAAATTGGTCGTTAAGTCCTGAAAGATTGAGGAAATATATTTACTTTTTTTATCGTAGTGGTAAAGACACGATGATTTAGAGGGGTGCTGTCTGTGGTGAATGTCCCCAAAATCTGTCTTTTTACTGTTATGGTCGTATCAGAGAGGCCTGAGGCACCAAAAGTTGAATAAGTTTGTTTATTCCTGGAGGTAAATGTAGGATCATTAACGTAAGTGCTGTGATATTCTGACATTTTACCTAGAAATTCATGTTTTTTTCATTTGGTCGTTTCAGACTGATCTGGGAGGCGTACAAAGATTGAAGAAATTTGTTTGCTCCAGAACAAGATACGATCATTAAGAGGAACGCTGTGGAAGTTCCCTATGACATAGATTTTCCACTTTGTCCTCACAGAGCGATCGTAGAGGCAACAAAAGAGGAGGAAGGAAGAAATTTAGTTGGTTCAACAGGAAGAGGTAAGATCATTAAGAGGGACGCTGTTTGTGGAAGTCTGTATTTTCTTCCATCGGCAATCCCCTGGAATTTTATTTGAAAACTAAAAAGAATGGGACGTCGTGGGGAGTTCTAATTTGCGCCGACTATTATGATGTTAAAGGATTTGGACATATACGTTACCTAACTGCCCTGCTGATTTACATGGCATCTCGTTATTCCGCCTCTTTTAATGGAGTCGTGTCCTCGTCTGTTTCTGAAAATGGGGCATCATTTCCTGCCATTTTTGTTCTCTCATATCTGAATTTCTGGTTGTGATTGTTCATGGCCTGCCTTTTTAAATAGAGTAGTTCTTATCTTATTTTGCAAGATTCCCTATTAGGAGTTTCCCAGTGTGAATCTCTGATAGCTTGTATGGTTGCAACCATTTTTCTGCAGGCACTTCTCAGAGAGAGAGAGAGAGAGAGTGCTTTGAAGAAGTATGGAGTTGGATAAGGACATCCATGATATAGAACACGATGGCTTAGACGACATAAACGGTATGGAGAGATGGGAATCTGGGCTTTCCGACAAGGGTGGTCTGAGGGAGCCTCTGATTGTGCACAGGAGGAACACAACGTCGCAATTGGCCATAGTGGGAGCCAACGTCTGTCCTGTCGAGAGTTTGGATTATGAGTAAGTGTACCTAACGCTTCTTTTGTTACAACTAGAAAAAGAAACAGAAAATCTTGGGAAGACTTCATCAGTTTGGCGGTTGGTCAGTTCCGCAATTATTTTCTGCATTCTACCAGCAGATCCCTCGTTTTCCCTGATTTGTGTTGGTTAAGACTTGAAATATCAATAATTCATTGTATTGTAACGGTGAATTGTTTGGTGACATTTTTTGCTTCTAAGTAAAACCCTCTATGAGGGAAGAGCCCTGAACACCCATGTAAGCACGCTAGGGGCCGTGCACTCCTTTTTCGCTATCAATAAAGACGTTACGTTTTAAAGATTGTTTTCGTACGTCAAGTGCCTATCTCTTAAGTGATTTTCAAAGCTAAGTGGGGTGAGTCGAACGGGTGTCTTTGCATGCATTGCCTTCAATGTTTCCATGGATTTTCAAACACATTCCTCTTTGCCTTTGCCATTTTGAGTGAGTGAGTCTCTGAGTGCCAAGGCGTCGGCACACTTGACACTCAGGGGAGGGACTCTCACGCTCCGTTTTGAGAGCCGATGGCCAAACTCTAACACTCAAGTGAAATCCACTAAGGCTTGCTTGACTCGAGGCCAAGCGCCGGTCCCAGGAGAGCCCGTCAGCTCGCCTGGCGATGATTTTCTCGTGATAAAATTGGTATCAGAGTTATAACGATCATGTTGCCTCAACGTCATTCAAGTTAGCTGCGATGGATCTGAAGTGTGCTAAATGCCCCGCACCATCTCTGGAACGTTGCTTACTTAGAAGAAATGCTAAAGGAATCGAGTGAAGAGGAATGGAGGGGAATGCTGTCGAACCATTGCTCATGGCCAACATTTTCGTCACTTAGAGAAATCAAGGGTGCCGTCATTTTCGTGTTAGCTAGAGGGAACACTACGGTCAAGCAGAAGCTGGAAGCCCCAAGACACACGGGACACCCCCTTGGTGGGCTATCGGTATGGGCCGCATCACCCTACCAAGTGGATAGTATCTGGTTGTCTAGTGCCACTCCTTGGCGGGTGCACTATGACAAAGGATATTGGAAAGGAGGATTGGAGAATTGGTGGGGTAACGTCGTTCTTCCGAGTAACCCCCATTTTTTGCTGTTCTTTGCTAAGGCAAGACGGTGCCACCCAAGTGGTTCAACTTGTGCGAAGGGGGCGCACATGAAGCTGAACGACCCGTTTTGGTTCCCAGTCAGTGGCTTCTTCGGTGATGCGGAGTGCCACCATCAAGCGCCCAACATGTAGGCAGGTGGAGAGACTCCCATGCGGCGCCAAGTTCAAGTGCATACCGGCGCCATACGTTGCACCTGGTTTCCATTGCCCACGGTGTATAGTCGAGACAGAGCTCCTACACCGCCAGGGCCCCTTTCATGCCGACGCCAAACGTCTCGCCTGGCCCAGTTCAAATGGTGTCTAATGAGGCAGGGCTCTCGACACCATGTTCGAATTCATACCGGCGCCATACGTCGCGCCCGGTTTCCAGTGCCTGCGGCATCCAGTAGAGGCAAGGCTCCTGCGCCGCCAGGTTGATTCCATGCCGGCGCCATACGTCGCGCCTGGCTCAAGTGCAGATGGTGTTCGATGAGGCAGGGCTCATGCAGAACCATGTTCCAGTCCAACGGCGACCAGTTGAGGCAGGGCTCCAGCGCCGCAAGGACCCATTCCATACCGGCGGCACACGTCGTGCCTGGTTCTAAGTGCAAAAGGTGGCCGATGAGGCGGGTCTCATGCGGCACACCAAGTCAAGGTTCGCTGGTTGCCACAAAGATCATGCACTTTTGTGCCAAACAAACAATCCAAGATGCTCTCGACCCAAAGACTTTGATGGGCAATGCCAAAGCAAGCTTCCTCATGACAGGCGATGAGTACTCAGGCCGCCGTTAGTGTCCTGGTTGCCTCAAACAGATGGGGAGTCGTCATCCAGATTATGAACATGCCTAACATGATTTAGCAGTGCAGGAAGGGAGACGTTGCGGTTGCATGTAAGACGCCATCATGCAGTGACCGACGTTATCTCAAGCGTGAAAGGTAGTGTCTCACGGGTTGGAAGGACCGTTCGCAAGCCCAGACAGATGGGGTGCCGATAACGGGGATGAAGGATGCCTCGGTGAGTTGAAGCGAATCAAAAGGGTTGTGCTATGAGAAGTCGAGACGTTGCCGAGGACGGCAACAGATTTGGGTGGAAGAGAATGTAACGGTGAATTGTTTCTTGACATTTTTGCTTCTAAGTAAAACTCTCTGTGAGGGAATAGCCCCGAACACCCATATAAGCATGTTGGGGGCCGTGCACTCTTTTTCCGCTATCGATAAAGACGTTACGTTTTAAAGATGGTTTTCGTGCATCAAGTGCCTATCTCTTAAGTGATTTTCAAAGCTAAGTGGGGTGAGTTGAATGAGTGCCTTTGCATGCATTGCCTTCAACGTTTCCATGGATTTTCAAACACATTGCCTCTTTGCCTTTGCCATTTTGAGTGAATGAGTCTCTGAGTGCCAAGACGTCGGCACCGAGGGAGGGACTCTCACGCGCCATTTTGGGAGCCGGTGGCCAAACTCCAACACTCAAGTGAAATCCGCTAAGACTTGCTTGGCCCTGAGGCTAAGCGTCGGTCCCGGGAGAACCCGTCAGTGCACCTAGCGACGATTTCCCCGTGATAGTATTATAAAATTTATCGCCGTTTCTTGTAGCAATGCACCATTTTGTTGTTTCCTATTGCAATTTTGCTAAAATACATGCCACTCTGCCAAAGAAGATGATGGATAGTTTGAAATGAACTTACTTTTCTTTGGAGCTTCTTCAAATCATTGGTATGGCTAGATTCCAGATCCAACTGGTAGGATAAGGGCAGTGTTATCCGTATTGCCCCTATCGTATTATGAGAAATCATGATACCCACTATACGATACACAAAGGTGTATTGCAATTAACACCGTATTGGTCCATATCATACGATACATGCCATATCGCGTGCATTGTACGATATAGGTGATACACCCTATTTTTATAAAAAAAATAATTTCTTAGGATGAAAGGGATAAGAATTGAACTGATTTACTTCCCTTTTTTAGAGACATCTTACGACCTCCCAAGAATAATAATAAGAATAATAAAAATAAGCAGTTTCTAAAATTCTCAAGAATGAAAAAAGCAATTTCCTTCAATAACTTACTAATTATGATCACGTCCAACATCAATAACTTACCAATTATGACAATCTCTCATTAGTAGGTTGCACAATACAACTATCTTACCTTAAAAGGTAACCTCTCAAGAATAATAATAAGAAGTTTGGACCCTCTTTTTTGCAGCTTCCTTTACAAATTCAATGACTGAATTGGAGATTCCCTGTTTTTTCTTTCCTTTCAAAGCTTACCTCCCCATAACTTTTTCCACCTTCAGTAGTATTTGTTGTTTCCATACTTTGAGCAACAGTAACCATCTTATTCATTGTTAAAGTCTCATTAACCAATGCAAAAGTAGAATATTACATATGATGCATATGTCTTTCATCTTTCATTGTCAAACTGAAGTTGGGAGAACAAAAATTGATAGTAACTCAGGTTGTGAAAACAGTCTAACGAACAACATTTCAATCCCTCAAACCTTGTTTAGTTTAATCACATGAAGAATTAGCTGAAAGCAACATGTACATTAAAGAATAGCAGAAAGCTACTGTAGTCATCTTTTGTAATCCTTCGAAGAGAACATGTAAAATTAAGACATAATGGTCCTATATTGTTAAAAGCATTTAGTTGATCCTAATTATAATATGTAATTTGTTTTTTCAATTATAAAAGTTGTAATTTTTCTAAGGATGTACTACTTAAATACTTTATACATTGAGAATTGAATGGTGATTAATGAATATTTACTCAAGTTACGAATTATATGAATTGTATAGAATTGTTGTGATTTTTCTTGAATTATTATAATTTTTTAGTTATGGATTTACAAATAAAAAAATGGACAAAGAAGAAAAGAGTGCATCGAGCTATTCAGACTAAATGGTGGAACCTCAAAAGCGAGAAAGAAGATATATTTAAACAGAAAGTCCTTCAAGGAGATGCTTGGAATTATGTTGGCACACCTTGTGATGTGTGGAACAATATGACTATACATATTAGGAAAGTGGCGAAAGATGTGTTAGGAGTATCTAAGGGAGGTGTACCGGTACTAAAAGAAGCTTGGTGGTGGAGTGAAGTAGTGCAAAATAAAATCAAGGCAAAGAGGGCATGTTACAAATTACATTATGCCAAGAAAACTAGTGAAACTTTAGAAGCTTATAAGAAAGAAAAGAAGGAAGCAAAAAAGGCTGTTAGTGAAGCAAAAGCTAAGATTTGGGAGGACTTATATAAAAAACTCAACTCAAAAGAGAACTCAGAGTGTGAAAGAGATATTTTTAGGATAGCTAGGGCTAGAGATAAGAAAACTAAAGATCTTAATTATGTTAGATGCATAAAAGACGAGGATGAAAAACTTTTAGTGGCAAATGATGATATAAGAAATAGATGGAAAAACTATTTTTATAATCTTTTTAATGAAAATAAAGATGTTAGTATTAGTTTAGGAGATTTAGCCAAGTCAAAAAAGTATATAAACCACAATTTCTACTGACGTATTCAAAAGAATGAAGTCAAAGAGGCTCTTAAACATATAAAGGGTGGTAAATCGGTAGGACCAGTTAATATTCCTATAGAAGTTTGAAAAATACTAGGAGAAATAGGAATCACTTGGCTCACAAGACTATTTAATGAAATATAGAAAAACTAAAAGATGCCCGAGGAATGGAGAGCAAGTACACTTATACCCATATATAAGAACAAGGGAGACATTCAAAATTATGCGAATTATCGAGGTATCAAGTTAATGAGTCATACTATGAAATTTTGGGAAAGAATTATCTAACGTAGGTTAAGACAAGAGTACAACAGAGAACCAATTTGGATTCATGCTAGGCAGATCTACTATTGAAGCAATTTACCTTTTGAGACCTCTTATGAAACATTTTATAGCTAAAAAAAAAGACCTTCACATGATATTTATTGATCTAGAAAAAGCTTATGATAGGGTACCGAAGGAGGTTCTTTGGAGAACTTTGGAAAAAAGAGGTATCCCATTGACATATATTAACCTTATAAGAGACATGTATGATGGTGCAAAAACATGTGTGAGGACTCATGAAGGAACGACAGACTTCTTTGAAGTTAATATTGGGTTACATCAAGGATCAACTTTAAGTCCATACTTATTTATAATGGTGATGGATGAGTTAACAAAACATATTCAAGATGAAGTACCTTGGTGTATGTTATTTGCAGATGACATTGTATTAGTGGAGGAGTTTAAGGAAAAAGTTAATAGAAAATTGGAACTATAGAGAGAAACATTAGAAAGCAAAGGCCTCCGACTTAGTAGAACAAAGACAGAATATATGGAATGTAAGTTTGATCATTTGGTTACTTCAGAAGACATGGAAATTAAAATTGGCACACATTGTATTCCCCAAAAGGAAAGTTTTAAATACCTAGGGTCAATTTTTCAGAGTGATGGAAGAATTGATGGAGATGTTACACATAGAATTAATGCTGGTTGGTTAAAATGGAGAGGAGCATAAGGTATTCTTTGTGATAAGAAGATACCATTAAAGTTAAAAGGTAAATATTATAGAGCAACAATTAGGCCTGCCATGTTTTATGGTTCTGAGTGTTGGGCAGTTAATCATCAACATGTACAAAAGATGTCTGTGACAGAAATGAAGATGTTGAGATGGATGAGTGGTCATACAAGAAAAGACCGTATACATAATGAGGTTATTAGAAACAAATTAGGAGTGGCACCAATAGAGGATAAAATGAGAGAACATTGTTTAAGATGGTTTGGACATATAGAAAGAAGATCAAAAGAAGAACCTGTAAGAAGGTTAGAAAAACTTATTTTGGAAAGTATTAAAAGAGGTAGAGGACGACCACAAAAGTGTTGGAAAGAAACAATAAAGAATGATCTAGCTTATTGGGAGTTAACTGCTAACATGGCACACGATAGGGATCTGTGGAAACAAAGAATCCATGTAGCCGACCCCGTCTAGTATGGGAAAAGGCTTAGTTGTTGTTGTATTATAATTTTTTAGTATTAAAAATGATACAGTACGATATGATATGAATCATGTACCAAAATGATACACGATACGAACAACACTCTATCAGGGTCCTTAACTATCGTCCTTCGTAAATGGCCAGGTCTGGCCCATTCATCGAATGAAGTTTGTATCAGATCTTTATCTGAAAAAAACAGAAGGGAAAAGAGATGGTTGTGCAATGTATAGGTTTGGAAGTTGCAACTAGAGCTTCAGTTGAAATAAGTAGTTTTTGTGAACATATGGTGCACATTTATTATACTACTCCAAGAATACATTAAGCTCATTAAAATGTTATCAGTTTTTCAGACATCTCTACTGAATGTTGTTATCATTGTCACCAGTGTCATTCACGTATTTCCTTTCAGTAAAGGCTTAGCTCCCCTGGGTTTGAACAAAAGTCAGTAAATAAAATTCTTTCTCATGTCTCTCTCTCTCTACTTCCAGACATAACTTCACTATGGGAAGAAAAATCACTGTATCATGATGATCCGATGATCATATACATGAAGCAAATTCACTATTATTTGTGACGGAGTGTATGTCCATATGTTACGTTTTCTCTCCAAATCTTTGCCTTTACAATAAATACAATTTGGCTTGGAAAAGGACACTGGCTCTCATGTCTAATCTCTGTGCTTGCAGAATTGTGGAAAATGATGTATTCAAGGAAGACTGGAGGTCAAGAAAGAAAGTGCAGATATTTCAGTATGTTGTTCTAAAGTGGACATTAGCACTTCTCATAGGCTTGGGTACTGGGCTTGTTGGTTTCTTCAATAATCTGGCGGTTGAAAACATTGCAGGATTTAAGTTGCTAATGACTAGCAACATCATGCTTGAGAAAAGGTAAGATCTTGTGGTCCTCTGATTCAGTTACATGAAATCATAGTCACCATTGTCACTGATAACTTTGAAAGATTGTGATGATATATTGCCAAGCGAAAATTTGCTGATGATGTCTGAGTACGTTGTTATTATTTAAAAGATGCTGTATGCTTTAAAAATGTTATAATAAAAGCACCAGATTGTCATGATATTTTCACGAAAGTTACAATTTTTCCTCTTCAGTTGTATAGTATATTCTTCATTCTTTCTCATATATTTGACTCTATTAGTTTTTTCCAAGAAATATGCTTTTTCGGAAAATATACAACAACAACAGCCTTTTCCCATACCAGACAGGGTTGGTTACATGGATTCTTTATTTCCATAGATCCCGATCATGTGCCATGCTAGCCATTAACTCAACATAAGCTTTTTCTGACAATATCTTCTGAGAAGAACCTCACCAAGAAATTGCAAAGAACAAAAACGGTGGCTATGCCTGAAATACATTGTTCAACTCCTACTTTATCTGAACAGAAGCGTACCTTCTTTGCAAAGAGTATGGAAGCTAGGAATTTTATGGTGATACATAAGTTGTATATGTCTGGTCTACTCAGGGTTTGCTGTTAATGGACATGATCCCAGTGCCAATACCTGGAAAAGCCAAACTATCCAGTTAGCTGGTTATTTTACATGCTTCATCAGCAAACACTGGATAATTGAAGAAAATCTTTTTCAAAGATATTGCTGGTTGGTCTCTAATGTATGAAAGAAGGAAGACTTGAGTTGTGAGTTGTATCTCTAGTTCTTTCCCGGTACTTCACGGTCAAATCATTTGTATCATCAATGATAGTATGAGATCTGCAATTTTTTCTTGATATAAACTGCAACCTGTTCAAGCTATATCTTGTTAATATAGGAATTATCGCTTCCTTAAAACAAGCTTGATCTCTTTCTATTCCTTCAAACTATTCGTGTTCATTGAATTTACTGGGAAGTCTTTTTGTGCTGATATTTTACTTTTGAAAAGTCATGATAGGGCTCTGTGGAAACAAAGAATCCATGTAGTGGACCCTGTCTAGTATGGGAAAAGGCGTAGTTGTTGTTGTTGTATTTTACTTTTGAAAAGTGTAGGATGATCTAGAATGTGAACATGATGGTCTTGGGAATTTCCCAGTGCAGGTATCTAGTGGCTTTCTTTATTTATGGTGGTTGCAATCTAGTTTTGGCAGCATCTGCTGCTGCTATTTGTGCATATATAGCACCGGCTGCTGCTGGCTCTGGCATTCCAGAAGTGAAATCCTATCTAAATGGTGTAGATGCTCCTTCAATTCTTGCCCCCAGCACTCTCTTTGTCAAGGTACAAAGTTTAGCTTCAATCACATGCACATATTGCATATGCAATTGCACCACGGATTGGTAGCTGCCAGTGTTACAACTTAAAGGCCTTCCTACATGTCAAACACGTCAACCTTCATTCCAATGATGGATGACTCAATAGGTTGGAGATCATATGGAACGGCCTTCATAGGGTCCCTATGTAACTATTTCTGAGTTTGGCAGCTATACAACTTTTTAAGTTGCATACTGAAGAGTGCTTCTAGGGTGCCCTTGTTCATTCATGGTAGCATCTCTTGATTTAGTAAATACGTGGACATTTTGCTGCTGAGAGTAAGGAATTTTGACATTTTGCCTGCTGCAGATTGTTGGTTCCATTATGGGAGTGTCAGCTGGTTTTGTTCTTGGAAAGGAAGGCCCCATGGTTCATACTGGTACCTGCATTGCTTCTTTACTGGGTCAAGGAGGATCACGCAAATACCATCTTACGTGGACATGGCTCCAATACTTCAAGAATGACAGAGACAGACGTGATTTAGTCACATGTGGTGCAGCAGCTGGTGTTGCTGCTGCTTTCCGTGCCCCTGTTGGTGGAGTCCTCTTTGCACTTGAAGAAGCAGCTTCATGGTAATTACCAGACTGAGCTCATTGTCACTGACACAGGGTTTTGACAGTTGACCATTAACTTAACTATGGCTTCAGTGCTTCAACAGATGTACTTAATTATTGAGAGATGGATGAGACATCACTTTATGAGTGTGCACATATATTAATACATGCATGTGGTGCTTCTTTGTTTTACATGGCATGGATGGTGGCAGGCAATGCCTTTCTCCTAATGGACCGAAGTCATGCGACTTACAGAGGAAATAAAAGTTCTTTTTTGTGTTACAGTAACTTGATGATTTACCAAATTTTAGTTGTGCTGCTGCTGATTTCCATTTGTAGCCATATTTATTCAGCCATCAAACCAACTTGCTGAAGTGATATCCTCTGTTTTCAGGTGGCGGAGCGCACTTCTTTGGAGAACTTTTTTCACAACTGCAGTTGTAGCCGTTGTGCTCCGAGGATTCATCGACTATTGCCGTAGTGGGTACTGTGGGCTATTTGGAAAGGGAGGATTGATCATGTTTCAGATGGGCTTCACGGAGGTGACATACCACATGGCCGACTTGTTACCCATCTTAATCCTTGGCATTATTGGTGGTGTTCTTGGGAGCCTTTACAATCATCTCCTGGACAAGATGCTCCGTGTTTATAGTTTCATCAATGAGTTAGTATTTCTATCTCCCAGCTATTCTGTGACGTGTGGTTGTTTCTCAATTTCTCATTTTCTTTGTCCTCTCGTAATGTGTGAAATCTTAATCTTGCATTGCATTTGAATGGTTCAGTAAATTGATGACTGTTGTATTCATTATGTGCCATCAGTCTTCATAATTTCCTCAGCTGAGGTAGTCATGTATACTGGTCTGCTAGGCGAGTTCCTTGTCATCACGATGTTGCATAATCATGCCGATCTCCTCTGTGCAATGAAAAAACAATTCTTCCTGATTCTTCCAAATCGCTAACAATATTTCACATGTATGAACAATCAAGCAGTTTGCTCTTGTTTGCTATAGTACGACGTCTGTAGTTTGTCTTTGTGTAGAAAGATGAAGGATGAATCTCCATGTGAATGAAGATGTGGCTAATAACAAACAGTTAGTGCAGAACAATAAAAATTGGCCCTTGTTAGTGATTGCTGGCCATTGTGCTGCTATGTGTCGACTTTATTCAATAGAGATTTTCTCATATTATCATCTTTGTTAACTACGTGAAGTGACATGCTTAATACCGTTCTTCATTTAGATTTCATATCCACCTGTTTCCGTTAAGCTCCATACTGAAGTACAAGATTCTTCTTTTATCCAAAAACATTAGAGGAAAAAATTTTGAAGTTATACCTTACAATCTACTTGATGCTATTTTACAGGAGAGGACCGAGATACAAGATCCTCTTGACCTGCACCATCTCTATTATCACCTCTTGTTGCTCATATGGCCTTCCCTGGCTTGCCCGTTGTACTCCATGCCCAACAAATATCAAGGAAGAATGCCCCACGATTGGCCGTTCTGGCAACTTCAAGAACTTCAAGTGTCCTCCGGGCTATTACAATGATCTTGCTAGCCTCTTCCTCAACACCAATGATGATGCCATTCGCAACCTTTTTAGCACTGGCACAGACACAGAGTTCTCTATCCTCACAATTCTCATATTCTTCTCTGCTGTATATTGCCTTGGCCTCATTACCTACGGTGTGGCTGTCCCTTCTGGGCTCTTCATTCCTGTCATCCTTGCTGGAGCCTCATATGGCCGCCTGGTTGGTACCCTCATTGGCGGCATAACTGACCTTGACCCAGGACTCTTTGCTCTCCTTGGTGCAGCCTCTTTCTTAGGTGGCACCATGAGAATGACAGTCTCTGTTTGTGTCATCCTATTGGAGCTTACTAACAATCTTGTAATGCTCCCTCTGGTCATGCTTGTTCTTCTCATCTCGAAAACAGTTGCTGATGCTTTCAATCATGGTGTTTACGACCAGATTGTCCGAATGAAGGGGCTGCCTTATTTAGAAGCACATGCAGAGCCTTACATGAAGCACCTGGCCGCTGGAGATGTTGTTTCAGCACCATTAATCACCTTTTCTGGAGTGGAGAAGGTAGGAGACATAGTTCATGCCCTTAGGTTCACTAATCACAACGCTTTTCCTGTGGTTAATGAGCCACCATTCTCTGAGGCACCTGAACTCTGTGGACTGGTCTTGAGATCCCATCTCTTAGTCCTACTGAAAGCAAAAATATTTACTAAAGAGCGGATGGTCTCAAAGGATCAGATATCACGAAAGATTGGTTCATTTGAGTTTGCAAAGCCAGGATCTGGGAAAGGTTTGAAGGTGGAAGATCTGGAGATCAGTGATGATGAGATGCGGATGTATGTTGATCTTCATCCAGTAACCAACTCTTCACCTTACACCGTGGTTGAGACAATGTCACTTGCAAAGGCAGTTGTACTTTTCCGGCAACTCGGTCTCCGGCACCTTTGTGTCATCCCAAAGACACCTGCAGTAAGTACTCTGACAACCATCCCATACATAAATATATGCACAAAACATGTATATGCATGCTGATTTCTCTCACAAACATGCGGGACCACACGTTCTTGTTTGTTTAGGTAGACGGGCAATGACAACATATCATGATCTGTGTGATCTAGTTCTTGGATCTGCTAGACAGTTCATGAGTATCTTTGCAGCTTTTATTTGCAAAAGATTAAAAGATATCTAACTTGGACTAGGAAAATGATCAATAACTTGTACACAAACGGTTTCACAGATCTGATTTTGCATAGATCGTATGCCATTGACTAATGCATAGATTTAATGCTTGATATTTATGGTCTCATTGAAAATGATCTCATCATCTGCAGAGGCCGCCAATAGTTGGAATTCTAACACGCCACGACTTCATGCCGGAGCATGTTCTTGGGCTCTATCCTCACCTAAAGCACAGCAAATAAGCTCGGCCAGTTCAGGAAAGAAGCCAATTTGTGTTGGTTAATGCATTATTGCAAACAGAGCAGTGCAGTTTAGTGGAACTAGCTGAGTGATGTCTGTTGCTTAAGAACATCTGAATTCCTCCTCTTCGGCTTCAGAAATACGTGCAATTGGTTCAGCAGCCTGTGCACGTTTTTGTTGTTCATCTTCATCTGTATTTCCTTTCAGCAAATTCATTTCTTATAATTTTTTTCTGTGATCATACAAAGAGGCTTCACTTGTATCAAGCCCATCTTCATAATAGTATAATGAATAAATTCTCATTCGCAAGCTGAACACGAGCTGGCTCGGCTACCGATTGTAGACGCTTTCCCTCCACTAACTGAAGAATGTTAAAAGAACTTGTTTCCTCATAATCAAGTGAATGTTTTCCGGATACAATATAATTAAGTAAAACTTTTTTTTATAACTATGTTGTCCAAATTGAAAGCAGTGCAGTGACCATCTAACAAGCACACTCACCCGATTTGTTAGGCTAATGTTGTGTTCTAGCATAAATATCTCGTAAATTTTTTATGTAGTATGAGGATGTAAATAAGATGTTCGTCATGACTAGAGATTTAGTTGTGGCTAACATAATGCAAATCTCAACAATATTAAAAGGGATATGGTTACCACTACTGTTAGGGTTAACTTTGCTCTTATTCTAGCTAAGCTCTCTATAAAATTGGTAATCGAATAAGAGCACCTAAACAAGAGCAAAAAAGAAAAATTGCTTCTCACCCGTGACTGCCTTTGGTTTAGTTTTTGAAACCACTAAAACAAAAGAAAAGAAAATATAAATTTTGCCAAATTTAACAAAAAGAAAGGTTTTCAAGAAATCGTAGGGATTTGGTAAATTTAATTGGTTTGAGAATGCCTTCATTTGGTTCAGTATGTTTTTGGTTGGTGGATCGATGATGAAGCAACGGATCACATAGCAAAGAGAAAGAACGGAGCGAATGACCTTAAAGAGTACTAATTCGGTGAACATCAAGTTTACATAGGAAATAACACCTATTCTGATATTCTAGGAGTTGGTCCTTTAGGATCGATGTATCCAACACCCCTATTTTACTAACTCATGAATTAATTATGTCCTCCATAAGAGTTTAGTTTCTATGCTTGTATTGGTCAAAAAGGGTTTTGATGTTAAATTCTTTCTTGGGAAGGTGACCGTAAGGAACATGGTTGTGTATTTTTTACTGCAATTTTTTATTATGATCATGGCTTGTTTAAACTCAAAACTTTGAATAATGAAGGACCATTTATTTTTTCTGTTTATATTGAATATACAATACTTATTAATGTGAATGTGTGACATAGAAGGCTAAGACATATTAGCCTAAATAAGCTAAAGAAACTAACCACCTTTGACTTATTACTGATATTTAATAAAACATATTCAACAAATGTAAGGCTTGCATTCAAGGAAAAATGATGAGATTTTTTTTTCTCAAAACAGGAAGGAGAGCTACTAGTTTATTGGAAATCATTCACGGTGGCATTTATGAACCTTTTAGAAAAAGGTCCCATCATGAGAATATTTATTTTATAACCTTTATTGATGACTATTCAAGGTATAAATATATGTACCTCTTGTCACATAAATTAGAAGCATTAGACATATTTAAAGAATATAACCAATTATGATGCACAATTAAAGTGAGGAGGTTTGATCGAGGTGACGAATACACCTTAATTGAGTTTTTAGAATATTCTAAAGAACATGGTGTAACTACGCAAAATACAATGCCTAGAACACCTCAACAAAATGGTATAGTTAAATGATATAACATAACCCTTCTAAATATGACAAGATTCATGCTGGGAGATGCTTATTTATCAAAGTTCCTTGTAAGGCTATATCCATTATACCGTATGAGTTGTGGTCTCATAGAAAATTAGACCTTAGTCACCTATGAAGTTGGGGCTCCATAGCACATGTAAAGATCTTACACTGATCTAGAGATAAATTAGATGATAGATCTTTAAGTGTATCTTTATTGAATACCACAAGGATCAAAAGGTTAACAATTTTATTATAAGAACATCGGGTTGATAGAAAGTAGGGATGTTAAATTCTTAAAGGTAATGATGATACAATCAGTGATCTTTCAGATCTTGATGAATCATCATTTAAACCTATAGAAACAAAACAAGATAGTCTTCCCGTAAAAATTGAAACATTAAGTGGTCATAAGAGACCATGTGCTCTTCTGCCCTACTTAAAGGACTATCATACTTACTTGGGTGAGGAGACATATTATTCAGTAGATTTAGATGAGGTGACTGATAACCTAAGTTATCAAAAATCTATGAGCTCATTTGAATCACCAGATTGAGTAAAAACAATGGATAGAGAAATTGAATCCATTGAGAAAAACCAAGCTTAGGAGTTGGGTCATTTTATCAAAGAAAATAAAAACAATTAGTTTTAAATGAGTATTGAAAAATAAATATAAAGTCTATAGTTCAATCGAGAAATTTAAAGCGATGTTGGTTACAAAAGGTTTTTCACAAAAAAAAAGAATTGATTATGTTGAAACATATTCTTTTATTGCAAAATTTATATCCATAAGGATAATCTAGCAATTGTTGTCTTTTATGATATAGATTTACATCAACTAGATAGCTGATGTAAAAATTATTTTTCTGAATGGTGACCTTAATAAAACAATTTAGATGAAACAACTAAAGACTATGTAATTAAAAGTCATAATGATATGGTATATAGGTTAAAAAATTCTTATATGTACTAAAGCAATCACTTCATTAATGGTATTTGACTTTTCAAAATGTCATTATAAAACTTGGGTTTATGCCTAATTAGTTAGATCACTTTGTCTATGTTTCAAATAGTGAGAACTACTTTATCATCAGGGCCCACTCGGTTTGAAATGACAATGTATGATTGTTAAGACTAAGTCATGACTAAGTTTCCAATTTGAAATGAAGGATGATGTGGACATGAGTTCAAATTTATCAACATGGCTTACTCGGCCACACACCAGGTTCATGACAAGACAAATTTCTCAATTCGTCCAATTAGTTCAAAATATGTTAATGAGAACATCTCTATTAGAAGTGGTGGAATTCTTATAGATAACTATACTATTAAATACAAGAAGGGCACCACCAACATTGTAGCTGATGATCTTTCCATGAGGTATATTATGGTTTCATTGGCTAGCACCAAACTTATGGGCCTTGAGTTTATCAAGAAAATGTACGCCCAAGACCTACAGTTGGTGAAATTTGCAATACACTCCCATAAGTCTAAACAAGGTTTCTACATGCATGATGAATACCTTTTTCATTTTGGAAGGCTCTGTATCTCCAAAGGATCCATACAAGAACTGTTGATTAAAGAAGCTCATGATGATGACTTGTTGGCCACTTTGGAGAGTAGAAAACGCTAGAGATCCTCAAAGAATACTTTTACTGACCAGAAATGAGGAGACATGTCCACCGCATTCTGGAACCTTGCATCCTTTATAAGAAGGCCAAGAGTACCAAATCGTCCTTGGGAAGCATTTAGCATGTATTTTATTCTTGGTTTATCATGCACCAAGCAAGAGAAGGATTATGTTTTTGTTATTGTCGATCGTTTCTCATGCATGGCTCATTTTATTGTCTGTTATAATACAGATGATGCTTCACACATTGTTGAGTTATTCTTTGAGGGAATTATGGGGTTGCATGGGATCCCATGCTCCATTGTCTCCGATCAGGATTCTAAGTTTCTGAGTCACTTCTAGAGGACATTATAGAATAGATTAAGAACAAAACTCATTTTGAACACTGCTTGCCACCCTCAAATGGATGGGCAAATAGAGATTGTCAACTGCACTCTTCTGACCTTTCGACGAACTATTCTACCCAAGTACAATAAATCCTAGAATGAACAGATGGCGTTGGTAGAATTTGCATACAAAAGAGCTCCCCATCACACTATGGGATGAACTCTCTTTAAAGTTGTATATGGGTACAACCCTCTCACTCCTTTAGATCTATTTAGTCTCAATACAGGTCATTTAGAAGACTCAAAAGGAAAGCAACTTGCTAAAGATGTTTAGTTTTAGCCAGGGATTTGGTTTGGATATACCTTCACAAATAACGGTTTCCCCAACAGAGATATTCCAAGCTAAAGTGAAGAGTAGACAGTCCTTTCAAAGTTCTTGCCAAAGTCAATGAAAATGCCTACACCATTGACATCCCTAAGCACTATATAGTGTCACCCTACTTTCAACATTAGAGATAGAGATCTGACTCCTTATGTGTCGTATTCTAGAGATCAAGATGTTCTTCTCCAACTGAGAAAGAATGATGTGAAATCAGTCTAAATTCATCAATAAGACCCACTCCGCCACACACCAGGTCCATGACAAGACAAATTTCTCAATTCGTTCAATTAGTTCAAAAATATATTAATGAGAACATCTCCATTAGAAGTGGTTGGAATCCCACCTTAAAAGTTTCAAAAATGTCCTCACTCTTCAGGAACCAGAAGCTTTAAATGCTAAAAACTATCAAACTATAAAATTAATCTATGATAGTATTTTCTACGGTAATTATAGCAAGAATTCATCCAATACCATGGGAAATGTGGAAACAGTTTAGAAAACCAGTTTTTGTGTTCTCAATGCCAGGAAAAATAGAATGTTATATTTACCACCCTAGGAACATGCATCCGGAATTAATTGTTGCATGAGAACTTCTGTTTTGTTTTCTCAATGCCTAGAAAAATAGAATATTACATTTATCACCATGGGATCCTATAGCCTAAGTTAATTGTTACATGGGAATTTATGTTTTGATTTATTTCTGTATGACTAGCTTTAGGACCCTTGTTCAAGCTTAAATAGACCTCTTGGTAGAATGAAAAAACAATATCCATTTTCTAGCAAATTTTGTGTTCTCTTATCTAATTCAATTTAGAATTAGTGGTGAGATAGATTTCTTAATTCTCTCTTATTAGTCAAACCTATGACAAGTGAATAAGAATCACCCATAGACCAACTATATGTGAATAGTATCTCGGCTCATTCAAAATCAACGGAACTGTTTGCTGAACGAGAATGCATCAAACGATATGTGAGAGACAACATATATCCTGGGTATAAAGATTAGTCATGATAGACCATCTAAACTATTATGTCTAAGTCAAGAGATATATTGATTATTTCTTCAAAAAGTTTGCAATGAGTGATTGTAAGTCTACAAGACACCTATTGCAAAAAGAGTGGAGCTTAGTAAAGTTGATTATCCCAGTGATAGACAAGAAAAAACAAATGTTCCTTATGCTCAAACTATTGGTAGTTTAATGTATGCTATATTGTGTGAGAGGTTTAATATCAACTTTGTTGTTGGTATCATGAGTAGATATCAAAGTAATCATGGTTAATAATATTGGGTTGTTGTGAAGAGGATCTTGAAATATATAAAAAAAACAAAGGACTTAAAATTATGTTATCAGGCAGATGAATTAAATATAATTGGATACTTAGGTTGACTTTATTGGGAGAAAAGATGACAACAAATCATCCTTTGGTCAAGTTTTCCTCTTTTGATGTGTTATTATTTCTTAGTCGTGTAAGAAACAGGATTGTGTAACATTACATGCATAAGAGCCTGAGTATATTACTTGTAGTATGATTGCAACAAGTGTCATTTTGATAAGTTGCTTCATTCGAGATTTAAAGCTAGATATAGTCAATTGTCATTTATTGTGACAATAGTGTAGTCATAACTCTTATAAAGAGTGGAACTAATAGCTCAAGAAGCAAGCATGGTAAGGTACCACTATTTATATGATATGATACAAAAGAATGAAATATTTGTCACTTACTTTCTTACGGGGATATGATAGTAGACCCCTTGACAAAGAGTACATATGAAGACTTGTTTGCTAAATATATTACCAATATGAGGTTGAGACATGTTTAGGATTTCCAACATCATCAAAACACATACATGCGTTGTTATACAAGGAAAGCATACTCGTTACGAAAATCGCATAACGAGGTAACTCATGGGATTTGTACTTTAAGTACAATAGGAAAAATGATTCAATTGGGAAAGCTACTAAATAGTATGAGAAAACCATTGTATCATGATTGACTCGTATGGTCATGATAACTCCTAGGTGTTGATGGCCATAAGGTCTCTTCAATTGTGGTCATAGAATACGGAAGGAGAAGCCCCTTTCATATTCCATGAACCGTATTTCAATCAAAATGTTTTTCAATAAAATTTGTCGGTGATTGTTTATAAATTTAACGCAAGAGGTAATACAACAAAGAAGCCGTTTCTCTTAGCTGAAACGGATATCCGAGGAAGATGAATACGAGCATGTGATGAAACTGAAAGAGAGATATACTATCATAGAAAAACAAAATTACACTATGATTGTGTGTATATTTACTTTCTTTCTCTCCAAGTTTCTTTTGCTGGTAACCTCCTAGACAAGGCCATGTCAAACGATCCAAAGCTCAACAGCGATCGCTCCTGCAAACTACAATATCACAAATACAACATAAATATCCTGTGTACTTAACTAAGTGAGAGCATGTACAAGCCGAGTCTCACCGGATATGCATTATTGTCAATATCAAGCTAAATTACGTCTATGCAAGAAGAGTAGTAGCTCACCTAGCTATGGAGTCCACTCACACGTTTAAGGTTCAGTTGATACCCGAGGATTGCAACTGATTTTGGCCTCCCCACTATACCAATACCAATAACAGTAATAATAAAAAATAAAATTAATAAAATCCTGATATTTTAGAACTTTCGTTCAGCCTCTGCTCCTGGCCTCCCCACTATTCCCGACAGTTCCGTCCTGTACACACTGCAGGTGCGTAGGAAATCCGAAGTGCCTTTTAATCACCATCCGCTCTCAATTTAGTCGCAGATTATATATGGCAAATGCTGCTTTTAAAAAGAAAAAGATAAGATAAAGGCAGGCCTGAACAAATTTACAGGTGAATCGTTTCCACTAACAATCCACACGGTGGATCACCAGAAAGAGAAAAACCAAGATAAAAGCATTGAGGAGATCCCTGTTCATGGATCTCCCCATTATTCAATACAATATTGAATCTATTTGCAAGAGTGAAGAAAATTTAGTCATGCAGAGAAACAATAATGTCAGTTTTTGATATATTTTAATAAGAACGGAACTGTCATCATCTCCCACTATCGGGCGAGCCATCGTGGACCCATTGACGAACATAACGATTAACACCAATGAGCGCCAAAAGATAGAATAAAAAAGAAAGAAGAAGAAGTAGGTTCCACCGAAATTTGAGCTCGGATAGATTCAGAGTCCACTGTCTTGACCACTAGACCATGGAATCGTTTATGATAATGATCGATAAAATTTTTAATCGTTTTATTCTAGACTGGGTCTTACCCAGCATTGATGCAGGCAACCGTACGCACAAGAGATGTGTGGACCATTAGGCGGTGTTTGTATTGCCGGCCAAAGTGCACCAGGCCTGCGAAAATGGTGAGCCCTGCTCGACAAACGAGGGCCCAACACATTGGTGTTGGCCATGTATGCAAAGTTGCAAACACAGCCTTATGTGAAGAAAATTTGCAGATTATTGAATAAAGAAGGGTAACTTTGTACAAATGCCTTCGCACAGTCAAGAGTTCGATTCCTAACCTGATGGGTCAGGTGTGCGGTCCAGAGACTTGTTAAAACCAAAACCAAGTCTTTTCTCAGACTGGGAATAATCAATTACATCCATTCTTAGCCATCATTTTGATTTGTTTGGCCATATAAGTTCAAATTCAAAAGAGCAAGATCCTCACCCGAAATTGAACTTCTCTAAATCTTTCTAATGGTCTCTCAAGCATTAGATAGCTCTGTTTCGAGAGTTTAATTTGGATATGTTGTGATTCCATGCCTAATATTAATTTTGTACGAATCGAACTGTCCATTATACCATGGGCTTGAGCAGACCCGTTTCTGCTCACCTGGGTGTTTAAAATCCTCATTTAACCATCCAAGAAGTGACCCCAAGCAAGTGGGGTCACCCTTTTGTCAATGAAACAGTTTTCCATCATTTTAGATAGGGAGGTAAAAGAAATGGTCATCCATGGCTGATTATAGTTCTCCGTCTCCTATATGCTTTTCAGGTCAGCTTGGAGGTCAACATTCAAATGGCGAGGAGAAACTCCAATTGGTGGGTTTCACCTAAGCAGGGTTGGTTAAAGGTAACGTGACTGGTGGTTCCACCACCCAGGGGTTGTTTACTGGCCACACAACTTCAGGATAGCGATGGAAACTCTCTTTGCTGGTGGTGCAAAGTGGTGAACAGAAGACCATTGCCCGATGTATCTCCAAGTAAACCAAAGACAGAATAAAATAAATTGAGCATTTATTTTCCAACAAATAAAACCAGTTTTCAGAAACTCCAAGGATTTTTTTTACTCATTTTCTTAGCCCCTCTAAAGCTGCTCTCGAGTACATATCCTATAAACGGAGGGAACCTAGATACCAAATGAAGAGAAGCTTATATGATCTTTTTCTTAATTTGCTAAACTAGCGAAGATAGAAGTGGAAAAATCTTGAGAAGATCATCCACCCAATTATATATATGTGTGTGTGTGTGTGACCTTTTGACCGTGATGGTTGTATAACCAAGTTCTTCTGTGGGAACACTGTGGCAACTTCAGTATATAGTTTTGGATCTTACTCTAGACAACGGCACTCATTTGTTTTCGTAATTAATAAAAATTCTGCATCCTTAGTTATAAGTGTGTTGCAGATCACATACTTTTTGCTATCAAAACAACTTACTTTGCTTTTTAAGTTTCCTTACTCACAATCAACCCTCCCCAATCATTAATATTAAGCTTCCACTAACTACTACTACCTTAGTGAAGGATTGTTTAGTGAGGCATGACCAAGGGTTGGTTGCAAGTATCGAGTTGTTGGATGATTCCAATGTTCGGGGCATGACATATCAAAGTCAGTTCGACTCGAAATACAAAGAGTGGATAACACACTTGCTCGCGTTGATAGCAAAAAGGTAACTCACCCTCATCTATGTTCTTTACGTTTACACTAGTGAAACTATTCATCATAAAAAGGGAAAGTCAAAAGCTATACTAGTGTTCGACCCTATTGAGATGTCATATATCTTGCTTAATGTTGATGAGTGATTTATTAGACTCAAAAAGCCGATAGCCGATCTTGATTCTACTATTGCTCGCGTTATAGAAGGATTCGACCGGTTGATGGGACAAATCCATTCTAGAATAAAGACACTCGTAAGTGCACTGATGTTTGCGAGAACACCTACGATCTCATTAATGAGCACTTGGAGTGCTTGAAGAAGCATCTGTACTAGATGGAGACTGTTATGCTAACCCAATTACAAAAGCTTAAGGAGAGTGTTGTTGCATCACTCCCAGAGAGACAGACTTAAGAGGACTCTCAAGCTGAGATGTTGACTCAACTAGAAGGAGTCGAGAGACACTTGGTAAACAACGGTAGCTATGAGAATGATGAGGAATAGATCGCTCCCGATGCATTAAGGTTAACGAGTTGCTAGAGAATTTCCTCTACCAGATGAAACTATACTAGAAAACTAGTGATCATGAGGACAATGAACTCAAGTTAGCAACAATTGTGACGTTTCTAGAAGACGATGATATGATGTGGTAGCAGTGCATGCTGAATGACGTTATTGTGGGTCAATGTCACATTCGTATTTAAGACGAATTTAAACAGGGTATATAGGACTTCCTCTTGCACAACATTGAAGCCATTCCTAAGAGAAAGCTTGATGTAATGAAACATTGAACCCATTCAAAACTACATCAAAGAATACCTGATGTTGATATTGAGCATTCGGGTTATGATATTAGAAGACAAGTTATTTAAGTTTCTCAACAGGTTATAACCTTGGGCTGAACAAGAGTTGTGGGGTGTTTATGTAGCTCTCATGAACTGCACTATTGAACGTACTACGATACTCTTCGTCAAAAACATAGTCAAGTATCACAAACTACCGGCCAATATTATCAATAACATAGATACATGCTCTACAAGCAATTTCTGGTAAGAAAACTTTTGTTTACTTAATTCAGAATTATTTTTCTCTAAGAGTTGTCACCCCAAACGGATGGTCAAACATAATGGATGAATGACTTGCTTGAGGATTAAAACTGAACAAAATAGTGTGACATAACTCAATTCTCATATAATCTGCATCATAGCGAGTCTATTGGAAAAAGTTCCTTGAGATAGCTACAAACCCCACATACTCTAGCAGCACAATATGAAGACAAGACCCTATCACAAATATTATGTATCGATCTACAAGAGTAGCGTGATATTGTCCATACTCTCCTTATGAAGGCAACAAAGTATAAGAAGTGAGTGAACATAGAGAGGCATGTTGTCGAATTTGGGGTTGATGATTAAATCCTTATAAAACTGTACCCCAAGCAAACAAAAAAAAATTGCGAGCAATATGCCAAGCTAATCCGTAAGTACCATGATTCTTATATTATTATAAAAAAGGTGAAAAATTGGACATACCAACTAGATATTCTAGACCACATCCGTACACATCATATCTTCCATATGAATAACATAAAGGCTTATCATTAAAGATATGCACCTGCACCCTTAAGACCTAGAGAACTAAAGAAGTAGAGCATATCCTCGACCATATTTTAGACAAGAGAGGACACATCTTGTAGTACTTAGTCAAGTAGAAGGATATGACGAAATGAAAGTTGGGAGAAGAATGTGATAATACACCAACTCTCGAAACAAATGCAAGAGTACTATTTGCATGTTGGTTTAAAAATTATGTCAACCGTTTAAGTAGGGGAGAATATAATCCTTCAACCACAAACACTATTTATGGTTGTATAACCAGGTTATTGCATGAAAACATATTGATAACTTTAGTTCTTATTTTTATACTCTACAATAAACAAGACATCCCTTTACTTTCGTACTTAATGAGAGTGGCATCATTAGTTATAAGCATATCATGAACCACATGTCTTTTTTGCTATCAATAAAATTTGATTTTTTTTAAGTTTCCTTGCTTACTCTCAATCAATCCTTCTCAATGATCAGTCTTAAGCTTTTGTTGAACTGTTATTATCGACTAGCTTAGTTAAGCACGACTAAGCATCAGTCGCAAGTGTTGAGTCGTTGAGTAATTTCAACACTCATGACATATATAGAGAGAGAGAGAACAACAACTAAGCCTTTTCTCATACTAGATGGGGTCATCTACATGGATTCTTTGTTTCCACAAAACATTATCATGTGTCATGCTAGCAGTTAACTCAATATAAACTTTCTTTCTAAGACTTTTGTGGTCACCTTCTTCTTCTTTTAACATTTTCACAATCTAGTTTTTTATATCTTCTTACGGAAATGTCCTTGAGTCATCTTTCTACATGTCCAAACCATCTTAACATTTTATCCTCTATTTGTGGTACTCCCAATTTGTTTCTAATAACCTCATTATGTATATAGTTTTTCCTTATATGATTACTCATCTATCTCAACATCTTTATTTCTGCTACATACATCTTTTGCACATGTTGATGATTAATTGCCCAACACTTAGAACCATAAAACATAACAGGTCTAATTGTTGCTCTATAATATTTACCTTTCAACTTCAATAATATCTTCTTATCAGATAGAATACCTGATGCCCCTCTCCATTTTAACCAACCGGCATTAATTTTATCTGTAACATCTCCACCAATTTTGTTATCACTTTGAAAAATTGACCCTAGGCATTTAAAACTTTTCTTCTAAGGGATACAATGTGTACCAATCTTAATTTTTATGTCCTCTGAAGTACCCAAATGATCAACCTTACATTTCATATATTCTATCTTTGTTCTAATAAGTCGAAAGCCTTTACTTTCTAACGTTTCTCTCCATAGTTCCAATTTCATATTTACTTTTTTCTTAAACTCATCCACTAACACAATATCAACAAATAAGATACACCAAGGTACTTCATTTTCAATATATTTTGTTAACTCGTCAGTAATCAATATAAATAAATATGAACTTAAAGTTGATCCCTGATGTAACCCAATATTAACTTTAAAGGAATGTGTCATTCCTTGATGAGTCATCACACATGTTTTTGTACCATCGTACATGTCTCTTATATGTCAATGAGATACCTCTCTTTTCTAAGGTTCTCTAAAGAACATCTCTTGACACCCTATCGTAAGCTTTTTCTAGATCAATAAATATCATGTGAAAGTTTTTCTTTTTTGCTCTAAAATATTTCATAAGAGTCTCAATAAGTGAATCGCTTAATAGTAGATCTACTGGGAATGAATCCAAATTGGGTCTATGTTATACCTGATACTTATCTTAACCTACGTTTGATAATTCTTTCTTATAATTTCATAGTGTGGCTCATTAACTTGATACCTCGATAATTCACATAATTTTGAATCTCCCTTGTTTTTATATGGGTATAAGTGTGTTTGCTCTCCATTCCTCGAGCATCTTTTGGGTTCTTCATATTTCATTAAATAGTCTTGTGAGACAAGTGAACCCAATCTTTTGTATACTTCTATAAGAATATTATTTGATCATACAAATTTACCAACCTTCATATATTTAAGAGCCGCTTTGACTTCATTCTTTTGAATACGCTGACAGAAGTTATCATTTATATACTTTTTTTATTTTACTAACTCTCCTAAGCTAATAGTAATATCTAAATTTTTATTAAAAAGCTTATAGAAATAATTTTTCTATCTATTTTTTATAACACTATTCACTACTAGAATCTTCTCATCCTCATCTTTGATGCATCTAATAAAAGTAAGATCCTTAGTTTTCTTATTTCTAGCCTTAGCTATCCTAACAATATATTTTTCACCTTCTTTTGAGTTAAGCTTTTTATATAAATCTTCTCAAATTTTAGTTTTTGCTTCACTAATAGCCTTTTTTGCTTTTTTCTTTATTTTTTTATAAGCCTCCAAAGTTTCACTAGTCTTCACAATGTAATTTGTAACATGCCTTCTTTGCCTTAATTTTATCTTTCACCACTTCACTCCACCAAACTTCTTTTTGTGCTGGTACACTTCCCTTAGATACGCCTAATACATTTTTTGTTACTAACCATATTATTTCATATATCAAAAGGTATACCTATATAATTACAAGCATCTAATTGAAGAACTTTCTGTTTAAATATACCTACTTTCTCATATTGTAAAAATTAAGATTTTTCTCTTACAAGTCTCATAGCCTATTTCAAGTTCATTGTAATCAATCAACAAATTTGCAAGCAAGTTTTCTTTTAAAAAGTTAATAAAATCATTAATCTTTTATTCACAATGCACACACACAAACAAACAAACAACTAGCTATATTGAATATTAGATGCTTCAAAACTATTTTAAATATTTAAATATCCCTAAGGTGATGTCACTAATAAAATTTTATGTTTACTTTGTTTTGGTTAAACAAGTCACTTTTTTTCTTCAAAGCCAAACTTGTAGCTCAAAAAGTAAATGTGTTTTGCTTTTATCCAAATCAAGTGCTAAAATTTTTGGCAAATAAATATCATCCACTTAAATGTACTTCATTGGTGAATGATTTGTAAGACACAATTTATCAAGGAAAAATATGTTGTTCACTTAGGGTATGTTGGCCCTAGTTAAAACCCTTATATATAGAATTTGCTTGTCAATACATTCTTATCCGATTTAATGAAAAATCAAGTTCTATCAATATGTTCTACTATGGATTGACAAATGAAGGTGATGAAATTTTCCAACGAATAAGCAAAGCAAGAAGTGAGAGCTCACCTAGATAGGTGACAGAACTAATAAGTTGAAGGTCATGAGTGACTTGAGATGTGTATTTGGCTACATCATCCCTATTGTAACATCATAAAGAAAGAAATCAAGAAAGAGATCTTCCATGTTGTACTTTGAATGTGAAAAATGGTATTGTTATAAAGTTGAAAGGATGTATACTTCACAAAAGGGGAAACTTTGTTCTCTTTTATATGACATTATTATCCTTGTCAAGTATAACCATTTTCTTACTAGTTATTCATGAATTGATTCTTATGTTACTGCAAGATAATATCATCTAGTCTCAATAGCTTTATACACTCTATTCTTCTTTGTTCACTTTTTTACTTAAAAATCCACTACTAAAAGTCGATGTTGAGTAGTTAAGCTTTCTTTTAGAATTACCTTACAATCTTTACAACACAATTTATTTTTTTTCCTACAAACAAAATAATCAATTTGTGTTTGTGACAAGCCACTCTTATAAGTAATTAAATGTTCATCTCATTTTTTGAAAATTGTATTTTCTATAAAGAGATCAAAAGTCTTAGTCAAATTTAAAATCTCCTTACCCTCCTCATTTATATAAAAAAATGGAGCTACTTTATTGTTGAGCAAAGCGAAGTAGAGAAGAGCTTAGCAAAGCGATATTAATTAGATTGTTTAACTGAACGAAGTGAAGTGAAGCTAAGCTATTTAAATGGACTCAACAGCTTTATTATTGAATGCAGGTACGGAGGCCTAAACAAAGTCCAATGAAGGTCTTTAAATATTTTGAATGAAGGTACGAAGGCCTGAACGAAGTGAAGCGAAGATCTTTAGCTTGAACGAAGTTGAGCGGTTTTATCACTGAGCAAAGTGAATGATACATAGGCTATTTAACTGAACAAAGTTTAGCGAAGGTCTTTAGATTGAATGAAGTGAAGCAACTTTAGGTTTAGCAAAGCTTTGTTTCCTAATGCCACTTTATCGACATGTCCATTTAAGTCTCTTCCCAAACAAATCATCTCCCTTTATAGAATTCTTTGAATTATCTTATCTAACTCTTCCTAAAAACCTTTTTTATACTATCTTTTAATCCTACTTAGGGTGCATAAGTACAAACTATATTCAAACCCTCTACTCTTAACACTAATTTTACTATCATAATTCGATCACCATATTGTTGTATATCTACTACAGCATCCTTTAAATATTTATTTATAATAATACCAACTCCATTTCAAACCTTTTCCTTTTCTAAGTACCATAATTTAAAACTTGTATTCTCAATCTCCTTTGTTTTTTCTCCAACGCACTTTATCTCTTGTAAACATAGAATACAAATCGTTCGCCGAATCATAATATCTACCACCTCCATTAACTTGTCGATTAATGTTTCGATATTTCAAGTACCGATACAAATTCTACTCATTCATACTCACATTGTTTTTTAGTATAAGAGTATAATTTAAAAAATCTAAAGATAATTTTCAAAATATAAAAAAATTCAAAAAGGACAAAAGACAATCTTATTATACTCAAGGGTTAGAAATGAATAAACATCGTCCTACTCAATCATTGTTTTTTGGTTTTATGAGTATAATTTAAAAAACTTAAGAGTTTTTGAAAAAAATGAAATATAATGCTAGCCAACCCTATCTAGTATGGGAAAAGACTTGGTTATTGTTGTTATTGTTAATGAAAGACAATGCTAATGATAGGATTCAATATCTCTCTCTCTCTCTCTCTCTATATATATATATATATATATATATATTGTAGTAATATAAAAGATAGGGATCCACCTAACTCCACTTATCTTTTGTGAAAACGAAAAAGAAAAACTCAGCTAATCCATAACTAAATTACCGGTACAAAATTCAATGGAACATGATCTTACTAAATTATTTTGCTAATAAGATACAAGATCGAGCACAATGATGACAGAGAATACAATCCCACATACTGCGAGAGGGCTTGGTTCTTGTTCAGAGAACAAGGGACATGATGCAGAGGGAATATTACTATCTCACCAGAACAATGCTTTATCAGCTGGTGACGAAAACTCCATGAACTTGGGCATATGAAAAGACAGAAAAAAACATTGCTACGATATTAAGTAGACAAGCAATTATCATTTATCCTGAAACTACGAAAACTCAGCCTCCTCTCTGAAGTTATTTGAAAACAAGAGATGAGAGCTTGAACTGCTAATAAGCAGTGCTTCGAATCCGGTGAAGATAACATAGGAGACAATCAGAGTCAAAATCCAGCCTCAGACGAAGTTTCGAATATCCAGCGATTTGACATCAACCATTTCGTCATCATTGGTCTCCGAGCTACAATGAAGAAAAGATTATTCAACATTGCAAGAAAACATAAAGATCGACTGATCTGTCAATTACAGCGATGTCTTGCAAATCCTTCTTCCCACTCATAAATAATCACAAAAGCTTCACTGGAGTCTTATGCCAAACCGTTTGTTTGATAGTTTTCCACGTCAAAGCTTCTGCTTCACTAAAAATAGATCACGTAGCCACAAACGTCCACATCTATCCATACCAGAAAGGGAGACAGTGGGCAATCCACATTGAAGCAAGGTGGAGCGACCACCGCACCCAAAATTTGGAAAATCAACAGAAGAGATATAATCTATGGCTGAATCCATGGCTATAATACATGATATGCCCCATCCCTAAACAGGTTCATGGGGTCTTCGTTCTACCCTAAAAAAGAACTCTAGATCCACCACCTCTGCAACCTATGACAAGTTTACCATAGACATGTCAGTGAAATACCTTTTCTTCTGTGTTTCCATTGCTTCAAGGGCTTCCTTCAGCTCTTCCAATTGTGCTTTTGCTATTTTCAGCTCCAATTGTTCTTCATATTTAGGAAGATCTTCCTTTTGGAGTCTGATTTAATTGCATGAACAAAAAAAAAGGATACAGTAATGCTTTTTCTCAGCCAGCAAGTTCGATTTCTTTCTATAAAGCACTGGGAGGACACTACCCAATTATAACATATCCTCAATTAGCAAGAAAGAATAAATCAAACTATACACGAAAGCAACCCGTTCCAAGAACATATTCATTTCTATACTGATGACATGCATACACAAAAATAAGCAGATCAGATGGACAATTAAAATAAACAATCTTAACTATGCAATGAAGAGCTAGTAATCACTTTGCATATGCCGGTAGATGCGCAAGTGAACAAGCTAGGAGAATAGATCACTTTTCTGCATTACACGAAGAACAAAGCAAGCTCAAGGTAATTGTAACCTTTATAACGGTGTTGGTCGATGAGATTCCTCGACCACAGATTGGCATAACCAATGAACTCTAATGCCGTCAGGCGACACTTTCTAAGTTCAAGGTAATTGTAGTATTCAAATATTTGGTCGGCTTTCTCCACCCAATCTAGATATTCCTTAGGTGAGTTGGTTCTCTTAAATTTGGGAATTTTGATTTTCATGATGGAATCTCGTTATGTACGATGATTTAAAGGTTGTAGGGGGGTTTCATCTGGTTCGGCTACTAGATTGTTGTCATGAAGTGGTATGTGACTTAAAGGGTGGGAACAATTAAGTTGTTTCATGGCTTGCCAAAGCTGGGCAAGTTGTCTCATCATTTCTTCCTACCACAATTGAAGGCCTAGAATCACACCCTGTTCAGTTGATAACCCTTGTGGAGCTTCGAGAGGAACTTCGGGGGATAGACTATTACTCGGGGTGGAATGGTGGGTGTGAGATATTTTTTTTCAATCTAGATGGGAGGGAAATCATATGAGTAGGATGAGATGAAAGTGAAACTTATGTTTTATCGGTGTGGCTATGGCACAGATGTTTTAATGACAAATGGGTTAAAGGTTGTGGGTGATTAAGGATGCTTTCTGCTTGACACCTTCGTATCTCAATGAAAGCACCAAGATGGTAGACCAAAGTCGCCACCCAACATTGTTGTGCCTCAGGCTATGCTTCGCTAGTTGGAGAAATAATAAATAAAGAAAAAGAAAGATTTTCATCCAAACAGTGTCCAACTCTCATTCTAACCTTGATTTATATAGCATAAACATCCCTCTAGATTGAGTTGGGTTCCAAGAAGTAGCATTCAAAATTCAGCTAGAGAATAGCATATTTCATGTTCCAAAATAAGGGTTTGGGATTCCCAAGAAGGACTCTTCCCTAGGTTATTGGGAATCCTTAAGAGTAAACCTTTCAAAATACTTGAGATTATGCATATATAGGAATTGCTCACTAATTATAGGGGTTGCAGTTGTAGGATTCAAGGTGCATCTTAGAGATAATGTTTACATTAAATGTTGGTGTGAGAAGTGTTGCAGCTGTAATGAGTGGTTGATGTAGTAAGGGGGACCTAGATTTATGAGAGCATGAAAAGGTAGGACGATAGAATTAATGGGCTTAGTATCCTCTTTAATGAGTGCAAGTACTTCAATGTATAGTTATTATAGCTAGTGTTGTTCGATCTGTATCGTATCATGTATCATTTTGGTCCACGATATATATCGTATCGTATCACCTTGTATCATTTTTTAATACTAAAAAATTTAAAAATACAAAAAATCAAGAAAAATCATGTAAATTGAAAATAATTCATACAACAACAAACAACAACTAAGCCTTCCCATACTAGACAGGGGGTCAGCTACATGGATTCTTTGTTTCCACAGAGCCCTATCACGTAACATGTTAGCAATTAACTCACAATAAGCTAGATCATTCTTTATTGTTTCTTGCCAACACTTTTGTGGTCATCCTCTACCTCTTTTAATACTTTCCAAATTTAGTTTTCTATACCTTCTTATAGGTTCTTTTTTTTATCTTTTTTCTATATGTTCAAACTATCTTAAACGATATTCTCTCATTTTATCCTCTATTGGTACCACTCCTAATTTGTTTCTAATAACCTCATTATGTATACGGTCTTTTCTTGTATGACCACTCATCCATCTCAACATCTTCATTTTATCACAGACATCGTTTATACATGTTGATGATTAACTGCTCAACAATCAGAACCATAAAACATGGCAGGTCTAATTGTTGCTCTATAATATTTACCTTTTAACTTTAATGGTATCTTCTTGTCACAAAGAATACCTGATGCTCCTCTTCATTTTAACCATCTAGCACTAATTTTATGCGTAACATCTCCATCAATTCTTCCATACAACAACAACAACAACTAAGCCTTTTCCCATACTAGACAGGGTCGGCTACATAGATTCTTTGTTTCCACATATTCCTATCGTGTGCCATGTTAGGAGTTAACTCCCAATAAGCTAGATCATTCTTTATTGTTTCTTTCCAACACTTTTGTGGTCGTCCTCTACCTCTTTTAATACTTTCCAAATTTAGTTTTTCTAACCTTCTTACAGGTTCTTCTTTTGATCTTCTTTCTATATGTCCAAACCATCTTAAACGATGTTCTCTCATTTTATCCTCTATTGGTGCCACTCCTAATTTGTTTCTAATAACCTCATTATGTATACGGTCTTTTCTTGTATGACCACTCATCCATCTCAACATCTTCATTTCTGTTATAGACATCTTTTGTACATGTTGATGATTAACTGCCCAACACTCAGAACCATAAAACATGGCAGGCCTAATTGCTGCTATATAATATTTATCTTTTAATTTTAATGGTATCTTCTTATCACAAAGAATACCTCATGCTCCTCTCCATTTTAACCAACTAGCATTAATTCTATGTGTAACATCTCCATCAATTCTTTCATCACTCTGAAAAATTGACCCTAGGTATTTAAAACTTTCCTTTTGGGAAATGCAATGTGTGCCAATTTTAATTTCTATGTCCTCTGAAGTAACCAAATGATCAAACTTACATTCTATATATTCTGTCTTTGTTCTACTAAATCGGAGGCCTTTGCTTTCTAATGTTTCTCTCCATAGTTCCAATTTTCTATTAACTTTTTCCTTAGACTCCTCCTCTAATACAATGTCATCTACAAATAACATACACAAAGGTACTTCATCTTGAATATGTTTTGTTAACTCATCCATCACCATTATAAATAAGTATGGACTTAAAGTTGATCCTTAATGTAACCCAATATTAACTTCAAAGAAGTCTGTCGTTCCTTCATGAGTCCTCACACATGTTTTTGCACCATCATACATGTCCCTTATAAGGTTAATATATGTCAATGGGATACCTCTTTTTTCCAAAGTTCTCCAAAGAACCTCCCTCGGTACCCTATCATAAGCTTTTTCTAGATCAATAAATATCATGTGAAGGTCTTTCTTTTTAGCTCTAAAATGTTCCGTAAGACGTCTCAAAAGGTGAATTGCTTCAATAGTAGATCTGCCTAGCATGAATCCAAATTGGTTCTCTGTTGTACTTGATACTTGTCTTAACGTATATTCGATAATTCTTTCTCATAATTTCATAGTATGACTCATTAACTTGATACCTCGATAATTCACACAATTTTGAATGTCTCCCTTGTTCTTATATATGGGTATAAGTGTACTTGCTCTCCATTCCTCGGGCACCTTTTGGTTTTTACATATTTCATTAAATAGTCTTGTGAGCCAAGTGATTCCTATTTCTCCTAGTATTTTCCAAACTTCTATAGGAATATTATCTGGTCCTACCGATTTACCACCCTTCATATGTTTAAGAGCCTCTTTGACTTCATTCTTTTGAATACGTCGGTAGAAATTATGGTTTATATACTTTTCTTACTTGGCTAAATCTCCTAAACTAATACTAACATCTTTATTTTCATTAAAAAATTATAAAAATAATTTTTTCATCTATTTCTTATATCATCATTTGCCACTAGAATTTTTTCATCCTCGTCTTTTATGCATCTAACATAATTAAGATCTTTAGTTTTCTTATCTCTAGCCCTACCTATCCTAAAAATATCACTTTCACCCTCTTTTGAGTTGAGTTTTTTATATAAGTCCTCTCAAATCTTAGCTTTTGCTTCACTAACGGCCTTTTTTGCTTCCTTCTTTGCTTTCTTATAAGCTTCTAAAGTTTCACTAGTTTTCTTAGCATAATGTAATTTGTAACATGCCCTCTTTGCCTTGATTTTATTTTGTACTACTTCACTCCACCACCAAGCTTCTTTTTGTGCCGGTACACCTTCCTTAGATACCCCTAACACATCTTTCGCCACTTTCCTAATATGTATAGCCATATTGTTTCACATATCACAGGGTGTGCCAACATAATTCCAAACATCTCCTTGAAGGACTTTCTATTTAAATATATCTTCTTTCTCGCTTTTGAGGTTCCACCATTTAGTCCGAATAGCTCGATGCACTCTTTTCTTCTTTGTCTATTTTCTTCTTTGTAAATACATAACTAAAAGTCGATGTTGGGTGGTTAAACTTTCTCCAGGAATTACCTTACAATCTTTACAACATGCTCTATCTTTTTTTATACTAATAAAGTAATCAATTTGTGTTTGTGATAAGCCACTCTTATAAGTAATTAAATTTTCATCTAGTTTTTTGAAGATTGTATTGACTATAAAGAGATCAAATGCCATAGCAAAATTTAAAATCTCCCTACCTTCCTCATTTATATCCCCAAAACTAAAGTTTCCATGAATCCCTTGATATCCTAATGCCTCTTTACTGACATGTCCATTTAAATCTCCTCCTAAACAAATCATCTCCCTTCGTGGAATCTTTTGAAACACCTTATCTAACTCTTCCCAAAAAACTGTCTTTATACTATCTTCTAGTCCTACTTGGGGTGCGTAAGCACAAACTATATTCAAAACCTTTGCTCCTAACACTAATTTCAACATCATGATTCGGTCACCATATCGTTGTATGTCTACTACACTCTCCTTTAAATCTTTATTTATGATAATACCAACTCCGTTTCGAGCATTTTCTTTACCTGAGTACCATAATGTAAAACCTGTATCCTCTATCTCCTTTGCCTTTTCTCCAACCCATTTTGTCTCTTGTAAACATAGAATATGAATCTTTCTCCGAATCATAGTATCTATCACCTCCATTAGCTTACCCCATAATGTTCCGATATTCCAAGAACCAATACAAATCTTATTATTTAGGACTAGCTTCCTTACCCCCCACATCCATCCATAATCAAAATGTGGAGACCCTCTCTGAAAATTTTTCACTACATTCGGGCGGCAATATAGCGGGACTAACTTCTTTACCCATACCCGTCCATGATGTGTGAACCCTCTCTGCAATTGATTCACTACATTCGGGCGAAAATGTAGTGGCCCTTGCTTACTTCTTACTACATTCGGTCTCTGCAGCACGTTGCTAGGCGGGGACGCCCCAAAGCAATGCTCATAATTTTTGTAATCCATGTTATAAAAATCCGACGAAGTTTTATGCTGGCTGTCGGAAGCCTAACACAACCCTCCTCCTTTATTCGGGCTTGGGATCGGCAATGCAAGGGTGATCCCTTACATGGGTGGAGTTTCCATAAATTCTTCCATCATTCTGAAAAATTGACCCTAGGTATTTAAAACTTTCCTTTTGGGGATGCAATGTATGCCAATTTTAATTTCTATGTCCTCTAAAGTAACCAAAAGATCAAACTTACATTCCATATATTTTGTATTTATTCTACTAAGTCGGAGGCCTTTGCTTTCTATGTAAATTGAAAATAATGCATATAGTGCATAAATTAAGTACATATTCATTGATCATCATTCAATTTTCAATGTATAAAGTATTTGAGTAGTACATCTTTACCAAAAAAAATATAACTTTCATAATTGAAAAAAGAGTTACATTTACAAATTATAATCATGATCAACTAAATAATCTTTATATTCTCCTCCTTATTTAAGATCATCACCATCTTTAGCTTCAAAATCAAAATCATCATTATCCTTATGTTGTTGCACTCCTTCCAAATTGTTCAGACTTATTGGATCAAATTGGTTCTCCTCCCTATTTAACTTTGTTAATTGTATGCAAGAAAGACAAGTAGATAATATTAACAATTAAATAAAATAAAATATTGAATTGAATACTTAATTAGTAACTAATCTTTTATTACCTTTGTGAGAGTCGCATATTGCGACGGATGAAAACTAGGTCATTGAGTCACTTATGTTCCAATCTATTGTATTTTTTTGTGTGAATATGTTTGAAGACACTCTAATTCCTTTCACAACCAGTTGTAATACAGGTTTGTCTTAGAACTCTTATTGCAAAATCTCTCAGATTTGATCAATCACTTACGAACCTATTCCACCAAACATCTAATAGAAAAAGATAAACATAAAAAGTTATTTCACAAGAGATCGGAGAAGACTAGGTCTTCACGGTGGCATTAGGACTGCCCCCTCCCACATTGAAGAGATCCCATTGGTGGGGGGTTTCAGCCATGGTTTCAGTGGCATTGCTGAAGACGAAGGGCAGCTCAGAGACCACGACCTACGGTGGTTGTGGTGGTTCATGGTCGAGCGGAAAAGCGAGGCTTTTTCGGGTGCTAGCTAAACACATCCAAGGCAGCAGTTGAGAGTTGTTTTAGTAGGTGTTGAAATTTGAAATTCAAATATCAAAGGATAAGGTCTTGTACTTAACCTTATCCCACGATAATTCAAATTTCAAACATGTGTTTGAATTTTAATTGGGAGGGCCCACTTGCCTTTTTGTTCAGAAAGGTTTCTAGCTAATTGGAACAAGATTTCATATTCAAAATCTGGAGAGAGCAATTGCAGCCGACCCTCCTATCTTCGAGGGATTCTCTCCAAAAGTTAGGGAGAATTTTTCAAAAAGCAAAACAACCATTTGAATTCAAAGAGGTGAATTTCAAATTCAAATGAAAAACAATTTCGAGTAGGGCCCAATCTTGATTCTAGGAAAGTTGTTCCAAAGAACAAGGAGTTCAAATTCCAATTTTATGTGGTTGGAAAATATTTGAGCCCTATCCTACTTTTGAATAGGTTATCTCCTAAAGGGGAAAATGTTGCTACAAAATTCGAAATTCAAAAAAAGCAAATTGTGGGACCTGACCCTAACTCTAGGAAATTTTAATTCGAATTAAAGTTGTAAAGTGTGTAGCTTAATCTCCACATCCAAGGGATTTTAAACTCAAGTGAAGGGCTTCAAAAGGGACAAGACTTAAGTGTAGAAGGGACGAAAAAGCTTGAACAATAACTCATGAAAGAGGATTAAAGAGAGAAGAAAAGCAAGTCGACAAGTTGCCAACCTCGCTTCTTCAAGCCGAGTCTTGGAGATCAAACCCCAGGTAAATCCACAACCTCCTCTTCTTCTCCTTCTCTCACTCGTGTCCTACTTCTCTAGGGAAAGAATTCAACACCATGATGCAGACCCAAGCACAATCTAACTCAATGACTCCAACACAATAGTGAACCACTTGCTATACCACAAGAGGACCATATGTGATCCTTGGCAGCCAAGCTACAATGACTCCAACACCTCATCCTCCGCAGCAAAAGTGGTATTGACAATGAAGCTTTGGAGGCCTTGTTTTGGGCATTTCAGGAAGGAAGAGTTGAATCTCATGTTGCCACATCTAACTCACGATCAAAGGCACCTGAATCAATGAAGTACACGGGTGCATGGGATAGTAAGCTCTTGGAGAACTAGTTGTACGATGTGGATATTTACTTCAAAGCCACAAGCATGTCAATGGAAGATCAACTCATCCAAGTCGTGCTTTACTTGGATGGAGACGCAAAGCTTTGATAGCGTCTCAAGCAACAGGTGACACATGAAAGTAGCCAGCCATTCACGAAAGTAGCCAGCCATTAGTGACCAGCTTGTCGGACATGAAGAGGGAACTTCAGAAGCAATTCATGCCATCCTTTGTGGAGTGGCAGACCCAAGAAGCTCCCCTACAAGTCAAGCACATGGGTTTCATTCGTGAGTATGTGTATAAGTTTAGCACTTCTTTGTTGGAAGTCAGGACATACATTTGAAAGATTAATTATTTTTATTTTTACATGTTTTGCAACCGTGAGCTCAAATTGAACTTAAAAGACATAATCCTATAGATGTATACACTATTATGTATATAGACAAAAATTTAATTGATTTGTGTGGATAATGAACTATTAAAAAAGAAAATAATGGTGACAAACGATACCACCAAAGAAAATAAGCAGATGGTTTGGGGCAAGCGTTGAAGTTACATCATGGACAAGCATTGAAGTAACATCATGGTGGATGAGGCCAACCACAGGGAGCTGCTACAGGACATGGAAGGGTGTTTGGCAATAAGCAGCCACCATTCAAAGGATCTCCCGCAAAATATCAGCCCACTCAAGGAGCGATTGCATGTGGAAGAGGGCGGCAACAAGGTGTTGTCAATCGAGGTCAATCAACGGGCTGCTTCACTTATAGCTACCCTCATCTCATGAGAGATTGTCCCAAATGAACCCAAGCAAATGACATGGTGGATGAACAGGTCGTGAAGACATCAAAGGAAGCCTGCACTTCTTGCCATTCCAGCTCCTCAATGCGATCATCATGAAGCACCCAACACGAAGCTATTTGATGTATGTGGAAGCTCAAATCGGGAGTCATGCCATGAGAGCTATGGTGGACTGTGGTGCCACCCATTCAATCCTTGCTTTCACCACTACCTACGAATTGAAACTAAGGATAGTACCATCTGATAAATGGATAAATATGATGAACCCAGACGCAGGTGTTATCCAAGGAATGATGTCATCCATACCCTTCATAGCCGAAAGTTGGACCAGAGAGATAGGCCTCTTGGTGACCGGCCTAGATGACTACTTGCTCATCCTAGGTATGGATTTCCTGTGCATTGGAAAAGTTATGGTCGCCCCACATCTTGGAGGCTTGGTGGTGACAGATGAGAACCAATCGAGCTTCACCGCCCAATGCAACCCCAATAAGGCACTTACAGACCTATCTACCCCTATTGCCAACTACCCATGTTCAAACTCCCCTGCTGTTGTGACACACCTTGTTGAACAGAAGTTGTACCTCTGAAGGCCTACTATACCAACAACCCTGGTTGCAGTACTCAGCTTGTCCCTATCGACACCCTAAAGTAGCACTAGGACACTTCCACTAGCATTGTGTCCCCCACCGTAACCCCCCTACTAGAACAAGGTGCCTTGTTCCAACAAATCATAGCATAGTCCCCCATTATAGCCCCTATAGGTGCCTCTAGAATGACAATCCCCATTAGCCCAGCACCCACACCCTATCTACACCTATCTTGTAGAGCCAGCGCCAGTGCTAGTACATCCTACCTCGTCTTCTTGTCTACTTTGTAGGTGTAGAATGGAATGAAGAAGAGGCAACCCATATAATCGGCCATGCACTTGGAGGAGGAACCAACATTTGATATTAGTCTCATTCCCGTAGAGGTAGCTTGAGTTTTGGAAGAGTTCAATGACATGATGGCAAAGAAACTTTCAAAATGACTATGCCATGTCAGAGATCCGATCATGAGATCATCCTTATCCTCGGAAGCAAGACACCATGTAAGGCAACATATAAGATGGGACCAACGGAATTGGCCAAGTTAAGGAAGCAAATGGACGAGTTACTTGATGCAGGCATCGAAGAGTCCTTATGGCTCTCCAGTCATATTTAAGAAGAAACATGATGGTTCTATGAGAATGTGTGTTGATTACTATACATTAAACAAACTGATCGAAAGGGACAAGTATCACTTATATTTGATTATACACTTGTTTGATAGGTTAAGTGGTGCATGAAGTGCGTATTGCACCCGAAGATGAGGAGAAGACAATGATGGTGACCAGATATGGTTTATTTAAGTTTCGTGTTATGCCATTCGGTCTTACCAATCCCTAGCTACATTCAGTCGGTTGATGAATGAAGTTTTATATGGACTCTTGGACGACTTTGTAAGTGTTTATTTGGATGATATTATAATTTATAATTAGAGTTTAGAAATACATGTAGAACATCTCAAAAAGGTAAGTAGGCTGCATGAACATGAGTTGTATGTAAATAGAGAAAAGTAAGAGTTTGTTAGGAAAGAGATTTCTTTTCTAGGGCATTTTGTAGGACATGGACTTGTAAAGACAGACTCAAAGAAAATTAAGGATATCTTCGAGTGGGAGATTTCTAAGGGAATCACAAAACTTAGAAATTTTCTTGGTTTGGCTAACCATTATCGCAGGTTTATTAGAGGCTTTTCTAAGATAGCTTCCCCACTCACGAAATGCTTAAGAACGATGTATCATGGGGTTGTGATGTGCCCCACTTCAAAGAATTTTAGAACTTGAGGTATGCCATCTCCAATGAGCCCATGTTGTGCTTGCTAGATTTCACATTGTCGTTTGAGTTGCATATAGATGTAAGTGAAATTGCAGTGGTTGATATCCTCATCCAGGAGGGACATCTGATTACTTTCGAGAGTCAGAAGCTTAAAGAGGTTGAAACACATTATTCAATGTATGAAAATTTGATATTAACTATTGTTCATTCTTTGAAGGTTTGGAGAGTTTATCTCTTGGGAGTATCATTCGTAGTGATCATGGACAATGTAGCCAATACCTTCTTCAAGACACACAGAAGAAACTAATAGCTAGGCAAGCGCGTTGGTTGGAAATCATGAAGATGAGTTCCAATGGCAATATCAACCAGGAGAGCACAATGTGGTTGCTGTCACCCTTAGTAAAAAGAAGGTAACCAAGATAGTGGTCACAGACACATGTCTTAAGGAGATTTACAACTACAGGTGAGGTTGCATGCTCTAGTAGATCCTGTATACAAACAACTACAGAGGCAAGTACATGAGCACATTATCAAGAACATTGTGGAAGACGATGGGCTCCTATGGACACTTGAACACTAGTTGGTGGTGGCAAAAACAGGCCTCACACGGCTCGAGATGTAAAGAGCTATATTTGAGTATGTCATGTATGCCAATAGGACAAAACGAAAAGGAGTCGTCTAACAAAACTTTGGCAACCCTTACTTGTGCTGAGCCAACCTTGGTCTTTGGTGACTATGGATTTCATAGGTTGATTTCCTAATGTTGATGGGTTTGAATCCATGTTTATGGTTGTTTACAGGTTTACCAAATATGATATCTTCATGGTAGCTTCAAAGGAATGCTCAGCTAAAGAAGCCACCAATCTCTTTATAAATTATATAACATAGAGACACCAGATTCAGAAACAATTTCTGAAATGAACTCTTTCAAAGAGCCGACACAAAAATATATTTTTGTACTCATCATTTTCAAACAAATGAACAAACTAAATGGTTCAATGCTTTATTAGAAGAGTATGTAAGACACTATGTAAAGATCAACTAAAAGAACTGGGTTGAGTTACTTGAGATCACACAATTTGCACACAATGCACATAACAGGAAAGAGCCCTTTTGAGTTGACAATGAGATACCAACCATTATTGCCTCTAGACTTAGCCCAAGGTGGGGCTGACCTTAGTTGTCCAGTGTCTTTAAAAAAGATTCGAGAGAGGCACATCATGCTAGAATAAGCCCACACATCAATTGAGCGTGCAAGACTAAGGATGACAACATTCATCAATAGGAAAAGAAAATATAGACAATATGATATTGGTGATAAAGTTTGTCTAAGAATCTCCGATTACATATGGAAAAGGTGTATAAAGGGATCAAGCTCAATCCCAAACCCAAATATGATGATTTGTTTGAGATTGTTGAGAGGATTAGACAAGTAACTTACAAATTAAGTTTACCATAACACTTAAAGATTCATCCGGTCTTCCATATTAACCAACTTAAATCTTACTATTAAGCTCGATCTCAAAGGAAAAGACGTTCATCTCCACTCATTAGACAAGACTTAAGTTCCATTTCGAAGATACTTTACCATGAAATGCATGGAAAAGGCCCTAGAAAACTCACTTGATATTTGGTAAGATTGACTAATAAAGGATTGGATGAAAATACATGGCTTCCAATTACTGGGCTTTGGGAATATGAGAACATGGTGAAACAATATCACATGGCCTCTTTGTGTGCAAAGGCCTCTTCCTCTCCTCTTGGACAACTATTTTGGCACACCAACCTCTCTCCTACAACCAGGTTGGCTCGATCAACCTTACCCTTTTGCATTCGCTTTTTCATTTGAAACTAGGTCTGCTTGAATCTCATTTAGGGTTTCCCTCTTTTTACTTAGTTTTCATCATAATTGATCATCGAAATCGAGAACTGTGATCTTTCCCTTCTACATTTGCCTTCTTGATTTGTGCTTGAATCCCCTTCTTTATGTAGGTGTTTCATCTTTTTACTTGATTTATGCCATAAACCATGATGTTGAGCTCGTCCTCATTGTTTCCTCTCTTTTTATGATTTACAACATGAAACATGTTTAGTGGGAGCAAGGCCTGTGTGAATCATACTTGTTTATTTACAATTTCCCTCTTTTTGCTTGATTTTCTTGTAAATGTTCTTTTGGTTGAATCGTGTGAAGGAAAGCATCAGTTTGAAGTATAGTATAGTTAGAATATACTGTGTTGAATTAAAACTACCATCAGTCTTATTGTTTTTAATTTTTTGCATGATTTGAAATTCTATTTACCTTGGTTGTATGAATTAATTATACGAGTCATTTTGTTTGCGTATGTAGTTTAAGTAGGCTAGTTGTACATAGCATTTAACTTTTTCTTTGTTGAAACTCTATCTAGCTTCTTTGTATGCCTTCAAATTAATTATACAAGTTTTTTGTTTGTCTCTGCAGTTTGCTTTTGAAGGGCTAGGGACACTGACCACTTTTTTAGCAGTTTTTCCTAAGTGTTGAGGTTGTTAGATCCTCCCGGACCTGGTCACTTCCCCTACACTTTGCCTAAGGCTCGTTCCTATTGTGGCTCTATTTGAGTGCTTTGGAGCACCTTGAATTTCTAGAATGGCTCTAACCGGGGGTGGGACTATAAGCGCTCTCCGGATTACTACTTGGGGTTTTTTCTTACCAATGATGAGAGATGATGCACAAGTAGTAAAACCAGAATGCGATGGATGCACTAAACTTTTAAAAGTCGAGAAAGTACATACCTCTTTTCCCTTCCCACTAGTGCTTGCGTGATTGGGGAAGGGTTCTTTTAATATGGCTTAGGCAGGCTTTGGTTCCTCAGTGACCTGGAGCCCGCCCTGCTCTATCAAGTTCTCGATTTTATTTAAAAGAGAGAAACATTGGTTTGTATCATGGCCCTTGAGCCGATGATACTTGCAAAAACGATTCAAAAATCTCCCTTTCGAAGGAATTCCCTCAGGAATTTTGGGGAGTGTGATACCTTTGGGCAAGAAGGAGGTCAAGGACCTCTGAGACAGGTTGCCCCAGTGGGGTATACTCCCATTTTTCAAAAGTTTTTTGTAACTTTTTTTCATTTTTTGTTTCAAACATTTTGGAAGTGCTTGTCGGGCTTGGATCCACTCGGATGTTTGCAACTTTTTGGGGTTTTGTCCCTTTGTCCATGGTGGGTAACTCATAAGTTTCGGGTTTTCCAAACGTGACTTTGGCAAAATATTCTCTTTCCATAAATGATCGTAGACAACCTTTTTCAGATTTGTTTCAAAGAGGGAAGCTTTTTTTATTAACTCATGGAAAGTCGAAATTTCATGCAAAGAGAGAAGAGTTTTCAATTCATTTTTGAAATTGTCAAGGATGAGCATTACTACGCATCCTTCGGAAATCGGCTCTCTTACTTGCCCGAGGAGGGACCTCCAATGAACGATGAATGCATGTACATCCTCGTTCGCAGCTTGCTTTGTATCCCTTAAAGTGTTTAAAGTTGGCGTTACTTCTACATTATGCAAAAATCTTTGCATAAAGCAGTTTGCTAACTCTTCAAAAGTCGCGAACTGGCTCAAATCGTAGGAAGCAAGCCATTTTGAAGCAATACCTTTGAGGGAAAGGGGAAACCAATATATCCACTTTGTCAAATCCTTTTTCTTTTTGTGAGCTCGACGGGAAAAGAGTTGCAGGTGGGATCTAGGATCCCCCGTGCCATCATACCGATGAAAGTTCGGTATCTCGTCGTCACTATCTGTTTCGTAATCCAAAGGAAGGAAATCAGACAGGGAGTACGTTCTCTTTTCTTTATTTTGCCCTTTTAGCAACTGTTGCAGGACTTTTCGGTCCTTGTGAGTGAAGGACTCGTGATATTGGTTTCCCTCCATTGCGGATGTTTCCTTGGGCTTTTTAAACTTATTGATTTTTTTCTTGGCTTTTGCCGGTTCACCATGAGACGAACAGGAATCAGCCGCCTCTGCCTCTTGGCTAAGTGCAACGATTTTTACTTCGAAGTCTCTTCGTAAGTTTTCAATCTCTTCTCTTTTGAAATTCTTTGAATTTTTTTTGGAATGGGAACTTGATGAGCGTGAGAGACGGCTAGACACTTCATTGGAGTCTGAACTTGACATGACTCCGATCCTTTGTTTTGAAAATCAACTACAAAATGCAAAAGGCAAAGAGTTTAAATACTTTTCTTGAAAAAATTTTCAAGAGTTTTGTTTGTTTGATCTAGTTTTTCTTAAGACCCTTGTCCCACCAGGCGTGCCAAATTTTGTAAGCCACAAAAATTTCTCACTCCTGGCTTTTGGGGCCTGAAATGAACCTTTTGAGTTTACGTTGCTTTTAAGGGTGTGCCAGCTAACTTGCTTAAACTAGCAAAGTTTTTAAGATATCTGACATTTTGAAAGGCGATTGTGAGCAAGCGGGATCTTTTTGCTATAAACCTTCTTGAACCGGTGCTTAAGGGTCAGTTTAAGCGCTTAGAAAATCTTTGATCTTTTAAACAAACGTATTCTTTCGAAAGAAAAGTAAATGTTTTGATGTATGCCTAAATTGCAGTTTTTATTACGGGGGTTGTTCGAATCCAAGTCTCTCGAGTTTTAGCTATCTTAGGCTAGATGTGTGTGTTTCAAGTGGCCTAAATTCAACGAGTTTGAGCGTAGATTCGGGGTTTCCTTTTTGAAAAAGCGCAAATGCAAGGATGCACGAATACTTTTCGGGTTTGATATGATGTGAGCTAGGCTCGAATGGAAAGCAACTCACACACACAACTTAATGTAAATACCCGAATGAAAGTGCAACTCACGCAGCTGAAGGGAAATACCCGAACTTGAAAGCAACTCACATGACTTGAATGTAAATTGCAGAATTGAAATATACTTATATATTTAAGAGCGGAAAGGCTCAATGCACGCGTGTGTGTAGTATAGAATTTAAATGACAAACTCACACGACTTGAATTGAACTTGCCGAAATTGAAATATAAGTATATAGTAAGAGCGGAAATGCTCAATTGTGAGTGAGTGCTCTTGGTGTGTAAATGGAAAGACAACTCACACAACTGGAATTGAACCACCCGAAAATATAAGTGCATACACAACTGAATTTAAAACTCACGCAGCTAGAAAGTATATAGATATGCTATATCTTATGAGCAACAAAGGCCCAAAAGGTGCGTGAGAGTGTGGAGCAAGTTCTTAAGTACTTCTTGGGTGCGAGTGTGAAATTTAAATGACAAACTCACACAATATGAATGTAACAACCCAAATTGAATTGCAACTCACACGGCTTTCACTAAAGTCTTTAGCTTAAGAGCGAAGGCTCAATGTGTGTGCTATAGTGTGCAATTAAGAGCAGAAAGGCTCAAGTGCACGTGGGTGTCTTGTGTACGTTTAAGAGCAATATGGCTCAAGTGTACGTGTGTGCTCCATGTATCAAGCACCAATATTACATTTTGGGGGGAGACTATGCTCCATTATTACAACCCCGTATCGAATTGAATTGAATTTAAAAGGAGTAAGGTAAAAGCCAAATTTAAACACTTACAAGTGGTCGACTTTTCCTCTCAACCGTGCTTGGGCTTCGTCCACCTTGGCAGCCAAGAGAGGGGTCTCCCTAGGTGGGTTTGACGTGAGTTTGGGCTTGGGGTATGCTTGGGTGTTTGGCTTGAGGAGTATGAGCTTTCTTGGGTTTTATTGGGCTGATTTGAGGTTGATATGGGCTTAACCTAACTAGGTAGGTTTTGTTTAGAGTGACTTGAGTCAAGGGTGGCTCGAGTGGGCTTGGTTTGAGGTGTTCGGCCAAGGGGCTTGGCCGATTTTGGTTTAGGTGGCCGGGTCCTAGTTAGGTTAGGTTATGATAGAGTTTAGTCCTAAACTAGGTTAGGTTGTGGGGCGCTAGGCGCGGGTATGGGGCGCTAGGCGCGGGTGCTGGGCACTAGGCGAGTTCGAACCGAGTGCAGCTGCACTCGGTTGGACTTAGGTTTAGGTGAGTTAGGGGGAAGTTTAGGCCAGTTTAGGAGAAAAAAAGCTAGGTAGAGGCTAGTTTAGGGTTAGGTTTAGAGAGGTGGGTTAGGTGGTTTAGGCTAGATTAGGGTGGGGTTGAGAGACCTACCTCTTGGAGCCGGTACACCATGCTTCACCCATGCTTCCACGCCCTTGTGCAGCCTTCCTTCAAGTTGGTGCAGCCCCTTGGTTTGAGCCTAGGTCCATACAAGGCTTGAACCCATGCCCATGATCAAGCCAACAAGGCTAGCCCACTATTTCTCTCACCTACTTTATGCAATCTCTCTCCAAGCCTCCTTGAGTTTCACGTGAACTTGTGGGCACCCCCTCACCTCTATTTATAGGCAAATGAGGTGAGTCTTGGATATGGATCTTAGGTTTGGATCTTGGAATCCATATCCGATCCAAACACTATTTGGGTCTAGATCTTAGATATTTGGGATCCAGATCCAACTCAAATATTATTTGGGTTTGGATCTCGGATCTTGGATATTTGGGATTCAGATCCAATCCAAATACTATTTGGGTCTTGTAAACACCCCAACATCCCATGACTTTCATAAAACATACCTGGTTTACGAAACCAACTTCAAAAAGGCACTTTGAGTTCTGAAAACCCAAGAGCCTTCCCAAAACCCTGTAAATATTGCTTAAAACCCTCTAAATAGTGTTTTGAAACTTGTAAATAGTGTTTTGAAACCCAAGGTCCAAATAAAACTTTTGAAACCTAGGCTAAGCCCCATTTTCCAAGAAGCCAAAGACGAACAGGTGAAGCATGCAAAGACGACACCTGATTGAGAAGCAACCCAACAAGTGGCTCACAAAGATCAATTCCAGAAGTAGGCTCAGAGCAGTTTTCAGAGCCCAAAAGAGCATCCCAGTCTGATAAAAGCCAGGTTCAAAAGACGAAAGGAAGGCCCAGGTTTGATGCAAAATGCAAGCACGGTACACCCAGAAGCCAAATCAAATACATCCTCCGAAGCATCAAGAATCTGAATCGAAAAAGTCAGAAATGAGTAGAAACGGAGTCCGAAAAGGTGAAAAGGAGTCCGGACGACAAAGATTGGGGAAACCCAACACCAGACGGAGCACTGATGAAACTAGGGCCCGCACAGATCGTCCACCTCAAGAAACCAAGAAGGACCATCCAAAGAAAATTTGGATCTGGATTTCAATTTATACACAACACACATGCCCACAATTGAGCCTTTCCGCTCTTAAGATATAGCTATATTTCCCTTCCGCAATTTCCCTTCCACTATGTCTTTCAATTTCGGGTTTTAAGGTTCAGTTGTGTGAGTTTGCATTGCATAACCGCCATACCACGAGATAGGGCGTATACTTGCATCAAAGCAACCTGGAACCACCCGTGCAAAATCGCCAAAACTTAGGCACTTGATGCACACATCTCACGCCTAAGTGGCTAAAACAAAAGACATAGATACGTGCAAACCCCACGTAAATAAAATCTGCAACTAGACAAACCAAATGGATCAAATACTTTCATACTTTTCAAAACAGGTCATACTTGTTCAAAATCGAGTTTTCTAAGCGTACAAACCGACCCTTGAGCATCGGTTCAAGAAGGTTTGCGACGAAAAGAGCCCACTTGTCCACAGTCGCCCCCTGAGTCAGATATTTCAAAACTTACTTCGCTAGTTTGAGTAAGCTAGCTAGCACACCTTTTTAAAGCGACTTAGACATACGAAAAGGTTCACTCTAGGCCTAAGAACCCGGAGTGGAAATTTCCGCCTGTCTACAGACTTTGGCACGCCCGGTGGGACGTGGGTCTTAAGAAAAGTCGATTCAAATAAACAGATCTCTTGAAAAAAATTTCAAGAAAAATTGTTTTAACTCTTTTGTGTTGCATTTTCATAGTTGGGTTTTAAAAGCATCGGAGCCATGTGAAGTCCAGGCTCCCAAGAAGTGTCTAACCATGCCTCATGCGCATCAAGTTCTCATTCTAGGAAATTTTTGAAAACTCGAGATCAAAAAGAGGAAATCGAGGAGTTAAGAAGGGACTTTGAGGCCAAGATTGTTGCTCTTAGCCAAGAGGCTGAAGCAGTTGATTCGTGTTCGTCACATGGTGAACCAAAGTCCAAAAAGAGATTTGAAAAAACTCGAAAACACAAGAAAACCTTCGCAATGGAAGGCAACTAATACCACGAATCCTTCACTCACAAGGATCGTAAAGCCCTACAGCAGCTGCTGAAAGGGCAAAACAAAGAGAAAAGAAACTACGCCCAGTCTGATTTTCTTCCTTTAGACTATGAAACAGACAGTGACAATGAAATACCGAATTTCCATCGGTATGATGGCACGGGAGACCCTAGGTCTCACTTGCAACTTTTCTCTCGTTGAGCCCATAAGAAAAAGAAGGACTCGATCAAATGAGTGTATTGGTTCCCTTTATCCCTCAAAGGCACAGCTTCCAAATGGCTGGCTTCCTACGATCTTAGTCAGTTCGCTACTTTTGAAGAGTTAGCGAACTGCTTTATGCAGAGATTCTCGCATAACGTAGAAGTCACGCCCACTTTAAACACATTGAGGAATACGAAACAAGGTATGAACGAAGATGTTCATGCCTTTATTGTTCGATGGAGGTCCCTCCTTGGGCAAGTACGAGAACCCATATCAAAAGGGTGTGCCGTAATGCTCATCCTGGATAATTTTTAAAAATGAGTTGAAAACCCTCCTCTCCCTTCACGAAATCTCAACTTTCCATAAGTTGATTAAAAAAGCATATCTTTTTGAAATGAATTTGAAGAAAGGGACTTACGACCACTTATGGAAAGGGAATGTGGTTTCAAAAACTCGCTTCGATAAACCCAGCACTTATGGGCTACCCACCATAGACAAAGGGGCAAAACCCCACAAAGTCGCCAATGTCTAGGTGGATCCAAGCCCGACAAGCACTTCTAAAAATTTTGAGAAATTTGAAAATAAAAGGGAGAAAAATTTACAAAAATCCTTTGAAAAACGGGAGTATACTCCGTTGGGGCAACCTGTGTTGGAGGTCCTAGACCTCCTACTTGCCCAAGGAATGGTCGAACTCCCCGAAATTCCCGAGAGAATCACTTCCAAAGGGAGATTTTTAAACCGATTCTACAAGTATCATCGTCTCAAAGGCCATGATACAAAGCAGTGTTTCTTCCTACTTAATAAGATTGAGAACTTGATAGCAGAGGGCCGGCTCTAGGTCACTGAGGAACCAGAGCCTGCCCAAGCTATCTTTAAAGAACCCTTCCCCAAACACGCAAGTACCAGTGGGAAGGGCAAAGAGGTATGTGCTCTCACATTTTTGAAGAGTCTAGCGCATGCATGTCATTCTGGTTTTGCTACTTGTGCATCTACTCTCATCCTTCATAGGAAACTCGCCCAAGCAGTGATTCGGGGACTACCCAGAGCTCCATCCCCGGTTAAACCTATTTTAAAAATTCAAGGTGCTCCAAAGCACACGAATAGAGCCATGATAGGCGTGAGCCCTAGGTTGATCGTGGGGGAGGTGACTAGGTCCGGAAGGATCTATCAACCCCCACACCTACAAAATGCTAAAAAGGTGGTCAATATACCTGGCCCCTCCAAAGCATGTATCCCTAGAGTCTCGCCAAAAGCGGACAAAGGAAAAATTGTTTTAACCTTGTACGATTTTGAAAATAATCTTTCAAAGATTCCTATTAACATGTCCATCCTAGAGCTGATACAAACCTCGCCTAGGCATAGACTGGTTTTAGAGAAAATTCTAGAAAGAGCCAAGGTTAGCTCAAACATAACCCCGGAGTCCCTATCGACTCAAGTGGCATCTATAGGTGCAAAAACGTCCATCGTGTTCTCGAAAGACGATATAGAAAGACCCTATGAAGCCCACAACCAAGCCCTACATATCGAAGTGGTATTGAATCACCACTCTTTGGATAGGTAACTAGTTGATGGGGGAGGAGGTCTCAACATCCTTCCGCTCCATGTGACGTACCAAATCGGAGTCACCTTGACCTCCGTGAACCCAAGTCCCATCGTAATCACTAGATATGATGGGAATGCGTCAAGACCCTTGGGATCCATAAAATTACCCATGGAAACCGGAGGGATAGCTCACATAAGGGTGTTCCATGTCTTGGACATCCACCCCTACTACAACCTATTGTTGGGAAGGCCTTGGATACACAACCTGTGTGTTGTGCCATCCACCTTCCATAGGTGTGTCAAAATCCCTTTCGACGATCAAATAGTGGTAATTCTAGGTGAGAGTCATCCACAGCTTCAGGGAATCCAGAATTTCCCATGCTTATCGAGTTCCCAGGCCTACGAGGCCAAACTGGGGCAGACCTTGGTCGAGCCACCAAAGCTCACACTCCAAATACCTAGGAAGATCGTGTATATCAAGGGGCATCCCAAGGCTAGCCCACTCAAAACACTAACCATCCCAGGAAAGGTCAAGAGTCGCCTATTTCAAAAACCCCTGGACAAAAAGCCTTATGTGCATAACATGGACGACAACAAGTTCCAGGACCATGACTTATATGAAAACTTTTCCAAAAACAAAAAATCGTGAAACATGTTATTGAACATGGGGTATATGCCATATAAGAGTCTAGGGGCACAAAACCAGGGTCTCGTAGAACCCATCTTGCCCAAGGCCAACCCAAGCCGATATGGGATCGGCTATACTCCCAAAATACCACCAGACCCACCAGTTGTGACCGCCTGGGTCAAGGGAACCCTAGAGCCTATCCAAGCAGAAACCTATGATTTAGACCTCTTGTTTAGAGTCTAACTCATTACATTTTTCTTTGTAGGTATGATGGAAGATCCCTCAACCAAAAACACAAAAAAAATGGAAAAACTCAAAATTCAAAAAATTGAAAAACCCCAAAAACCAAAAACATTTGAAAGAGATAAAAAACTCGAAAAAAGAGTTGTTTGTATAGTTCCTAAAGTTCTAGTTTTACAAAAACCCAAAAAAATCTAAAATTTAGAAAATATCAAAAACAAAACCCTGTATATAGCTGCTCCTGGTAAAAACATGGAAAAAGCCAAGGATTTCGAAAGAAAAGTTGTCTTCATAACAAGACCAAAAATTTCGAAACTCATAGAAATCCCAAGTCAAAAACCAGGTATTTTCAAAACCCATGCACCAAGCTCAAATTCCCTAGGATTTAAAAACCTCGAGAATGATCAAAGCCCGGAAGTGGATCCCCTTGAGGAACATCCCACTTCCGAGCTCCCAGAATTTCATAAAATTCTCGATTTTGAAAAACCTTCGAATTCAATAGGAGGAGATTTCATGGAGATAAACCTAGGGAGTGATTCAAAGCCCAAGCACATTAAGATAGGCGCATGTTTGCATGAGCATGAAAGATCATCATTCATTGCATTTTTGAAAACCTACATTGATGTATTTGCATGGACGTATAAAGACATGCCGGGTATATACTCGAGAGTCGTAGAGCATCGTCTTCCCTTAGATTCGGATGCAAAACTCATAAAGCAAAAGCTTAGGAAGATGCATCCGAACATACACTCACAAGTCAAGGAGGGTTTAGAAGATCTGTTAAAAGCCGAATTTATAAAACCCATTGCATACTCTGATTGGTTGTCAAACATTGTTGTTGTTCGAAAAACCAGTGGGAAAATTCGAATATGCATACTCCAAAGGATAACTTTCCTTTACGCCACATTGATTTGATAGTCGATAGTACTGTAAATCATGAAATGTTTTCATTCATGGATGGCTATTCAGGGTATAACCAAATCAAATTAGCCCCACGAGATCAAGCTAAAATTGCTTTTACAACCCCATGGGGCACATATTGCTATACAGTCATGCCCTTTGATTTGAAAAATATCGGTGCCACCTACCAAAGAGCTATGACTATGATCTTTCACGATCAGATTCATGAGCTCGTAGAGGTATATGTTGATGATCTCTTGGCTAAGTCAAAAACTCGATGCACTCATCTCGAATGTTTGCAAAAGATTTTTGAAAGGCTTAGGCTTTACAAAGTAAAGCTAAACCCTCAAAAGTGCGTGTTCGGAGTAGAATCCAGGAAGCTTTTAGGCTTTGTGGTAAGCCAAATGAGCATTGAAGTCGACCCCTCTAAGTGTAGAGCCATCATAGACATGGCTCCACCCTCCAATCTCACACAAATTCGTAGCCTCTAAGGTTGTCTGCAATCCATTCACAGGTTTATCTCAAACCTTGCAACTAGATGCGAACCCTTCAACAAACTTTTGAGAAAAGGGACGAAATTTTTATGGGATGACGATTGCCAAAAATCTTTTGAAAGATTAAAAGCATACTTAGTTAATCCCCCTATTTTAAACCCTCCAAAGCAAGGAAAACCTCTTCTGCTTTACATTTCTGTGCATGCGAATGCTTTGGGTGCCTTGTTAGCTCAATACGAGGATGATACCCATTAGGAGTATGCCATCTATTACATTTCAAAAACCCTCCTGGCTTATGAAAGAAATTATCAAGTCATGGAGAAGACGTGCTTGGTCTTGGTATGGGCCTGCCAAAAATTCTGACACTACTTCCTAGATCACGAGATCTGGATAATGTCTAAGCTTGATCCAATCAAGCACTTATTCGAAAAACCCATCCTCACGGGTAGGTTGGGTAAATGGCAACTCTTCTTGATGGAGTATGACCTAAAATACCACCATCAAAGCTCCATTAAGGGGCAAGCCCTAGCAGACTACGTGGCAAACTTCCCCTTAGAGGATGCATATCCCACACTTGATGAAATGCCTGATGAAGGCATATTGCTAAACCAATTTCAAAACCACATTTTGGCAAACTCTTTTGAAAACCAAGTGTGGAAGATGCACTTTGATGGGGCACGAAACAAAAGAGGGGCTGGTGCCGGGGTCATCCTCACATCCCCTGAAAAGGGAGAGATACCCATAGCTATTCGCCTAGATTTCGAATGTTCCAACAACATAGCCGAGTATGAAGCACTCATACAAGGCTTAAAAATTTCGAAAATTGTAGGGGCATTGTGCATTGAGGTCTTTGGAGATTCATTACTCGTTATAAACCAAGTTTTAAAAATTTGGCAAGTTAGAAATGAAAAGCTTCTTCCATATCAAGAGTTGGCCACTCGATTGGTTGAATCCTTCCAATCGTGCACACTCACACACGTAGGAAGAGAGGATAACGACATTGCCGACGCCCTCTCATCCTTGGGTTCAGCCCTAAGGGTCGATCCCACTTTGGGAACCCGATCCTTAGAAATATGGCATGCACCCACTCCATCCACACCCGATTTGGAAATTTGCCAAAACAACCCAGATTCTGATGAAAAACCTTGGTTTTATGACATAAAGTGTTTTTTAGAAAATGGGGGATTTGCTGAAAATACCACATCCAAGGATAAGGCATTCATCCGAAAACTTTCTACCCGATATGCGATTTTGGGTGAGGTTCTATACAAAAAAAGTTTTACCGGCATCTTACTAAGGTGCGTCAACCTAGAGGAGGCTAGGATAATAATGCATGAATTCCACGATGGAGAATGTGGAGGGCATGTAAATGCCAATATGATGGCAATGAAAATACTTAGAGCGGGTTATTTTTGGTCCACTCTGAAAAAGGACTGCCACGATCATGTTAGGAAGTGTCATCAATGTCAAGTGCATGGGCACACCATTCATATCCCTTCATCTTCATTGCATTCTGTGGTCAGCCCCTAGCTATTTACCATGTGGGCGTTTGATATCATAGGACCTATTTTTCCAAAGGCATCGAATGGGCATAGGTTCATGTTAGTAGCCACTGAGTACTTTTCCAAGTGGGTCGAAGCCACCTCCCTGACCAATGTCCAGGGGCAACATGTGGTGGCTTTCATTAGGAAAAATATCTTGGCTCGATTTGGAGTTCTAAGAGACCTAGTGTCCGATAATGGCACCCCATTCAAAAACGAGCGGATGGTCAAGTTGTGCAACACCTATGGCATAACTCACCACTTCTCATCGCCTTACTACTGTAGACACTGAAAATCCTCGCCTCTGGTTCTTAGGACTGAAGCGAATCTTTTCGTGTGTCTAAGTCATATTTTTAGCAAAAGGGCGTGCCAGCTAGCTTGCTCAAGCTAGCGAAGTAAGTTTTCAAAATCTGACTTCTATCGGGGCGACTGTGAACAAGTGAGCTCTTTTCGTCGCAGACCTTATTGCAATGATGTGCAAGGGTTAGTCTGTATGCTTGGCAAAGTCTTTTAATTAAACCTCTTTGAAAATATCCTAAGTGTTTGGGGCTTTGGATGTACGATTTCAGATTTTATTACACGTGGGATTTGCACGTGCCTATGTCTTTCTTTTTATCTCTTCGGGCCAACTAGGTGTGTGTGTGCACAAGTGACCTAAGTTGGGCGATTTTGAGCAGGAGTATGGGGTTTGCTTTGATGCAATATGCATCCTAACTCGTGGTATGGCGTATATGCAATGCAAACTCACACAACTCCAAAGGGAAAACCCAATTTGAAAGACAATGGGGAAGGGAAATGACTTAATGTAAATTTGCAAAAGGGAAATTGCAAAAGGGAAATATGGCTATATCTTAAGAGTGGAAAGGCTCAATTGTGCAAGTGTGTGCCATGTATATATGTAAAGACTACGCACACTGCTGAACCTTAAAACCCAAATCTTAAAGATATAGCCAAAGGGAAATACTTATAATATATATGGGCCCGAAGGTCGCCAACGTGTGCATGGGTGTTGTGTGTATATTGAAAGACAACTCACACGACTTGTAAATGAAACCCAAATATAATTGCAATATGGCCTTGACTAAGGTCTTGGGAGTAAGAGCGAAAGCTCAATGTGTGTGAGTGTAGAATTGAAATACTACGCACACGACATGTAATGAAACCCAAATATAATTGCAATAGGCCTTGACTAAGGTCTTGGGAGTAAGAGCTAAAGCTCAATGTGTGTGAGTGTAGAATTGAAATACTACGCACACGACATGAATGAAAACACCTCAAAACAAAATTGCAGTAGGCCCTTACTAGGGTCTTGGAAATAAGAGCGAAAGCTCAATGTGTGTGAGTGTGAAAATTGAAAGACAACACACACAACTTAATAAAAACCCATGCAACTTAAATCATATAAGTATAGCTATATCTTAAGGGCTGATTAGGCCCATGTGTGTGTCAAAATCGTATGCAGCTAAGAGTAGAATAGGCTCAAGTGCACGTGTGTGTGGGTGCGCCAAACCATATTATTACAAGCGGGGGGAGACAACGCTTCATTATTACAACCCCGTATCAAATTTAATTAAGCATAAGCAAGTCTATAACAAGGACCGAGTTAGGCACTTACGTATAGCTGGTCGGGGTGTGACTTGCTTAGCTTTGGCCTAGTGAGTCGCCTTGGGCTGCAAGAGGGAGCTCCTTGGATGGGCGCAGCAAGGGAAGGTGTTGGCCGAATGGCGCCTTGGTGCTGGCCAAGGGGCAGGCACGACAGGTAAGTAGAGGGTAAGGTGGGTGGCGCCTTGGGGCTGGCCGAGGGGCAGGCACGGGTATAAGGCACAACAAAGGGGGAATGAGTTGGGGAAGGTTAGGGTGTTAGTTAGGGGCTGCCACTAAGGCTTGGGGTAGGTCTTAGGGAGAGGTAAGGTTGCTAGTTAAGGCACGGCTGGCTAAGAGAGGAGGGGCAGGTGGTGCGAGTGATGGTCCAGGCCGAATGATGGAAGGTGGCAGGTGGTGGCCGGTTGGATGGGATGTTAGCTAGGCTAAGGGAAAGTGGCAGGTGTGTGGCTAGGAATGGAGGGGAGTGGAGAAGAGATAATGTCGAGAAGGGATACTAACCGGGATGGAAGGGCTGGCCGAAGGGTGGAGGTGGCGGGTGATGGAGTGGTGCTGGCCGAATGGAAGGGTTGGTGGCGTGGAATGGTGTTGGCCGGAGGGTGGAGGTGGGGTGGAGTGGTGCTGACCGGAGGGGGGAGGTGGCGGGTTCCAAGAGGGGGGAGAAATCCCAGATTTTTGAGAGCCAAGGACCTCTCACCCGCATGCATGGGAGGGGTATTTATAGACTTAGTGGGGTCGGTGGTTGGGCTGGTATTGGGGGTCGGTTGGGCTGGTTTGGTGGTGGTGGTTTGGGGGTATGGTGTGCTAGATATTTAGGTGGGCCAGTTTTTTTTTTGGGTGGTTTGGGGATATGGTGTGCTAGGTGTTTAGGTGGGCTGATTTAGTGGTTTAGGGCTTAGTTAGGTGGGTTGGGCTTAGGGTGAGGTTTAGTGAAGTGGGTTAGGTGTTTAGGCTAGGATTAGGGTGAGGTTAGGGGGATTAGGCTAGGTTTAGGGAAGGATTAAGAGAGTGGGTTAGGTGATTAGGTTAGGATTAGGGAAGGATTAATGGAGTGGGTTAGGTGATTAGGCTAGGATTAGGTCGGGTTTAGGGGGAAATGGCTAGGTAAGGTGGGTTAGCTTGGGGTTAGGTTTAGAAGCATCCCTTTACCTTCGACCCATCGATCTAGTTGCAGCAAGTTGGTGCAGCCCTAGGTTAGGTGTAGGTGCATACAAGCTTAAACCCACACTCATTAGGCTAACCCACATGATTAACCCAAAACTTGACACAAAAGTCAAGCCTACCATATTTTCACTCATATTTCACCCCATTCTCTCTCATACCCAAGCTTTTCACGTGAATTTCTTGTAGGCCCCACCTCCATTTATGAGAAGGTGATGTGGGTTATGGATGTGGATATTGGATTGGATCTTTGGATCCAAATCCAAATCTAAATCCATATGCATGTTTGGATTTAGATCTGAATATATATGGTCCAGATTCGATCCAAATCTGAATTTCTGATTCATTCATGGTATGTTCGAAATGGATGGTTTGTGCGGGGCCTGACAGCATCAGTACTCCGTCTTACGTTGGGTCTTCGCCAACATTGTCGTTCGCTCCTCTTTTCACCTTTCGGAGATCGAGACGGACGGTTTATGCGGGGCTTGGATGTTCGAGATTCTGGGGATGAATCTGATACAAGAGTTGATGTGCCAGGCTCGACATATGCTCCGGTTCTGGGCTCTCTTTCGCTTCTCTGGTCCTGCTTTCATCAGGCCAAGTTGCTTTGCGGGGTTTCAAAATACCCTTTTAAAGGTTTTAAAACTATATGATACGTATTTTAAAACATGTATAGTTTAAATATATGTACAGGGTTGCTTGGAAGACTCCCGGGTTTCCAGACTCAAAATAGCCTTTTGGGGTTGCTTTTGCCAAACCAGGTGTTTTGGAAAAATCGTGGGATTTTGGGGTGTTTATAACTACCCTCAAGGCAACGGCCAAGCCAAGGCCACCAATAAGACTCTCATTAGTATTATTGAGAAGACTTTAGAGAAGGGTAGGACATGGCATGAGAAGCTGGATGAAGCCTTATGGGCTTATAGGACTTCCATCCGAACTCCCACCAATGCCATACCATTTGAGTTGGTCTATGGCACAAACGCCATTCTTCCCATTCATATAAGGTTGCATTCATTCCATACATCCATTGCACTCGACCTCCCCCTAGAGACGCTTCAGCATGCTAGGATGGCCGAACTAGATTTGTTAGATGAGAGGCGACTCCTTGTTATGGATCATGCTCATGCATACCGGCAAAGGATAGCCCGACACTATGAGAAACATATGAAACCTCGCCACTTTGAAGTGGGAGATCTCGTTTTGAAAATCATCCACTATCGTGGCCCACATCCACTTGGAAAGTGGCGGCCCAAGTGGGATGGCCCTTATGTTGTGCGTGGAACCACCACAAACAACTCTTATTGATTGATCGATGTAGAAGGTAGGAATTTAGCAGATCCTATCAATATTCAATACTTAAAAAAGTATCATGTGTAGGGTCTAAGTTAAATTCCCATTTTCGAAAATGTTTTGGTAATATTTACTTTGAAACTTCGAAAGAAAGGATCAAAGGCGAATTGTGTGACCCTGAGTGAGAGAATCAACACTTGCAAAAAAGTGGAGCTTTCCAAAATACGTGGTTACATTTTCAAAATCTTCTTCTTACAAAGAAAGGCCTAGTTCAATATAGCAAGATACTTGCAAGTAGTACATGCTATTTCTAAATAGGCTAATCATGAATGGATCGAGTATGACTTTGGGATAAGTCCTCCCCCCTTCTCTTCTCCCTCAAAGAGGAAAATTTGGCGAAAATAGAGGAAAATCCCTACCAAAATCTCTTTCTCAAAGAAAGAAAAGCTAAATCCCAAAAATAGAAAATTAGTTCTTCTATGGAAAAGAGGGAATAAAGAAAAAATACTCCCAAAGGGAGACCCTCTATGAAAAAAGAAAGAAAAGGCCAAAAAAATCAAAAAGAGCAGTTTTCTGCCTCTTTGCCTCAAACCACGAGACACTTCAGAAGGGACCGTGGTATCTCTTGCCCATCCCTGCGACTTATCCCAAGTAAACAAGGTTCATTTCAAGGAATCCTAAAGTAAAAATAGGATTTACTTACTTACATTTCATTTTGTTTGAGAATTCGATGTTTTAAGTAAGGCATGGAATTTTGAAACTTAGCTTGTTTTCTTATCAAACCTCCGCTAGATTAGCGAGTGTTAAGACTCAAATGAAGGCAAGCACGAGGAGCTAGAGGTCCTTAGGATCGAGACTAAAAAGAGTTTTCCTTTTGAAATAAGGTTTCAAAAACTTGAACATCGAGCAACATAAGGCCCGCTCACTTAAAGCAGCAGGTTTTCATAAGACTCCAAGGTTCGACCATATGATCTGGTCTCTAGGAAGTCCCCCTTTCTAGCGTCACATCCATACCATGCACTTGCATATTCATGCATGAATACTTCATACATGATCCGGTGTAGGACTAGAACCCATAGGAAAGTCCCCTTTGGCGAAATTCTCCTCCTACCAAGTTTGAAAGAAAGGTTTTCTGCTCAAAAATGGGGCGATCCCATATTTTTGAGGATAGATCTAGGGAGACATTAAACAGGGGTGTTATCGTCTTTATCATTATCCAAACCAATTTGGATAATGCCAAAGAGGGGCATCTGTAAACACCCCAACATCCCACGACTTTCATAAAACATACCTGGTTTATGAAACCAACTTCAAAAAGGCACTTTGAGTTCTAAAAACCCAGGAGCCTTCCCAAAACCCTGTAAATATTGCTTAAAACCATGTAAATAGTGTTTTGAAACTTGTAAATAGTGTTTTGAAACCCCAGGTCCAAATAGGAACTTTTGAAACCCGGGCTAAGCCCCATTTTTCAAGAAGCCAAAGACGAACAAGTGAAGCATGCAAAGACGACACATGATCGAGAAGCAGCCCAACAAGTGGCTCACAAAGGCCAATTCCAGAAGTAGGCTCAGAAGCAGTTTCTAGAGCCTAGAAGAGCATCTTGGCTGATAAAAGCCAGGTTCAAAAGGCGAAAGGAAGGCCCAGGCTCGATGCAGAATGCAAGCACGGCACACCCAGAAGCCAAATCAAATACAACCTCCGAAGCATCAAGAATCTAAACCGGAAAAGTCATAAATGAGCGGAAACGGAGTCTAAAAAGGCGAAAAGGAGTTCGGACGACAAAGATCGGAGAAACCCAACACCAAACGGAGCGTTGATGAAGCCAGGGCCCGCACAGATCATCCGCCTCGAGAAGCCAAGAAGGACCATCTAGAGAAAATTTGGATTGGATCTAGACCATAAATATCCAGATCCATATCCAAATAGTGTTTGGATTTGGGTCGATCTAAATAGTATTTAGATTTGGATTGGATCCAAATAGTGTTTGGATTGAATTAGATCTGGACTAAAATATCCAGATCCATATCCATAAAAATATTGGATTTGGATCGGATATAGATCTCAAAATATTTGATATCCAAGATCCAGATCCAAATAGTGTTTGGATCGGACATGGATTCCACCATCCAAACCCAAGACCCATATCCAAGACCCACTTCACTTGCCTATAAATAGGAGTGAGGGGGTCTCCATTCAAGGGTTCACGTGAATTCAAGGGAGGAGAGAGAGTGACCTAGCCATGTGAGCTCATTGGGTGAGGGGGGTTCAAGCCATGTGGGCTAAGTGGGTCTAGACCAAGGGGCTGCAACCAAGGTGGGCTCGACCAAGGAAGGCTACAACCGTGGAGAAGTGGGCTCAAGTCAAGAAGGACCGGCTCCAAGAGGTAAACCTAGCCCTAAACTAGTCTAGACTCAAACCAACCTAACCCTAACTGAACCGGACACTGCAAATCATGAAATGTTTTCCTTTATGGATGACTACTCGGGTTATAATCAAATCAAGTTAGCCCCAAGAGATCAGGCTAAAACTGCCTTTACCACACCCTGGGGCACATACTGCTATACAGTCATGCCCTTTGGTTTGAAAAATGTCGGTGTCACATACCAAAGAGCCATGACCACGATCTTTTATGATCAAATTCACGAGCTCTTAGAAGTGTATGTGGATGATCTTTTGGTAAAATAAAAAACCCGATGCACACACATTGAATCTTTGCAAAAAGTTTTCGAAAGATTGAGGCTTTATAAAGTGAAACTAAACCCTCAAATGTGCGTCTTCGGAGTAGAATCCGACAAGCTTTTAGGTTTTATGGTAAGCCAAAGGGGCATTGAAGTCGACTCCTCTAAGTGTCGAGCCATCATAGATATGTGTCCACCCTCCAATTTAACCCAAATCCGAAGCCTCCAAGGTCACCTCCAATCAATTAGAAAGTTTATTTCAAACCTCGCAATGAGATGCGAACCTCTCTACAAGCTTTTGAAAAAAGGGGTGAAATTTGTGTGGGACGATGATTGCCAAAAAGCTTTCGAAAGATTAAAAGCGTATTCAGTTAATCCTCCTGTATTAAACCCTCCAAAGCAAGGAAAACCGCTTTTACTTTATATTTCTATGCATGCGAATGCCTTGGGTGCTTTATTAGCTCAATATGAGGATGATACCCATAAAGAGTATGCTATTTACTATATTTCGAAAACTCTATTGGCTTATGAGAGAACTATCAAGCCATGGAGAAGACGTGCTTGGCCTTGATATGGGCCTGCCAGAAATTTTGACATTACTTCCTAGATCATGAGATCTGGATAGTGTTTAGGCTTGATCCAATCAAGCATTTGTTTGAAAAACCTATCCTCACGGGTAGGTTGGGTAAATGGCAACTCCTCTTGATGGAGTATGACCTGAAATTCCGCCATCAAACCTCCATTAAGGGGCAAGCCCTAGCTGATCATGTGGCTGATTTCGCCTTAGAGGATTCATATCCCATACTTGATGAAATGCCCGACGAGGGCATCTTTCTAAACCAATTTCAAAATCATATCTTAGCAAACTGTTTAAATGAAAACCAAGTGTGGAAGATGCACTTCGATGGGGCAAGAAACCAAAGAGGGGCTGGTGCGGGAGTCATCCTCATATCCCCCGAAAAGGGAGAAACTCCCATCACTATTCGCCTAGATTTCAAATGTTCTAACAATATAGCCGAGTATGAAGCACTCATACAAGGCTTGAAAATTTTGAAAACTCTAGGGGCATCATGCATCGAAGTCTTTGGAGACTCTTTACTTGTCATTAACCAGGTATTGAAAATTTAGCAAGTCAAAAATGAAAAACTCTTTCCATACCACGAATTGGCCACCAAACTGGTCGATTCGTTTAAATCATGTACACTCACACACGTAGGAAGGGAGGACAATGGCATAGCTGATGCCCTCTCATCCTTAGGCTTTGCCCTAAGGATCGATCCCACCTTGGGAACTTGATCCTTAGAAATATGGCACTCACCCACTCCATCCATTCACGATTTGGAGATTTGCCAAAACGATCAAAATTCTACTGAAAAACCCTGGTTTCAAGACATTAAAGATTTTCTAGAAAATGGAGGATTTTCATAATTCACTTCGTCTAAAGACAAAGCTTTTATTCGAAAGATTTCAACCCGATACATGATTTTGGGAGGGATTCTTTATAAAAAGAGTTTTACTAGCATCTTATTGAGGTGTGTAGACCTTGAGGAGGATGATAATGCATGAATTCCACCATGAAGAATGTGGAGGGCATGTAAATGCAAACATGATGGCAATGAAAATACTTAGAATCGGTTACTTTTGGTCTACTTTAAAACAAGATTGTCATGATCATGTTAGGAAGTGTCATCCATGTCAAGTACATGGACACGCCATTCATATCCCCTCATCAACCTTGCATTCTGTGGTCAGCTCATGGCCATTCAACATGTGGGGGTTTGACATCATAGGACCAATTTTTCCAAATGCATCAAACGGACATAGGTTTATCCTAGCAGCCATTGAGTATTTTTCTAAATGGGTTGAAGCCACCTCCCTGACTAATGTCCAGGGGCAACATGTAGTGGCATTCATTAAGAAAAATATCTTGGCTCGATTTGGAGTTCCAAGAGACCTAGTGTCTGATAATAGCACCCCTTTCAAGAACGAGAGGCTGGTAAAGTTATGTAACACTTATGGCATAACTCATCACTTCTCATCGCCCTACTACCCTCAAGGCAACGGCCAAGCCGAAGCCACCAACAAGACTCTCATAAGCATTATTGAGAAAACCTTAGAGAAGGGTAGGACGTGGCATGAGAAGTTGGATGAAGCCTTATGGGCTTATAGGACTTCCATCTGAACTCCCACAAATGCCATGCCATTTGAGTTGGTCTATGGCACAAACGTCATTCTCCCCATTCATACCAAACTGCATTCATTTCATACATCACTTGCACTCGACCTCTCCCTAGAGACGCTTTAGCATGCTAGAATGGCCGAGCTTGATTTATTAGATGAAAGAAGGCTCCTTACTATGGATCATGCACATGCATACCAACAAAGGATAGCCCGACATTACGAAAAACATATGAAGCCTCGCCACTTCAAAGTGGGAGACCTTGTATTGAAGATCATCCACCATCGTGGCCCACATCCACTTGGAAAGTGGCGGCCTAAGTGGGATGGTCCTTATGTTGTACGCGGAACCACCACGAACAATGCATACTGGTTAATCGATGTTGAGGGTAGGAATTTAGCAGACTCCATGAATGCCCAATATTTGAAAAAATACCATGTGTAGGGTCTAAGCTAAATTCTCTTTATGAAAATATTTTGAGGAAATCTCCTTTGAAACTTCGTAAGTAAGGATCAAAGCAAATCGTGTGACCTTGAATGAGAGAATCGATGCTTGTGAAAAAGCGGAGTTTTCAAAAAAACAAATAGGTTACATTTCAAAAATCTTCATCTTACAAAGGAGGGCCTAGTTCAAAATAGCAAAATACTTACAAGTAGTACGTGCTATTTATAAATAGGCTGATTTGGGATGAATCGAGTAGATCATTGGGATAAGTCCTTCCCCTCTTCTCTTCTCTTCTCTTCCTCAAAAGAAAAACTTGGCAAATAGCAAAAAGGGAAATCCCTACAAGAGTCTCTTTCCAAAAAGAATGCTGAATTGAAAAGAAAAAATCATTTCTTCCATGAAAAAGAGGGAACAAAGAAAAAATACTCCCAAAGGGAGACCCTCTATAAAAAAAGAAAAGTAGCCAAAAGCTCAAAAGAGCAAATTTCTGCCTCTTTGCCTCAAACCACGAGACGCTCCAGAAGGGACCGTGGTAACTCTTTCCCCATCCCTGCGACTTATCCCAAGTGAAGAAAGATTCATTTCAAGGAGTCGTAAAGTAAAAATAGGATTTGCTTACTTAATCTCATTTTGTTTGAGAATTAGACGTTGTTGGGTAAGACGTAGAAATTTTGAAATATTACTTGATTTTCTTATAAAACCTCCGCTAGACTAGCGAGTGTTACGACTCAAGTAAAGGGAAACACGAGAAGCTGAAAATCCTTAGGATTGAAGCTAAAAGAAGTCTTCCTCTCTCACAAACGAATTGAGAAAAGCCCCGAACATCGAGCAACATAAGACCAGCTCACTTGGTGCAGCAGGTCTTCATAAGACTCCCAAGTTCGACCATTCCATTAAGTCTCTAGAAAACCACATTTTCTAGCATATCATTCCATGTCATTCACTCATATGTGCACGCATGGACATTGTAAACACCCCAAAATCCCACGGTTTTAGAAAACAAATCCCTGGTTTACAAATCAACCCAAAAGGCCATTTTGCATTTTCAAAAACCCAGGAGCTTCCCAAAAAGCTTGTAAATATTGTTTTGAACCCCATATCCAGTATGAATGCCTTAAACTCAGGTAAAGCCCCATTTTTCCCAAAAAGCAAAAGACGAACAGGTGAAGCAAGGAAGACGACACCTGATCGAGAAGCAACCCAGAAACCAGCCCACGAAGGCCAAATTAAAGGCAAGCTCAGAAGCAGGTGCAGAAGCCCAAAAGCAGCACCTTGGCCTGATAAAGGCCAAGGTCAAAATATGAAAGGAAGGCCCAAGCCCGATGCAGAATGCAAGCCCGGCACAACCAGAAGCCAAATCGAATACATCTACCCAAGCAGCATGAATCTGAGCCAGAAATGGCGAAATTAAGCAGAAACAAAGTCCAGAATGGCGAGATGGAGTCCGGACGATAAAGTTGGGGAAAACCCAACACCAGACGGAGCGCTGATGAAGCCAATGCCTGCACAAAACGTCCACCTCAAAAAGCCAAGAAAGACCATCTAGAGAAAATTTGGATTGGATCTAGACTATAAATATCCAGATCCATATCCAAATAGTGTTTGGATTTGGGTCGATCTAAATAGTGTTTGGATTTGGATTGGATCCAAATAGTATTTGGATTAGATCTGGACCAAAATATCCAAATCCATATCCATAAAAATATTGGATTTGGATCGGATTTGGATCTCAAAATATCTGAGATCCAAGATCCAGATCCAAATAGTGTTTGGATCGGACATGGATTCCACGATCCAAAGCCAAGACCCACCTCATTTGCCTATTAATAGGAGTGAGGGGGTCCCCAAAAGCTCACGTGAAAGTGCTTGGAGGAGTTGAAGGAGTTGGAGGAGAGAGAGGGTATTAAGGTGAGTGCTTATTGCTTTCTTAATTTTGTTTAGTGGGTTAATTGTGGGCTTAAAGAGGGATTAGTGTGGGCTGCACCACCTTGAATAAGGGTTGGATTTGCTTGCATAAGAAGGCTTTGGAGTGGCTGATTTGGAGCTTGAGCACACCATAAACCGATCCTAAGAGATAAGCCCAATCAACACCCTAACTGACTCAACCTCTAGCCTTCCGTCTACCCTTAACACTACCCGAACCGCCTCTCATTTCCCCCTACGCACCGCACGCGCCCCGCGCGTACCGCATGCACCCCGCGTGTCCTACACGCGCTCCGCTCCCACTCTACGCATCGCCCCATACACCCGCTCCTGACACCATGCGTCTCCTTGACGTCGCGTGCCTTCCCACTGCCCCTGACGCGTGCTGCAACACGTGCCTATCGTCCCAGCCTTAGCACCCGCGATGTGTGCCTAGCGCCTGGCTCCCTGAATCCATGTCCTGGCGCCTAGCGCCTGATGCCAACCGTCACTGCCTATCCTTAGCTGACCTACCACCGACTCCCTGCCACTCTACCCCATCCTAACTGACCTACCACCGCCATTACCTTACAGCCTAACCTACACCACCTCCTAGCCTAATATCCATGGCCATCACCTACCATCAACTCCACCTTACACTCCCACCGACCTAGCACCGACCCCAACTCCCTTCATCACATCCACCGCCTTCCATCCCACCGCCTTACACTCCCACACCCCGCATCACACCCCTTTGTTGTGAGCCTCTACCTCTCAAGCCTTAAACCACCAAGCTCAAGCTCGGCCAGCCACTTCACGCCTCAAGCTTCAAGGGGAACACGTCCGTGGCTGCCCAAAGTGAACCACAAGCCCAAGTACAAGCAAGTGAAGAAGGACCAGCTATTTGTAAGTGTCTAAACTTGGTCTCTTATGCTAACTTGCTTTATACTTAATTCAATTCGGATATGGGGTTGTATTAACAAAGCGTTGTCTTCCCCCGGGATGTAATATTGTCGCTTGACACATGAGACACATACGTGTACTTGAGCCTTAGCTCTTATCTCGTACACGGGACACACAAGTGCACTTGAGCTTTAGCTCTTATCTCGTACACCAAGCACCCACGTACACCATTGAGCTTTTGCTCTTACTCCAAAGACTCTAGTAAGAGCCTTATAAGTTGCAATTTGATTTGAGGTTGTTACGTTCAAGTTGTGTGCATCGTATTTCAATTCCACACTCACACACATTGAGCTTTCGCTCTTACTTCTAAGACTCTAATAAAATCCGTATTAATTGCAATTTGATTTGGGGTTGTTACATTCAAGTTGTGTGAGTTCGTCATTTAAGCTTCCACACATACACACACAATCACCCGAGTACATGCTCAAGAGTTCACGCACCATTTTGGCCTTGGCAGCCACTAAGATATAGCCCCCCTATTTATATACTTTCAGCTGCGTGAGTTTTCTCGGTTCAGTTGTGTACGTCTTTACATTCCGGGTTGTTAAAATTTCAGTCGTGTGAGTTGTCTTTACATTTATACACAACACACACGCACACATTGAGCCTTTCCGCTCTTATATCTATATTTTCCCGTTCCACAAGTTAAAATTCAAGTCATGTGTGTGAGTTGTCTTTCCATTTACACACAAACACACACGCACACGTTGACGACCTTCGGGCTCATATATATATATACATATTTCCCATTTCCGCAATCTCCCTTTCGGCTGGGTTTTACATTCCAAGTTGCATGAGTTGTCTTTCAATTTCGAAGTTCAAGGTTGTTCGTGTTTAAGCGATGTAGTTTAGCTTTAACCAAAAACAAAACAAGCCTCGTTCCAAAATGCACGGGGCTGCTTTGCGTGTCATCGGGACACTCATATTATGCTCTATCTTGTTATATTTGACATTTAACTCAGACAAACGAAAAGAAAAGGCTAAGGTCATGTTTAACCTTCCATCACCTTGGAGGTTCATATGAGCGAAAATTGCTTTTGGAATGAGCTTCCAATAGTCTAACTCCGAAAATTGAGCTGCATTTGAAGCAGCATAGGTAATGTGCGAACACATCGGAATCCAGTCCTCGTATATATGTCAATGATGTGTGTGTGCTGTTCTACTGTTTTACTTTTTTCCTCTTGCATAAAGCTTGATAGAAATAAAATATGCTGTCTGATTTACACGATGCTAATTGGGGAATGCAGCATGAACCAGTGGAATGGCGACATACTCTTTAAAGTTTATCCTTGCTCTGTTATTTGACATTAAAAAGTTTAAACAATAAATGGGCACCCGGTACAATGGCTTACACAGTTCAGATACACCTTTTGTACAGAGGCAGCTACACTGAGCTCTAGTGAAAAGGTTCCACAAATTGGATAATGGAACGCTTAAAAAGAGGCAAGGCCTGAAACAAACACGATAGAACATGATTTCTTTTTTCAGGGAAATATAATATTCAGTACAGGTTGACATCCCAACGTATCATAGAAAACTCAGAACCACCTGCAACTTCATATTTGCTTGGCATACCATGACATATAATGCTTCTCATAGGTTTACTTCTCACACATACCAATAATCCACTATAACAGTCAGAGGATGTGCGGCACCCACACATCGCAAATCTGACCCACTGATTTCATGGGGCCAAGCAAACACGCCCCCAAGTCTCGCAACTATAGTTTTCAACGGGCAGATATAAGAGAGGAAACCGCCACCAGCAACATGCACAAGGCAGATGCCATGAAATTTGAATCTATATATCAACAGTAACTTGGCATTTAGAAAACAGAATTGCGAGAATTCGCTTCCGAATGAGTTTTCCTTGTCCCCATCTTTCAAGTAGAGATGAAAGGGTCATAATTACGACCCCGCTTTTACTGTTGTGTTTCGTTTTCTTTCACTTTAAATGAGTTTTTCCACGCAACAAAGTTGTTGGTTATCAAAAAGAAAAGCATGAAGATTTTACTACCAAACTTGAAAACAGCATGGCCTGACCATTTTCTGCCTTGCTTGCTACAACTATTGCGTGAAAGTAGCCACAGCATCACAGAAAGTGATTCAAAAACATATGTTTTGAGTCCATGTCATAGACGAGATTGATCAGCAACCATCACAAAGGAACTCGTTCATGGATAGGAATTTGACAAGAAATCCAGTGTGCATGAGATTAAAAGGATAGCCATATCCATACTCAAAACAACAGGATAGCATGCAAGTCTAACTCAACCATAACAGCGTCCAAAGGCAATTCATAGGCTAAGATTGAAAAGTGTTTAGCCACCATATTGGGAGGCGTCATACTGCCCATAAGCAGGCTGCGGCGAAATGGTATTGCCATAAACGGGTGGTGCGCTCCCGCCATAACTTCCATAGCCTGATTGAGGCACTGATTGTTGATCATAAGATGCTGCATTCGTGGCTGGAAGTCCATATCCCTGTTGGTTGTTTGTTGGGCCAACATATGTCGGTCCCTGCATATTGCCGTAGACCATGCCAGTGGGTCCTTGACACCCATAACTTGAACTGTTTGGAGCCTGACTGCCAACTTGCCCATAACCAGGAGATGTAGCAAAACTGCCGGGTTGTTGGTTGTACACATCATTTGCAGCAGGCGCTGGTGGGTAGGATTGCTGCGGCGGTGCACCGGATGCATAAAGATAAGGCTGTTGTGATGGCACATTTGTCCCATATCCATGAGGAGCTGACCCCTGCTGCTGCTGCGGTTCCCCTGGTTGAGCCCTTAGAGGGCCATATGATTGTGGTGAGGGCCCCTGAGATGACATTTGGTTGTAAGTTGCTTTGTTGAACGCGTCTTGCATGTGTCCTGACTGAAAGCCTCCTTGCTGAGGATACCCTGGCTGAGAACTGGACTGCTGCCCGCCATAAAATGGCTGAGTTTGGTTCAGCTTTACATAACCGGAGTCTGCATATTGTCCGTAACCCTGTTGAGGTGATGGTTGTGGGTATGTCTGTGCATGACCGTAACCTGGCTCGCCTTGTGGATGTCCATAACTGTAATTAACTTGAGAAGGGGCAGGAGTAGAAGATGGTGGTTCTGTCATGTGCCCTCCTCGTCCATAGTAACCATAAGCACCAGAGTGATGTGGTGGTTGTGTAGCACTGGCCGGCCCTCGTTCCCAGCCTGCATTGAAGCTACTCCTTGGTGGCGGTTGTTGAGGATAACCACCATAGTTTCGAGGAGGATACTGTCTCAGAGATGGATAAGGGCCTTGCTGAGGATAATCATGACCCATTTGTGATTGAGGAGGGCGAGATACCCGATGAGTACCAGCCGAAGGCCCCCCAGAGCGATAGGTTTGCTGGCCTACTCCAGCAGGAGCCAAGGATTTCACCGGAGCCTGACAAGAATGAAACTAGAGTAAATAAACAAGGTGCATTCCTGAGCTGCAAACAGTATCCCCCAAGATTCGACCTGAAAAGATGATCTTAGAAAAACCAAGAAATTCATCGCTAGAACAAATTTTTGAAATTTTGCCACAGTGAAGGTAAGTAAATGACCTAAGTTGCAAAAGTCTGGTCACACGTGGATGCCATTAGATAACAAAACCATAATGACATTGAAACAATACATCCATAGAGAATTTAAAATTGAAGATACGGGAAAGATACTGAACTGAACCAAACCACCCACTTATGGTGTAAATAAGCACCTAGCAGTATCAATGTAATTAGCCTTACCACACACGTGTGATAACTAACAAAGAAAAAGTAATGGCAAATCATCTTAAGGTCATAAATTGCAGCGATATAACCATTCACTGAGCAGACATAGACCTTGCTTTCCAAACCACAGCATGAGATTCTAGCGAAGCAGTGCCAACAGAATTATGAAATAAATATCATACTTCCCTGATCATTAATTCACGTAATCCATCCAGAAAAGATCTCCAATTGAACAGAAGATACAGTTTTAGTCCTAGTGACAAAAAATTGGGCAAGCAATTGATCTTTGACAGGATGTAAGTCACGTTAGAAGGGGGAACATGGAACACCAGGAACGAGATTCATCAAACAAGCCAAATGCCGATCATATAAAGATGTTGGCAAAAAAAATGTACATGCTTGCATGCAAGTGGTCTATATATGAAGAACATGCAAAGATTTCAGTGAACATGATTTAACATGGAAGAGACTGTGGAAATTGTCAAAGAATTTGAGGCAACCTTATCAGTTCTCTTATCCATAGCATCCATGTCATGACAAACAATGTCAGAACTTAGAAACAAGTGGGTCCAATACTGCAGCTACAGAGCCTCAAAGTGACCTTACCAATTGCTTGCAATCCTGGACCATATAGGACCAAGGAGATAACGCTCCTTAAGTGACGAGAGTACAAATGGAGGTAAAAGATACATAGCTCAACGGAGGAGTCTGGGATATTGGCTCTCCTGCCACATCTGCAACTATGAAAGCCAACCAATTCGAAGTCGGGGCTTTTAGCTTAAATAATATGGCAATTAGCATCTCAAACCAAATGCAATATCTCCACCTACGTATGCATGTTTTCAAGGCCTCGTGCAATAAGACACCACCATCCTAGAATCAAGGGAAGTCCTGGCCTAGCATGTCTGGTAACATCATCTTACAACTGTAAAAACACTGGGACTGGTAATGATCAGAACGATCATGTCTTGACATAGAAATATGTAAGATTGTCTTTTATAATAGTAGCATGATTTCCATAAAAAAATGTTTAACCAAAAAAAGGTGGCGTTTTAGGCTTTTAGCATCATAATTTGCATATGGATATTAGTAACAAGAACACAATACAATCGATCTTCACGTTGTATCATAACCTTGTTTTGAACTCATTTGTCAACCAAGATTACATACTAATAGCTTCTAAACATACTACGAGGGCACCAACAAGGCAAGAATGAAAAGCACTTCTAAGTTTCCAAAAGAATTTCAGTGGACAAATAAATATATTCAGTTACAAGTTTTGGATCCAAATATCTCCCTAGCAGTCAATAAGAGACATGCATAGAATTAGAACACAATTCTTCTCGAAGGCTAAAGCACATGGACAAAAGAGTTGGTTCAGAAGCACTTTCTCCACATCAGAAACACCTTCTTTCAAAATAACAACATTATGCTCCCAGAGGCAAGTAGCTAGAGTACATGCATGCAGGTGAGGAGACACAAAAGCTCAAGAATATGCCTTGAAGCAGTCAGCTTGGAGACAATAGCTAAAATGCTGATTTGCTTTGGGAATTTTGTCTTAGTACCATAAGCACATACGTGAAACCAACAGCTGTGACTTCTAGAAAACATCTGTGATCTGACCCATTCAAGACAATAATACCTCTCAACTGCCTTCTGAGACTTCATAAAATTAAAAATTAACATATGTAGATGTGACCTACCAGAAAGTTACAAACTTAGAAGTTAAATAGTACATATTAACATCCAAAAACATGTTTGCATTGATCAGCAAGCTTTCATGTCCTCTTTTCACATGAAGCTCCTACTCTAAGAACCAACTAAAGAAGAACTAGTCGACAACAGAAAGAAGATCAAGAGTTAGAACCAATACCATCAGTTCTTGAAAATCAAGAACAAACTCATCTTCGACGTGGATGCTGTCCTCTTTGTATCATGAGACTGTTGCAAGGAACACATTTAGGTATGGGGACACACTGAAATCATGTTTTGTCATCCCAAACCACAGTCCGTCATCCCACTGCTCAGAGAAGCATATGCAGTGTCCACCATCAATACGGACATTCCAACTTGTGAATTGGTTTCATGATGAGATTTCATGAACAGACGACAACATTCAATTGTCCAAGGCCACAATAAAACTGCTCATAAGATTTTTTGGTGCATTATCACCTTAAGGTTATATATTGCAAATGGAAGGTTCACTAAGAATTCATACAAAACCATTGCCACATGTAACAAACTTCAAACAGGCGTGGGTTCTGACATAGCTCAATTATACTTGTTTGCCAGTTGTCTCTGCTTAAAAGATCTGCTACGAAGTACTTTAAAATGGTTACAACAGTGAGACTAACCCCGTAGTATAGTAACTTATGGACAAGCACTGATTCTTATATATGCATCAAATCTAAAACAATAATAGCAAATGCATGTCCAAGATTTAAATACATGGCAGAGATGACAATATGTTCTTCAAGATTAGGCAACAAAGAGGTAATGAAAAATGTTAGCACTGAAATGTAGCAACAACCACAAAGACAAGAAAATTGCATCGTTATTTAAAGAGCTGACAAAATGACTCCTGAAAGAAGCTGGGAGCACCATCTTCTCTTAAAAAATGATGGCCGAGATATTAATAAATATAGCATGCATGAGCTACAACCGTAGTGACATAGCTTTGAGGATTTCCCATAGCATTCCAAGGCACCACCTTCATTGATTCTTTCTATGTTAAAGGAAGAGGCTACAATGAAAATTTTTCTGTTCATCATTTTCTATCTTAGAAACCAACAACTATCTCAAGTTCTCAACACAACTACATGAAGTGTAGTTTGACTGATCTCTTTTCAAGAACTTGTTTTCAAGGACTCCAAGGGTGTTTACATTTTTTAGTAAGTTTAACCTGTTAAAGACCAGCATATGCCCTGGGGGCAAGGCTCTACCTCAGGATTCTACCCCCACCTGGCATGCCATTTTCATCAGTTATGAATCAAAAGTAAAAGCAAAGAAAGCACTAAAGGGATAGCAAGCCGCTCCAATGAGGTTTAGAATAATGAAAAGGGATCTGGTTGCTATCCAGACAGGTTAGAGTTCAATTCCCATGGGTGCTAATCCCTGCATAAGCAATGATCACGCCTGCACAATTGAAGATAAAGTCATATCTTGGAGATCTAGGTTGCCCCAACCACTTGAAAAGCAATTGCTCCAAGTTAAAATAAAAGAGTCCAATGGTCAATGACGATAACTATGCCATTTGGTATCACAATTCAGTCATTTACTCATTTACTTCAACAAGTTACTTACATTCAGAAACCTATAAGGTGTTCCACAAAATAGACATGGTTGGACTTGGACCTGATTGGAGCACAAGAATACACCAAACAGCTTCCAGACCATGACATGTTTCAGTTTTTTAATAAATTCCCAATATAAGAATATATGTATTTTATATTTAGTAAAGCCACTACCTATGTCTGCTAAGGTGCGGCCTAGCCTGACAGCATCTTGTATCATATGCCCTGGATAATGACCTAAATGACATACATTTGTGAGGCAGATGACTACTAAACGATTATAGGCTTGCCATTTGAGAATTGTCAAACAAAGGCCAGTACTACATGACTGTAAAGCATTGAAATTTTTCTTGCCATCTCTTGTAGAAAACCAATCACTTCAAAAGTTAGTACACCAAAGCTGCAAGTTGCAACTGACAGTGCAACAATCACATTGAGAACACAAAGAAAAAACCAGTAGGTCCACCTTTCACAATGATTGATTGAATATAACAATTACACGAAATCATAGTAAGAACATAGGCTAGAATTCAACTTTGTCCATGTGCATCATTTCAGGAAAATAATAAAATGGCAAGAAAGATTTACTGAGAGTATGCTCAACATGGCAGCACATATCTCTGAGGGCAACTCTGCTATTCTGAAGTTGAGCATAAGTGACTCACAAATAAAGCAGTGATTTATCAACCAACTACAGAAATGATGAGAATAACATAGACTAACCTGGTTCATTGCCCGTTTTATCATATCTCGAGCAGTTTCTAGTTGTTGCTTATTTCCGGTTACTCGAATAGTCCTTTCTTTGGATCCATTTTCTTCAGGTTGAGGTACCAACTAATGATTTTTAAAATAAAATATACAAAATCTGGATATAATCACCATTAAATACATATATAAGGGACATTTTAAAAGCATTACAGCAATAGCAACTTGCCTGAATCCGAGCACCAGATCTGGTTTGAAGACTCTTAATTGTGTCTCCACCTTTACCAATAACCAGACCTACCTGAATTCAATATTTGCAAATTTAACTAGGATCAGACAAAGATAGAAACACCATATAGAGCTCGTAAATGAAAAGGAGGAGTTCAAATGCCTTGTCATTGGGGATTGGAATTAGAAGTTCTTCTCCACCAGTTTGCGCAGCAGCAAAACCCCTAGCAACAAGGGCAGGTGATCCCCCTGCTTCAGCCTAAGTATTCCATTAACACAATGATAAATCAACCATAAACATGCATAAGTACAGGCAGTCTTCCATAATACAAACTAACACCAAGTACAGTTGACCCAACCAAAGAGCTCATAAATTTAAACCAGTGCAGCAGACCTCTGCAATAACATCTTTGATAAGTTGTTCTGCCTTGCTAATATTTTCTGGAGTTCCAATTAATTCCACTGGCCTTGTTGTAGAGGAAGGGTCTGCTTCAGCATCTTTTGTGATCTGAATTTTAGCACCGGAATTGTACTGTAGATACCTGATTGTATCCCCAGCTTTACCAATAAGCACCCCAACCTGTATCATGCAACCAATCAGAGACTGAACAACTAGAGTAACATAAGCATTTATCTAGGTTAAGATGATGATATTAACCTGCCGAAAAATGCAAGACTAGAGAGAACCAATGACATAAAGAGAACTACAATCTAGGTATCTAAGAATCATTATCTTGCATGTAAAGCTAATTTGCTTTGCCTATAAAAGTTTCCAAGTTATTCTATCTTTTATAACATTGTCAAATCTTACATAAAATCACCAAATATGTGAGACTAACAAAAACTACAGAAAACTGGAAGCCTTAAGACATGTTCACAGATATTTCAACAGAAACCAGAATTTAGCTTCCAATCTCCTAATAAACCACAAAATGTCCAAAGAAATCAACGCAAGCACCTTGTTGTTGGGGACCTCAATTTTACGGGAAATCTCTGCCTTAGGCTTAGACTGTTCATTTGTTTCCGCTGAGGCACTTTCTTGAGAAACTTCCAGTGAAGGCTCCTTTTCTTGTGCAACATCCCTGGTGGGCTGCTCAGCATTCTCTGCGTATGCATTAGATTCATCAGCTCCAGTATCCTCGGAATTCAAAGTGTCATCATTTGCTTCATTAACTGCATCGTCCTCAGAATTTGGATTATTATCATCCACTTCATTAGCTTCAATATCCTCAGACTTCAGAATACTGTCATCTTCTCGAGCAGCTGGAGCACAGGACAGAGATGTACAGTTTCCAATATATAAAAGGCTATTGTCTGATAACTACAAAAATAACCTCTAGACAGCGTCAATAAAATTGCATTATCTAGAAGCATGGAAAAAAGGCAAAACCAGAATAAAATATAAGATTGTAGAATTAGATCATGATGGAGAGAAAGAGATGCAGAATCACGGTTCTTCTCTTAGACACATGGAGAATTCTACGACCTTTGGAACTCCTCCTCCTCCACCTCATCCTTCTTTACAAAAAATATCTAGCACATAAAATTAAAAATAAAGGAACTAGAAAAAAACCTCAACAAGATTACCATCAAACAAGAAAATCTAAGCCGAAGCAGGAGATAGTTAGAGCGCACTTCCTCTTCGCCAGAGATAGCACACACCAAGAAGTAACTTTTACATGACAGCGATCCCAGCTACGAAACATGTTCTGATGCACCTTGACATCTCTGGTAGTGAGCAATGAAACACTAATTTTTTCCCTCCATAATATTAAGACTGCATCATAGTATACTAGTACTACACTTTTATTAGCTATACATGATATGATATAAAATGATACGTATACGAGTTATGCAACACTAATCCTTTCCCTCCAACCATAGAAATTAACTAAGCTATCTTGATCCAGAAATCAACTATTTCACCATTAACACAATCAATCCTTCTCTGAAACTATCTTTAGCATAGAAAATGATCACATAAAAATAGAATGAACCAAAAAAACTGAAAGCAATTCAAAAACTGGTATTAGACATAAATAAGGAATGAAAATAAACCCATCGACCAAGTATGTTATCGAATGATACCATCAATACCAATTTCGACCACACGGGGCCTTTTCGCCTCGGGCTCGTCCGAAGGGGCGTCGTCGGCCTCCTGAACAGCGTTTTCTTTATCTAAATCGGGCTCCTCAGGATTTTGCGTTCTATTGCCGGTTTCATTGTTCGGTACGTCGGTTACCGCCGGTTCATGATCGACCTCGTCGATCTTCCGCTTGTTGTACAAAGAGACGGGGCTGCAAGCGACCACCTCACTATCCTCCGCCATTTTCTTCACTGTCGGAACCCCCAAGGATCAGTTTATTGTCAAAGAGAGATGCAACACGGAAAGAAAAGCGGAATATCTCAAATTGGTGTCGTTCAAATAGGACGAACAAGCACCGCTGATGTAGGATTCGGTGGAGGGTTCCACACGCGGAAAGGGAGTGAGAGAGGACTAGGGCAAAATCACACCAAAAAGGATTATAATGAACGCATCGAACCATATCGTGCAGAACAATTGTTAGTATAAAACCTATTACGAATATGGCTGGTAGACGAACCAAGCCGTCGTAGCTCGTCTGGTTCCTACCTTGTTCGAGTTCGGCTCGTTAACAATATGAACTAACAATGAATTTACCACGTTCAACTCAGTTTGTACCTCCTAACAATACGGGCTGAACATGAACATGGTATCTTCAACTCATGATAAGCACTAGGGTATTCGAGGTAGATGAAGGGTCTGTTGTGGAAGATTTTACGCAAATGGTGAGTCATTTATTGAGCATTCAAGCAACTGTAGTATTCATGGTTGCATCCTTCTTAGAGTCTCATAGGTATTCATGGTTGCATCCTTCTTAGAGTCTCATAGTCTTTTACATGACCTCAACTGTAGTATTAATGGATCCAATATCTCTGTAGTGACATGCTCTACTGAACTCTCACGACCCACTTCTTATATAATGAGTGAAGAGGAGGTGATCTACACGGCTGGGGTGAGATAGCATAGGTTACACCATCTCCACCCTGCGGCTCCGGTAAGTTCGGTTTTCTTTTGGGACTTCCCTTGGTGCTTCGTAACGCATCTTCTAATGATATGCATGAAACACAGGATGAACGCTGGCACCGTCGAGCAACTTGATTTGATAAATTAAGCAGCTCAATTGATTACCTTTACCACTTAGAGGGGCCATAGTACTTATGGTGAAGCTTTTGAGATTGGTAAATTGCTCAAATTAGCAGCTTGTCTTGGATGACTCTAAAGCCACATCCAATCTTCGATTCCAAATTCTGCTTTTGCTCTCCCTTTATCACACAAACTCTTCATTCTTTCTTGCACCCGAGTTAGGCTCTCTGTAAGGAATTTCAAAATTTCATTTGGTGACTTTAATTTTCTATATTGTTATGCATATTAAGAAGTGTCAAAAGATGTGTGAGATGAATCTAAGGGAGGCATACTGATACAAAAGGAAGCTTAATGGTAGAGTGAAATGGTACAAGATAAAATTAAGGTAAAGAGATCATATTACAAATTGCATTATACCAAGAAGACAAGTGAAATTCTAGAGGCTTATAAGAAAGCAAAAAAAAAAAAGAAATGAAAAAGGTTGTTAACGAAGCAAAAGGCAAAATAGGAGAATTTATATAAAAACCCAACTCAAAAGAAGGTGAAAAAGATATTTTAGGATAACTAAGGCTAGAGATAAAAAAAACTAAGGATCTTACTTTTGTTAGATGTATGAAAGATAATGATGAAAAGATTCTAGTGGCAAATGATGATATAAAAAATAGATTGAAAAATTATTTCTATCAGCTTTTTAATAAAAACATAGATGTTGGTATTAGTTTAAGAGAATTAATCAAATTAAAAAAATACATAAACCGTAATTTCTAATGACGTATTCAAAATAATGAAGTAAAAAAGACTCTTAATCATATAAAGGTTGGTAATCTATTAGACTAAACAATATTCCTATAGAAGAACAAAAAATTCTAGGAGAAATAGGATAACTTGACTCACACGACTATTTAATGAAATATAAAAAAAACAAAAGATGCCTGAGGAATGGAGAGCGAGTACACTTATACCCATATACAAGAACAAGAGACACATCCAAAATTGTACAAATTATCAGGATATCAAGTTAATGAGTCATAATATGAAATTATGAAAAAATTATTGAATGTAGGTTAAAACAAATATCAAGTACAACAAATAACTAATTTGGATTCATATAAGGCAAATCTACCATTGAAGTGATTCACCTATTGATACGTTTTATAGAATAATTAGATAAAAAAAGAAGAACCTCTACATGATATTTATTGATTTAGAAAAAGCTTACGATAGGGTGTCAAAAGATATTCTTTGAACAACCTTGAAAAAGAGGAGTATCTCATTGACATATATAAATCTTATAAGAGAATTGTATGGTGGTATCAAAACATGTGATGACTAATAAAGGAATGACAAACTTCTTTGAAGTTAATATTGGATTACATCAAGGATCAACTCTAAGTCTATATTTATTTATATTAGTCATTCATGAATTAATAAAATATATTCAAGATAAAGTATCTTGGTGTATGTCATTTAAAGATGATATTGTGTTAATTGATGAGTATAAGGAAAAAGTTAATACAAAATTAGAAAGTTTTAAATATTAAGATATAAAACTTAGAGGATATAAAATTAACATTGGTAGACATTTCTCATAAGAAAAGCTTTAAATACTAAGGATCAGTTTTTCATAGTAATGAAAAAATTGATAGAGATGTTACGCATAGAATTAATGCAAATTGGTTAAAATGGAGAGAGCATAAGGTATTTTATGCGACATAAAGATATCATTAAAGTTGAAAGGTAAATATTATAGAGCAACAATTAAATATGTTATGTTTTATGGTTATGAGTGTTGGACAATTAATCAACATGTACAAAAGATGTCCATGATAGAAATGAAGATGTTGAGATGAATGAGTAGCCACACAAGGAAAGACCATATAAATAATGAGGTTATTAGAAATAATTAAGAGTGACACTAAAAGAAGATAAAATAAGAAAAAATTTGTTTAAGATGGTTTGGACATGTAAAAAGACAATCAAAGAAAGCTTTAGTAAGAAGGTATGAAAAATTACATTGTAAAAATATTAAAATAGGAATGACAAGACCACAAAAATATTGAAAAGAAATAATAAAGAATGCTCTAAGTCATGTTGAGTTAACTGCCAACATGACACATATAGGGCTCGGTGAAAAAAAAGTATCCATGTATCTGACCTCATCTAGTATGAAAAAAGCTTAGTTGTTATTGTTGTTGTCAAAGCGTCCTAACGGATTTATTGCTAAACATCTACCTTGATAGATTCATTTTCTATGACAACATTGTTTTCATGTGTTGAGGATTGAATCCAAATACTTGAAACCACAAAGTATTGTTGATCATGCAGTTGCTTTTTGGTATTATCTCTCTTTTACTAGGATTTTCCCAACAAATAAAATATCTCATGTAGGTTGTCATTTTAGTCATCCTGCATTAATTCTTTGCATAATATTGTCAACAAATTTACTGTTTCTTTTTCAAAATTGATCCTAAGCATTTAAGAATATTTTTCTTGAAGATGCAATGCATGTCTTTTAGTTTAACATACTTACGCAAATGACATTTCTCTATTAGTTTTATTATATATATACATACATATATAACAAGCACACATAGAGAGAGAGAGCATTTGGTCATAGAAATAATTTTTCTTCATGTGATGTAGATGCTTAACTATCTTTTGATTGATAGTAAGAAATATTTGAGTTGAAAATCATATATAACTTAATAAGTCAGAAGCATTTAATGCGAATTTTAAGAATTGAAATATTCGGGCAAGGATCTTAGCCTCGATTTTATGCTGCCAAGGGTACGACTAAGCCTCACCTTAAATGGTTGTTGTTTCCTCTAGTTAGCACATCATGAAACTGAAAAATCATCAATAGTCAAGACATGAACACCTTCCTTGTTTAAAATGATGAAACCTGCTGCCATCCCTAACAATCAACTCCCTCTCAAACACCTCGAGATCATCTTCATTACATCACGGCAATCCCTACAAACATGAAGATTCTTTACGATTCAAATGGGGCTTGCTGGATCCACCACAATCAACCTGAATGCACCCAACCTCTCAATATGCTCTGCTATCACATGCTCCTTCTCTTCTTCTTCGATATCATGTAGAATTGGCGATGTGTTCGGTACATACCCAACATGTTTCAGCTTTACAAAGATCCAATTCAATATCAAATGAATCTACAGATTTCGAGTGCTCTCTATCTGCCATTACAAACTTATGCACACCTTCAACCTCTATGAAACTCCAACCATGAACTTTTTTCGAGGACCTATTTCTCATCAACTCTTTGATTTTTCATTACGTTTTTCCATCTCTTTTCTTTAGCATAGATCTATGTTGCATAGGTATGTCATTTTGGGCGATGTACCCGTATCTGGTCGGGTATGGGTATGGGTATGGGTATGGGTATGTGTACACATATTAGTATGTCTGGGATGTACCGATACCAGAAACGGTGTACCAGTACATATACACAATATGAGTATGTCAAGTACCATATTAGGTACTTAATGGATCGAGTCGACCCATACAAATATGGGTTGCCACATCCAAAACTCAAGTATAAATTTAAAAAACAAATCCTAATCCCCATTCCAAACGTCTCTCTATGCTCTCAATACTCTGTCTCACATGCTGATCACCGATGACTGCGAGTGGCGAATGATGGTAGACGACTGACAACTGTGTGTGCCGAACGACTAGTGACAGCCGACGATTGAGAGTGAGGTACTCGTTCAACTCCTACCCTGGTGAAGGATTTAGAGTTTGCCATGGAAAGATAAAAATCATCCTGCATGATGTATCTATTTTTGCGATTTCAGTTAGACATCACACATTAATAACTACATTGTTAATGTAGAGCTACAAATTGAAAAAAATACAATCCAAGCATTAATTTGATGTATGCTTGGTGCTGAATATAGCTTGGCATTGATGTACTTGGTAATTCAGTGTGGTTGGTTCATCAACAATGCATCTAGGCAATTGATAATGGTATGACATGACACTTTAGAAGATATGTTGAAGCAATTCTGCTTGTGTTGTGCATAACACCAACAGGATTGATGCCATGAGTTTCATCCAATAATCTGTTTGAGCAATTCAAGGACCGTGTTGTGCATAAGCGTTTCAATAGTAGCATGAAATGAAATGATGCTAGCTATAGTTTTTCCAAACCTGAATCATAAGATAGTTATTTGCTAACATTTTATGTCTTTGCTAAATATATGTGACAATTCAATGAATGCACTAAACACAAAATATTAGACTCTGATTCATTATTATATATTGTTCTAACATTTATCTCTAGAGATCATGCCTTATTTTTGCAGACAGATTTTTCATTCTATTTTTGTTTATTGATAGTCAGATATTGTTTATTTTCAGATGTCTAATATGTCTACTAGTGGTAGTACTTCATCTGCTTCTATCACTAGTAAATTTGCATTTGAAAGATCTAAAAAAGGTTGTTCATTTTGGGCATATGTATCCTTATTATAAGATAAAAAGACAGGAGGTGGAAATGCAAGTTGACATTGTAACTATTGTGGTTTAAGTTACAAAGATTCTTATTTTAGAGTGAAGTTTATTAAAGAAAAAAAAATGACAGTTATTTGTTCTACCTTTGCTGGTCAATATCTTTCAAAGATGAAACAAATTGAGAGAGAATCACATGAAAGAGTAAGACAAGTACAAATTCTCTTATCTACTTGAACTAAAAGTTTGAATCTAGCTATATGTGAATCATTTGATGGAAGTAAGAGAAAAAGAGGGGTGAAAGTCAATTATCAAAAGTATTTAACAACGAAGCAAGTGATCATTTGACATGTGAAATAGCAAGGTTATTTTACTCTGGAGGTTTGTCTTTTAATATAGCTATAAACCTTTACTATGTTAGTACATTCAAATATACTACTAATACCTCAATTTCAAGTTTTGTTTCACTTAATTACAATGCTATCAGAACTATACTATTGTAGAGAGAAAGCTCATTTAATGAAATTGCTTTAACCTATCAAAGACACTTTGCCAGAAAAGGGAGTGAGCATAGTTACAGATGAATGGACTACTCTATAAAGAAGACATTTGATTATCTTTATAGCTATTTAAGATGTAGGACCTATATTTTTAGGATCTATTGATTGCTCTAGTGAGGTAAAATATAAGAACTTTATTACAGATAAAATTATGAAAGTTATTAATGAGATTGAATATCAAAATATTGTGTAAGTTATACCAGATAATGCACCAGTTTATAGAGATGCTGGGATGATTATTGAATCAGTTTATCCTAATGTTTTTTTCACGTTATGTGTAGTGCATATATTAAACCTTGTTTTAAAAAATATTTGTCAACTTCAAAACTCTATAACTAATGAAGTTCCTTATAACAAATGTTATTGGATAATAGATGTTGCTAATGATGCCATTGCTATTAAAAACTTTATCATAAATTTTTCTATGAAGTTAGCAATGTATAACCAATTTATGCATCTAAAGTTATTTGTTATTACTAAAATAATATTTGTTTCGATCATTATTATGTTAAAAAGGATAAGGACCATCAAGCATGATCTTCAAAGAATGGTTATCAGTGACCAGTGGTCTTATTATAGAGTTGATGATGTTTCGAAGGTTGTTGTGAAATATATGATTTTGAATGATCTTTCGTGGGATACGATTAATTATATTTTAAACTTCACAAAGCATATTTATGATATGCTTCGACCATATGATACTGATAAATCAGTCATTCATCTGGTTGATGAGAAATGAAACTCTATGATTAAGCAAGTAAAGTCAATTGTTTATCAACATGAAGGAAAAGAGTTGAATCAATATTCTACCTTTTATAGAGTAGTGTATGATATTCTCATTGATATATGAATCAAAAGTTACACACCACTTCATTTCTTGACACATTATCTAAATTCGAGGTAAACTTTTTTAAGTTTTAAGGTTTAAATAACTTTCTTGTTGTTTGATTATTATATTGTTACTTGATATTTTATATTTTAATTTTTCGGTATTATATAAGCAATGGCTTGAAGAAGTTCTTAATAGAATTCTCTGCACAAAGATAATGAAATTTGTGAAGGGAATAAATGTCTTCGAAAGTTCTTTCAAGATCTAAAAGAAAGACTAGAAGTGACAAAAGAATTTGTCAAATTCTTAAGCAATAAAAAAGAGCTTAGACAATTCAATACTTGGAAAATAAATGGAGTTTACCCTCAAAAGAATGATGGGTTATTCATGTATCATCAATTCCTAAGCTTAAACGATCACTTTAAAGTTTCTTTCGCAACCATGATTGTCTTCATGTTGTGAAAGAAATTGAAGAACATATTCTTTCATCCATTCTTATAAAAGAAATATGTTGAAACCTCAAAGAAGTGAAAATTTGGTTTTTGTTTATACAAACCATTATCTTCTTTCAAGAAAGAGAAGGATTACATAGAAGGTGAGATAAAAATGTGAGATGTTGGTGGAGATTATTGAGATCTATTTGAGGGAGTAGAAATTCTTGAAGTTGCATTATTGTCTCTTGATGAACCAAATATGGAAGCAATTCTTTTACAGATGATAGTGAAAGAAATACTAAGATCGAGGCTACTGGAGTTTGGAGCTTAATATATTTAGATTGAAAGATATTGTATTTAGAATATGAATTTTGATATGAAAGTCATATGTATAGAGTTGATTGATTGAAAATGTTATTGAATGAAACTTCTTGTTTTCATATGTTGTATTTATTTGGCTTTCGATGTATTTGATGTTTCTCATGGAAGCCGTGAAGAACCCACTACTGTGTGGGTAGTGAAGGACCAAGTGTCACGAGTAACTTGATTCCTTGCAATTTGTATTGATTATATTCAATAAAATTTGGTTTATAATACCTTGTGCAACACAAGTATGTTAAATGCAGCATAGGTAGTTTGAACTAAGTGGATTTGTTTTGCAATGATTTGCATTTGTGCTTGCAGTATAAGTAGTTAAATGCAACACATCGTTTAGAGGTTCTTTTGTAATCTTTTATTTTCTAGCTCTTCTTATCAATCTTGAACCAATGATTTGCATTTGTACTTTAAGGGATTATCGATTGGAAATAGTTGTTACTTAGAAGAACTTGGTGTTACAATAACTTTGTTACATTTATGCTTTTTTTTTTAATTTATATTTAACAATTCAATATGTATATGCCACATTATATTTATTGTCTTCTTATAATTTGTTTATTTAATTTGATTCATATTTATGAATGTGATGATTTTGTGTTTCTTGATATTTCTTAAAAATTAAAGAATCCATTATATATATTATTTTTTAATCATAAATGAGAGTGTACCACTATATTAGGGTCAATCGCTAACCGCTATTAATAACATAAGTATAACCATATGGTATCATGGTTCCTGACAATCATGTCCTAGAGATATTCTATTCTTCGAATATAACTTCATATTGAGTAATGATGTGATTCTTTTATCTTTTCCTTATTTGGTTGCTTTCTTTTTCCGTTAGATTCCCCTTCTTTCTGTCCTCAATGCACGCGGTTGTGTCTACGATCAAATTACACACTACAGTTTTGAAAAGCTACATCTTCCACATGCTCTGTTATTTCCCTTTCCATGATCTCACCCTACAAATGTGATCAACATAATTTGCTTACTCTGACCTTAGTTGCAAATACTTTCTTGTCTTTTAGGACCAATGCTTTCTGGATGACATGAACAAACTACATTATCCTCCTTGCAACAAATTATATATAGAAAGAATCTATGGCATTAATAGTACGCTATAGCATTTTAGCGGTTCATGGACTGCTATAGCAAGGAGTTGTTAACGGGCAACCCTTCTAGGAGCTAATTGTATCATTAATAACACTATAGTGGTTTGTTATATCTGTATTAGCATATAAGTTTATTTGGGTCGAGTTGATTCAATATCCATTGGATCAACTCGACCCAAATAAAATAAAAACCTAAGTTATGTTTGTTCCATCTCGTGCATATCCCTATCTCTCCTACCTACTCTCCGACGGCCACCACCCTTGTGCAAGTATGGCCACCACCTCCACTATCCTCCATCAGTAACAATAACCATGTCTCTCTTTGGTCCCTTTTATCTCCATCTCTCTCTCCCTCTCACTGTCCCTCTCTCTCTCAACAAGCAATGCTAGTCATTGCTCTCTCTCTCTCAAACAATGACAACAAGCAATGGCTCGCATTGCTTGCTCTCTATCTTTCTCTTAAGTTGTCTACCAATCTCTCTCACATCACATTTGATGGATGTTATGTTTTGACTATTTTATTTGTTAAGTTGTTAGTTATTATATTTAATGCATGTTAAAGTTGTTACTTCAAAACTATTATAAATATTCTTGTCATTTGGTAGATGTTATATTTTGGTCCTTAAACCTATGTTTTTTTGTAGTTCTATATTTTTTCGGATCTTGAAGATTTTTTCATGTTTTAAGAGCATTTTCTACCTTAATATTATTCTATTCTTTTTGCATATAAGTATAATTTATTCCATTGCTCAAATTAGATTGGATCATAGTTACTATACTTAAAGAGATAAGTATAATATATATTAGTTTCTTTTAAATTTTCTACCTTTGCCCATGCAAGAAAACATCCTTGTATGGCCGGTCCCACATCCAGATAAAAGAGAAGGGTTGCGTTAGGCTTTCAATAGCCAACGCAAAACTTTGTCAGACTTACCATGAATTCTACAAAAAAATAAAGAATCCATGTAGCCGACCCCATCTAGTATGAGAAAAGGCTTAGTTGTAGTAGTTCTTTTAATTGTTCTGCTTACTGTTTAGAATAACTTGGTTACATTTAGGTTTTTGTTTTTTTAATTTAAGTTTAACTATTAAAAATGCATATGCCATATGAAATTTATTATTTGTCTTCACAGAATTTGTTTATTTAGTTTGATTTATATTTATAACTCCGCCCATGTAAGGGATCACCCTTCTATGGCCGGTACCAAGCCCGGATAAAGGAGGAGGGTTGTATTAGGCTTTTGATAGTCAACGTAAAACTTTATCGTATTTTTAGACCATGTATTACATAAATTATGAGCATTGCTTTGGGGTGTCCCCGCCTAACGACACGCTGCAGAGCCCGAATGCAGTGAAAAGTAAGCAAGGGTCCCTACATTTTTGCCCGAATATAGTGAATCAATTGTAGAGAGTATTTCCACATTATGGACATGTGTGCGTAAAGAAGTTAGTCCCGCTACATTATCGTCTGAATGTGGTGAATAATTAAAGAGAGGGTCTTCGCATTTTCAATATGGACGAATGTGGGGGATAACAAAGTTAGTCCTAGATAATAAAATTTGTGTTGGTTCTTTGAATATCGAAACATTGTCCCGTAAGATAATGGAGGTGGTAGATACTATGATTTAGAGAAAGATTTATATTCTATGTTTACAAGAGACAAAGTGGGTTGGACAAAAAGCAAAGGAGATTGTGGATAAAGTTTTAAATTATGGTACTTAGGTAAGGAAAAGGCTTGAAACGGAGTTGGCATTATCATAAATAAAGATTTAAAGGATAGTATAGTAGACATACAACAATATGGTGACCGAATCATGACGTTGAAATTAGTGTTAGGAGTAGAGGTTTTGAATATAGTTTGTGCTTACGCACCCCAAGTAGGACTAGAAGATAGTATAAAGACAACTTTTTGAGAAGAGTTAGATAAGGTGATTTAAAGAATTTCACAAAGTGAGATGATCTATTTAGGAGGAGACTTAAATGGATATGTCAGTAAAGAGGTATTAGGATATCAAGGTATTCATGGAAACTTTGGTTTTGGGGATATAAATGAGGAAGGTAGGGAGATTTTAAATTTTGTTATAGAATTTGATCTCTTTATAGTCAATACAATCTTCAAAAAACGAGATGAACATTTAATTACTTATAAGAGTAGCTTATCATAAACACAAATTGATTACTTCATTTGTAGAAAAAAAGATAGAGTGTGTTTTAAAGATTGCAAGGTAATACTTGGAGAAAACTTAACCACCCAACATTGACTTTTAGTTATGAATTTACAAATAAAAATATGGACGAAGAAGAAAAGAGTGCATTGAGCTATTCAGACTAAATTGTGGAACCTCAAAAGCAAGAAAGAAGATATATTTAATCAGAAGTCCTTCAAGGAGATGTTTGGAATTATGTTGGTACACCCTGTGATATGTGGAACAATATGGTTATACATATTAGGAAAGTGGTGAAAGATATGCTAGGTGTATCTAAGGGAGGTGTACCAGCATAAAAAGAAGCTTGGTGGTGGAGTGAAGTAGTGTAAAATAAAATCAAGGCAAAGAGAGCATGTTACAAATTACATTATGCTAAGAAAACTACTAAAACTTTAGAGGCTTATAAGAAAGCAAAGAAGAAAGCGAAAAAGGCCGTGAGTGAAAGAAAAGATAAAATTTGGGAGGATTTATATAAAAAACTCAACTCAAAAGAGGGTGAAAGAGATATTTTTAGGGTAGATAGGGCTAGAGATAAGAAAACTAAAGATCTTAATTATGTTAGATGCATCAAGGACGAGGATGAAAAAATTCTAGTGGCAAATGATGATATAAGAAATAGATGGAAAAGCTATTTTTATAAGCTTTTTAATGAAAATAAAGATGTTAGTATTAGCTTATGAGAGTTAGCCAAATCAGAAAAGTATATAAACCACAATTTATACCAACGTATTCAAAAGAATGAAGTCAAAGATGTTCTTAAACATATGAAGGGTGGTAAATCGGTAGGACCAGATAATATTCTTATAGAAGTTTGGAAAATACTAGGAGAAACAAGAATTACTTGGCTCACAAGACTATTTAATGAAATATGAAGAAACCAAAAGATACTTAAGGAATGGAGAGTGAGTATACTTATATACATATATAAGAAAAAGAGAGACATTTAGAATTGTGCGAATTATAGTGGTATCAAGTTAATGAGCTATACTATGAAATTATGGAAAAGAATTATCGAACGTAGGTTAAGACAAGTATTGAGTACAACAGAAAACCAATTTGGATTCATGACAGACAGATCTACTGCTGAAGAGATTATGGAATATTTTAGAGCAAAAAAGAAATACCTTCACATGATATTTATTGATCTACAAAAAGCTTACGATAGGATACTGAGGGAGGTTATTTGGAGAACCTTGAAAAAAAGAGGTATCCCATTGACATATATAAATCTTATAAGAGATATGTACAATAATGCAAAAACATGTGTGAGGACTCGTGAAGGAATGCCATACTTCTTTGAAGTTAACATTAGGTTACATCAAGGATCAACTTTAAATTCATACTTATTTATAATGGTGATTGATGAGTTAACAAAACATATTTAAGATGAAGTACCTTGGTGTGTTTTATTTGTAGATGACATTGTGTTAGTAGAGGAGTCTAAGAAAAAAGTTAATAGAAAATTGGAACTATAGAGAGAAACATTATAAAGTAAAGGCTTCCGACTTAGTAGAACAAAGACAGAATATATAGAATGTAAGTTTGATCATTTAGTAACTTCAGAGGACATAGAAACTAAAATTGGCACATATTGCATCCCCTAAAAGAAAAGTTTTAAATACCTAGGGTCAATTTTTCAAAGTGATGAAAGAATTTATTGAGATGTTACGCATATAATTAATGTTGATTGATTAAAATGAAGAGGAGCATCAAGTATTCTTTGTAATAAGAAGATATCATTAAAGTTAAAAGGTAAATATTATAGAGTAACAATTAGACCTACCATGTTTTATGATTCTGAGTGTTGGGCAGTTAATCATCAACATGTACAAAAGATATCTGTGATAGAAATGAAGATGTTGAGATGGATGAGTGGTCATACAAGAAAAGACCATATACATAATGAGGTTATTAGAAATAAATTATGTGTGGTATCAATAGAGGATAAAATGAGAGAATAACGTTTATGGTGGTTTGGACATATAGAAAGAAGATCAAAAGAAGAACCTATAAGAAGGTATGAAAAACTAGATTTTGAAAGTAATAAGAGAGATAAAGGATGACTACAAAAGTGTTGAAAAGAAACAATAAAGAATGATCTAGCTTATTGTGAGGTAACTGCTAACATGACACATGATAGGGCTATGTGGAAACAAAGAATCAATGTAGCTGACCTTGTCTAGTATGAGAAAAGGCTTAGTTGTTGTTGTTAGTTTGATTTATATTTATTTGTTTCTTGATATTTCTTAGAAATTAGAGAATCTATTATATACATATTATTTTTTAATCATAAATAAAAGTGTACCACTACATCTGAAACTGCTTAATAGGGGAGCTACAATGCAAACAAAATGAAGCTTTTGTTGTTCCAGTGAAAGGAAGATGCTGCAACAGTTGCACTTATACAAAGCACTACGAAAAGATTGCAAAATCTTGTTTGGTTTTCCAGCTTGAGAATGACGTAAGGATCACTAGTAAAATCTCTCATTGCTAGACCTTTCCCTTGTAAAATCGTGACTTGTAGAAGGCTAGTGGTCTCCTCCATAGATAGCTACTTCTAGATACTTGCTGGCTTCTACTTGCGAATCTGTCGCACAGAGACTCAAGTCCTTAAGACTAAGATTTTTCAAATTCAAAATTATAAGAATACTATAGTAAAATACAAAATCGCCAACGATGCATGGAGAGATGCTACAGTATAAGTACACGTATCACATCTTGATTTATTATGTAAATGAACTTACTATGAGAAGCAATGTTGTAAAAATCATATTATATCATACGATACGATACAATTGTATCGTATCATATGAGAATATGAAATAGTACAAGTACACTATCGCAAGAATCGATTTATCATACAGTATCATACGATATGGAATTGTATTGTACCATATTGTATGAGTCGATATTGATGTTTTAGTATAAATTATGAGAATTCGAAGTTGCGAAAATCACTTTTGCTTCTTTCCAAATCCTTTTTAATACCTCTCAAATCCTTTTTGCATCATTATTCTTTTTGATTTCGTGGTTTATTCACAAGATTCTCAAGTTTTTCACTCAATGCAACTCCCCATCTCTATAGGGTTTTAGAGATTTTGTGATTCTTGACCTCTAGAAAACCTTTTTTTCTTATTGATTGTCCACTCTCATTTTAATGGATTTTGACCGAGTTGATACAATATGAAAATATTGTACCCTGGTGTACGAAGGCAAGTACGCATACAACAAGTAGACAGACGGCAACGATGGTGTCACCCACGAGGCCGAAGATGATGAACCAAGCGTGTGCTTGCTTGATATGGTACAAAGGGGTGCGACAGTGGAGAAGAGAGAGTGACGCCTCAGAGAAGGAGTGGCAGTGAAAGAGAAGGAGAGCAATGAAGACAAGACGGAGAGAGCGGGAGTGGCGGAAGGCAGAGCGTCCGATGATGGATGTCGTGGGCTGGGTGCTGGTGATGATACTCGGGTTTGATTCCAAGTGGTCCATGGCTCACATGGGATTGACCCGAATCCCGATCCAACTTCTAATTCACCGTATAGATGTCAAAGTGGGCCTAACATAACCAGAGCTTGAAAGAATGCAGGGCCAGGTCAGACATTTATGGCCCACTTTTGTAGTTGGTCTGTGTGTCCCTTGACGTGCATAGAGATGAAAAGAGACTTCCTCCTTCGTGGCAGCTTCGGTTGGATGAAAGGGCAATCTTCAGGTTAGACATGGCCGGTTTCAACCGGAAATGAATCGGCTGAGAACCCAGAATTGGGGTTTCAGTATTTTTTATTTATTTTTATTAAAACTTATTTTTTTAATAAGGTTTCTAAAACAAAAGCCAAAACTTATCCTGGGTGGGTTGGATTATGGTTCCAGGTTCTTGGTTAACCGAAACTGAACATGTCCACTTCAGGTTGTTGTGAACGTGTCCTCCAACATATGTGAACTTAGCTTAATGAACAAATGACAGAGATAGCAACTTCTATTCCAGGACTTTCGGACACTTATGACTCAAAGGTTGGATATAAAGGGCATGAGAACTTAGTCCCAAGTAGTCGAGAAAACCAAACCAAGCTTAGCCAAGTCAATGAGGATGCAAGACAACGGAACATGGTAAGAAGATTGCCATCCCGCATCAGACTTTGGAGGATTAAGAAAAACCTTTATACGAAGCTCACTATAAAAGAATAGAATTCCAGTTTACTTTGTGAAGAAAGTGGAGACATATTCATAACCTTAGATTATACGTAGGTAAGCATAGATTATTCTTAATTCAAGTGGAGACCGATGAAGATTTTGGAGTTGAGCACTTGTAGATTGTACAATTCTTGAATAATTGGCACCTTAGATATCCAATTTCACACCCTAAAAAGAAGGTTAGGATAGTGTTATCTTTGAAGCGTAATAAACACTAACCTTTAGGTTTATTTGTCATCATCCGTACAAAATAACAGAATGCAATAGACTCCGATAAATACCTTTAGGATACAATGAAGACTCTTAGTTCATATTACACACACAACTAATTCATAGACAAACTGCTACAATAAAGATGATATTTAGAAAAATACACAATGAGAGAAAAAGTTGGATAAATCTTATTTACAATACAACTATATATAGTCATGGTGAGGATGTAACTCATGATATGCTACTAATGAGCATAATTGTCATTCAAGAAGATAACTCTTAATGTCATAACATTGATGCTAAATGCTAAAGAGTTACAACTACTTCATATTCTACTAATGAGTACAATTATCACTCAAGTAAGTCGGTCTTAATACCAAAATCCAACTAAAAAATTCTACAGTTACAACTACTACATAAGCTACTAATGAGCACAATTATCACTTATGTATGTAGATCTTAATACCAGAACATGACTACAAAATGCTCATAAGTTACAATTACTACATGTGCAACTAACAAGAACAATTATCACTTAAGTAAGCGGCTCTTAACACCACAACATGAATGAAAAATACTCATAAGTTATAATCACTAGATGTGCGACTAATGAGCACAATTATCACTTAAGTAAGTGACTCTTAACACCGATTGAAAAATGCTCATAAGTTATAATCACTACATGTGCTACTAATGAGCACAATTATCACTTAAGTGACTATTAATGCCACAACATGACTGCATCATGACCTTTACCTAATATATTTTGGTATTTTAAAAATCATTCAACAATCTCCACCAATTTCAAAATACATTTGAAAAAATCATCACTTTGAAAATCTTAATAGTTTCGGTAATGGTATGTGATGATTTGAACCTTTACCTAGCAAAACATTGTTTTCACTCATTCTAATTAAATAATAGATAAGCTTTCAACTATCCAAACCAATTGAACAAGTATGTAGGTTTTACATATAAGATTCTTCTACCCGTATATATCATATTTCAAATGACACATTTTTATAGGCTTTGTCTCAAATATCTTTTTTCATGAGGGATTCAAGAGTTAAGCCCAAAACTCTAAGAAATGACCCTATTTCACACTTAAATAGGCAGACTTTATAAAAAGTGCTCCCATATAAGCACTTTAGCATATATGTATATATATATATATGTTATAGGTGTATTAAGAGTAAGATTCAATATTCTTTTGCTTTATGTGACCAAGTACTTTTTCTTTGAGATATTTATTTAGTTGATACATACAATCACTCTAATAATATATTTTAACTCATTGGAATCAAAACTTGATGTTACCCAAAGTGTGAGTCGAGGTTTCACCATTGATGATCTTATAAACTAGGCTTAAACATATCTCAATTGATGTCTTTCGTATCAAATCCCTTGTCAAACCTTTTATCAAAGATTTAGAGGTTTTAATTCTAATCTTATATAAATAATAGAAATTACAACACTCTTTATAAGATCCTTAACATAGCGATATCTTATACTAATATGTCTAGATTTTCTATTATATGTTTAACAATAAGCATTTGATAATGTACTTTGGCTTTCACAATCCATTGATATGTGTGTCATAGGTTTTAGCCATATCAGAATCTAATGAAGTAGATTTCTCAATCATTTTGCTTTTTTCTTGCTGAAGCTAAAGTTATAAGCTTGACAACTATGGTGAAATTGGTTATGCATGTTTATTTCTTTGAACCCCAAGAAATAGCACCCCACAAATAATAAATATTCAACCACTTATAAAGGTATGATTTTTCGAGTAGATAACCCAACTATCATCTAAATATCTTTCTAAAATTGAAGGACTTCAACTATAAACTAAGCTATAGTCGATTGCTCCTTTTAAGTATTTTAATACTCGATGAATACCATGGTAGTGGTCCTTACTTGGATTGCTTATTATAGGCTCAATTTGCCCATTGCTATGCAATGTAAGGTCGAGTACATGTTATAGCATACATCAAGTATCCAATAATTTTAACATATTCTAATTATGTCATAGAACATCCTTTGTTTGGTACTAACTTAATTTTTACATCAAATGGAGAAGAGAAAGGATAACAATTAAAATAAGCAATTTTTTAAAAAGCTTTTTAATATAATGAGATTTAATAAGCCCTATATTGTTTACTTCTCTTATTATTTTAATACCTAAAATAACATATGCTTTTCCTATGTCTTTTATATGGAAATTGCTAGAGAAAATCTTTTTAACATTTTTTAGCATATTTTAATTTGTCAGACTTATCTACCATAGATTCTACAAATTATGAGTATTGTGTTGGGTCGTTCCATCTTAACGACGGACTGAATAGCCCATATCTACCATAGATTCTACAAATTATGAGTATTGTGTTGGGTCGTTCCATCTTAACGACGGACTGAATAGCCCAATGTAATGAAAAGTAAGCAAGGATCTCTACATCCTCGTCCAGATGTAGTGAATCAATTGTAGAAAGGGTTCTCACATCATGAACAACTGAGTAAATAAGTTAGTTCCGCTACATTGTTGCTCAAATATAGTGAACAAGTTACAGCAAGGGTCTTCATATTTTTAGAATGAATGGATGCGAGGGTAAGAAAGCTAGTCCTAGATAATAAGATTCATATTGCCACTTGAAATATCAAAACATTGATTGGCAAGTTAATGAAGGTGATAGATACTATGATTCTGAAAAAGAATCACATTCTATCTTTAAAGGATATAAAATGAGTTGGAGAAAAAACAAAGGAGATAGAGAATAAATGTTTTAAATTATGGTATTAAGAAAAAGAAAAGACTCAAAATGGAGTTGGTATTATTATAAATCAAGATTTAAAGGATAGTATAATAGACATACAATAATATGATGACCGAATTATGATGATGAAATTAATGTTATGAGTAGAGACTTTGAATATAGTTTATATTTATGCACCCAAAGTAAGATTAGAAGATAGTATAAAGAAAGTTTTTTGTGAAGAGTTGGATAAGGTATCAAAGAATTCCACGAAAGGAGATGATTTGTTTAGGAGGAGACTTAAATGAACATGTCAAGAAAGATGCATTACGAATATCAAGGTATTCATGAAAACTATGGTTTTAGGGATATATGAGGGTAGGGTGACTTTTTATCTCTTTACAGCAAATACAATTTTCAAAAAACAAAATAACATTTAATTACTTATAAGAGTGGTTTATTACAAACACAAATTACTTATTTCTTTTGTAGAAAAAAAGATAGATCATGTTGTAAAGATTGCAAGGTAATTACAAAAAAAAGATTAACTACTCAACATAGACTTTTAGTAATGGATTTGTAGGTAAAAAAGTGGACAAAGAAGAATAGAGGGCATAGAGCCATTTGTACTAGATGGTGAAACCTCAAATATGAAAAAACAAATATCATCCATTTGGTGAATAACAAGTTTGTAAATTGAAGCTCAAGGCTATCAAAATCCGAATTGAAGAAATTAAGTCACAAGGGAGCAAGGTATCAAAATAATCAATATTTTGTTTTTGAGTAAAACCTTTTGCTACTAATCTAGCTTTGTATTTTTCAATCGAACCATCTCGGGATTATATTTTCTTTTAAAAATCCATTTTGTAACCACAGGTTTTGTTCCGTGGAGGTAAGTCAACTAAGTTCGTTGCATTTTGAAATAGAATAAATTTGTTTTGCTTCTTTCTAAAATTGAGCATCGTAAGATAAAATAAATGTAGTATAAAAGATCATTTTCAACAAGTTAAGTATAAAAATCATTTCCAAAAGATGATACTTTTGCCTTTTACTCCTTCTCAAATCCTCACATGAATTTTCACACACTTCTCAAGAAATACTTCTAAAGAAATATTTTCAAAGATTTGTTTATTTCCCGATTTCAAAGCAAGAAATATATGTTCTAAAATGCATTTTTAGTTTTCATTATTGTATTATGATCGCTAATTTCGCTTCGCAAAACAAGTGAACTCATAGAAATTGACAACCAGTCCCACTTCAGCCCCCTCATGGTTGTCCTAAGGATGAATTCCACCAGCATTTCTGAACATGCATGCATCAAAACAAAATAAGCCAAATGCAGTTGAGAAGACACCTTGAACGAGAACGCATTAAAGAAAAAGCAGCCCAAGATTGCTATAAAGGGTCTTGATGAATCTTATTACGGGCATCAGTTAATCTTCAAGAATTCTCTAAGCCCCATTGTGGATCACCTCATTTTTTCATTCTGCTCCAGCTGTGGAGCACATACGACATTCTGATCCGCATAATATCAAATTGGCATGACGAGATTAATTGTTTTGATAATGAAGGAATCATAACCTTATTAGAAATGAATTAAGACTGATTGATCCTGTAATTCTCGATCTGCATTCCCCTTTCTGGAATATTGCTGCCTCTTCTTCTACAACACCAATGCTTTGTATTGCATCCTGCAACAAAAAAAAAAGCAAAGGAGAAACCATCTCTCTATCGATTGAGCAGAACCATCCGCTTGTTCTTCTTCTTCTCTCTCTCTCACCGCCTCTCCATCCAGCTTGAACCGTCAGCATCAACCATGGACCCATCACCGCTGTTAATGTAATAGGGTACCGTTGGGAAGCCCCAACGGCTAGTAGCCGTTGGAGCTACCCAACGGCTAGTGCTGGCCGGCCAGTACTAGTTCAGCCCATTTCTTGCTTCTTGCTACTTACTTGCTTCTTGTTATATAAAGTGTCTATAAATAAGACCTCATTTCATGAATAAATCATGCAGTCTTGCACTGCTTCTTGATTCGTTTTGTGTGTGCTTTCGTTCTTGTCAATCATTCTTGAAGATAGACATTAGTGAGTGAATGCCATTTGACTCTTGGCGACTTGGTAATATTGATTCGTGCAACATCAACCTTTGATAATCGATAATTATTTACATGGTATCAGAGCCTCGAATTGAAGAAAATGAGTGCATCGAAAAGCATGCCGAAAGTGCGAAAATTGAAGATTTGCATCAAACTTGAGGTTAGTCCTAAATATTCATTTTTTGCATAAATGGAAGGCAAAAATGAGTCGTTTAGATGTATTCTAGACCCAAAAAGTTATCAAAGTTGGGCTAGAACAATGAAAAAATATTTTTTATCAAAAGATTTTTGGGATTACATTGATGGGACTATAAAAGAACCAATTTTGGACATTGATGGTTTAGATGATGATGAAATCATCAAAGTACATGAGAAATTCAAAACCGATTTGAAATTGTGGGAAAAAATGAATGCAAAAATCACATGAATTATTTGTCAAAACGTGGATGAAAAACTTAGAAATCGGATTAATGCTTTTGAAAATACACTTGAAACTTAGGAATATTTGAAAAAACTTCATTCTCAAGATGATTTTGTCTTTCAAATTGATCTTATGGAAAGAATGATTATGCTCAAATAAGAGAACCTAAGCATTATGGATTATCACAATGAATTTTCAGAACTTTGGACTCAATTAAGGAGTTTTGACAAATTTGGAAAACTTCACAAACTAGACGAATTCCAAGAATTTTTGAAAAATCAATATTTTTTCTTGTTTATGCGTGGTCTAAGAGACGAATTTGAAAACATTAGATCAAGCCTTATACATAGGAAACCTAGACCTAGAGGGGATACCTTTCTTGCTGATCTTGTTATGGAGGAAACAAGATTGAAAAACATGCATTTTGCAAAAGAAGCCATACTTTCCGCATCAAGACCCGGAGCAAATTTGAAGACTTGCAAGCCTCCACATGCCAATTTTAATGAAGGCATATTCAAGAAGCCCACAGGACCATGGCCTAACAAGGATACAATTTGTCATTATTGCAAGGAAAGTGGACACATTAAAACTACTTGTCCTCTACTTCGGAAAATGGGTAGAAACGTGGGAGCCATGGAAGAAGGAGGTGTCTTACCCAACAACATAAAAGCGTACATAGAAGAAATTTTTAAAGAAAAAGCAAGCATCTCTGAGAATGCTCTATCTACTTCGTAAGGTATGTCTTGGTTTTTAGATTCCGGTGCATCTTTTCATATGACACATAGTGAAGATTCTTTGGTTAATTCTTGTGAAACGATTGGAAAGCGTGTGGTTACGGCCGATGGAACAAAACTCCAAATCAAAAAATTAGGAAACCTTGAAAAACAAGACTTTAAAATTTAAAATATAAGTTTTATACCTAAACTAAATTTAAATCTACTCTCGGTTGCTCAAATATGTGATAACAATTGTATAGTCACTTTCTCATCCAAACATTGTGTGGTGTAGGATCACCTATCGAAGAAGGTGATTGGTCAAGGCCATAGAGAAAGTGGACTATACAAAATAGACTATCTTGTTATGCCAAATTCGGGTCTTTGTAACATAACCCAAGATGCTACACTATGGCATAAAAGACTTGGACACTTGGACTCTCAAAAGATGTGTAACATTCCTTTGATGAAAAGCATTAGAGAGAAAAATTTTGAATGTAAAGATTGTCTTCTTGGAAAAATGCATCATCTTCCATTTGGAGAAAGAAATTATGTACCAAAGAAAGCTTTTGATTTGATACATTTGGATGTTTGGGGCCCCGCGCCCGTTGTTTCTAAAGGAGCAAGACTACCTCAGTGATTTGTGTCATATGAATCTTTTGAACTACAATGAAGAAATTTGATTGTCACCCTTCGTCAAGTAAAGGAACCTAGGTTCTATCATCAAGCTAAAGGTATTTCAGAATGGAAAGATGCTATGAAAGATGAACTCAATGCCCTAGACAAGGCTCAGACATGGATAGTTGCACCCCTGCCTAAAGATAAGAAAGTCATTGGATGTCGATGGGTATATAAAATCAAAACTCACAGCAATGGGCACATTGAGAGATACAAGGCTAGATTAGTTGCTAAAGGTTATGCCCAAGAATATGGAATTGACTATGATGAAACATTTGCCCCAATAGCTAGAATGACTATGATTAGAATTCTCATCACCATTAGTGCAATAAAAAAATGGAATATATACCAACTTGATGTCAAGAATGCTTTTTTGAACGGTTACTTGAATGAAGAAGTCTTCATGAGTCCTCCTCCTGGCATCACTCTCCCTCTTGGTCATGCTCTTAAATTACGAAAAGCCTTGTACGGTTTGAAACAAGCTCCAAAAGCTTGGTTTGATCAATTTAAAAAATTCATGCATTTGCATAATTTTGTGACTTGCTATACTGATACTACATTATTTGTACGCAAAACACAATCTGGTATTATTATCTTGCTTTTGTATGTGGATGACATGATCATCACAGGAAGTGATGAAGTAGGAATTGCTTAAGTTAAACTTAATCTGCATCACGAATTTGATATGAAAGACGGGTTTGCTGAATTACTTTTTGGGTATTGAGATAACCAAAAATAGTTGTGGATACTTTATGTCTCAAACCAAGTTTGCTAACGATATTGTTGAAAGATCTTGGATTACAGATACTAAGGTTGTTGACACACCTGAAGTCCTAGGCACCAAAGTGCGTTCCACAGATGGTGAGAAATTAGAAGATCCCACCTCTTATCGACAGCTCATAGGTGCACTCACTTATCTTACCATTACTAGACCAGACATTTCTCATGCAGTACACACAACCAGTCAATTTCAACAGGCACCTACTTCTGTTCATATGAGTGTTGTCTTGCAAATTATTCGATATATTAGAAACACTGCCCACAAGGGGGTCCTTTTAACTTCCTCTTCATCTTTTGATTTATCTATATATACGAATGTTGATTGGGATGGAGATGTCAACAATAAACACTTTACGACTGGTTTTTGTGTGTTTTTAGGTGAATCTCTTATTTCTTGGAAGTGCAAAAAGCAGCAGAAGGTGTCTCTCTTATCCACAGAAGCTGAGTATCGAGCCATGACTACAGCTGCGAGGAGATTTCTTGGATCACAATCCTTCTAGCAGACATGGGCGTTCATGTCAAACACCCTGCCATCATGTATTGTGACAACAAAAGTGCCATGTATATTGCCTCCAACAACACTTTTCATGAGAGGACCAAGCACATCGAGATGGACTGCTACTTTGTTCGAGAAGAGTGTCTAAATAAGAATATCTCACTTTGCTATGTCACATCTAAGATGCAGCTTGCAGACTTTTTCACCAAATCTCTTTCAGCTTCTCGATTTTAGTTTTTATTAGACAAACTTTCAATGTATACCCCATAAGTTTGAGAGGGGTGTTAATGTAATAGGGTACTGGCCCAGCCAGCAACTAGCCGTTGGATCCCAACGACTAGTGCTGGCCGGCCAGCACTAGTTCAACCCATTTCTTGCTTCTTGCTACTTACTTGCTTCTTGTTATGTAAAGTGTCTATAAATAAGACCTCATTCCATGAATAAATCATGCAGTCTTGCACTGCTTCTTGATTCGTTTTGTGTATGCTTTCGCTCTTGTCAATCATTCTTAAAGATAGACATTCGTGAGTGAATGTCATTTGACTCTTGGCGACTTGAGAATATTGATTCGTGCAACATCAACCTTTGATAATCGACAATTATTTACACACTGCCTCGTTGCTCAACCTCGAAACCACACCACCTCACCCATCTGAGTCTCCTCTAGTTCACCTCTCTGCTCAACCTCCAAAATCCAGCCGAATCGCGGTGGATTCATCCCAACCTCCTCGCCGTAAGCGCCACCCAACCACCGCATCTCTCCTTGCCACTGTCGCCTCCCGCCGCTCCACCTAGCCTCATGTCCAGCTCTGCCCGAACCGCTCGGCCAGCCACTTCCCTTCTCTTCTCATCTCTCTTCTTCTTTCCCTCTCTTCCTTTGGTCTTTCCTATTTCCCACTGCGTTGAATAATCCATCGTCTGCCCTAGACCCTTTAAGCTAAATCGGATCGGGTCAAACTGAGTAGACTCAATCCATTCTCTGTTAACCCAGTGACCTAGCTTCAAGCATTTTAGTTCAACATCGGGTCTTACTTCACTCATACCCTACATATCCAACCAAGTCAAAATCCCAATTCCCCCACTATCCAAACCAAACCCAATCCAAGATCCATACCCAAAAACACTTTTAGATTGAATAAAATTCAATCGCTTTATTTAAAAAGCCCATTTTTAACTTGGATCACATTTGAATTCGATCGAAACCCAAATTTTATCTAGCTAGTCAAACCAAATCCACAGTTTAGATCCATTCCTCATGCCTAAAATCCAAAATAATTGGGTTTGGACCGATCCCATTACATCCCCAGCTTTAATTGAAACCAATATTTCCAAACTCTTAGTTGAACTCAATCTAAACTCAATCAAAACCAAAAACTAGACCCATACTCATTCTCCATCGAAAAACCATTTCTCTCAGCCATATCATTACCCAAAGACACAAACTGTTGATTTGTGGCAAGTCGCACATCTTGAAGCTCACCTAAACATCCAACTCAAGAAATTCAGATTCATGACAGGCAAACAATCTAATAATGTTAAAAATTGACCCTTCCTCAACAAACAATCTATAATAGCGTTAAAAGTCGACCCTTCCTCGGCGAAGCAAGAAGAATTTTGATGAAAAGAACCGTATAGGCCCACATCACACATCAAGAAGAGGGCACCAGAAGGTATTCTACTTTTTAAGTTTATTTCTTAATCACTTCTCATTTCATTTCTCATATTAAAAGGATTGTATCGCGAATCTAGGTTATACGGGATTGAAAATTTGTGTACAATTCTCTTTTGGTACGTCTCATAGAACCTTGTGGGTCTACCAAGATTTGTTTGTTTAAATTAAGATTTGCTTTCATTTGGTGGATATCTTAATTGTTACTTCTAAATATCACGTACATAGTGTAGAGTACCGTTAATTGCTTCACACACTCACGGAAAAACACACTTGTGCATACACACTTCTCATTCTCATTTTTTTGTGTATTTGATTGTTTACAACATTTACACACATTCACTCATATTAGGATTAGCGTAAATCTCCCTTTAATCCAAAATGTTTTCCGATAATCATTACAACACTCAGCTTAAGGGTAAAGCGAAGTCATTATCTCATAGTTCTCCAAAGTCTAGAAAGCCAGAAGGATTCGATCCCGAGCTAATTGATGATGTTCATCGTCAAGCAAAAACTTGTTAGACCTAAGCATAGCTCTTCTAGGATCTCATTGCCTAAAACTTTCCCTAGAGACTATAAGGATGAATTGGAGGTTTCGAAGAATCAATTGAGAGAATTGTAACTTACCAACAAAATTATGCTGCTAGAAAATGAGCGGAAAGACCAAAAGAGTAGCAAAGCTAGGAAAGAAGATGATCATAGCTCTCTTAAAGCAATCATCTTAGAGTATGAACCAGAGTTGGAGATCGAACCTAGAAAAAGGAGAATGGTAAAACCCAATGAGATGACCTATCATAAGAAGAAACCAAAGCAAATTGAAAAAGACTAGAAAAATGTAAAGAGGATGTGCCAAGAGCATTTAAGAAAAGAAAACAAGGATAAATGAAGGTACTATGTCCAAGATTTCCTACTATCGAATTATGAAACTGACAATGATGATGAAATTCTAGAATTTCACCAATTTGACTATCACGGAGATTCTAACTCACACATCCAACTATTCACCAAGAGAGCTATCAAAAAGAGAAAAGATAGCCCCAAATGGATATATTGGTTTTCTCATAGTCTAAAGGTAAAGTCTCGAAGCGGATGGCCAACCAAAACCTGAGTTATTTTCAAATTTTTGAAGATCTAGCAACATCATTTATGAAAAGATTTGGCTACAATATAGAAGTTGCTCCCTCCTTAAGTACCTTGAGAAATACAAAATAACATAAGAGTAAGGATGCACATACCTTCATAACCTGATTGAGAGCCATCTTAGGACAAGTCAAACAAACCCTAAGTGAGACATGCGCAATTATGATTATTCTCGAAAATTTTCACTCAGACTTTCGAGTCATGTTAGCCTTACATGAGATTTCCTCTTTTAAGAAAATCATAAAAAAACTACCTTGTTCAAGTCCAACATTAGGAAGAGTATTTATGATGATTTCATCAAGCTCAAATCTACTTGAGACCGACCTTGCATCTATATCACCAATCAAGATAAAGCCAAAGACGAGGCATTTAGGTTCAATAAAAAACCAAAGGACCCCTCAACTTTAAACTCTTGACCCTCAAGATTTGAACCTAGAGTCCCCCCCTAAGTTTGAGCCCAAGCTTCAAGACAAAAGAGAATAATAGACAAGGATATTCCGAAACACCACATGGACCCTAGATTGAAAATTTACTCCCCTAAGACAATCTCTTATAGAAGTCATAGACATTCTCTTAAAATGAGCATTGATAACACTTCCATTTATTTCTCCTAATCACATTCAAAAAGTGCAATACCCAGACCAATATCATCAATTATACAGGCTCGTAGGACACAATACCAATGAATGCATATTCTTTAAGCACTAGATTCAAGACCTGATTGATCAAGGAAAACTCAAAGCCTCAAACAAGTTTGAACCCAATAAGAAAAACAAAGATCAATGAGTATTCAAGAACCCTTTCCCTCAACACCATAGGACCTAAGTTACCATGTGTCATTCTAAAGGTCTAACTCCAAAGGAGTGCAAACTAGACAAACTAGAATCTTCTAGTTCACTTTCATGTCCGCAACACATTCACCTAAGCCTTCAACCTCCAGATCATGGGAGTACACTCCGAAAACTCCTCTTGCATCACTAGAATACACTTTGACGTCTCCCCCTACTTCTTTGGATTATACTCTGACGATACCTTCTGGTTCCTTAGAGTACATCCTAGAGTCTCTTCTCAACTCCAAGGATCATGTCCCAAAAACCTCACCATACCTAGGTTACTCCTTTCCTCAATATCATCCAACCACTCCTCCTCTTAGCCATTCTTCTAATCCTATACTTCGCACCAAGATTTATGCTCAAGTCTGTCTGAATCAGAGTCATGATCCTCTTTTAGGCATGAGGTGATCACCTTCAAACCACTCAAATTGAGGCCACTTCTTCCTCATGAAATCGCTAGGAGGTCAAACCAATTATCCATCCAAGGCCCTAGGAGTTCCTCCACCAATGCAACTTCTACTCTTTTGTCATACGAGTTGGGATAATTTCTCCCTCATATGCTTGCTAGGAGGTTAGACCAAACATCTGTCTAGGGCCTTAAGAGTTTTCCTATGAAGGGACCTCAAAGTCTCGTTATCATACTACGAGGACCAACTCTTAAAAGCCAAGACTCCTCAACATCTTCTCATTTTCATGCGGGATCACAAGATCTGATATGATCTATCAACACAAACATCTTAGTAATCCTCCTAAACCTGCCAAACAAGAACCCATTAGGATTCGAGCTCCAAGAGCTCCAATACCAACTCAAGACGAGGGGAAAGAATGATTGCCTCACTATGACCTTGAGGACCATTTGGCCCGGACCTAAGTCCACATGTCCATCCTCAAGCTGATAAGCACACATGAAAGTGATGGAGGATATTCTTAAAAAGGTCAAGATTTTAGAAACTACCTCTCCCGATTCCCTAACTGTTCTGGTACAACCAATCTTGATATAAACACCTCTCACTTTCTCTGATGAGGATCTGCCTATACCAATACTCCCGCATAACCAAGCCCTATATACATACGACTGAAGGTCAATGATAAATCCATTTCCATGTGCCTCATAGATAGAGGTAGAGACTTCAATATCCTCTCCTTTCAGATTGCCCTCCAAATAAAAATCTCAAAAGAAATGCTCACTCCTATTGATATTCAAATGATAGGATATGACAATCACACTTTCACTCCTTAAGATACCTTCATCCTCACTTTTGAGATAGGTCTTATCTTTCATCAAACCCAATTCCATGTTATGGACATAGACTCTTCATACAATCTTATTCTAGGTCATCCTTGGATTCATGACCTAAAAGTCGTACCATCCACTTACCATCGATGCATGAAAATTCTATAACACAACCAAATTGTGGTAGTCATAGGAGAATATAGTACGATCCATTTCATTGGGGTACAAAGTCCTAGTTTTGACCTTCCTTTTTTCGTGTCTCACCCCACACAAGCAGACTCATCCACTTTGATCTCTCCATCCATAGATATAGCTAAATTCTTACCATTTTCTCCTCCTAAGTCCTCATCATAGGTCATATGGATAGACCAAAGGTCTTCTGCTTGGGAGAACAAATTGATGACTCATCTTTTCGATCTTGTCTAGAATACCCAACCTTTGCTCATTTCGGGAAGGCTTGAAGGATGCTCATCTCCATGATGTACTCCCCTTTAAAGGTCTTAGTACTCATTCATAGGGTCATTCTACACTTGTAAAACCTATGGTCCATCGCAATCAGTATGGCCTAGGTTATGACCCTTGTTCTGATCCAAAACCTCATCCTGATGGTCCTCCCACTTCGATCCAGAGTTAGAACCCCTCACCCAACTTTACTATCGACAAGATTACTGATTACCTTGAGTTTGATTGTTATGGTATGAAATTCTTATTCCTAGAACCACCTTCTGATTCTCACCCTAGTTTATCCCTCTTTTCTCTACGTAAGGGGGTCTCTCAGTGACATAGAATGACCTGGTCTCGAGGCGCCATCAGATGTGTCCTTTCACTCTACCTAGACATGAATATACTTTGAAAAATTCAAAAAAATTGAGAAATTTGAAAAATAAAAAAACATAGAGAAACCACAAAAATAGAAGACATTAAAATACAAAAACAAACTTTCAACAATTTTCTTTGATACTTAGTTCTTTTGCTTTTATGCCTGAACATGTCTCTCCATCTATTTGCATTATTGCATCTATTCCTATTCATGTCACATCCATATCACAACATATTCACCTTACTTCACCATACCATACATAACCCTTTTTGATCCTGAATATCACCTTGCAACCTCTCCTTATTATTCACAACTACAAGGTGGAAGAGAACTCGAATATTAATGATATAATACTTGAGTCTAGAGAGGACAATGATGAGATCATTGTTCTTTATGAATTTGAAAAAGTCATAGAACGTCTAGAGAAATCATCTAACATGGTAGGAGAAGACTTTGTCAAAGTCAACTTCAAGTTTGAATCCATCACCAAGATAGTTAAGCTAGGTGCTTGCCTAACTAAATTTGAAAGAGAGGCATTCATCAAGTTCCTACATAGGAACAAAGACATATTTGCATGGACATGTACATGCATGCCTGGGTTAGACGTCAAAGTCATTGAACATCATTTTATTTTAGACCCCACTATCAACTAGTTAGGCAAAAAGCAAAAACTTAGAAAGATTCACCCTAAGGTTGAACTTGAAGTTAAGAAAGGTCTTGAAGGATTTATCCGGACAATAACTTCTTCTGATTGGTAGTGCAATATTATCATAGTTAAGAAGTTCAATAGAAATATTAGAGTCTACATTGACTTTAGGAACCTAAACAAAGCTATTCCTAAGGATAGGAACCTAAACAAAGCTACTCCTAAGGATGACTTTCTCCTACAAAGCATCAACTTAATTGTTGATAGTACGACATGCTTGGAAATGTTCTCTTTTATGGATGGTTACTCTAGGTATAACCAGATCAAGTTGCATCCGAAAGACCAGTATAAGACCGTGCTCCTTAAGGAACCTATTGTTATACAATGATGCCCTTTAGACTTAAGAATTCTGGAGTGACATACTAATGAGCTATGATGATGATCTTTTATGATCAAATTCACAAGCTCATAGAGGTCTGTGTGGATGACATCTTAGTAAAATCCAAATAAAGAGCCTCCCACTTAGAGTAACTGTCAAGTGTTTGACTGTTTGTGTCAATACCATCTCAAGTTGAACCCCTTAAAATGTGTCTTTAGTGTCGAATCATGAAAACTCTTAGGTTTCATGGTTAGTCAAAAGGGCATACAAGTCAACCCCTCTAAGATCTGAGCCATCATCGACATGTTACCACCTTCCAATGTGTTATAACTTAGGAGCCTTGAAGGTCGCTTAGAGGCTGTATAAAGGTTTATCTCTAACTTAGTAACAAAATGTGAATCGTTCAATCAATTACTTTGCAAGAACGTTAACTTTGAGTAGGACCTAATACTTCGATCAACAATGAGTACTTGTCGAGTTCCTTTATCCTTCGACTCCCTCTGTTCAAACGACTCCTGCTCCTATACCTATCCATTCATGAGTCAGTATTAGGAGCCCTCCTTCCACAATACAAGGATGATGGAAAAACCAAATCTGTCATATATTATATCTCAAAAGCCCTATTTAAGTATGAGAAAAAATACAACTGATTAGTGAAAACTTTTCTAGCATTAGTGTGGACATAAATTATGATAAAAAACAATTCAAACTCGGTGATCTAGATCAGTGGCGGATCTACATTGAGCCAAGGTAGGGCATCAACCCACCCAAAACTCAAAATTCCAAAAGAAAAAAAATGTAGCTCACATCTGATATTGTGAGCTTAAACATACTTCGCTCACCCTAAACTGCTCAATGGTCTATTCGCCCCACCCTACACGAATTTGTCGCACCACCCTACATAAATTTTTGGGTCTGCCACTGATCTAGATCTGACTTGGTCGAGTCAGGCCATTTGGCAGCAATCCCAGCCTGTCCTAGCTTCAACAAGATAGGGAGGGATCATGGCTGTCTCCACCACCAAGTCCATGAGCTGCCATTAACTGTCTAAAATGGTTGGTGTTTCACTAAAACATCAGGATGGAAGAACCAAACCTGCCGCTTCTCTACCGCACGGACATCAGTTCTCAACTGAAAGGTTCACGTTACAATACTTGAAGGGATGGACCGTACACAAGTCGAGTTCAATCTACCTCTGAACTATTCAAGCTCGATTGAAACGAGCATTGATCTAGGTCTACTTGTTCTTAGTCAAGTTCTAGGATGAACTGGAGGCGGTAAATTTCAAGTGACCCTAAACAATAGAAAAAGAGAAATAAATGAAAACCTAACCGGGAGAAGGGTAGAGACTCAAGATCTTCACCTTTTCAATCATACTGACATGATTGAAGGTCTAAGCTCAACTCAATTTGATTTTGCCCAAATCGAGCTTTTGAGCTCAACTGACCCACCAAATCTGGGTCTGACCGTTTTTATATTTGATGGGCATGGACAGATGCACAATTTCAGTTCCTTTATTTCGCTGTACAAGTCAAGGCTAACTTAAACAACCCAATCTCAGGCCTACTCGAGCGCATTGTCCAACCATATTTGGCACTCAATCGGTTGAACCATGTGCCATCTTGGCAGCAGCGACCAGGTGGAGGATGACAGCTACATAGAACTTAAGAGACTAATTAACTTCACCCTCGTTTGAAGGACAAGCCTCCTATAGGGATACATATTCCACATTTTGTAACAAGTAACATATTCAACAATCTCAACATGCAACCAAATGTAATGTAAATATTAACATGTCACGAGAGTAACATAACCTAGACCAGATACAAACTACAAAGTTTACATAGATAAACACAAACACTGCAAGCTATAAATGTCCCACAGTGTTTCTCTCTCTCTCTCTCTCTCTCTCTCTCTCTCTCTCTCTCTCTCTGTTCACAGAGACAGTGATCTGAAGACAAACAAAAGCTTTACCTTGGAAGATCTACTTGAGTTGCTTAATTCTTTATATAGAGTGTCTCATCTCAATCCAATTACTGGCCAAGGAGATGCACCTGCAGGCAGCAGTGATGATCTGATGACAGGGACACGACATACCACAGAAAATGCTTCATTCAATCGTGCTGCTTGTACCATGAACTGAGAAACCTTCCGCTGAAAAATTGAAATACCCATCTCAGTCACTACATGAAATAATATAAGCAATTGTCTAGTGCCTGTCAATCTACATAAAAGGCCCCATAAAAGATTACACACATGAAGATTCTGACTGTGTGGTGCCTTTGAAAGTCTGCAGTTACAAATGCACACTATTTTTTTCGTGGTCAAGTTGGAGATAGGCACACCCTTACCAGATGCAGACCTAAGGTGTCAAACTCTTGCCACCTTCAACTCGAAGGTATTTAGAGCCAAACCCATAATCCTTGTGCTTCAAATACAGACCGACCTTTTTGGTTACAACAGGAGGCCAAAGCCAGGTATGCATGCCTCGGAATTTGAACTCACAGTTTTCATCATGTGAGTCGACAGCCCTGCCAGGTGAGCGAATGCTATGGATGCAAAATACACACCAATTTGACAATGTATCTCTTGGAGTTTCGCAAAGTATTTAATCTCATCTCAAGTGTATCAACTTGACAACCATGTCTTCATTTGGTAGATGCTATGGTATTGATGCCTATTTGCTATCTTTATATCTGCCAAAGCTGGAATTCCCAGCTGAGGATGTGGGAGTCTGGTGATCTAAGCAAAGAATGTGAAATGACCAGAGTTTGGAATATCATTGTCAAAGTGAGATTCAAACATGAAAATTCTAGCTTGGAGGTAACCGGTGATTATCTTTCTCTCAAATTTGCTCCAATCCAACCACTAATTGAAAAGGTCACCAAGACCATAACCAAAACCAAAGTCAAGCCTGCTTCCACAATAAGTATAGCCATTGACAAGAAATCCTTATTTAGTAGCTGTTATTGTGATTTATCTTGAAGCATCGAAAAAGTAAAGATGGGAGGCAAAAATAAACATTTGTAGTTTAAGAATTTTACAAGCAGAAGCAAGGCCCAATTGGAAAACGTTTTCCCTAAGTGCATGGCTTGTTTGTGCTATTGCTTATAAATACGCTCTATCCAACTGCATATACAAACAACACAACCGTGCCCTCAGTCGAATCAAGTCATTGCCATATAGAGGCTTCGTCAGACAGCAACAATTATCAAAAGAAAATCACATCAAAAAGTAAGATCAAGAATCCAGAAGATAAAAACCCGGATGCAGTCAAGGACACAGTTTACATCAGAAGATAATCGTCTTATGAACTTATCAGCACTTCATTCCAATCTGCAGAACGTAATTCTGATAAGTGATGTTGAGCTCAAGCAAATTCTACAGAAAGGTTTCAAATGCTTGCACATTACGTTTCTCCGGCAGAACTTTACTAGATCAACATAATTTTATCAGCAAAGTTTATATTCGCTTTGTATTTGCTGAAGTATCACGGAACTACGGAAACCAAAACATTCATGTGCCACAAATCCGAATAGGAACAGGAAACTTCGAAGGATTAAGTACACACGCATACACATACACACGCGAACACCCTTTTCACTACGATCCTACCATGTTTTTAGTTCAGGTAAGAAATCAACAAAAAAGGAGAAGAATCAAGCTGACAAGACCATTCTACCGTTCAGAAACAACAAAATAACACAAAAATCAAGTCTTTTCTCCTTAAATCGCGAGGGCCCAAGACAAAAGCAATAATCAACCCACTGAAAATAGAGAAATCAAATCAACTATGAGAGCAAACAGAAATGAGGAAACAAGCCACAACGGCACGTCAACCAACATTGTTCATTTTCAAAGCAAATACTAACAAATTTAAATATACAATTTATCAAAACAGAAGCAAAATTCATCACCTTATCTTCAACGCAGAGTTTGATAGACAGGCCACTATCCTTTCTCTTGGCCTTGTAGCGCTTCCTCCATAGCAAAAGAACTCCCACGGCCACAACTCCAAGAGATAGAGAGCAAAACGGGATCGGCCTCGAACCGAAAACCATTATGTATTTCAATGGCACTTCCCACCAAGCCCTCTCCTTGCTCGTAGCTCCCTCGACAACTGAAACCTCTCTCTCTTCAACACCACCATCTGTTATTTCTTCATTGCGATCTTCACCGACCTCGTCATCCATCCTTTCCGACTCGGCAATAACGGAATCGCCGGAATCAGAAGATTTCTCAGGTGTTTCGTCCTCCGAGTCCCCAGCTTCCACTACCCTTTCTCTGAAACATGATTCCAAGCAGGGGTCGACCCATTCCGATGCCACCACCGAAGAGTTTTCCACAGCTTCTTGCTTGACTTCCTCAAATTTGAGGGTGGGATGAGAAGAGAAGTATTGGGGTTTGATGACACCGTGGGAATCATTATCTGCAAATATCGAGCTTCCGTTGTTTTGGGTTTCTGTGGGAGGCGGAAGAGATAATTCGCAATTTGGGAGGATCTCCCAATCGGGGAATTCCTCTCCGGAGATATCGTCCATAGCAGCTCAACGAGACTCCCGGGAAGGAGAGCAGAGACTTTGAGGGGAGAGAGAGACCTGTCTGAAAGATCTCTTTTCCCAGGGGACCGTAGTACTGATTTTCTTGCCTTTTTTAAAGGAAAATTTTGCCTTTCATCTTTTACATTTCTTTTTTCTTTCCTTTGTTTCTTTTCAAAGAAATCTCGCTTACTAATAATTGAATAACTGTTAAAGTAATCTCCCTTTTCTCTATCTTCCTTACTCCCTATCTCCCTTTCTCCCTTTCTCCCTCTCATACTCTACGGCGAGACGATAGGAAGTCGATTAATGAAATATATTTTCTGTTTGCAGAGAGGTCTTTTTATGCTTTGCCAAGTTTTTCGTGCAAGTATTCATATACCGGAAAATGAAGGCTAAGTACTTCTTTCAACACCATTTTATGTAGGGAGGTGGTTGGTGTTTATTGATAGTACGTAAGCACTTTGTAAGATAGTCTTGATCTCTATTTTTGTTTGTTCTTCTTGGTTGAATGCTACTCTTTTGGCCACCTTGTACTTTTTTGATGAATCCAGCTGCTATTTTTTGTTGAAAAGAACAATTTAGTTTAAAGATAAAAAAAATCCATAGTAAATATGTTGTCATCTACTAGTGGCGATTTGATCTTGATATCGAAAAATATTGTTGGCCTCACTTTAAACATGGACAACAACGTATGAAAATTTGATTGACAATATTAGGGTTGCATATAATAATCGAGTCAGATTGTCTCCTATCAGATGATACTTACCCCAAAAGCTCGGACAAAATTGTTGAGGGTAAGAAACAAAATAACCTATGTCACTATTGTATCTTATCGACACCGTGAAATGTGTTATTCGACGTGTATAGTTCTTTTCCTTTCACGATAGTAAAAGATTTGCGAGTTACCTTAGATCACAAATAAATTACTGAGACCTCGGTCTTTAAAAGTATTTCGTAGTTAAGTTTCTTAAGTATCAAATTGTAGATAAAAAATTTGTTACTAAGGAGACACGTGAGTTCTAGTTTCTATATCATGATTTGAAGGAAGCCGAGATGGAGCTTCCTAATAAATTTATTGTTATATCTATTATTGAGAAGTTTCCTATTTTGAAAGGCGTTTGGTCTATAACAATAGAAGAAACATAGAAATCATAAACTAGTTATATCTATTGATAGCACTCCTAGGCTCAAACTTAACCGTTGAAAAGAGACAACCTAGTTATCATAAGGAAAAACAAACAAAATACAAACCAATGGTCAAAATCTAAAAGAAACCCAAAAACAAATCGTACCAAATTTGTAGTTAGGTTGGACATTGGACTATAGACCGTCACACGAGAAAGGTCAAGAAACATGCGATCATTGAGGGAGTTATAGTCAACATGGTGATCAACCTACATCTAATGATGAGTATCTATCTCTACTCAATATCATTTTATTTATGAGCCACACTATTGTATTGTAAGCACTATGGCAAATATTTACGTTTGTACTGGTCTCTATTTGTCTTACAAGGTAGTTTGTGGCAGAACCAAGACCTTAGGATTCATTCGATTGCTAAACTCATGAGCAAAGGGCATGCAAATTTAAATTTTCTTTTAGGGAAGGTTCTATCCCTTTAGGGAGTTTGGTGTATTCTAATGATTTGTTGGAATATCCTCAATGGTTCACTTTTAGTTAGGAAGGGTTTAAGGTTAGATTATAAATAAAATAAAGTCAAAATACAAATACAAACTAATGGTCAAGATCTAAAAGAACCTAAAAATAAATTGTACTAGATTTGTGGTTAGGTTGGACATTAGATTAAAGACCATCACACAAGAAAAGTCAAGAAGCATACAATCATTGAGGGAGTTATAGTCAATAGTATCTATCTCTTAAACTCAATATCATTTTTATTTATGAGCTACACTACTGTATTGTAAGTAATGGGCTAATGATCACGTTTGTGTTAACTGGTCTTTATTTATGTCTTATCAGGTAGTTTGTGGCAGAACCAAGACCTTAGGAGTTCATTTGATTGCTAAAGTCATGAGCAAAGGGCATGTAGATTTAAATTTTCTTTCGGGAAAGGTTCTATCTCGTTAGGTAGTTAGGTATATTCTAATGATTTATTGAAATATCCTTAGTGGTCTACTTTTAGTCAAGGAGAGTTTAAGTTTAGTTTGCAAATGTAATAAAATTATAATTATACGACTTAGTATTGAGTGTTTCTTTGGGAAGGGATTTTTGTGTATAGATGATCTCTTTAAAATTCATGTAAAACTGGTAGTTGATAGAAAATCCAAAATTTTAGATTCAGTACTTACTGACATTTGGAAATTCACTAGAATGATAATTAGAGATACTAAAAGATATTTTATTACACTAATTATAATTTTAGTAGATATTATTACATTTACTTGCTTAAAAGTAAAGTTGAAGCTTTAGAAAAGTTTCAAATTTTACAAGTGAGTTACAAACAAAAACAAGTAGAATACTAAACAATTAAGATTTGATAGGAGAAGAGAGTATACCTCAAACCTATTTTAAGAATATTTACAAAAAAATGGTATTGTACATTAAGTTACTACTTTATATTCATCTTAGTATAATGAGATAACTGAATGAAAAAATAAAACATTATGTGATATGGTTAATGTTTTACTTCAAAGTTATAGGTTACCTACCTACATGTGTGGAGAAGCTTTAAATATATTTTGTCTAATTCTAAATAGAGTTTCTCATAAGCATAAAAAAAATAGTCTTTTTGAACTTTGAAAGGATCGAAAGACTAAACTTAAATATCTCAAAGCGTGGGGTGTTTTACAAATTTATTTATCTTTAAACATAAAGAAAATGGGACAAAAAATTGTAGATATCATATTTTTGGATTATGTTGAGACTAGTTATATGTAAAGAATCTTGGTCATACGATCTAATGTATTTAGGATAAATGTCAACATGATTGTAGAGTTTTGTGATGTTATCTTCTTTAAGAATGTGTTTTTGATAAAGATTGGTGTTTCTCAAAGGGTGCATACAATAAGAAGGAATATATTATTTTGATACATATTTTCATGTTTCTCTGATGACCATAATTCAAGTCATTATAGTATAATATATGATCTCACAATCTATGAGTGAATTGAAAATGAGTTCTCTGCATGAAAACCAAGTGCACCGAGCTCATGACCTTTAACTTGCTTTAAGTTGAACCACTTAACCAATAACAGGTAAACTCTATCTTTTTACAATGGGGAGGACGATGCCATATTCCACAGCTTGGGCATCAAACTCACCCCTTTAACATGTGAGTCTAGCCCCTAGCTAGGTTAATTGTGCAAAATAACTAGTAGACTCTTTTAAAATAATATGTATAACAACTATTAAGATATGAAACTTGCACATTTAAGTCCAATCTCTCACAACATATTTTCACTAGTATAATCACATCATATTTGACCATTACATTCATTTACTAAAATAGTTTCTTGTCCTTTCCTTTAATTCTTTTGATTAATAAACTGTAGAACAATTAAACAATTAGTATTTAATAAGAAAAGATGGTTTTGGGTTTTCATTGCAAGAAGAAAGTCATACCCTAAAGGTTGCTACTTTGCTTGGGAATGATTCGTCTGGGTGCTTCTTCTTAGATTCTTTGCATACTTGGCTGCTTTAGGAATCTTTCATTGGATTGGATTTCCTTGTCCAAGTTGCGCAGGTGATTCAATTACAAAAATAATGAATTGGAAGCTTTTGTGGTCTAGATCTTCTACTTGGATCACCGCTCTTCTATCGTTCTTACATTCTTTATGTTAAGTTCACAAGTTCAGGTTTAGGCAACACTCATGTTTAATTCGAAGCTAATTTATGTATTTAACCTTATTGATGGTGAAAAACGTAAAAGGGTATATGACAGGAATTTAGGAATTTCAAAAAGAGAGGGACAATATATATATATATATATATATATCAAATACTATAAAAATTATGAGGTACCCTTACTATTGAGAGACATACACACACACACACACACACACACACACACACACACACATATATATATATATATATATATATATATATATATAAGAGAAACGGAGATTTTGAATGAGAGAGACACCATCGTACTTCTGTAAGTTCCAATTTTCACACACACACACACACACACACACATATATATATATATATGTTTGTATGTATATGTATATATGTTATTGAGAGAGAAACGAAGATTTTGAATGAGACACTAATGTAACTTTCTATACTTTTTAGCTACATTATATCTTCCTCTCAATTCTCCTTTAAAAATATTTGATGATGCTAAGATGCCAACACCATTATTGTCATCATCACCATTACCATCATCATGTCCGCCGGAGCTGACGAGGTCACCCTTCTTATCAATAGACTCCACATACCAACCTAGTAAGGGAACCCGTTTGAAGAATTACAATTTGATATCAACAATTACTTTTAGCTATTTCTTGGATCATTGGATAGATCCTACTTTTTGTGCCCACCAAACACTCATTAGTTAGGACAGTAAATATCATTAAGCAATATAATAAGCAGTCAAGAACTCTTCTAGACCATCTAATTTTAATCGAAGATGTACTACAAGAACAACTAAACTACCAGGAGAAAGATCTATATAATAATAAATAGAATTTTCTATCATCTCTTGTACACACAAAGTTAAGTAAGAAGTTTCTTGATTTTCTCAAAAATATGATAACATTGAAACTACTTATAGAGATTGACAAACTAATAAACAACAAGTTGGATAGTAAGCATGAGATAATACATTTGTAGCATTCTTCAAAATAGAGAAGAGATTTAGAATACTACAACAAACAATCCAATTCGACTAAAATAATGTTGATTGTGCAAAATGAAGATGTGTAATCTCAATTAATAGGTTCCTATAGGGCATAGTCACGGACAAGAATTTCAATCATGTTAAATGTCTTTTAGAAAATTTCTTGGTCTTCTACCATTTCTTTTACAAAAATCAAAACATTTATTTATAACTTCGATAACTAAGGACATCCCTAACATGTTGTGTTTTCCGGTTTTAAAATCTTGAAACTATCTTATACGCACCAATTAAGTATATGACAAGAACAACGAACATGACAAAATTTATTGTTTAAAATAGGTGAACATATTCTTTTAAAATCAGAAATAGAAAAAATATTTGTAGCAACATTATCAAGTGAAATTGAAAAAATCTTACAAGATAACTGACATTCTTTAAAATTGATTTTAATGTATAGCAAATATTTTATATAGTATATAACTTATCAAAACAATGAAGTGCAAGAAGATGCTTTTGAATTAACCAACTAATCGGTTGTATGATATGACCATATTATTATTAAATTCTTTTATTTATGATGCACTAGTACTAAATCCAATGAAGCACATGAACACATTATTAGATTGTTTATATACTATTATTGTTGTATGCAAGTTTTGTACCAACATAGCATTTTGTTAGGGAGCACACATCTTGAAAACTGAACTGAACAGAATTTTTTCGGTATATTGATTAAAATACCAATAGGGTTTGGTTCAGATTCAATTTTCATACATATACAATGCAGTTTTCAGGTAATGTAGTTAAGTTTAGTTATTGAGATGAACCAACCGAAGCACAGTTGTAAAGTAGACCTACCCCCCCCGACCCCCCCCTTTAGTTCCAATCCTAGCTCCAAGTTCTATTAGTTTTAGGTCTGATTCAAAATTCCCTTTCTAGTTTCATTAAAATATCCCCGAGACAACTATAGTATTTGAATACTAGGAAAAAAGGAAAGGGCTTAGAACTATTGCTTCCTATTCTAGTCTAGTTCCTCCAATAGGTGAAACTCAAACTAAGCAATGAGTTCCTAGTTCTGATTCTACTCTGATTAGATCCATGGATTCAGGTCCAAACTGGCTATCTCTAGTGTTATGGGGGTTCGATCATGCACATAACATCATCACTAAACTTCTCCCACCCCCAAGTGGGTATGGCTACAATTTCTTGATGCTTAATTGGTTTTCCCCATACATGAATTGATGCCATCATGATTGCATTATTGTGACCAAACCTTTGAGTGCTATCATGACACTCAAAGCCTTTGGACAACAGCAACAAAGTTGCAATTCACTCAGCCTCACTGCACAACACCAAGTTCCTCTCTACCGACTACCACTCTCTCTTCTTAGCTGTCACACAAAGACTCACCCTCAGCATGAGATAATCCTTATCATTTAACCCTCACACCAAAAGCACAATAGAAGGGAGGAAGAAGAAGACATACAAGTGGCTGCTAATAGTCAAGCAATTCTCATGACATACTAAATACAAGGGTACTCACGTAGCCCTTATATAGAGCTTAGGTTGTGTCCAAAAATATTCGAGTTAGGGCACTCTCCTATAAGCTTCTACGTGTTGGGTATGACCTAACTAAGCTTCGACCACATCCAAATACAATCCGACCGGACCAGACTCACTACATATTTAATTCATGAACCGGATATGAACCTAATACCCAATCCATTATAAGACCCAACTGAATATGTACAAGGCCCGGTACAAGACCTATATTCGTGCAACCCCAAAATACCGAAGACCTCCACCCCACATGGAAACTACTATGGCGTGACTTAGCGTCTAAGGCATCTGATAGTGCATGTGATCCTCGTGCACAAGTGTGTGGGTGCACACAAACTCCCCGATGCACACTAAACCTCCCAGATGGCATCTTCTTATGTGAGAATTTGTTTTGCATCTTTCTGGTACATCAACCGACACCAAACTTTCCATATGGTTTTCCCTAGGCATGAATCAATGTCATCACATAGAGAATTGCAACATTGTCAGAAGTCCCCAATGACACCCGAAGCCTCTGGACACTGACAGTAAAGTCACACTTCACTCTTGCCGCACAATACCTAGTTTCTCTCTACCAACTTCCACACTCTCTTCTTCATGGTGGCTCTCACACGAAGCCTCACCTTGTCATGAAAACTCATCGGAAACTCTTCATTACACAACCCTAACACCCAAACCCATGATAGAAGGGAGGAAGAAGACACATAGGCGACTGCTAATACTCATGCAATTCTCATGACAAACTAAATACAAAGGCACTCACGTCGCCTGTTCATGCAGACATGAGTAAGGGCACACTCCTAGAAGCTTCTAGGTGTTGGGTATAAGCCGAACCAACTCGGCTTGAACCAATTACAAATACAACAAGTCTCGCCCGATTCACTACTTGTTTGTTTCATCAACCAAACATTAAATGAACCCAAGGTCCGATCTACTACCAGACCAAACTGAATATGTACAAGGCTCGATACAAGACCCATATATGTTCAACACCAAAACACCCATGGTCCCACCCCACATGGTACCTATTATGGAGTGCCTTTGCACCTATGGCACCTGATAGTGCTTGCGGTCCTCATGTGTAAGTGTGTGGGTGCACACAAACTCTTTGGTGCACACTAAACCTCCCAAAAGACACCTTCTTATATAAGAGTTTGTGTAGCACCTTACCAGTACATTAACTGACACAAAACATTTCATACGTTACATACTGACAAGATTTTTTATATATAACATCTCTATATTATAATGATAAGAGGTTATACACTCTAAGGGTCATACATACATCACATTTTATAGTAGTTGTATCTTAACAAAATTCTTTGTTTTTCTTTATAAGATCAATATCTATATATGCCAACAAGTATTGTATGGTTGATGATTTACAATGTATGTTGTTCGTTGTTACTTATGGCTGAGGCTTCTTCGTCAACCTTTCACAATGCATACTCATGCATTCTCCTTGTTTTTAGGGATACGAGTATCATTTAAAAAGTTATAAGAGTATTTGAAAAATATAAATACAATATTATTACACTTATGCTAAAAAAGCAAACAAATGCATTGTACAAAACCATAGGTATATAAGTAGAGAAGTCCCTGGCATTCCTCTTTATCCGTCTATATTTACAAATATATAAGCTCAAAACCCATTTTTCAAGGTTTACCCAATTTTCAATTCAACAATGCTTCCCATCATCTGCATCAAGCTAGTGATTCTTGGCGAGAATGATTGCAGCACTATTTCTACTTTGGAAGAAAGTATGTCATATCATAAAAACCTGCATACGTCAATATCATTACATCACATAAGCATACTATAGATAATATGAAGAAAGTATATGCAAACATTTAACTTGTACTGCTTCAGCATAAAGGAGTTTCTCTAAAAACTGAGTCAAAATTGTTTTCAAGTTTTGACTCCAATGCCTCCCCGTATTTTGCTAGTGCATCTGCCACCTTATTCCAGTCTATGCTAATTGCTTGTGAAGTAAAAACTATCAATTCAAATGCCCTTAAGCATAGTTGTGACAATATGTAGGAAAATATGGTTGTAGAAAACTGGTTTTTGAAAAGCTAATTTCGAGGCACATGAAGCAATATCCGAAGTCTTAATTTATATACAATTTAGTTCACATGAGAACCAAGTTGAGATGTTTGTAACGAGGGAAACGCCCCCAATTCAGAGCCCTACTACAATTCAATGCAATACAGCCACAAAATTCAAATCCAAATCTATATCCATTTCAAAGAGGGACAAATGAGAAGCAAACACTTATGGAACATATCCAGATTCACTTCATCAGTACATTTAATTAATATGATACATATATTTCAAGGAGAAAAGATGGGATCCAATTTGAAGATCTAGTAGCAACTGTATGATATAAATATGGCCCCATTAAGAATAGATAACCATATGGCGTCGACCAAGGCTTGGGTCTAGCCCCTTTGAGGTACGTTTGAGCTTGGTGCAATCCTTTTGAGGAGCTTTAGTTCACTAACCCGGTTACACCCACTCTGTTCCTAAAAGCTTGATGAGTCGAGTCCTAAATTGTTTTGATTATACATACCCATATAGTTCTTAAAAAATATTATATGTAATGGATATACAATATGGGTTGATTTTAATATGTATATGTACATATAATTTCATAACATATGTATATATAAACATATATGTAACATACTAAATGTGGGTTTAGCATGCACAAATTAGACTTCAAAATATATATGGGTTATTTTTCACATGTATCAAGTATTTAAAGTTTCATTATTGATAAGAATACACATGAATTACTGAAAATTGAGAAAAATATTATGTAAAAGTTTCTTGCTTTTCGTTCCTATTTTTGTGCCTATAGAATCTCTACAATCACATCTTTTTAGGAAAACCAACATTGCCTTTTTATTTACATAAATAAATTAGTTATTTTCTTCACATTTTATACTTATGTAACTAAATAATTTATTCAAATTTGAGGTCCAACTAGCTTGACTTGACCCAATGGTCTAGCCACTTGTCCCCACTTGAGTTTTGACCAAGCTAGGTTCAAACCACTTAACCCTGACCAAGTTACTCAACCTTGGCACAAGTTATGTTTACTCAACCCACATTAGCCTAAGCTAAGTTTAGCCTCTTTGGCCCCAAATTTGACTTAATCCTACTTGAGGTATTGAGCTTAATTAACCCACTTAGAAGACCCGGCATGGACCCTTGCTTGTATCACCCTCATGCCTATTTGGCTCAACCTATTTGATTCAAGACTCAAGGCTTGACTAGGTCCACCTTGGTTGGCTATGATGCAATGGATGGTCTACATAATTAATATGATACATTAGGGTTGAACCTGGTCTGAGACAAGAAGGCTTGGGATGTTCCAACTTGGATTCACCCAAATGGGTATTTGGCCCAGCCATGGAGCCAAATGGAGACTTACCTATTGTTGGAAATTACAGAGATAAAGCTGCCCAAGGTCATTTCCTATTTTCGTGTGAACTTTTTCCATTTGATTTTCTCTTTGGGCTGTGAAGAAAAACTATAAATAGGACTCCAACGCTCCTTTAATGCACTTTCTCACATCTCTTTCGATCTTAAGAAATTCCTCAAGGTTGAATCAACACAATTCCAAGTTCTCTTTTTTCTCCCTCCCTTCTCTCTTCTTTTACATGTATGTGAGAGTTCTGAACCAAGAGAGGATTTACCAGCTTCAACTCCCTAAAGAGGTGTTCAATCAATACAGGGATCATCCAGTATATTTCTCGAAGACTGTGGATTTAGAAATCCTATTCACAACCCTTAACATGGCGTGAATCAAGTCATTACTTTATTAATTTCACATCAGGATTATTTGTGCTACATTAGTTTGCATATTGGAGTGCAGTATAGATTGTTTTAATTTTTCATATATCTTAATTTGCATTTGCATCACTCATATTAGTTCCTTGATTAGTTAGCCTAACGCACGAACTGAAATAATTGACACACCTAATTAATCAAGGAACTAATATGAGTGATGGGTCATGCATCAAATTAGCCTAACGCACGACCAACCCTAAGTTGACTCTTAGAAAGTCTTCAACCAATCGATAGTGAACCTTATACTCTATTCACACCCAGGCAGCAAGTAGAATCTGGCTCATGCTTTCCTTCAAGTGTGCAGAAACTTTAAATCTAGTTAGCCAAATAAATTGCTAGGGCAAAGGTTGATCGTTTTCTGCAAAAATCTGTAATCGTATTGTACTTACTTCTATCGGCCGTTTTGTGATTGTTCAAACCCCATAAAATGATCACGGATTTTCAATCCGATGCAACGTCCACATAGCATAAGAGCTTCAATAACAATTTTGGATCAAAAGGACGCCGTTTACTTTCTTCAAAAATTCAGCCTGTGGAATTTTCCAGCTGCTGTCTGAAATCGGATTTCTTCTCAAATCTTCTCGATCTAACTCGAATTTATCTCGAGAGTTGATTGTTTTCTTCAACTCTCAAATCCTCTACTCAGTCTCCACTCCAATCAATATAGATCCAACCGAATTTTACAGATCGAAATCCGATTCACAAAAATTCCTGCTAGTTAATTTCAGAATTGCAGAAATTTCTGATTGCTGGAAACTTCTTGATTGTTTTCTCCACGATCTACTCATGATCTCCTCTCAATCCTGAAGGAGAGTGCTCAAATCTGCCTCGAATAGATAGATCAATCACGATTTTGGCGAGGATCAATCTCACCTTACACCAATTCGTGCAAAACTTCAACACAAATCAGATTTACGTCGCCAATCCCTGCCGGAAAACGCTGATTGCCTTCCCTATTCTGCAGCAAACTGCAATCGGCTTTTGATCCAGCTACTTCACCAACAGGTCAACCGATTATTCTTATTTCACCCTGTTGCTGATTCTTACTCAATTCACAAGAGATTAGCTACAGAAACTTCCGATCAGACTTCACTGTTTCTGATCGGAATCCAATTTCGGCTGTAGCAATTTCTCCGACTGGATCTGCTGAATTCCTTCCGACTTTGACTGATCTACATTGATCTGAAATGAATCTAGGGTTCTACTGCTAGATCGAGGTAAGATTACTCACTCTTACCTCTTTTGAAGATCAGATCTCAACAAGGAAGAAATCGGGCTGAATCATTCATCAAATTTTCAACCGATTTTGATAATCTTCGGCAGCGATCAACTTCTGAACTTCACGATCTAACTCAGATCGTTTGGGTTGCTTCAGATCTACCTCTTTTAGAGTAGATCAACAACAAAATTTGAGCTACACAAGCTCAGATCCCTTCGAAGCAGAAAGCAGAAGTCAGATTGCGCATACCTAACCGAACTGTCGTGCGATTGACCTTAAATTTTCTACGAGTGTTCCGATCACTAGATGTGATCATCCGGCAGCTAGATCAGTGCAAATTCTTCGCTAGCCTTAGAGCGCTGTGATACCAAATTCTCACCCGCTCGTTTCTTGCTCCAACTGAAGGGAGGCTCATGTCCAGGTGATGGCAGTTAGACCGTGCGATCTACCTCAGCTGATCTGCATGTATGTGAAAAAAGGGGCACGTAGACACGTCTAGTGCTAGGTCTAGCTCTTTCTCACGGCAAGGATCTCACACACACGCATGAAAGGGCATTGGCTGCTAAGCACATTAGCATATACAGTAGCTAATGTACAAAGCGACAATGGCAAGGGAAACAAGATTATCAAGGCTTTATTGAAAGGGAAAAGGGGGTTTACACTCTCACCGGTACTCGGGTGGACAGCACCCTGCCTACACTCTAGTGTTGGTGAAAGTGTAAACCCCTTTTTCCGTTTCAATAAAGCCTTGATGAATACATTTTGGTGGAACAAGAAGACTCGGTGAAAAGAACCAAGACGGGCCCACGATGCATAAGGAAGATTAGAGATAAGTTTCTATGGAATCAATTTCTAATTTGTTCCGTCTTTTTAAAGTAGGTTGTACTTATGAATTGCGGTTCGACGTAACCAAAAATTTGCATACACGATAGAAGACCATTATATGAAAGATCTTCTCTTGGAATACCATCGAAAATTCCTTTTGCATTCCCTTCCAAGACAATGCCTAAGGAAGATTAGAGATAAGTTTCTATGGACTCAATTTCTAATTTGTTCTGTCTTTTTAAAGTAGATTGTACTTATGAATTGCGGTTCCGCATAACCAAAAATTTGAATACACGATAGAAGACCATTGTATGAAAGATCTTCTTCTCTTGGAATACCATCGAAAATTTCTTTTGCATTCCCTTCCAAGATGATTCTGTCAATCCCCAATTGCCTAGCCCATTTGACTCCAAATTTAGCCACAAACAACGATTCTATTCTATTTACATCACAATGGATTTCTTATCCGATAGCCTTCCCCCCTCTAAAACGACTGACACATATTCGTGTTAACCTTGAACAAAACCCTAGGGCTAAATTGACTAAACAAGGTCTATTTTAACTAGATTATAGGAGTAGATATTAACTTGAAGTAGATCATGCTTGCATCCGAACTTCTGCATATCTTAATAGTAGCTCCTTGTGTCATTTCTTTGGTAAAATGGGGAGGCTGAAGCCGGATGCAACATGTCGATATCAAACTCATGACCTTCAACTTGTGACACAAAACTCCAAGTAGGTTAGCTACTGCTCTTTGTCTGCACCTTCCTTTTCTTTAATTGTCAAGGCGAGCTTAGGAACAACAGGGAAAAGTGGAAGCAGCTAGTCGTACCTCTAAACCAGTTCCTTGGAAGCCGCTTTCTAAGATCTGCTTTTTATATATCTGACTATCATATCCAATTGGGTGCTACCCATTAATTTGGATCTAGACCTAGGTATTACCATTTACTCATAGTTGAAGTTAACAAGGTTGCATTTTATAAGGAAAGAGCATACAAAAAGACATTTATGTAAGGCTATGTTACAAATGGCAATGGTATGGTTCTTTAGTAATAAAGTGACCGATTCGGTTGGAGTTAAAAGTGACCAGTAATTGCTAATAATGAGAATTGCATGACCAACATGTATTAAGCAAAGTCCATCAACAGTAGAACAAAAACTTCAAGTAATAAATCACTATATTGAATGTGATCCAAGATGTATTAAGCAATGTCCATCAATCATAGAACATGTAAATTTAGTTGAGATTTGAGTTTGTGATAACATATATCGCAAAATAATTTTGCAGGAATGTGATTCAAAATGATGTTTACAGTCCTAACTAATGAGTTTCCCCTTATACAGACTTTCTTTTTACTGAAATTTCCATGCAAGGATCCACTTTGTCTTATTATCTTGACTTTGCAAGCAGAATGCCTAACAAGTGTTATGAAAGGTGTAAAGCTTTTCCCCTTCTTTATTGCTTCCCTCACTTTTATGTTTATTGTGACATGATCCTGATATAATGTACCAATCCAAATAATACAAAGACTAGAGCTGTAGTAAGCTCCAGGTATGGTCATGCTATACTCGAGTAACTGAAGCTCTGCTTGTTTCTTTTATGAGCCTGCGGAAGCTCAAGAACAGGCTTGATTAAGCTTGACTTGCATTAAGCTCTCTATGCTTTTAATTCTTAGATTCATAGAAATAGTAGTTTTTATGGTGACCATTAAATTCCATTTTTCTGTTGATCAAGATTGCATAGTGTCATACATTTTATATGTATATACATACATACCTACACATACACGCACATATGTGTGTGATTTTGAAGTTGACCTGGCTGAATTTTATGAGGAGCATACAAGAAACATTTATGTAGGGCTATGCTATAATGGCATTGGATGGTACGGTTCTTTAGCATCATAGTGACCAATTCGTTTGGAGCTAAAAGTGACCGGTAATTGCTGATATCTCTCAATATGTATGTGGCAATGCGTCGGAAACTGTGAAGATGGTTGTCCATGATGTTGGGAATCCCATCACAGTCAAGTATTAAGTAGCTAGCGTCCACATCTTGTAAATTGTTGGGAGGGATGCCACCTTGGTGAAAATCATATGACCATCATGTATTAAGCATGTTCCATCAATGTTAGAACGAAAACTTCAAGTAATAAATCACAACATTGAATGCGATAAAAAAGATGGATTAGCATCATCCATGAATCATAGAATATGTACATTTAGTTGAGATTTAAGTTTGTGATAACATCATAACATAATTTTGCAAGAATGTAACTCTTTCATTATATGGATTTAAGGAGATGAGTAGCATAATTAATGATATAAGATCAACTGTCAATCAATTACGTAGAGATTGCGCATAGTTATCTTCTTCTACACGTAGAAGAAGGCTGTAGCATCCATACTTCCTTCTCTTTTAGCAATAACTGAAAAAGCACCAATTCAGATATACGCAAAACATGTTATATTATGGAAGGAGGAACTAGTACAAGTATGATTGACACTTCCGCAATACCAGAATGTAGAGATATGAATGGTTAGATTCAGAGTTCATCTGTTTAGAAAAGTTGTGCCTATTGAAAGGTATGTGAGAACTACATGGGCTTTGATTCCTCGCAATCGAAGAGGATATGTAAAAGGCTTAACACAAAGATAAGTGAATTAAGGTCAAGCTCATCATTTGTTTTTTTCCCCTCAAATTATCTTGTACGTATGATTTAATTTGCAAATGTAGTAATGTTAATTTGTAATGTTACAAACGTAAGTTAACAATGTTACATATATAATGACTAATGTCATATTTGTATTTTAAAGCCAATATGAATATGTAATTCCATAGTTCATATATAATGATATGAAACATTAATATATATATTTGATAATTTATTATTAAATAAATTTATAAAATAGTACGTATAAGAACTGTCCTCAAAATTGTGCCAAAACCAAAACAACCCTCAGAACCATGCTGGAGCCAGAACCAACCTTCAAACTGGAACCACAATTGGCTCCGGGGTGGTTCGGTTCTAGTTCTAGGTTCTAAACAAAGCGGAACCAGGCATGTCTACATCAACCTACTATATTTATAAGATACAAAGTGGGTTGGAGAAAAGCAAAGGAGATAGAGGATACATGTTTTAAATTATGGTACTCAAGTAAGAAAAATACTCGAAATGGAGTTAGTATTATGATAAATAAAGATTTAAAGGATAGTGTAGTAGACATACAACAATATGGTTACCGAATCATGACGTTGAAATTAGTGTTAGGAGCAGAAGTTTTGAATATAGTTTGCACTTAAGTACCTCAAGTAGGACTAGAAGATAGTATAAAGACAACTTTTGGGGAAGAGATAAATAAGGTGATTCAAAGGATTCCACAAAGGAAGATGATTTGTTTAGGAGACTTAAATGGACATGTCAGCAACGAGGTATTAGTATATCAAGGTATTCATGAAAACTTTGGTTATGAGGATATAAATGACGAAGGTAGGGATATTTTAAATTTTGCTATGACATTTGATCTCTTTATAGTCAATACAATCTTCAAAAAATGAGATGAACATTTAATTACTTATAAGAGTAGCTTATCACAAACACAAATTGATTACTTTATTTGTAGAAAAAAAGATAGAGTGTTTTGTAAAGATTGCAAGGTAATTTCAGGAGAAAGCTTAACCACCCAACATCGACTTTTAGTTATGGATTTACAAATAAAAAAAATGGACAAAGAAGAAAAAAGTGCACTGAGCTATTCGGATTAAATGGTAGAACCTCAAAAGAGAGAAAGAAAATATATTTAAATAGAAGGTCCTTCAAGGAGATGTTTAAAATTATGTTGGTACACCTTGTGATATGTGGAATAATATAACTATACATATTAGGAAAGTGACTAAAGATGTGTTAGATATATCTAAGGGAGGTGTACCGGTACAAAAAGAAGCTTGGTGGTAGAGTGAAGTAATGCAAAATAAAATCAAGGTAAAGGGGACATGTTACAAATTACATTATGCTAAGAAAACTAGTGAAACTTTAGAGGCTTATAAGGAAGAAAAGAATGAAGCAAAAAAGGCCGTCTATGAAGCAAAAACTAAAATTTGAAAGGATTTATATAAAAAACTCAACTCAAAAGAAGGTCCTTCAAGGAGATGTTTAAAATTATGTTGGTACACCTTGTGATATGTGGAACAATATAACTATACATATTAGGAAAGTGACTAAAGATGTGTTAGATATATCTAAGGGAGGTGTACCGGTACAAAAAGAAGCTTGGTGGTAGAGTGAAGTAATGCAAAATAAAATCAAGGTAAAGGGGACATGTTACAAATTACATTATGCTAAGAAAACTAGTGAAACTTTAGAGGCTTATAAGGAAGAAAAGAATGAAGCAAAAAAGGCCGTCTGTGAAGCAAAAACTAAAATTTGAAAGGATTTATATAAAAAACTCAACTCAAAAGAAGGTCCTTCAAGGAGATGTTTAAAATTATGTTGGTACACCTTGTGATATGTGGAACAATATAACTATACATATTAGGAAAGTGACTAAAGATGTGTTAGATATATCTAAGGGAGGTATACCGGCACAAAAAGAAGCTTGGTGGTAGAGTGAAGTAATGCAAAATAAAATCAAGGTAAAGGGGACATGTTACAAATTACATTATGCTAAGAAAACTAGTGAAACTTTAGAGGCTTATAAGGAAGAAAAGATTGAAGCAAAAAAGGCCGTCTGTGAAGCAAAAACTAAAATTTGAAAGGATTTATATAAAAAACTCAACTCAAAAGAAGGTCCTTCAAGGAGATGTTTAAAATTATGTTGGTACACCTTGTGATATGTGGAACAATATAACTATACATATTAGGAAAGTGACTAAAGATGTGTTAGATATATCTAAGGGAGGTATACCGGTACAAAAAGAAGCTTGGTGGTAGAGTGAAGTAATGCAAAATAAAATCAAGGTAAAGGGGACATGTTACAAATTACATTATGCTAAGAAAACTAGTGAAACTTTAGAGGCTTATAAGGAAGAAAAGAATGAAGCAAAAAAGGCCGTCTATGAAGCAAAAACTAAAATTTGAAAGGATTTATATAAAAAACTCAACTCAAAAGAAGGTCCTTCAAGGAGATGTTTAAAATTATGTTGGTACACCTTGTGATATGTGGAACAATATAACTATACATATTAGGAAAGTGACTAAAGATGTGTTAGATATATCTAAGGGAGGTGTACCGGTACAAAAAGAAGCTTGGTGGTAGAGTGAAGTAATGCAAAATAAAATCAAGGTAAAGGGGACATGTTACAAATTACATTATGCTAAGAAAACTAAGTGAAACTTTAGAGGCTTATAAGGAAGAAAAGAATGAAGCAAAAAAGGCCGTCTGTGAAGCAAAAACTAAAATTTGAAAGGATTTATATAAAAAACTCAACTCAAAAGAAGGTCCTTCAAGGAGATGTTTAAAATTATGTTGGTACACCTTGTGATATGTGGAACAATATAACTATACATATTAGGAAAGTGACTAAAGATGTGTTAGATATATCTAAGGGAGGTGTACCGGTACAAAAAGAAGCTTGGTGGTAGAGTGAAGTAATGCAAAATAAAATCAAGGTAAAGGGGACATGTTACAAATTACATTATGCTAAGAAAACTAGTGAAACTCTAGAGGCTTATAAGGAAGAAAAGAATGAAGCAAAAAAGGCCGTCTATGAAGCAAAAACTAAAATTTGAAAGGATTTATATAAAAAACTCAACTCAAAAGAAGGTCCTTCAAAGAGATGTTTAAAATTATGTTGGTACACCTTGTGATATGTGGAACAATATAACTATACATATTAGGAAAGTGACTAAAGATGTGTTAGATATATCTAAGGGAGGTGTACCGGTACAAAAAGAAGCTTGGTGGTAGAGTGAAGTAATGCAAAATAAAATCAAGGTAAAGGGGACATGTTACAAATTACATTATGCTAAGAAAACTAGTGAAACTTTAGAGGCTTATAAGGAAGAAAAGAATGAAGCAAAAAAGGCCGTCTATGAAGCAAAAACTAAAATTTGAAAGGATTTATATAAAAAACTCAACTCAAAAGAAGGTCCTTCAAGGAGATGTTTAAAATTATGTTGGTACACCTTGTGATATGTGGAACAATATAACTATACATATTAGGAAAGTGACTAAAGATGTGTTAGATATATCTAAGGGAGGTGTACCGGTACAAAAAGAAGCTTGGTGGTAGAGTGAAGTAATGCAAAATAAAATCAAGGTAAAGGGGACATGTTACAAATTACATTATGCTAAGAAAACTAGTGAAACTTTAGAGGCTTAGAAGGAAGAAAAGAATGAAGCAAAAAAGGCCGTCTGTGAAGTAAAAACTAAAATTTGAAAGGATTTATATAAAAAACTCAACTCAAAAGAAGGTCCTTCAAGGAGATGTTTAAAATTATGTTGGTACACCTTGTGATATGTGGAACAATATAACTATACATATTAGGAAAGTGACTAAAGATGTGTTAGATATATCTAAGGGAGGTGTACCGGTACAAAAAGAAGCTTGGTGGTAGAGTGAAGTAATGCAAAATAAAATCAAGGTAAAGGGGACATGTTACAAATTACATTATGCTAAGAAAACTAGTGAAACTTTAGAGGCTTATAAGGAAGAAAAGAATGAAGCAAAAAAGGCCGTCTATGAAGCAAAAACTAAAATTTGAAAGGATTTATATAAAAAACTCAACTCAAAAGAAGGTCCTTCAAGGAGATGTTTAAAATTATGTTGGTACACCTTGTGATATGTGGAACAATATAACTATACATATTAGGAAAGTGACTAAAGATGTGTTAGATATATCTAAGGGAGGTGTACCGGTACAAAAAGAAGCTTGGTGGTAGAGTGAAGTAATGCAAAATAAAATCAAGGTAAAGGGGACATGTTACAAATTACATTATGCTAAGAAAACTAGTGAAACTTTAGAGGCTTATAAGGAAGAAAAGAATGAAGCAAAAAAGGCCGTCTGTGAAGCAAAAACTAAAATTTGAAAGGATTTATATAAAAAACTCAACTCAAAAGAAGGTCCTTCAAGGAGATGTTTAAAATTATGTTGGTACACCTTGTGATATGTGGAACAATATAACTATACATATTAGGAAAGTGACTAAAGATGTGTTAGATATATCTAAGGGAGGTGTACCGGTACAAAAAGAAGCTTGGTGGTAGAGTGAAGTAATGCAAAATAAAATCAAGGTAAAGGGGACATGTTACAAATTACATTATGCTAAGAAAACTAGTGAAACTCTAGAGGCTTATAAGGAAGAAAAGAATGAAGCAAAAAAGGCCGTCTATGAAGCAAAAACTAAAATTTGAAAGGATTTATATAAAAAACTCAACTCAAAAGAAGGTCCTTCAAGGAGATGTTTAAAATTATGTTGGTACACCTTGTGATATGTGGAACAATATAACTATACATATTAGGAAAGTGACTAAAGATGTGTTAGATATATCTAAGGGAGGTGTACCGGTACAAAAAGAAGCTTGGTGGTAGAGTGAAGTAATGCAAAATAAAATCAAGGTAAAGGGGACATGTTACAAATTACATTATGCTAAGAAAACTAGTGAAACTTTAGAGGCTTATAAGGAAGAAAAGAATGAAGCAAAAAAGGCCGTCTATGAAGCAAAAACTAAAATTTGAAAGGATTTATATAAAAAACTCAACTCAAAAGAAGGTCCTTCAAGGAGATGTTTAAAATTATGTTGGTACACCTTGTGATATGTGGAACAATATAACTATACATATTAGGAAAGTGACTAAAGATGTGTTAGATATATCTAAGGGAGGTGTACCGGTACAAAAAGAAGCTTGGTGGTAGAGTGAAGTAATGCAAAATAAAATCAAGGTAAAGGGGACATGTTACAAATTACATTATGCTAAGAAAACTAGTGAAACTTTAGAGGCTTAGAAGGAAGAAAAGAATGAAGCAAAAAAGGCCGTCTGTGAAGTAAAAACTAAAATTTGAAAGGATTTATATAAAAAACTCAACTCAAAAGAAGGTCCTTCAAGGAGATGTTTAAAATTATGTTGGTACACCTTGTGATATGTGGAACAATATAACTATACATATTAGGAAAGTGACTAAAGATGTGTTAGATATATCTAAGGGAGGTGTACCGGTACAAAAAGAAGCTTGGTGGTAGAGTGAAGTAATGCAAAATAAAATCAAGGTAAAGGGGACATGTTACAAATTACATTATGCTAAGAAAACTAGTGAAACTTTAGAGGCTTATAAGGAAGAAAAGAATGAAGCAAAAAAGGCCGTCTATGAAGCAAAAACTAAAATTTGAAAGGATTTATATAAAAAACTCAACTCAAAAGAGGGTGAAAGAGATATTCTTATGATAGCTAGGGCTAAAGATAAGAAAACTAAAGATCTTAATTATGTTAGATGCATCAAAGACGAGGATGAAAAATCCTAGTGGTAAATGATGACATAAGAAATAGATGGAAAAACATACATTGCATGATTCTTAAAGTGTGATAGACCCTCCCTTATCATTATGATAGAGGGATGTGTCGTATTAAAATCTTGTCAATACGTACCATATGGTATGTTTAGTATTGATGTACTAGTAAGGTGCTAGATAAACTTTCACATAATAAGGTGCTCTCTAGAATTTGGAAGGTGCTGCATGGAAGGCATGCTATATTTGGAGGTGGAAGCCACTAAATATCTAGGACACACACAACACACATGCACACAAAAATGTATATATATATATATAAAATGTAATACAAATTACGAGTTGATGCATGCTAGGTGAATCCAAGTGCAGTCATCATTAGGTACTCTTTCCATTTCAAGATTATGTTAGATAATATTGATAGTCTTGTTTTCAAGAATGTGATTGGCTTTCAGATCCCCATTGGTGATAACTGCGACAACCTGCAGAACAGTAGGGAGACGAACAGATGTGCTGACAAACCCTCATTGGCATGTCCAAGTCATGCTTGTGCAATATCATTATTCAATGCAATATGCCATCGTCACCTATAATTACACTTGTTGGTTTCTTTTTAACGGGCACACTGCAAGAGTGCAACTTCCCCTTAAACTGTTAAGGTAATAAAAATGTAGCTGGTCTATTGTAATATATATATATATATATATATATATATATATATATATATATATATATATATATATATATATATATATATATTGGATACTGCACACTTTTATTGTGTGTCCTCATGCATCCCTTTTAGTTTCTGGTGATATGAATATCAAAAGTTTGCTTTTTGTGTTTCTCAAACAGCTACACAAAATTTTGTATGACAGTCATGATCATGAAAAGCATTGGCAAGGAAACACAGTGTCATACTTGTTGCGAGATCCAATTTTCATATATATATATTTATATGTGTGTGTGTATTATTGACAGAGAGAGAAAAACATAGATTTAGAATAAGACACTAATGTAACTTTTTATACTTCTTAGCTATGTTGCATCTTCCTCCTACTTCTCTTTTAAAAATATTTGTTGCTGCTAAGATCCTAACACCATCATTGTCATCATCACCATTGCCACCGGAGCTAACAGGATCACCCATCTCATCAATAGACTCATGTACCAACTCGATACGCTTCCTAAGCCTTGGATCATTACTTTCCACTTTACAATCACTTATTTTGGTAAGACATTAATAATACAATTGACACATTAATCTTCATTAATCACAATTCAAACATGCTCAAATAAGACTTCATGGTAGCAAAAGGGCCAAATAATGAAGTTGGATGTATTTTAAGATCCAAATAAGATTTTGATCCAATATATTTTTCTTTAAATTTGATTTATACTAATAAATAAGACTGGATCTAACTTGATCCAATCTGGCCAACCCATTTTAGTGAGATGACACAAGGTTTTACTTGATTTTAATGAGATAAAGAGCATGGAAGAACCAAAAGACCATTTCAATGGAGACCCTTTTAAGGCACCTTTTTTTTCAACTGTTGCCATGACAAGGTTCTCAATCACCATGAACCAGTTCCTTTTCCTCTCCTCTTTGATTTTCAACCATATGCAATGTATGTGGTTGATTACTTCACCACAAAATGAAAGTAAATGTAAAGGGTATGATTTACCTATAAATACAATGAAATCCATTGTTTGTTTCGTTCACTCAAGGCCAAATTATGCCGATTAGAGTCAGTATTTTAGTCAGCAAATTTGAGAAAAAGAAAAGGTTGATTTTACTTTGAAAACCTAGAAAACATACCAATTTTTGTGGGTTTTCAGGCAACAAAGACAAAAATTTGAATGGGGCTTTGGTGGAGCTCGATGAGACTTTGGTTTCCTTTTTATAGCACAATGATAGGCTAGCGGTTGCATTGACAGGGGCATATATAGAGATGGCAGTAGGGTGTATGGTTGGTAGACCATCCCAAAACATTGAAAGCATGTCCTTTGTATGATAGTGGATCCTCTTATATGTTGGGGTCTTGATTGAGACCTAGATTTTGATTCAAAATATTATTGCCTACCCTTGTTGAAAAAAATTATTCTCAAGATTTTAGTTGTACCTGACACTAGTAGAAAATTAACTTTTTGCGACTAATAATGGAACAATTCCAAAGATTCAAACTTCTAGAGTATATTAGAAAACAATTCTGAGGGTTGGACCCTCAAAAATATAAAAACAAATGCCAGAATAAATCTTTGCAGACTTTGTGGATGGACATACTCTTATTTCCGATGGTTGGGCAAACCGTCGGCAATGATTGAATACTTTTTCTGGTCTTGAGTCTCAATATTTCATCATAGGTAATTATACTTTATTATAATGGTAGTTATTTATATCTTTCAATAATTATCATGCTTTTTAAAAAGTCATGTTATTGTCCTAGCAAAAAGAATTCTTTGTTGTGTGTTATTTTGAAAATAGTCTTTATCTATGTCTTTCAATATTTATCATGTTTTAATGTCACTTCAAGAAACATATAATACGAGAAATGTTAGAGACGATCAAGTGCAACCTCCCACACATCAAATTTTACTTTAAGATATAGTAGACAATGGTATTGATTATGTTCAGCCCATATGATATTTATGTACTTGTTATCACTTCACAGTCCTATATGGCTATTGTGACGAAAATTACTTTTCCGTAACTTTCTATAATTGTAGAAAGAAGATTCTAGAGACGAGTAATCTTTCCTAGAGCCTTCCTTTTTTCTTCATTTATCCTGCTTTCTACCCCTACTTCCCACTTATGCGCTTATTAGATATAGAATCTAAAAGTATTGAGGCATTAGGTGGCATTTACCATGTGGCAATAAGAAACCTGACATAATCACACTCCAATTTGATCCAATCGTCTTCTTCATTCTTCATAGTATTGCTATAGTATTTCTAATCTGGGATAGAAGTTCTCCCCGATATCTCGAAATAGTATAATCAAAAGCAAAAAAGGGCTTTCCGTTATTTTTTGACCGTACATTACATAAATACAACAAAAATTCCGCTTTTTCCCGAGCTCGATGTTGAGGAATCTGTGGATCTAGAAATGTACATTTACATGTATACATGTATATATGATGTATATATATATATGGGTCAATACATCTTATCCCCATAGCTGAACCAAACCTGATTGGGTTGTGTAGTTATTCCACAGCCCATTTGGGTTCGATCATGGTTGCATGAGTTGGGTCAATATTGGCTATCCCTATGAGTAACTGGTAAGACCTAGGTCAAGATCCAAATTATTGGGTAGCACCCCATTTGATATGACAGTCAGATGTTACACGAAAAGCAGATCTTAGAAAGTGTCTTCCAAGGAACTGGCTTTGAGGTAGCGCTAGCCACTTCCATGTTTCCGTGCTCTTCCTAACCTCACCTAGCCAATTAAAGAAAAGGAAGGTGAGCAGTCGCTCTCCTACTTGGGGTTTCATCTCAGAAGTTGAAGGTCATGAGTTCGATATCAATGCCCTGCGTCTGGCTTCTGCCTCCCCATTTTACCAAAGAAATGACATAAGGAGCTACTATTATGATATCTAGAACTTCGGATGGAACCATGATCTACTTCAAGCTAATGCAAACAGATATGCAATTTAACCAAGCAAATTGAATAGCATGGGAAGCTAATAACACAGGAATTTGTGACTCCAGTAATGATTGAGAAGCAGATCAATAGGGGATGTGCAATGAGTGGCTAAGGCTAACAAGGAGTAGTTGATGAAACGTAATACCTAACGGTATGTTGTGCTAAAAGTTGATTCAATATCACATGCCGCAAACTACCTAAGATCATGACTAAATATATTAAAGGGGAACTCAATAATGCAATGGATGTATGATGTGTTATGATAAGTACGAATGTTGATATGGACGACCAATGGCAGATTTCTAATAGGGTGTGTCTGGATCGAACCACTAATATGTAACAAATCAAACTAGTATGTTTTGGGTGATCTGAGGGTGGAACATCCCAAGCCTTCTTGTCTCGGACTAGGTTCAACCCTAATGTATCATATAAATTTCATCAACCATCCATTGCATCCTAGCCAATCAAGGTGGAACAAGTCAAGCCTTGAGTTTGGGATCAAATAGCTCGAGTCAAATAGTCATCAAGGTGATACAAGCATGGGTCCATGCCAAGTCTTCAACTAAGATCAATACCACAAGTAGGACTAAGTCAAATTTAGGACCAAAAAGGCTAAACTTACCTTAGGCTAATGTGGATTGAGTGAACCAAACTGTGGTCAAGGTTGAGTGACTTGGTCAGGGTCGAGTTGGTCGAACCTAGCTTGGTCAAAACTCGAGTGAGGTCAAGTGGTTTGACCATTAGGTCAAGCCAAAATCAAGTCAAGCTAGATGGACTTCAAATGTGAATAAATTATTTAATTAGGTAAGTATAAAATGTAAAGAAAATAATTTATTTATTTATGTAAATAAAAGGCAATGTTGATTTCCTAAAAGGATGGGATTGTGGAGATTCTTTGGGCACAAAAATAACCAAAAGTAAGAAACTTTTACATACATTTTCCTCAAATTTCAGTAATCAGTGATTAAATACATGATACATATGAAAAATAACCCCCAATATATACACATTTTGAAGTTCCACCTGGGCATGCTAAACCACATTTAGTGTTATATATATATATATACATGTACATATAAAAATTGACCCATATTGTATATCCACTACGTATAGTATTTTTAAGTACCTGGTCACCCAGCTCCTTCACCATCTAGCTAAGATCATGAAATTCCAAAGGTGCTCAAAGAATGTGAAAAATCAACCAAAAGGAATGATGGACTACTCTTAAAAGCCCTTCATATGTCATTACTTTCAAAGAGATTTATCTAATTATTCGACAATTTGTGGGAAAGTAGGTTCTTGTCAACGTAGGCCTTCTTAAACTAGCACTCAAAAGTCAACGTAGAAGCTTAGGAAGAGTGATTTTGGAATCAAGAGTTTTTTCAAAACAATTTTGATTTGAAACAACCTATTCTAAAACAATATTGATTTCACTTAGCACAACAAGGTTCAGTTCTGCGAAAACATAATTGGTTTTGTTTCACACATAAAGTTTGTGAGATTTTATTAAAAAAATTTATTGATATTTTTGGGTCCTTTGATTATCAAATAAAAATCAGAGAAGAGCCTTTAATTGAATACTATTATGAAATTTGGACAATGCTTGTGACTGAAATTTAGGGTCTCTGTACAATGCTTGCATCTATATGCTTGGGTTTCCTATTTTTATGAACTTTATTAATTTGGAAAGTTTTGGAAGTTAGCTTTCAGTTGAAACACTCTTAACTGATTTGGACATCTACAGGCTGAGTTATAATGGTTTTACTGAACAAGTACCATGAAATTTTTGTCACAGATAGGTTCAATTTTAAGTTGAGTATGATCTTTGATGATTTTTTATTAATCTTATATAAGTCCAAAATTTATGAAAATATTACCAGATATTGATTTGTGTGTGTCACTCACGAACAAAATTTAGCAGCATTTCTCTTGGAAATGGAGGCTGAAAAATCAGGGATCACACAAGGTCTTTGTAGTATGATGAAATATTTTTAAAAAATCTTATGAAAAATAATGATGCATTTGATTAAAATCTTAATGGTTTAGTTATCACTCAAGGAATCTTGTGAATGACTTATGTTCATTCGAGGAGGAACTCATTTACATATAGATTTTTAGGGCATCTCTTTGTAAGAGGATTGTTTGCTTGAGAAATATATGTGATCATACCCCAATGCCCTCCCACAATATAAACTTACGTGTGATTAATTCATCATAAGAGTGATTATATACTCATGTCATCGAATGTAATCGTAGCTACTGTATCCCTCTTATGGCTTCTTGAGTTGAGTTAGAGGCAATTAATCTATCAAAGAAAGGGGAGAGGAGATGATATAGCATATAACTATAGAAAAGATGAGAACATATAATATATATTTTATATAGGGTAGAAGAAATAAAAATTTATTTAGTTAGTGGATTTCTCTCACCTATAGCCCTTTCCTTTGCGTCTTCGAATTGGGGCGATCTTCTCTTTTGCAATTATATTTTACGCAAATGATTGTCTACTTTTGAAATAAAATAATTAGAGGCAAGAAGTCCAATCTTACAACAAGAATATAAAAATGAAAGGGGAAGGGAGGGTGGCTTGAAGCCTTCTCTCTCTAGATCTATCTCCCTCACTCTCTCTCTTTTCCTTGGATGAACTCCTCCTTGGACTAAAAATAAGCTCCCTCACGTCCTCCTTGGTTGGGCCTCCTTTCTTCCTTAGGTCCTCTTTTTTGGATGGCCAAGGTCCCTTATTTATAGACACCAAATCAAACTGAAACTTTTCTGAGTTATTGGGCTTGATCCAAATCCAATCCATCGAAGGATCAACCCTACTACATAGTTGATGGGTACATTCACATGTGGGAGGAACAGTTGGACACGTGTGACACATGGGAAGAGGGTTGGAGGAGCTAGACAACATGCGAAGGCCAATGGCGCACGCCAATGCGTGTGAGTTGGGCACCGCGTGTGTGCACCAACATGAATGGTGCACGAGGGCACCGCGTGTGGTGTCCGGTGGTGGTGATTGGTGGGTGGCGGTGGCACACTTGGTGGTCGACGATGGTGTTTTTATCATTTTCTACTCATGGGTGTAAGGTCTCATGGTATATGATCTTTTTCAATCAGAGGTATTTTGGACTTTTTATTTGGGGAAAAAGATCTCATGATGTATTGAGTCATGCCCAAGAAACCACCAATACGTGCAAAGCCTCAGTTAAATGAAGACTGAGACAAATACACTATACCTTGTTCCAACTCCACCAATACCAATGACTGCAATAGCATTTCATAGCACCATAGGCTGTAAGACACACTAGGATAGCTGATTCTGTACATGGCAGTGAATCAGGAAGAACAACCAATGCATTAGCAGGAACTACACAATATTCTGCAAGGCCTCCCATACTATACATGTACGCTGGCTTTCCTGCATAAAAATAGTTCGCCAAGTGATAAGAAAGAAACATATCCATGATGGAAGCAAAAGACAACAAACTGTAAATGTACATAAAAATCAGATATAGCAATATTGCATTTAACTAGGTATGTCATAACTTCAAATTTTCTACTTATTGGAATAATCCCAGATAGAATTTTTTTATATTGCTAACAATGTCTGACGCAAAGTTGCATACCCTACCAAGGGTACACAGTTTAACTTTCCATCTTTCCAAGTGTGAAATGGTAGATCGAATTATAGTTCATCAACCTTCTGAAGTGCTTTTAAGCAGAAAATTTGAGGATCATATACAAAAGATACAAAATTAATGAGTTTACGACACTTTAGCAGAATTTTCCAAGTAACATGGTCGATTTGATCACCATCTAGTATGGGAAAAGGCTTAGTTGTTGTTGTTGTTGTTGAACATGGTCGATTTAATGATTTTCCTCTCCAAACATCTTAAAATGTTACAACCATGTAGCAACTTATTGCCATCAAAGAATAGTAGAAAGCCCCAAAATGCAAGCCATAAAAGAGCAGTAGAAAGCCCCAAAATGCAGAATATCATTCACCTGTGTTGTATTTTCATACATGTAGTTGAACCATCAGAGCAGAGATACGTAACATAGAAGTAGATAATAGATGAACATGAAGAATTCTCAATTCTCACACTCGGACCTAGCCTGTATATGTCCAAGGTTCTACCAAGTTGTGGGCTACTACTTTGCCACAACATGTAAAAACATAAAAGGAGAAAGTATGTGACACTTTGCCAATAAAGATGTAGGGGAAAATATGTGACGCCTTGCCAATAAAGATGTTAAAGACGAAAACACTGATACCACTATTGAGGAGAAACAATCGAGTTTCACCATCATACCTTGGATCTGTTATACAACAACAACTAAGCCTTTTCCCATACTAGATCATTCTTTGTTTCCACAAATCCCTATCATGTGTCATGTTAGCAGTTAACTCACAATAAGCTAGATCATTCTTTATTGTTTCTTTCCAACACTTTTGTGGTCATCCTCTAGCTCTTTTAATACTTTCCAAATTTAGTTTTTCATACCTTCTTACATGTTCTTCTTTTGATCTTCTTTCTATATGTCCAAACTATCTTAAACGATATTCTCTCATTTTATCCTCTATTGGTGTCACTCCTAATTTGTTTCTAATAACCTTATTATGTATACGGTCTTTTCCTGTATGACCACTCATCCATCTCAACATCTTCATTTCTATCACAGACATCTTTTGTACATGTTGATGATTAATTGCCCAACACTCAGAACCATAAAACATGGCAAGCCTAATTAATGCTCTATAATATTTATCTTTTAACTTTAATGGTATCTTCTTATCACAAAGAATACTTGATGCTCCTCAATATTTTAACCAACCAACATTAATTCTATGCGTAATATCTCCATCACTCTGAAAAATTGACCCTAGGTATTTAAAACTTTCCTTTTGGGGGATACAATGTCTGCTAATTTTAATTTCTGTGTCCTCTGAGGTAACCAAATTATCAAACTTACATTCCATATATTTTGTCTTTGTTCTACTAAGTCGGAGGCCTTTGCTTTCTAATGTTTCTATCCATAGCTTTAATTTTCTATTAACTTTTTCCTTAGACTCTATAGATGTGAAAATTTCACTCCAAGCCTATGTAGAGACTTGAAGTAAACTTTTCAACACTACTTCATGCTCGAGTATGCCAACTAGTTTCTAAAAACTAGCAAAGTTTTAGAAATGTGACTTATTTGGCGATTGTGTCTAAGCGAGATCTTTTCGCTTTAGGCCTTCTTAAACCGATGCACAAGAGTCAGCCTAAGTACTTTGAGGATTTCAAATGTACAAGTGAAGTTCTAAATCCAAGTTCAAAATAAGGTGTTGTGAAGAACAAATTCGTGCACTTTGGTTTCAAGTTTGAGAATCAACAAATTCTGAAAAGCAGAAACTGGTTATGTTTTCAGAGCTTGTTCTTGAAATTTTTTTGGTGACCTAGGGATCTCCAAAAATCCTAAAAATTTCACAAGACATATCCTAGAATGTGCAGATTCTAAGCCACTTTTTGTTTTGAATTTTGGGACTATGGTGATATAAAATTAAATTAGAACAACATCTCTGCTCAAACACTCAGAATTGTTTTGTCATAGAAATATAAAGACCCAAAGATAGGTCTCTATGTCAGTGTTCAAAGCTCCGATTTTAGTGCACTTGATCTTGTTGGAAAGCTATGGATATCAGATTTCCAATAAACTAAGTTTCACTGAATTTAGATAACTACAGACAGAGTTATGGAATGATTACACAGACTCTATTGTAGGAAAATAGTTTTGACAGAACATTTTTGAATTTTTCTTGATCTTACACACCTTTTAATACATTGTTGCACGACCTTAAAATTCTTAAAAATTTTATTTCAAGTGGCCTTGTGTGTGTAGTGCCAAATTTTAGAATGATCAGAATAACAGTTTAGCAATGAAAAATAAAGCAATCAACATATGCAGGAATGCTGAAATTCTGAAATTCGTTTTTAGAATATAAGTGATGCAAACTCACCTGAATTTAAATTGCAACAACACAACATCCCAAAGTAAATTGCTGAAGAGAAATGAATGAAAATATGTATCTTAGCTTAAGCATAGAGGGGATTAGAAGTTATAGGATTTGTATAACATATAGAAAGGTAGAATGAAGAACATAAACAATTAGAGTGCATAAGCAAGAATTAAAAATTTTAGAACATCTACTTCTTATTACATCATGGGGGGAGACAAAGTTCCATTAATACAACCCCTTTTGAATTGAATATGAAGAAGATATAGAGATGAACAAAAGAAGAAGAATACTTACACGGATTTCTCCAAGGATCGGCTCTAATTACCCACTCACAACCCTCACCTTCCCCTTTTTCCTCTCTATTCTTCTCACTCTCACACTCTAACTTGTAGTACTTTACCTATTTTCTACACTCTCTTTCCCTCTCTCCACTCTTCCCTAAAGGAACCCATGAATTCCCAAGCCCCAAGGTGCAACACTTCAATGCCCCAAGCTCCACAATGCTAGATCACTCCAAGATCATTCTAAGATGATGAAGTCATCCCCCCCTACCCTTGGCCTCTATTTATAGGCCAAGGGGGGCCTCTTCTAGGCCCTTTCTTGGGGCAGGTCCTCCATGACCCAAACCCAGCCCCAGGGGTCTTCATATGGTCATGTGGTCCCCTTCATCCATAGCTGGACCAGCCCCATGTGGGCTGGTTCTTGGTTCAAACCGTGTGCACCTAAGCATGGTCTATTTAGCCTAGGTGCCTCCAAGTGCAACCAACTAGACTTTGCAATTCAACGTGATGTGGCTTCCCTTGTTGGCTTATCCCATTTGATCAAGGCTAGGTAGGGTTTTTAATTGTTGTTTAGCCGAAGAATGTAAGGTGGACATAGCTAGGAAAATCCGGCTTGGTCGGGTTAACGTCATTTGATTTGAACTAGGTGTAGATTCATGTTTAGCTTAGGTGAATCAAGTCTAGGTCTTAGTCAAGTTCAACTAGGTTTAGGTTGATGAGGCTGTCTACTTAACTTGATGAAGATGTGCCTTAACTCAAGTTGATCCGTTTCCTTGCTCCACGGCTTGACTTTCGCAAACTCGATCTCGGCTTGAAGTGGGCTCCAATCGTTGCCTTGATGTTCGCCTGATTTGTTCATATCCTCTGAGCCTTATCCCTTCAGCTTTAACTTGAACCTCTTTATCTTTAAAATCTTTATTTTAAAGATTTAAAATTCTCATTTTAAAGCAGAGGTTTTAAAACAAGCTGGTTTTCAAAATTGAGCGTGTTTTTAGAAAAATTTATTTAGGGTGTTTACATACTCCTCCACTAATATAATATCATCTGCAAATAACATATACCAAGGTACTTCATCTTGAATATGTTTTGTTAACTCATCAATCACCATTATAAATATGTATGGACTTAAAGTTGATCCTTGATGTAACCCAATATTAACTTCAAAGAAGTTTTCATGAGTCCTCACACATGTTTTTGCACCATCATACATGTCTCTTATAAGGTTAATGTATGTCAATGGGATACCTCTTTTTTCCAAAGTTCTCCAAAGAATCTCCCTCGGTACCATATCATAAGCTTTTTCTATGTCAATAAATATCATGTGAAGGTCTTTCTTTTTTGCTCTAAAATGTTTCATAAGACATCTCAAAAGGTGAATTGCTTCAACAGTAGATCTGTCTTGCATGAATCCAAATTGGTTCTCTGTTCTACTTGATACTTATCTTAACCTACGTTCGATAATTCTTTCCCACAATTTCATAGTATGGCTCATTAACTTGATACTTCGATAATTCGTACAATTTTGAATGTCTCCCTTGTTCTTATATATGGGTATAAGTGTACTTGCTCTCTATTCCTCGGGCATCTTTTGGTTTTTCCATATTTCATTAAATAGTCTTGTGAGCCAAGTGATTCCTATTTCTCCTAGTATTTTCCAAACTTCTATAGGAATATTATCTGATCCTACCGATTTCCACCCTTCATATGTTTAAGAGCTTATTTGACTTCATTCTTTTGAATACGTTGGTAGAAATTTTGGTTTATATACTTTTCTGATTTGGCTAACTCTCCTAAGTTAATACTAACATCTTCATTTTCATTAAAAAGCTTATAAAAATAGTTTTTCCATCTATTTCTTATATCATCATTTGCCACTAGAATTTGTTCATCATTTGACACTAGAATTTATTCATCCTCGTCTTTGATGCATCTAACATAATTAAGATTTTTAGTTTTCTTATCTCTAGCCCTAGCTATCCTAAAAATATCTCTTTCACCCTCTTTTGAGTTGAGTTTTTTTATATAAATCCTCTCAAATTTTAGCTTTTGCTTCACTCACGGCCTTTTTTGCTTCCTTCTTTGCTTTCTTATAAGCCTCTAAAGTTTCACTAGTTCTCTTAGCATAATATAATTTGTAGCATGCCCTCTTTGCCTTGATTTTATTTTGCACTACTTTACTCCACAACCAAGCTTCTTTTTGTGCCGGTACACCTCCCTTAGATACACTTAACACATCTTTCGCCACTTTCCTAATATGTATAGTCATATTGTTCCATATATGATAGGGTGTACCAACATAATTCCAAACATCTCCTTGAAGGACTTTTTATTTAAATATATCTTCTTTCTCGCTTTTGAGGTTCCGCCATTTAGTCCGAATAGCTCGATGCACTCTTTTCTTCTTTGTCCATTTTTTTTTGTAAATCTATAACTAAAAGTCGATGTTGGGTAGTTAAGCTTTCTTGCAATCTTTACCAACACGCTCTATCTTTTTTTCTACAAATAAAGTAATCAATTTGTGTTTGTGATAAGCCACTCTTATAAGTAATTAAATGTTCATCTCATTTTTTGAAGATTGTGTTGACTATAAAGAGATCAAATGCCATAGCAAAATTTAAAATCTCCCTAACTTCTTCATTTGTATCCCCAAAACCAAAGTTTCCATGAATCCCTTGATATCCTAATGCCTCTTTACCGACATGTCCATTTAAGTCTCCTCCTAAACAAATCATCTTCCTTTGTGAAAGCTTTTGAATCACCTTATCTAACTCTTCTTAAAAGTTGTCTTTATACTATCTTCTAGTCCTACTTGGGGTGCATAAGCACAAACTATATTCAAAACCTCTACTCCTAACACTAATTTCAACGTCATGATTCGGTCACTATATCGTTGTATATCTACTATATAGATCTTTATTTATGATAATACCATCTCCGTTTCGAGCATTTTCTTTACCTGAGTACCATAATTTAAAACCTCTATCCTCTATCTTCTTTGCCTTTTCTCCAACCCATTTTGTCTCTTGTAAACATAGAATATGAATCTTTCTCCGAATCATAGTATCTACCACTTCCATCAGCTTACTAGATAATGTTTTGATATTCCAAGAACCAATACGAATTTTATTATCTAGGACTAGCTTCCTCACCCCCCGCATTCGTCCATAATCAAAATATGGAGACCCTCTTGTGAAAATTATTCACTACATTCGGGCAACAATGTAGCGAAACTAACTTCTTTATTCATACCCATCCATGATGTGGGAACCCTCTCTGCAATTGATTCACTACATTCGGGCGAAAATGTAGTAGCCCTTGCTTACTTATTACTGCATTCGGGCTCTGCAGCACATCGCTAGGCAGGGACGCCCCAAAGCAATGCTCATAATTTTTGTAATCCATGTTATAAAAATTCGATGAAGTTTTACGCTGGCTGTCGGAAGCCTAACACAATCCATCTCCTTTATCCAGGCTTAAGATCGGCAATGCAAGGGGGAAGGAGTTACCTTGGATCTGTTATAACTAAAAAAATTCTCATATACATCTTCTTGACCCTAGTAATAATCAAATAGTTCTGTCATACATCCAGACGAATGAGAACCTGATGCTAGGGTAATCGCTACTGCAAACCCATGACAAAGTGAAGAGCCTATTTTTTGCCAAGTGTCATACTAAACAAGCTTTCTCCTGGGAAATTACCAACTACACCTACTTTTTTATAACGCCAGCATCTTTATGTGCTCCATGCACAACAATCTCTCCAGTTATTTGATGACCCACAACACATGGCATTGAGAAAGGAAGTTCACCCTTGATGACATGAAGATCAGAGTGGCATACACCACAAGCTGCAAGAGCAAACTTTAAAATACAAAGATTGCTCTGACCCACTAAATACGTAAATGTTTGGAATTCATATATAAAAATAGTAGCTAATGGTAGCTAATATATGAAAGAAATAATTGATGCTAATGCATGGTGATGGTGTTCAAAGCAATACACCTGCCAAAAGCATATGGATGAATAGACGAGAACTTAGAAAAGTACTATGGCCCTAAATTAGGGATATATACATAAATAACCCTAGAGATGTTATCTACATGGTTTGGTTAGCCAAATCAGACTATGAACCACTGATTTCAATGTGTAAATAGTTTCATAGAGGGTTTTAAGATTCAATGTCCCATAGTGCATTTGAATTTGATGATTGATGAAACCATCTCGTCAATATCACTTGATCCATACAAACTGTGTTTTTCATCAGATGACCAGCGAGGTTAGATTACTCGACTTGAACCTTATATATATATATATATAGAGAGAGAGAGAGAGAGATTAAGAAGGTCATTCCTACTAACTCGTCTGATCTAATAAGAATAACATGTACTTCACAATTTAGGTAATCCAGTACCTCTACAAATTTGCCTATAAATGCAAATATACAAAAAAAAGAAAAGAAAATCAAGCACACATACATAAGAAAATTAAGCACATAAATCATTCATGGACAAAAATAATTAAGGAAAAAGGTTATTAAAGCTGCATAAATATGCACCCGAGTAAAAAAGTGCATCATAAGATGTCACAATGAAAAAGTAAAATAATTCGTATAATAAATTAAGATGGACACTTGATGTGTCTTTTATAGTAGTAAATTAATTACTTAATCCTTACCTTTGTTCTCGACAATGAGAGAGAACATTGGACAACTTCAAAAATTTGATCCAACTTTTTGTTGGGTGATTTTCAAAATATCAAAATATATTTGATGATGGTTATGGGTGCAACCATGTTATGACATTAATAGCCACTGTACTCATTAGTAATACATATAATCAGTGTTGTCTAACGCATATCGTATCATATATCATTTTGGTCTACGATACAATACACCGTATCATATCACCTCATATCATTTTTTAATACTAAAAATAGAAAAAATAAAAAAATCACAAAATTTTTAAAAAATCACGATAATTGAAAACAATTCATATAATGCATAAGTTGAGTACATATTTATCAATCACCAATATATAAAGTATTTAAGTAGTACATCCTTAGCAAAATTACAACCTTCATAATTGAAAAAAAATTATATTTACATATTGTAATAAGATCAACTAAGTAATTTTCATCTTCTCCTCCTTGTTCAAGATCATCACAATGTTCAGCTTCAGAATCAAAATCATCATCTCTTGATGTTGTTGCACTCCTTTCAAATCCAAATTAATTCATTAAATGTCTTCTTTAGGTAAGAATATATTTGTTTCACTATCTTTCATAATTTACTCCTCTAAGATATAAAAATTGTTGAGAGTTATTGGATCAAATTGATTATCCTCCCTATTTAACTTTTTTAATTACCTTTAAGAAAGATAAGTAAATAACATTAACAATTAAATTAAATGGAAAATTAAATTAAATACTTAATTAATAATTAATCCTTTATTACCATTGCGCATGTTGCAAAGGATGAAAACTAGGTCATTGAGTCGCTTATGTTCCAACCCGTTGCATTTTTTGTATGGATATATTCAAAGACACTCTAATTCCTTTCACAACCATTGCACATTAGGTTTGACTCAGAACTCTTATTACAAAATCTCTCTTAGGTTTAGGCAATCACTTCCAAACTTATTCTACCAAACATCTAATAGAAAAAGATAAACATAAAGAATTATTGCACAACAAATATAGGATTTAAGAAACTTAAATATTAAGATAAGCAGTTTACCTTATCATATATTATTATGGTTGTAAATGGCTACAGGGAAGCCCATCAAGTGAAGAGCATTATCGTAGATCTTCATCTTTTAATGTGTAGCATATGCTCTATTCACATAAGGGACCAATCTCTCTATGTAATCAATGATACTTTGATTAACCTCACCGTCTATTTTAAAGCTTACATAATACCTAAATGTTGGATTTAAGTAGTAAGATATTGCATGAATAGGCTGATGCAACTGTTTATTTTATATATTATCGATAATATTTCGTGCAGGCATATAATCTCTCTTTCTTCCACTAAAATTGTTTTTAATAACTTCTTTAGCTCTATCTATGGCTTCATAAAGATAACTTATAAATGACTTATCCTCGCATTAAGCCTATTTAAAAACTTTTACTAAAAGACATGTGATACTTAATAGTCTAACACAAGAATTCCAAAATGTATTCCTAAAGACTGTCTCTAAATTTTCATTCAATTTTTTATTCCTTCTATTTTGATACAACTCTGCAAACTACTGCCACTCATATGAGAAAAATATTCTCTTTAAGGCTTTCCTTTATTTAACAATACTCTGTGCTGATTAGAAATTAGTTGCAAGCCAAGTAACAGCTATACGAAGGAGCTCTCCCCATTTGTATATCACTTCATTATATATAATACAAAAGCATGGTTATAGATAAATTTTGTTATATCTTGACAGCACTCAGTTATTGCTTTTACCTCATCTATCTCCCCAATATCCTCAAGGATAGATCTAGATAATGGGTTGCATATGGTATCCAAATCCCCAATCTTCACTTCATAAACCATCAAAACACTCAAATAGAGTGCTTCATACTTCACAAATACAATGAAAGGATATTCACATGCACTTCATAAGTTCATATATTGACATTCAAAAGAACAAAAAAGTAAATAAGACAAGAAAACACCAAATACAAAGAGAAAAATGAAAAAACCTATACTACAACCATTGGAATTTTGGTGTTTCTACTAATAGAGTGATGGTAGTGTTGGAGACCCTTGAAAATCATTGGAGATGCCTCACCCTAACTGAAAATCAGCTTGGAAGAGCTTGAAGACCCAAAACGGATGCTAGAAACCCTACAGAAGCTCAGGTTTCTGTTAGGCCAGGGACTATCACCCATATCATACGATATGGGCGAAACGTATTGTATCGTACAACACAATATTGTATCTTCTACCATATAGTACTATGTATCGTATTATATAGTCCTAAGATAGATATGTATTCCACTGTATCGTACGATACGGTGCGATACAAACAACATCGTATATAATAGTTGAAACTCATTAACATTTTTTAACCATGTTTCTAACATTAAAAACCACTTACTTAAGTGATAATTATGTTCTTTTGTAGCATATTATGTTTGTAGAATTAAGACTCACTTATTAAGTGATAATTGTGATCATTAGTAGCACATCTAGTGGTTGAAACTCTTGAGTATTTTTCAACCACACTTTGGCATTAAGACCCGGTTAATAATTGTGCTCATTCATAACACATGAAGTGGTTGTAACTCTTAAGCATTAAGAGTCACCTTCTTGAGTGTCAATTATGCTCATTAGTAGCATATTATGAGTTATAAACAAGATTTAGTCAACTTTTCTCTCATTATGTAAGTCATTTCCTACTTAGTTTCTAAAAGAGCTTGGAAGTCCAATTGTAGCACTAATTGAGTTTGCAATATCATCATCTTTGCTTTATCGGCTTGTCTATGACTCAGTTGTATTGTGAAAGATGAATTGAGGGACTTTGTTGCATCCTGAAGGTATTTGCAAGGCCCAAAACATTCAGTTATTTGATACCGGTGGCGGCAAGTAAACTTAAAGGTTAGTGTCAATGTTGTAAAAATCATATCGGTGCCCATATCGCACTAGGCACCGATACGCCTATAACGTATCGTATCATATGATATGGTACTATACGGTGTAAAAGAATTGGTATTAAAAAATAAATAAATAATACAAAAATTAAAATTAATTGAACAAAATATATATAACATGAAGAAGCATCCATACTATAACAAAAACATCTCCTAATGAAGTTATGAACAATGCTACAAGCATCCATATTCCATACTGAATACATTTGGGGTTTAACTTAATAAACATCAAAGTTAAAAGTACAACTTACAATCGTCAAAGATCAGAACATTACAAAGTTACCAATAAAAGTTAAAACAAATTACAATTATCAACAACATGGATCATAATCAATAAAAGCATTATAATCAATGTAGTTAGGATCACCAACATCATCATCATCATCTCCTCCCTCTTCTTCCTCCATAATTAGATTTGCCCATCCAAAACCTTCATTTTCATCATCTCCAACTCCAAGTTCTGCTTCAACTTAGAGTGTCTTCCACTTTTCATCCTCTAAATTAATAGGGCCCTCCTCCTCTTCGACCCAATCATTAAGAATATCAACATTTTCGTAGCTCAATGGGTTATATGGCACCTTTGTTGCTTTTCTTGCATCCTTTTTCATTATCTGTAAAGAAAGAATATTTAAATTATAAAGAATATCAAATACAATATAATCACATCAATCATTCATTATTAATAAGATTAAGAAATAACTAGGCAACAACAGACAATATATATTTTAAAATTATTAACTTTGCCTTAACTTCATATTATATGCAACGTATACCAAATCATATAGTCGAGCATAATCCAGTATTTTTTGTGTAAATATGTTCGAAAAAGTTTCAATTCCTCTCGCACTCACTCAAACTACATGTTTGGCTCAATATACGTTGAGCAAACCTTGTCAAGTTTGGTGCATCTACACCAAAATGAGCTCACTATTAATTTGAAATAAAACACAATAATGATTAATACGAAACAATCAAAGTCAATCAATTAATAACTTAAATGAATATCAATAAAAACACAATATTGATAGTATTTGGGAGCAAAGTTGGATTGCAATTGGCCTTCCAAAATCTCCAACACTCTTTATATACTTGCTTAACTCTAAATGGATATTACAACGAGTAGATGAATCTTCAACAAGATCAATTGCATTTAATATACCCTTTTTCACTTCTTCATCCTCCACAAATTTAGGAAAAAATTGAATAGAAGGGTTAAGGAAATATGCAGCAACCTGCAAATCATGATGCATTTGGCGGTTCCAACGTTCATCAATTATCTTTCAAACCTTCTTTAGAAGTGACTGCTTGTGGTAAAGATTTGCTTGTATTTCTAATTTGGTCTTATTTATAACATCATATATAAGGCATAACAAGTTTATCTTCACTATCTACCATCCTCATTACCTTAACTAAAGGTACAGTCATCCTCAACAATTTGCTACAACTTTATAAAAAATAAGCATTAAAAAATAACATCTACCACAACAATCTCCTTCTTTCTAGACCAACTAATAGAGCCACATTCATCAGATACAAACAAATTTTCAATGCATTTTGTTGTATGACAAGACTTTGTATAGTAATGACATTCATAGCAAATCTTGTTAATGAAAGCCTAATCAATTCCCTTCCACCTGTATGGATTCACATCAAATGCAATACATAAGAATGATTATAAATAAACTTTATAACATTTTTTGCATGCATCTATAGTCTCTCTTACTTCATCAATTACACTCAAATATTCAAGCATTAAGTCTATGCAATGTGCAACACATTGAGTTCATACTAAGGATGGATGGTTTGCCTTAAGCATCTTACTAGCTGCTATAAAATTTACAGCATTATCAGTAATAAATTGAACAACATTTGAAACACATACTTCCTCAATGACTTCCTCAAAAATAGGGAGTAAATTATCTGCAATTTTATCAATATAGGATAAGTCATATGATTTTAAAAATAGTGTGCCTTTCAGACAATATACTATAAAGTTTACGAAAGACCTACGTTGACCCTCTGTCCAACCATCAGCCATAATAGAACATCCCGTATCCTTTCACGACTCCCTAAATTCAAAACTTCATGTATTAACAATATCAACCCATTTTTGCAATGTTGTACCCCGTAAAGCATGATAAGTAGGGACTTTATAACCCGATCCCATACTAGTAATAGCATTCATCATACTTCGAAAAGAAGATGAGTTTGCAACATTTAAAGGAAGAAAATTTTAATAAAAAAAATTCAACACACTTCAAATCTACTTTTTCAATTATCTTCTTTAAATCTATAGCTGATCTAATGCCTAGTTGAGCCCCACGAGTAGTATATGGGGGAAAAAATGAAGGCATCTCACTACTTCCTCTAGTATCTCCTGTAAGCATCAGGCGAGTAGGAGCTCTTCTAGTAGAACAAGAGCCAACTCCACTGCTACTACCACCATAACCTATACTTTTTTTCTTTTCTCGCCTTCTCCTTTCCTCTTCGGCCATCTATTTTTTCATCTCAACTGTACCATGAAATTGATCACCATCATTCATCCTTTGAGCATAAGCATCTTCAAATGGTTGAGACATAGCCCAAGTACCTATTTCTGCCCTCTTTCACTCTTAGTCTCTTATTCTCTTTCGAAGTCTCCAATACCTACTCAATCTCATACTTCACTACTTGAAGAACCCGAGGACATGCACTAACATCCTTCTTGATTCCTGCAATGTGGTATTTCATACGAGAAATACCACCATGTTTTACTTCATTGCAAAACATGCACTTGTTCACAAGCCTATTGGCTTCATACAATGGAGTGCAATATTTTCATGGCGAATCGACTTGATCGGAAGCCATTAAGATAAGAGTGGACAATCAAGAAGAAGAAAAAGGTTTTTTAGAGGTTAAGAATCATGAAATTTGTAAAACCTCCAAATTTTTCAAGTAAAAAATTGGGTAGAATACTAAAGAAAAGAAGTATGCCACGAATTTGACAAAAATCCTAGAGATGGGGAGTTAGATTGGGTGAACTACTTGATTTATGAATAAACCACGAAATCAACAAGAACAAGGTAAGAAGATGATCTGAAAGCAAGGGAATAGTGTGAAAAAGAGTTTGGAAAGATAGAAATCCGTAAGTTTCAGATTTTATAATAGAAAAATCAGCATCGACTTGTACAATATGGTATAATATTGCATGATAAATCACAATAAGCGATATGTGCCCTTGTATCATATTGTATATTTATAAGATATACAATAAAATTGTATCGTATCGTATGATACAATATGATTTTTATAACATTGGTTAGTGTTTATTATGCCTCAAAGAATAGTGTTATCTTAACCTTCTTTTCAAGATATTAAATTTGATCTCTCGGGTACCAACTACTTAAAAACCATGCCATCTACAAGAGTTCAACTCCAATCATCTTTAGATTTATTTTGTCGAGATGGCTATTTTCCTTCGAGCAAGTTGGATAGATTTGATGGTGGTGAAGGAAAAGAGAATAAGACTCTTGAAGAAGCTCACAAACAATAAAAATGGGACAATGATAATTATATTTGCATGGGACACATCCTAATGTATGTCAAATACTTTATTGGACACCTACTAAACATCCACATGTGCAAAGGATTTATGGGACAAACTTACACGAGGTACGTAATAGAGGATGCTATAAATAAGAAATGTCTTCTTACCTGTTTCAATAATTATAAGTCGGTAGATAGTAGATCCATCATAGAGTAATTGTATGAGCTCGGATGGATCTTGAATAATTTTAAACAACATAAGATGAGCATAAATGAAACTATCATTGTCTCTTGTATCATAGGCAAACTTCTTCCTTCTTAGAAAGATTTTAAAAGAACTTTAAAACACAAGAAAAAAGACATTTTTCTTAAACAATTGGCTAATCATCTTAGACTTGAAGAAGTATATTGAATGAAAGATGATTTTAAAGACCAATCTACTCAAGATAAAGTCCATGTTCTGAGGAAACTAAATCTATAGAGCCTTCAAGAAAAAGAAATCGAGATTTAAAAAAATCTCATAGATATAATGGTAGGGACACCAAGCCTAAGAAAAGAAAGGTCAATGTTACCATTATGGAAAATCCAGTCATTATAAGAATGAATGTCGACACTTGAAAAAGTTGAATAAAGACAAGAGTCCTAATTCTTCTAAGGGCAATCTTATTGCCATCATATCGAAAATGAATATGATAGAAGATTTGAATCTTGATGACAATAGACTCTGGCACTACTTGCCATGTATGCAAAAACCAAAGTATCTTTAGAAGAAGACAAATTAGTTTTGTACATGGGTTATACTTCTATGGCTCAAGTGAAAGGCAAAAGAACGATTTCAACCCGAATTTATTTCTGGTAAAGTTATTACTCTTAAGGATGTACTCTTTGTAGCAGATGTAAGAAAAAATTTGGTATCTGTTTCCTTACTTAACAAGTATGGGTTTAAGTATGTTATTTCTACTTATATTGTTGATTTGTCAAATTTGCAGCATTTTTGTTTGAGACATGTGAATTTTAAAAAATTGCATGAAATGGTTAAATCGAATTTTATTACAAAAATCGACAAGTCAATGTATTCATATTGTACTTGCATGCATACCAAAATGGCTAAACTTCCTTTTGCAAGAATTGAAAGAAGTCCAAAAAATTTAGATTTAATTCATTCATATGTTTGTGATTTACATGGTTGACCAACAATAGGAGGAAAGAGATATTTTACAATTTTTATTGATAATTGCACTAGATTTTGCTACGTATATTTAATGTGTGGAAAGGATGAAGTTTTGGAAAAGTTTAAGATTTTTAAAACTTAAGTAGAAGTTAACATCAAACTTTTATTAAGTATTTGAGAACCGATAGAGGAGGAGAATACTATAATCCTAGTTATTTTGAGTCTATAGGAATCATATATAAAACTATGACTCCTTACTCTCCACAACAAAATAGTATGACAGAAAGAAAAAATTGAGTGTTACAAGAAATTATAAATTATATATTGTCATATTCGAGTTTAACTAAGCTCATATAAGGGATCACCCTTGCATGGTCAGTCCCAAGCCCGGATAAAGGAGGAGGGTTGCGTTAGGCTTCTAACAGCCAACATAAAACTTTGTCAAACTTGTTTACAATGGATTCTACAAATTATGATAGGGCTCTATGGAAACAAAGAATCCATATAGCTGACCCCATCTAGTATGGGAAAAGGCTTAGTTGTTGTTGTTTTATTTGTCATATTCGGGTTTATCAAATAGTTATTGGGGTGAAGGATTATTAACCGCTTGTTTTATTTTAAATAGAGTTCCTAATAAAAAGAACTGAATTGCCCCATATGAACTCTAGTATAAAAAAAGTTCTAACCTAAACTTTCTCAAAGTTTGGGATTGTAGGGCTATTGTCAAAATTATGGAACCCAAAAGAAAGAAGTTGAGTGAAAAATAAATTAAATGTATCTTCTTGAGATATGCTTGGCTTGATTCTTAAAATATTTATAAAAAAGAATATCGGACACAAGTCCTATAAAAATGTGTCAATTGAAACATGATATGTACTGACATTAGAATCTTATATGTAAAATAGATTGATAGTTCAAAGCTTATCTACTATTTAATTCGGATGAGTGAAACCCATGTTTTGCTAAATAAAGGTTTGAATCGTGAGATACTTTTATCAAAACTATAAGGTTTTCAAAAAGATAATTTTTTCAAATGTATTTTGAAAATAGTGGGAGATTGTTAGGTGATTTTTAAAATATCTAAACATATTTGGTGAAGATTATGAGTGCAGCCATGTGATATTAATAGCCACTTAACTAATAATTGTACTCATTAGTAGCACATATAATGACCAAAACTTATTAGCATTTTTCAGTCAAGTTTGTGACATTAAGAGCTACTTACTTAAGTACTAATTATGCATATTAGTAGCACATCTTGTGGTTGTGACACTTGAGTATTTTTCAATCATGTTTGTAGCATTAAGTTATTAAGTGATAATAATGTCCATTAGTAGCACATGTAACTAAAACTCTTAAATATTTTCAAACCATACTTTCATATTATGACCCACTTAATAATTGTGCTCATTAGTAGCACATGAAGTGGTTCTAACTCTTGAGCATTAAGAGTCACCTTTTTGAGTGATAATTATGCCCATTAGTAACATATTATGAGTAATATCTTCGTCACGTCCATGTGTAGTAGTAATATAAACAAGATTTATCCAACTTTGCTCTCATTATCGGAGACCTTTCCTATTTATTTTGTAAGAGAGCTTGCAAGTCCAATTGTAGCACTAATTGGGTTTGCAATATCATATCTTTCCTTTTCGGTTGCATTTGTGAAAGATGAATCAAGGGTCCTCATTATATCTCGAAGGTATTTGTCTGGTTCATTTCATTCGGTTATTTGATATCAGTCGCGCAAATAAACATACATTTATCAAGCCTCGAGTGCCAGCTACTCCATCTACAAGACTTCAACTCTACAACTTCCTCATTTGATGCACAACACAATGATACACATAAGATATAATCAACAAATGAATGTAAACTAAACTTAAATATACAGAAATAGGGCTCAATTGGAGAACTTTTTCTTGATCCAAAGCAAACTCTACCAGGAGTTCTTCATTTCTTCCCACAGTGATGTTCTCTAAAGCGCTAGAGAATGGAAAAAATAGGAATAACAAACCAAACCCACCTATTGTTTTGATGAGAACCTTCCCGGATTATGGTCGAGGAATTCGAAATTATTCGATGGTGAGCGGCTTTTCAGGCTCCCAGAAGACCGTTCCCCTCATGAAGGATTGGGAGTCATTCAAGTGGTACCCGCTCGCGTCGACCTGTAGACACAAAAAATTCCCACTTCTGGTTCTTAGGCCCAAAGTGAACCATTTCATGTGTCTAAGTTGTTTTTATAACAAGGGTGTGCCAGCTAACTTACTCAAGCTAACGAAGTAAGTTTTTGAAATCTGACTCTATCGAGGCGACTATGAGCAAGTGAGCTCTTTTCGTCGCAAACCTTCTTCCACCGATGCGCAAGGGTCAGTCTGTACGCTTGGCAAAGTCGTTTTAAACAAACCTCTTTGAGAAATACCAGAAGTGTTTGGGCTTTCTTTGTATGATTGCAAGTTTTATTTCACGTGGGATTTGCACGTGCCTATGTCTTTCTTTTTATGCTTTTTAGGGCCAACTAGGTGTGTGCGCAAGTGACCTAAGTTGGGCGATTTTTGAACGGGAGTGTGGGGCTTGCTTTGAAGCAATATGCATCCTAACTCGTGGTATGGTGAATATGCAATGCAAACTCACACAACTCCAAAGGGAAAACCCGAATTGAAAGACAATGCTAAAGGGAAATGATGTAATGTAAATTGCAAAAGGGAAATATGGCTATATCTTAAGAGCGGAAAGGCTCAATTGTGCAAGTGTGTGTCGTGTATATATGGAAAGACTACTCACACAACTGAACCTTAAAACCCAAATCTTAAAGACATAGCAGAAGGGAAATACTTATAATATATATGAGCCCGAAGGTCACCAACATGTGCGTGGGTGTTGTGTGTATATGTAAAGACAACTCATACAACTTGTAATGTAAAACCCAAATAAAATTGCAATATGGCCCTTACTAGGGTCTTGGGAGTAAGAGCGAAAGCTCAATGTGTGTGAGTGTAGAATTGAAAGACAACACCCACGACTTAAGTTAAAACCCACGCAGCTGAATATATATAAGTATAACTATATCTTAGGGGTTGTTTAGGCCCATGTGTGTGCCAAAATGGTGTGCAGCTAAGAGTGGAATGGCTCAAGTGCACGTGTGTGTTGGTGTGCCAAACCACATTATTACAACTAGGGGGAGACAATGCCCCATTATTACAACCCCATATCAAATTTAATTAAATGTAAGCAAGTTCATATAATGAACCGAGTTAGGCACTTACGTGTAGCTGATCCGTGTTCAACTTGCTTGGCTTTGGCCTCGTGAGTCACCTTGGGCAGCCGAAGGAGAGCTCCTTGGGTCTATGTTGGTGGCAGGTAGGGGTGCTAGCTGGGTGGAGTCTTGATGCTAGCCAGGTGATGGAGTGGCTAGGTGCGGCAAGTTAGGGGTGCTGGCCAGGTAGTGGAGTGGCCGGTGGATGGACTAGACTTAAGGGGTGCTTGGCTGGGAAGTGGGCGACTAAGGGAGGATGTTCAACTAGGAGCTAAGGTGTGGTACTGAAGAGGGTGAACGGGATATGATGTGGGTCAGCTGGGTGTAAGGGAGAAGGGAAGGATGCAAGTTGGCGAGTGGATGGGAGTGTGCGGTTGGGAAAGAAAGAGGTGAAGGGTTAGATGGGGGTTGAGGTGGGGTACTAACCGTGGATGGAAGTAGTGCTGGTTGATGAAGGTGGTGGCCGGATGGTGGTGGAAGAAAGGTGACAGTCGAAAGGTGGAGCTTCTCGCCGAAGGTGGAAGATGGTGGAGTCGGTTGAAGTGGAGAGGTGGCAGCCGGGTGATGAAGTGGCGGTGGAAGGGTAGGTGGTGGAGCTTGGAGGAAGTGGGGGGGGTGAGAGTGGAAGAGAGAGAGTGGAACCCACAAGAAACGGGGGTATTTATAGGCTAGGAATGGGTTGGGTCGGTTGGGTGGTATGGGCCAGATATTTGTAATAAGGTGGGGATGGGGAGTGGTTTGGGGTAGGTCGGTTAGGGGGGGCTGGTTAGTGGTTTAGGGTAGGTCGGTTAGGTGGGTTGGGATTTAGTGGTTAGGGGTTTAATTAGGTGTACTAAGGTGGGTTTAGGCTTAGTTGGTTAGGGTCTAGGTGGTTTAGCTAGGTGAGGTGGGATAGGTGAGGTTGGGCGGTTTTGGGTGAGGATGGCTAGGTTTGGGTTAGGTTTAGGGGAGAGTGACTAGGTGAGGTGGGCTAGGTTTTAGGAACCTCCCCTTGGCGCCAGTCCATTGACCCAGTAGCAGCCATGTCCAAGTTGGTGCAGCCCCAGGTTAGGTGTAGGTGCATACAAGCTCAAACCCATACTCTAGGCTAAACCCACAAGGTTAACCCACCCTTCACCAAAAGTCAAGCCTACCAACTTTCTCACTCATACTTTATCACCCCTTTTTCTCTCTCTACCCAAGCTTTTCACGTGAAATATTTGTGGGCCCCACCTCCATTTATGAGAAGGTGATGTGGGCCATCGATGTAGATATTGGATTTGGATCTTGGGATCCAAATCCAAATCCAAATCCAAATGCATGTTGGGTTTGGATATGAATATATATGGTTCAGATCCGGCCCAAATCTGATTTTTTTGATTCCTTCATGGCATTTCGAAACGGACGGTTTGTGCGGGCCTAACTGTATCAGTACTTCGTCTTGCGTCGGGTCTTCGCCAACATTGTCGTCCGCTCTTCTTCTCACCTTCCGGAGTTCATTTCGAGCAAATTTATGATATCTGGGGCTTGGATGTCCGAGAATCTGGGGATGATTTTGATACGAGAGTTGATGTGCCGGGCTTGAAGTATGTTTCGGGTCCGGGCTCTCTTTTGCCTTTTTGGTCCTGCTTTCATAAAGCCAAGCTGCTTTTGGGGTTTCAAAACACATTTTTAAGGTTTTAAAATTGTATGTATAGAGTTTTAAAACATATATACAGGTTCAAAGTATGTACAGGGTTGTCTGGAAGGCTCCTGGGTTTCCAAACTCAAAATAGCCCTTTGGGGCTGCTTTTGCAAAACCAGGCATATTTGAGAAAATCGTGGGATTTTGAGGTGTTTACAGATGCTCCTCTTTGGCATTATCCAAATTTATTTGGATAATAGCAAAGACGACAACACCCCTTTCGATGTCTCCCTAGATCTATCCACGAAAATATGGGATCGTCCCAATTTTTGAGCAAAATCTCTCTTTTAAACCTAGTAGGAGGAGATATCACGCTAAAGGGAACTTTCTAGGGTTTTTGGTCCTAAACGGGATCATGTTATGCAAGTGTTCATGCGTGGATGTGTACATGCGTGGATGTGTACATGCGTGACATGGATGAGATGCCCAGAATGGCGACCTCCCAAAGACCAGATGGTATGGTCGAACTCTTGAGACTTATGAAGACCTACTGCTCCAAGTGAGCAGGCCCTATGTTGCTCGGTGTTCGATTTTTCAAAATCTATTTACAAAAAGGGAAAATTGTTTTTAGCCTCAATCCTAAGGATCTCGAGCTCTTCGTGTTTGCCTTTGCTTGAGTCTTGACACTCGCTAATCTAGCGGAGGTTTTATAAGAAAACAAGCTATATTTCGAAATTCCGACGCCTTACTCGAAACGTCGAATTCTCAAACAAAATGAAATTCAAGTAAGTAAATCCTATTTTTACCTTAGGATTCCTCGAAATGAACCATGTTTTACTTCGGATAAGCCAGGGGGATGGGAAAGAGATACCACGGTCCCTTCTGAAGCATCCCGTGGTTTGAGACATAGAAGGCGGAAAACTGCTCTTTTTTGAGCTTTTTGGCTTTTTCTTCCTTTTTTCCATAGAGGGTCTCCCTTTGCGAGTATTTTTTCTTTAATCCCTCTTTTCCATAAAAGAATCGAATTTTTTCTTTTTGATTCAGGTTTCTTTTTTTAGGAAAGAGATTTTGGCGGGGATTTCCCTTTGCTTTTTGGCCATATTTTCCTTTTGGAAAGAGAAGAGAAGAGGGGAGGACTTATCCCAAGGTCATACTCGATCCATTTCAGATTAGCCGTTTTAGAAATAGCACGTAATACTTGCAAGTATCTTGCTATATTGAACTAGGCCTTTCTTTGTAAGAAGAAGGATTTTGAAATGTAACCATGTATTTGGAAAACTCCACTCTTTCACAAGTGCGAATTCTCTCGCTCAGGGTCACACGATTCGCCTTTGAACCTTACTTTCGAAGTTTCAAAGCAGCCATCCCTAAGGATTTTCGAAAATGGGAATTTAACCCAAACCCTACACATAATACTTCTTTAAGTGTTGAATATTGATAGGATCTGCTAAATTCATACCTTCTATATCGATCATCCAATATGAGTTGTTTGTGGTGGTTGCACGCACAATATAGCGTCCATCCCACTTGGGGTGCTACTTTTCAAGTGGATGTGGGTCACGATAGTAGATGATTTTCAAAACCAGATCTCCCACTTCAAAGTGGCGAAGTCTCATATGTTTGTCATAGTGTCTGATTATCCTTTGCCGGTATGCATGAGCATGATCCATAGCAAGGAGTCGCCTCTCATCTAACAAATCTAGTTCGGCCATCCTAGCATGTTGAAGCGTCTCTAGGGAGAGGTCGAGTGCAATGGATGTATGAAATGAATGCAATTGTGTATGAATGGGAAGAATGGCGTTTGTGCCATAGACCAACTCAAATGGCGTGGCATTCATGGGAGTTCGGATGGAAGTCCTATAAGCCCATAAGGCTTCATCCAGCTTCTCGTAACACGTCCTATCCTTCTCTAAAGTCTTCTTAATTATGCTAATGAGAGTCTTATTCGTGGCTTCGGCTTGGCCGTTGCGTTGAGGGTAGTAGGGTGAGGAGAAGTGGTGAGTTATGCCATAAGTGTTGCACAACTTGACTATCTGCTCGTTTTTGAATGGGGTGCCATTATCGGACACAAGGTCTCTTGGAACTCCAAATCGAGCCAAGATATTCCTCCTAACGAAAGCCACCACATGTTGCCCCTGTACGTTGGCCAGGGAGATGGCTTCGACCCACTTGGAGAAGTACTCAGTGGCTGCTAAAATGAACCTATGCCCATTCGATGCCTTTGGAATTATTGGGCCTACAATATCAAATGCCCACATGGTAAATGGCCAGGGGCTGACCATGGAATATAATGAAGATGATGGGATATGAATGGCGTGCCCATGCACTTGACATGGATGACACTTTCTAACATGATCATGGCAATCCTTTTTCAGGGTGGACCAAAAATAGCCTGCTCTAAGTATTTTCATTGCCATCATGTTGGCATTAACATGACCTCCACATTCTCCATCGTGGAATTCATGCATAACAGTCCTAGCCTCCTCTAGGTCAACACATCTTAGTAAGATGCTGGTAAAACTCTTTTTATACAAAACCCCACTCAAAATTGTGTATCGAGTAGAAATTTTCTGGATGAATGCCTTATCTTTGGATATGGCATCCTCAGCAAATCCCCCATTTTCTAAAAAACATTTGATGTCATAGAACCAAGGTTTTTCAACAGAATCTGGATTATTTTGGCAAATATCCAAATCGTGTGTGGATGGAGTGGGCGCATGCCATATCTCTAAGGATCGGGTTCCCAAAGTGGGATCGACCTTTAGGACTGAACCCAAGGAGGAGAGGGCGTCGGCAATGCCATTATCCTCTCTTCCTACGTGTGTGAGTCTGCACGATTGGAATGACTCAACCAATCGAGTGGCCAACTCGTGATATGGAAGAAGTTTTTCATTTCACACTTGCCAAATTTTCAAAACTTGGTTTATAACAAGGAGTGAATCTCCAAAGACCTCGATGCATGATGCCCCTAGAGTTTTCGAAATCCTTAAGCCTTGTATGAGTGCTTCATACTCAACTATGTTGTTGGAACATTCGAAATCTAGGCGAATTGCTATGGGGATTTCACCCTTTTTAGGGGATATGAGGATGACCCCAGCACCAGCCCCTCGTTGGTTTCGTGCCCCATCGAAGTGCATCTTTCACACTTAGTTTTTGAAAGAGTTTGCCAAAATGTGGTTTTGAAATTGGTTTTGCAATATGCCTTCATCAGGCATTTCACTAAGTGTGGGATATGCGTCCTCTAGGGGGAACTCTGCCACGTAGTCAACTAGGGCTTGCCCCTTTATGGAGATCTGATGATGGTATTTCAGGTCATACTCCATTAGAAGGAGTTGTCATTTGCCCAATCTACTAGTGAGAATGGGTTTTTCGAACAAACGCTTGATTGGATCAAGCTTGGACACTATCCAGATCTCATGATCTAGGAAATAGTGTCAAAATTTCTGGCAGGTCCAAACTAGGGCCAAGCACGTCTTCTCCATGGCTTGGTAATTCCTTTCGTAAGCCAAGAGAGTTTTCGAAATATAATAGATGGCATACTCCTTGTGGGTGTCATCCTCGTATTGAGCTAACAAAGCTCCCAAGGCATTCGCATGCACGAAAATGTAAAGCAAAAGAGGTTTTCCTTGCTTTGGAGGATTTAAAACATGGGGATTAACTAGGTATGCCTTTAGTCTTTCAAACGACTTTTGGCAGTCGTCATCCCATGAAAATTTTGTGCCCTTTATCAACAATTTGTTGAAGGGTTCGCATCTAGTCGCCAGGTTTGAGATAAACCTGTGAATGGATTATAATCGTCCTTGGAGGCTACGAATCTGTGTGAGATTGGAGGGTGGAGCCATGTCTATGATGGCTTGACACTTAGATGGGTCAACTTCTATACTCCTTTGGCTCACCATAAAGCCTAAGAGCTTTCCGGACTCTACTCCAAACACACATTTCTGAGAGTTTAGCTTTACTTTGTAAAGTCTAAGCCTTTCAAAAATCTTTTGTAAGCATTCGATATGAGTGCATCGAGTTTTGGATTTTGCCAAGAGATCATCCACATATACCTCTACGAGCTCATGAATCTGATCATGGAAGATCGTGGTCATAGCTCTCTGGTATGTGGCGCCGGCATTTTTCAAACCAAAGGGCATGACTGTATAGCAGTATGTGCCCCATGGGGTTGTGAAAGCGGTCTTACCCTGATCTTGTGGGCTTAGTTTGATTTGATTATACCCTGAATAGCCATCCACAAACGAAAACATTTCGTGATTTGCAGTACTGTCGACTATCAAATCTATGTTTGGTAAAGGATAATTATCCTTTGGAGTGGCTTTGTCCAGGTTTCTAAAATCGATGCATATTTGAATCTTCTAAACCCTCTTTGACTTGTGCGTGTACATTCGGATGTATTTTCCTAAGCTTTTGCTTTATGGGTTTCACATCCGTATCTAAGGGAAGAGGATGTTCGACAATACTGGGGTCTATGTCAGGCATGTCTTCATACGTCCATGCAAACACATCTAACTAGGTTTGTAGAAATGCAATGAATGTTGATCTTTCATGCTCATGCAAACATGCGCCTACCTTAATGAGTTTGGGCTTTGAATCACTCCCTAGGTTTACCTCTATGAAATCTCCTCCTACTGAATTTGAAGGCTTTTCAAAATCGAGAATTTTATGAAATTCTAGGAGCTCAGAAGTGGGATCTTCCTCAAGGGGATCCACTTCGGGGCTTCGATCATTCTCGTGGTTTATAGATTCTAGGGAATTTGATGCATGGATTTTCAAAGACCTGGTCTTTTACTTGGAATTTCTATTGATTTCGAAATTTTTGGTCTGGTTATACAAACAACGTTTCTTTCGAAATCTTTTCTTTTTTCCAAATCCTTACCAGGAGCAGCTATGTACAAAATCTTTTTGGAATTTTGTAAATTTTTGATTTTTTTGTTCTTTTGTAAAACGAGTACTTAGGGAACTATACAAACTACTCTTTTTTCGAGTTTTTGATTTTCCAATGTTTTTGGCTTTTGTAATTTTTCCATTTTTTGGATTTCGAATTTTTCAAATGTTTTTGTATTTTTGATAAAGGGATCTTCCATCATACCTACAAAGGAAAAACACTACAGGTTAGACTCGGAATAAGAGGTCTAAATCGTAGGTTTCTTCTAGGGTAGGCTTCCGGGCACCCTTGACCCAGGTGGTCACAAGGGGTGGTTCTGGTGGTATTCTGGGAGTATAGCGGATCCCATATCGGATTGGATTTGCCCTAGGCAGTATGGGTTCTAAGAGACCCTGATTTTGTGCCCCTAGACTCTTATATGGCAAATAGCCCATGTTTAACAGCATGTTCCACGATTTTTTGTTTTTAAAAAAAGTTTGATATAAATCGTGGTCCTGGAACTTGCTGTCGTTTATGTTGTATACATAGAGCTTTTTGTCTAGGGGTTTTGGAAATAAGGGGTTCTTGGGTTTTTCCGGAATGGTCAAAACTTTGAGGGGGCCAGCCTTAGGTGGTCCCTTCACATATACGACCTTCCTAGGGTTGTATAATGTGAGCCTTGGTGGCTCGAACATGGTTTGCCCCAATTTTACCTCGTGGGTCTGGGAACTCGACAAGCAAGGGGAATTCATGACCACCTGAAGCTGAGGATGACTCTCACCTAGGATTACTATGACTTTATTCCTGAAAGGGATTTTGACACACTTGTGGAAGGTGGATAGCACAGCGCACAAGCTGTGTATCCAGGGCCTTCCCAACAACATGTTATAATGGGGGTGGATGTCCAGGACATAGAACACCCCCGTGTGTGCTATCCCTCCCGTTTCCATGGGGAGTTCGATAGATCCTAGTGGTCTAGATGCATTCCCATCATATCCAGTGATGACGATGGGACTTGGATTCACGGATATCAAGGTGACTCCGATTTGGTTCGCCACATGAAGTGGAAGGATGTTGAGCCCTCCTCCCCCATCGACTAGGCACCTATCCAGAGAGTGGTTATTCAAAACCACATCGATATGTAGGGCCTGGTTATGAGACTCGTAGGGTCTTTCTATATCATCTTCCGAGAATACGATGGGTGTTTTTGCTCCTATGGAGGCCACTTGTTTGGACAAAGATTCTGGGGTAATGTTCGAACTAACCTTTGCTCTTTCTAGAATTTTCTGTAACACTAGTCTATGCCTAGGCAAAGTTTGTATTAGCTCTAGGATGGACATGTTGATAGGAATATTTGAAAGATGATTTTCGAAATCATATACCTTTAAAACAACATTTCCTTTGTCCGTTTTTGGCGGAACTCTAGGAATACATGCTTTTGAGGGGCCAAGCACACTGACCACCTTTTTAGCACTTTACAGATGTGGGGGTTGGTAGATCCTCCCGGATCTTGTCACCTCTCCCATGATCAACCTAGGTTTCACACTTAACATGGCTCTAATAGAGAGATTTGGAGCACCCTGAATGGTTAAAACTGGTTTAACCGGGGACGGAACTCTTGGTGGTCCCCGGATGACTACTTGGGTGGGTTTTTTGTAAAGTATAAGAGTAGATACACAAGTAGACAAACCAGACTCACATGCATGCGCTAGACTCTTCGAAATCGTGAGAGCACATACCTCTTTTCCCTTTCCACTAGTACTTGCGTGCTTGGGGAAGGGTTCTTTGAAGATAGCTTGGGCAGGCTCAGGTTCTTCAGCGACCTCGAGCCGGCCTTCTGCTATCAAGTTCTCAATTTTATTCAGGAGGGAGAAATGCCGCCTTGTATCATGGCCTTTGACCCGATGATATTTGCAGAATTTATTTAAAAATCCCTCCTTCGAAGTGACTCCCTCGAGAATCTTAGGGAGTTCGATCATGCCTTGGGCAAGTAGGAGATCTAGGACCTCCGATACAGGTTGCCCCAGCGGAGTGTACTCCCGTCTTTCGAAGGGTTTTTGAAAACTCCTCTCCTTTTTATTTTCTAGTTTTTCAAAACTTTTTGAAGCACTTGCCGGGCTTGGATCCACCCAAACATTGGAGATTTTATGGGGTTTTGCCCCTTTGTCCGCGGTGGGTAGCCCATAAGTGTTGGGCTTCTCCAAGCGAGTTTTCGAGATTGCATTTCCTTTCCATAAGTGATCATACACTCCTTTTTTCAAATATGTTTCAAAAAGGGATGCTTTCTTTCTCAACTTATGGAAAGTTGAGATTTCGTGAAGCAAGAGAAGGGTTTTCAACTCATTTTTAAAATTATCTAGGATGAGCATGACTGCGCATCCTTCAGATATTGGCTCTCGCACTTGACCTAGGAGAGACCTCCAACGAACGATGAACGTATGCACGCCCTCGTTCACACCTTGTTTTGTATCCCTCAAGGTGTTTAAAGTCGGTGTGACTTCTACGTTATGCGAGAATCGCTGCATAAAACAGTTCGCTAACTCTTCAAAAGTTGCGAACTGGCTAAGATTGTAGGAAGCCAGCCATTCGGCAGTTGTGCCCTTGAGGGACAAAGGGAACCAATACACCCATTTCATCGAGTCCTTCTTTTTCTTGTGGGCTCGACGAGAGAAAAGTTGCAAGTGAGACCTAGGGTCTCCCATGCCATCATACCGATGGAAGTTCGGTATTTCATCGTCACTGTCTATTTCATAGTCCACAGGTAAGAAATCAGACAGGGCATAAATTCTTTTCTCTTTATTTTGCCCTCTCAGCAGCTATTGTAGGGCTTTACGGTCCTTGTGTGTGAAGGACTCGTGGTATTGGTTACCTTCCATTGTGGAAGTCTCTTTATTTTTGTGAGGTTTTTAAAAAAAAAAATTCTTGGCCTTTGGTTAGCCGTTTGACGGAATCGCCTACTTCAGCCTCTTGGCTAAGAGCAGCGATCTTGGCCTCGAAATCCCTTCTCAAGTTTTCAATCTCTTCTATTTTCTTTTGTTTTTTCGAAAACCTCCTAGAGTGAGAACTTGATGTGCATGAGCCGTGGCTAGATACCTCTTGGGAGCCTAGACTCGACATGCTTCAATGCTTTTCAAAACAAATCCTAGATATAAAAATGCAACAAACAAAGTTAAAAACACTTTTTTTGAAAATTTTTCATGAGGTTTTTCTACATGAACTGACTCTACACAAGGCCCAGGTCCCACCGGGCATGCCAAACCTGTAGACACAGAAAATTCCCACTTCTGGTTCTTAGGCCCGAAGTGAACCTTTTCGTGTGTCTAAGTCATTTTTATAACAAGGGCGTGTCAGCTAGCTTACTCAAGCTAGCGAAGTAAGTTTTTGAAATCTGACTCTATCGGGGCGACTGTGAGCAAGTGAGCTCTTTTCGTCGCAGACCTTCTTGCATCGATGCGCAAGGGTCAGTCTGTACGCTTGGCAAAGTCGTTTTAAACAAACCTCTTTGAGAAATACCAGAAGTGTTTAGGCTTTCTTTGTATGATTGCAAGTTTTATTTCACGTGGGATTTGCATGTGCCTATGTCTTTCTTTTTATGCTTTTTAGGGCCAACTAGGTGTGTGCGCAAGTGACCTAAGTTGGGCGATTTTTGAACGGGAGTGTGGGGCTTGCTTTGAAGCAATATGCATCCTAACTCGTGGTATGGTGAATATGCAATGCAAACTCACACAACTCCAAAGGGAAAACCCGAATTGAAAGACAATGCTAAAGGGAAATGACGTAATGTAAATTGCAAAAGGGAAATATGGCTATATCTTAAGAGCGGAAAGGCTCAATTGTGCAAGTGTGTGTCGTGTATATATGGAAAGACTACTCACACAACTGAACCTTAAAACCCAAATCTTAAAGACATAGCAGAAGGGAAATACTTATAATATATATGGGCCCGAAGGTCACCAACGTGTGCGTGGGTGTTGTGTGTATATGTAAAGATAACTCATACAACTTGTAATGTAAAACCCAAATAAAATTGCAATATGGCCCTTACTAGGGTCTTGGGAGTAAGAGCGAAAGCTCAATGTGTGTGAGTGTGGAATTGAAAGACCACGCACACAACTTGAATTAAAACACCCAAATGAAATTGCAATATGGCCCTTACTAGGGTCTTGGGAGTAAGAGCGAAAGCTCAATGTGTGTGAGTGTAGAATTGAAAGACCACGCACACAACTTGAATTAAAACACCCAAATAAAATTGCAATATGGCCCTTACTAGGGTCTTGGGAGTAAGAGCGAAAGCTCAATGTGTGTGAGTGTAGAATTGAAAGACAACACCCACGACTTAAGTTAAAACCCACGCAGCTGAATATATATAAGTATAACTATATCTTAGGGGTTGTTTAGGCCCGTGTGTGTGCCAAAATGGTGTACAGCTAAGAGCGGAATGGCTCAAGTGCACGTGTGTGTTGGTGTGCCAAACCACATTATTACAACCGGGGGAAGACAACGCTCCATTATTACAACCCCGTATCAAATTTAATTAAATGTAAGCAAGTTCATATAATGAACTGAGTTAGGCACTTACGTGTAGCTGGTCCGTGTTCAACTTTCTTGGCTTTGGCCTCGTGAGTCGCCTTGGGCAGCCGAAGGGGAGCTCCTTGGGTGTATGTTGGCGGCAGGTAGGGGTGCTAGCCTGGTGGAGTCTTGATACTGGCCAGGTGATGGAGTGGTTAGGTGCGGCAGGTTAGGGGTGCTGGCCAGGTAGTGGAGTGGCTGGTGGATGGACTAGACTTAAGGGGTGCTTGGCTGGGAAGTGGGCGACTAAGGGAGGATGTTCAGCTAGGAGCTAAGGTGTGGTATTGAAGAGGGTGAATGGGATATGATGAGGGTCGACTGGGTGTAAGGGAGAAGGGAAGGATGCAAGTTGGCGGGTAGATGGGAGTGTACAGCTGGGAAAGAAAGAGGTGAAGGGCTAGATGGGGGTTGAGGTGGGGTACTAACTGTGGATGGAAGTGGCGTTGGTGGATGAAGGTGGTGGTTGGATGGTGGTGGAAGAAAGGTGGCAGCCGAAAGGTGGAGCTCCTCGCCAAAGGTGGAAGATGGTGGAGTCGGTTGAAGTGGAGAGGTGGCAGCCGGGTGATGAAGTGGCAGTGCAAGGGTAGGTGATGGAGCTTGGAGAAGTGGGGGGGTGAGAGTGGAAGAGAGAGAGTGGAACCCACAAGAAATGGGGGTATTTATAGGCTAGGAATGGGCTGGGTCGATTGGGGTGGTATGGGCCAGATATTTGTAATAAGGTGGGCATGGGGAGTAGTTTGGGGTAGGTCGGTTAGGGGGGTTGGTTAGTGGTTTAGGGTAGGTCAGTTAGGTGGGCTGGGACTTAGTGGTTAGGGGTTTAATTAGGTGTACTAAGGTGGGTTTAGGCTTAGTTGGTTAGGGTCTAGGTGGTCTAGCTAGGTGAGGTGGGATAGGTGAGGTTGGGCAGTTTTAGGTGAGGATGGCTAGGTTTGGGTTAGGTTTAGGGGAGAGTGACTAGGTGAGGTGGGCTAGCTTAGGGCTAGGTTTTAGGAACCTCCCCTTGGCGCCGGTCCATTGACCTAGTTGCAGCCATGTCCAAGTTGGTGCAGCCCTAGGTTAGGTGTAGGTGCATACAAGCTCAAACTCACACTCTAGGTTAAACCCACAAGGTTAACCCACCCTTGACCAAAAGTCAAGCCTACCAACTTTCTCACTCATACTTTATCACCCCTTTTTCTCTCTCTACTTAAGCTTTTCACGTAAAATATTTGTGGGCCCCACCTCCATTTATGAGAAGGTGATGTGGGTCATGGATGTAGATATTGGATTTGGATCTTGGGATCCAAATCCAAATCTAAATGCAAATGCATGTTGGGTTTGGATCTGAATATATATGGTCCAAATCCGGCCCAAATCTGATTTTTTTTATTCCTTCATGGCATTTCGAAACGGACAGTTTGTGCGGGGCCTGACTGCATCAGTACTCCATCTTGCGTTGGGTCTTCGCCAACATTGTCGTCCGCTCTTCTTCTCACCTTCCGGAGTTCATTTCGAGCAAATTTATGATATCTGGGGCTTGGATGTCCGAGAATCTGGGGATGATTTTGATACGAGAGTTGATGTGCCGGGCTTGAAGTATGCTTTGGGTCCGGGCTCTCTTTTGCCTTTTTGGTCCTACTTTCATCAGGCCAAGCTGCTTTTGGGGTTTTAAAACACCTTTTTAAGGTTTTAAAACTATATGTATAGAGTTTTAAAACATATATACAGGTTCAAAGTATGTACAGGGTTGTCTGGAAGGCTCTTGGGTTTCCAGACTCAAAATAGCCCTTTGGGGCTGCTTTTGCAAAACCAGGCATATTTGAGAAAATCGTGGGATTTTGGGGTGTTTACACGACCTTCGGCGTATAATCACGGACAAGAATCTTCTTCCGGCTATCGGACCGCCGACGAGGCGGCTGAGAAGAGAGCAGGAGCGGGGGAAAAGCGCCATGCCAATCCACACAGCACAGCAGCAGCACGAGCGAACGCCTCTGTCTCTTCCCTTTCATTTAAATGCAGTAAAGAGGAGGCCACACACACCCACACATGTACTCTCTAAGAGTTGAACTCTCCACCAGTAGCAACGGCCCTAGAGCACCGTGCTGTTGAGATAATGTTCTCCATGTATTCTTTGGCTTATTTGTTGTCTTGAGAGTATTTCATTTTAATGTAGATTCTCATTTATGATTTATAATTGTTATTCATACACCCTATTTTATTAAACATAAATATCTTTGTTCCAACCAAACTCAGTAACATAAAAAAGATTATTAATAAGAAAATATCTAAATACTAATTATTTATAAAAATGGTACTTTAGGTAGGGCGGATGGTACCTTTAAAAAAAATCAAAATACCCTTACTTAAAAAGCAACATAATAGTTCTAAAAAAGTAATATATTGCTTTGCTTTCTCTCGACAAACCACACAAGTTGATTCATGTAAAAGCAATTGGTGACGTATTGGCGTTGATGCACATAAGGTTTAACTGATCTAATCAATGTCACAAGAACTTGTTGAATCAACTAGAAAGAAGATGTACTTGGCTACTTTAGGGGTGACAAATTTGGATCCAGTCTAACAACCTGACTCGGTCCAAACCAGAAAATGTCAATCGGATTTGGAATTAGGGATCGTGGGTCGGGTCCAAAAGCAGCCAGATAAAAGCTGGGTTGGATCAGGCCAACCAGAACGAGGCCCAAAATACACCCCAATATGTGTACGTATAATGGGGTGCCGATCCGGCTTAACATACTTGACACGAACCAGATAGGTTGAGTTTGGAATTCTAGAAAGTAACTCGAAGGAGAAACGGATTGTGTTGAGGTTAACCTACTTTTGACGAGAACCCAAAGTGACCCGAGCGGTGCACCCAATTTTTTGCCACTAGCCTTGGTCTGTGTTTTCTTGCCCGGATGCTTTTGGATACACTCTGTTTCAGCTACTGATCCTCTTCCAAATGGTTGTCGGCAAACATCAAATGTGAGATTCATAGGTTAATTTCAACCAATTAAGCATATTCAGACGGTATGCTTGCATTTGATCGAGAAGGCGTACAATATGGTAAGTAGAGATGGCTGGGTTAGAACTGACTCGAGCCGGATGAGGCCAATAACTGGCTGAAACAAGAACTGGTCAAACCGGACTGAAAACTGGATGTCACCCAGTTCGATTTTGATTCCACCTGTGAAATTAAAATTGGGCTAGATCCGAAACTGGTAGTTCCAAATTGTCGGTTCCATATACTTCTCAATTTGTTTTCTAAAATTTTATTTTTTAATATTTTTTTTATTCCAAACGGTCTAGGACTCCAACCAGAACTGGCACAGTCCTGATTCAGTTGCAGTTCTTGATTCTAAGAAAACCGGAACTGGAGGTTTGAGTGTACTGCATGTGTGTCTATTCGTGTGTGTGTGTGTGTGTATCTGTATGCACACACTGAGTCTAGTAGAAGGTCTGCTGTAAGCATGGCCAAACCTTGTGTGTGTGTGTGTAACGACCACCATGTTGTTGCATGGCAAAGGGGGTCAATGGGGCAATAATTATCATTGAAACTATTCAAGATTATAATATGATTTAAAATTGCGGCATTAGGTGCCTCATGTTCAAAACGGATGGGCCAGCTTGACTGGAGATTCATCCAATTATATAACAAAGAAAGAATCTGGAAATGACCATCAAGCTGATAAATGACCCTTACTAGCTAAATATCTGAACTAAATTAAATTATCCATTTAAAGTATCGAATGACATGAACAGTCACTGTCACTAATCTCAATGAGGTTAATCTTCCACATACAGGTTTGTGATTCAAAATACCGAGTTGAGGTTTGGTAGGAACTCTATTTCCATTCCTGCCAATTAGTCTGGCTTAGATCCCTCAATTGCTGTTATTGGTTCTGATCTAGAGCTCTCGTGGGATGTGAAAACCTACTCCTGGCCATGGATCGACTCCAAAGGACCTTGAACTTTCGAATTCAATGCCCAAATGGAGCACAAATTTGATAGGGGGTCTCCTGGAAATGGCAATGGGGCTAGTTGAGGTTTATCTGTCTCCATACCTGGACTCAAATTTGTGCCAGCAGTGGCAATTATAGGTTCGGCCTTCTCCCCTTTGTGTAATGGGGTCACTATTGACTTCTGTCAAACTGAAAGCATCTTTTATTAAAATCTTGTTTTTATCAAGTTTAGCTCAAGTAATTGAAAATTTTGATGATTAAAGAGTTGAAAATTTAACTTCACTCATGTAAGGGATCACCCTTGTATAGCCGGTCTCAAGCTTGGATAAAGGCGGAGGGTTGTATTAGGCTTCCGACAGCCAGCGTAAAACTTTGTCGGATTTTTATACCAAAGATTATACAAATTATGAGCATTGCTTTGGGGTTTCCCCACCTAGCGACGCACTGCAGAGCCCGAATGCATTGAAAAGTAAACAAGGGCCACTATATTTTTGCCTGAATGTAGTAAATCAATTACAAAGAGGGTACTCACATCATGGACAAGTGTGGGTAAAGAAGTTAGTCACGCTATATTGCCGCTCGAATGTAGTGAATAAATTAGAGAGAGTCTCCGCATTTTCAATATGGACAGATGCGGGGGGTAAGGAAGCTAGTCCTAGATAATAAGATTCGTATTGGTTCTTCGAATATGAGAACATTGTCCGATAATCTAATGGAGGTTGTAGATACTATGATTCATAGAAAGATTCATATTCTATGTTTACAAGAGACAAAGTGGGTTGGAGAAAAAGCAAAGGAGATTGAGGATAAATGTTTTAAATTATGGTACTGAAGTAAGGAAAAGGCTCGAAATGGAGTTGGTATTATCATAAATAAAGATTTAACGGATAGTGTAATAGACATACAATGATATGATGACCGAATCATGACATTGAAATTAGTATTAGGACCAGAGGTTTTGAATATAGTTTGTGCTTACACACCCCAAGTAGGGCTAGAAGATATTATAAAAATGGCTTTTTGGGAAGAGTTAGATAAGATGATTCAAAGAATTCCACAAAAGGAGATGATTTGGTTAGGAGGAGACTTAAATGGACATGTCGGTAAAGAGGCATTAGGATATCAAGGTATTCATGGAAACTTTGGTTTTGGGGATATAAATGAGGAAGGTAGGGATATTTTAAATTTTGCTATGGCATTTGATCTCTTTATAGTCAATAGATGAACATTTAATTACTTATAAGAGTGGCTTATCACAAACACAAATTGATTACTTTATTTGTAGAAAAAAAGATAGAGCGTGTTATAAAGATTGTAAGGTAATTGTAGGAGAAAGCTTAACCACCCAACATCGACTTTTAGTTGTGGATTTACAAATAAAAAAATGGACAAAGAAGAAAATATTGCATCTAGCTATTTAGACTAAATGGTGGAACCTCAAAAGTGAGAAAGAATATATATTTAAACAGAATGTCCTTCAAGGAGATGCTTGGAATTATGTTGGTACACCTAGTGATGTGGAATAATATGGCTATACATATTAGGAAAGTGGCGAAAGATGTGTTAGGTGAATCTAAGGTTGGTGTACATATCAGATCTCTTTGAAATTCAATGTATAGGATCGATTAATTAAACAAGCGCTATATGAGTGATGAGTCCTACAATACTTTGTTCATATGTGATAAACTCACATCTGCATTCCATATGGAATAAAACGGTTTGCAGTACAATTGATCATCTTGACTAGAGAAATGAATGGAGTTTAGTCCGTAGAGAAGAATACAAGTCCAGGTATCGTGTGCCTTGCCTTATTGGCCGAGACACTATGTGCAATACAAAGAGTCCATTCTTCTAAAAACTTTTCCAAACTCTGCCCAGGTAAGGGATCTCTTTTACATGGCCAGTCCCAAGCCCGAATAAAGAAAGAGGATTGTGTTACATTTTTCGATAGTCACCATAAAACTTTGTCGCACTTATCTACCATGGATTCTACAAATTATGATAAATCTATGTAGAAACAAAAAATCCATGTAGCCGACCCCATCGAGTATGGGAAAAACTTAGTTGTAGTAGTGTTCAAACTTTTCTGGGATCGAAAACTTCACATGGACCAATTGCTGACTGACTATGTTGGTATCATAGAGTTTATATGTGGGTGAAAGCATTTGAACGGAAAAAGGCACGAAGGGATATGTATCATGTACTAAATAGAAATTTTACCAAAAGATCACAATGAAAACATGCATCATATCTGTGCTTATAACGTTTTCCTTATGGTACAAAGGGAGGCCAAAGCCATATGCCCATCCCACGTATTGAACTGATGGTTTTCAACTTATGAGTCAACTCCCAGCCAAGTGAGTTGCTGCTCTTTGTTTTATGTGCTTATCACATTTTTGTGTAGCATGTGATGGAAACATGCAGAAACACTGGGAAAAAACATGTTGCCTTCCGACGGCTCTTTTGAAAGTCACAGTTCTCTTATATTTTCGTTTTTTGTTCAACGGAAAGGCTAGAAACAGATGCATGGACGTGGTGTTGAATTTGTGATCTCCATCCAACCAACCCTCTAGCCATGCTAGCTATTGCCCTTTGTCTCACGATTTTTGTTTCTTAATCTTGAAGCACAATTACCCATCTGCATTTGAAGATATGGTTGAAGTTGTCCATCTGGGACTCGATTATGCCCTGGCACATTGCGTGGTGGACGTCCAAGGCGAGCATCAATGTCACTACTCCAAAATCATGCATGCAACATGATTCATGTAACGCAAAGGTGGTCATTCTCGGCAACTTTATCACAGAAACGGCTCCAGCCGTTACCTGTGTTGGAAGTTATGGTGCTAATCCCTAATAGCCAATCGGTTCTGGATGAGCTCCGTAACCGACTAGATAGGACTCCAATATGGAAAGCCTAGCGAGGAAATCTAAGAAGATATACAGTAAAAACAACAAAGAAACCCTCTCTGGAAAAATCGACTGTGTGGAAACCGAAAAACATCACAAAAATCCTTACCTTTACTTATGGTTTCGCTACTTAGAAACACAAGGAGGTCTATTGTTGCTGCGTACCAAGAGCGAGGAACATGAAAGCTACCTCGGGTCGTTGCATAGGTCAGCCCAAGTCTTCAGCGGTATAAGAGCCTAGTTCGTTCTGCAAATAGAGAGGAGTGCTTAGCAAAAAAAAGAGAGAGAGGAAAGAGAAAACTCCATGTTACGGCAAAGGTGAAAAGTTGGACCAGGTCAAGATAGAGCAAAGGCAAAACCCGGCCCAAGCGAAGGAAAAACATATAAGAGAGCCTCAACTAGAAGGCCATCGGGAAAAACACAAAGGAGAGCCCCGACCAGAAGGTCGTCTGGAAACACAACCTCTCTCTCCCTTTTGTCACTCTCTCTCTTGTTTTATATCCCCACATAAAACTACATAGCGGTTTCAGAAAACCATCGGTAGAAAACTGATGGTTTTCTCAAACCACCCCTAGCTTTGGAAAATTGCCTCGGGCAGTGGACTAAAAAGTCCATTTTGCTCCGGTCGGTTTTTTAATATTACAAACTGCCATAAGATAAAATTACCAAAATATCCAAATATTTTCAAATAAAAAGATAATTTTACCCTCAAGCGGGTGAAAAGTCTTTTTTGCCCTCCAAAAGTTTATAAAAATTACAAAAAGTAGATGTTTAAATTACTTTCCTACCCTTACCCGATAAAACTTTTACCAAAAGCGTTAGTTGCCCCTATCTTTTGTGAATATTACAAATTTGGTCTAAGGGGCAAAATTATTCATTTACCCCTGATTAGTGATGAATTTCTTAAGAAAAAACAAACGCCAATTCTACTATTTTGTCCTTGGTCTTTTTTTAAAATTACAGAACCGAAAAAATAGATAAAATTACAATTTTACCTTGGTGTTTTGGGAAATTATCGAAGGCAGAAATTTTTGAGAAAATTATAGAATTATCCCAATTTGATTCTACAATAGAATTAGGATATTAAAATTCAAAATAATGCTTAAAACTTGCATAAAACTAGTTTAAGTATCATTAGTTATTTATAGTTCAGTATTTTGATATTGTGCATTATGTTAATCAAAACTCAGCTATCTATTATTTGTTGCTTGGAAAATATTTTTCTTCTAAACAGTCTATTTATTAAATTTGCCAAACATATAGAAATAAATTCTAAAATATGTATATTGAAACTAGCAAAGACAAAAAAATTAAACGGTCTAAACTTGCAAACATGAAAAAAACAAATCCCGTTGACTATAACACTTGAAGGTGTAGAGTACATTTTGAAGGAAATAGTGTGTCCACCACCACCTGACGCCATAACGCAACAAAGAGAAATGTATAAAACATTTCTTAAAAATGACACGATAGTGAGAATGGTCATGTTGACATACATGGAGGATGACCTGAGTAGGGTCTTTGAAGAATTTGATACCGCAAAAGAGTTGTTTGACTTTATAACAGCTAAATATGATACTACTACCAAATTGCATGTTCAGTTACTACTACAAAAATACAACTCCTATAAAATGAAAGGACATAATGTAGTGGAACATGTGAATCATATACTAGTAATGGCAAGAGATTTAGCTCTGGTCAAATCAATCATCCCCGAACCGATGCAGATATCCACTATACTGAATAGTCGTTCTCCGCCATGGAACATAGTCACTACTGCCTTAGACTAAGACCTCAAATAAACCTTTCAGAATTGCCCCTAAAACTAACAATTGAGTAAGAACATATGAATAAAAGCAAAAGAGAGAAATTACTAGTAGTACAAGATAAGATATGGTCTAGTTGTAAACTTAACCAAAAGAAAATAAACCAAACAAAAAGTTTGACAAAAATAATAAAAAGAGCGGTCAATCTTTTGAGAAAACATAGGAAACCTCTTCTCGAGATAAGTATTTCAGCTATAAAAAGATGAGACACTACAAGAGAAATTACCGCAACAAGAAGAATGCAGGAAATAACCCACAATGCGGACAATCGGAGAAGTATGACATAATCTGCGTAATCTCAAAATATCTCTATATAAACTGCTTAGTGATTGGTTGGTGGATTAACTCAAGAGCGATCAAACACATTTCAAAGAGCAAGACAAGGGCAATGGATCTAAAGGAGTACAAACTAGGAGAAGATCAGGTATACATGAGAAATAATACTTTCTTAGATGTTTTAGGAACTGGGTTTTAGAATTTTTGTACAAGGCACATAGTTATATTAACTGATGTATTGATTGTGTCATCTATAAGGTCCAATCTAGTTTTGGTCCTTACCTTAGTGAAGAAAGGTTTTGAGGTCTGGTTTGTTCCTCACAAAGTGATTGTGGGAAAACATGGGACAATATTTTTTTCTCAAGAATTTGATGTAGAACATGGATTATTTAAGCTCAAAATTAATGAAAATCAAAGTTCTTCCACTTATATTGATTGTATCTTTAATGTTGATGTGAATGTATGCATAAACATTTAAGGCATATAAGTATGAAAAAGTTGAGGAAATTATTCATCTTTGACTTACTGTCAAGATTTAAATAAAATACTTTCAACAAGAAAAAATGACAAGAAAAGTTTTTCCCAAAGAGACAAGAAGGGCAACAACCCTATTAGAAGTCATTCACAGCGATTTATGTACACCATTCAGAGTAAGGTCATATCGAGAAAAGGTTTATTTTATTTTATCGATGATTACTCGAGATATACGTATATGTATCTCCTAGCACATAAATCTGAGGTACTTGAAGCATTTAAAGAATATAAGAAGGAAGTTGAAAACCAACTGGGGCATTCAATAAAGGTCTTAAGATAGATAGAGGTGGAGAATATATCTCTGCAAAATTTTGAAATTCTATAAAGATTTTGGTATTTGAAAACAAAATACAATGCCCAAGATACCTCAACAAAATAATATAGCTAAAAGATACAATAGGACCTTACTAAACATGACAAGGTCAATGTTAATAAATGTCTCTCTACTAAGGATATTTTAGAGAGAAGCACTAAGTACAGTGGTATACATACTCAATAGAGTACCCTGAAAGAAAACCCAACCTAGGTCATCTTAGGAGGAGAGGATTTATTGCTCATGTGAAGATCTTTGATGAGTCTAAAGATAAGCTAGATAGCCGGACATTGAGATGTATATTCATTGGATATCCTAAAGGCTAAAAGGGATATTGGTTTTATCATAAGGACCATGGATTGATAGAGAGCAGAGATATTGAATTCTTAAAAAATACTAAGAATGACATCTTAGAAAATAATGATGAGTATGTTAACGATCTAATAGATCTAGATCAATCATTATTTGAACCAAATTAAGAAACTTTAAGTAGGCATAAAAGGCCTAGGGTTGCATCATCCTACTTAAAGGATAATTATACTTATCTTGCAAAAGAAATATGCGATTAAGTGGATTTAGATGAGTTGACTGATAACTTGACTTATCAGTAGGCTATAAACTCATCGAAAGAAACAGAATGAGAGAAAGTCATGGATGAGAAAATTGAATCCATTGAGAAAAACCAAGTTTGGGAACTGATTGATTTGCCAAAAGAAAGGAAGTCATAAGCTGTAAATAGGTTCTAGAAAAGAAATATAAGATCAGTGGTTCAATCGATAAGTTTAAAGTGAGGTTGGCTACAAAAGATTTTTCGCAAAAGGAGGAAATAGATTATGTTGAGACATATTCCCTTGTTGCGAAATTTACATCTATAAGAATAATCCTGATAACATTTGTATATTATGATTTGGACTTACATCAATTAGATGTAAAAACTACTTTTCTAAACAGAGATTTAGGTGAAATCATATATATGCAACAAACCGAAAGGTATATAATTGAAGGCCAAGAAGATAAAGTATATAAGTTAAAAAAAATCCCTATATGGCCTAAAACAGTCACCTCGCCAATGGTATTTCACTTTTCAAAATGCTATTATTGAACTTGAGTTTGTGGCTAATGAGCTTGATCATTATGTATATGTATGGAATAGTGGGAGCTACTTTGTCATCTAATCTTTATATGTAGATAATATATTATTGACTGGGAATGACAATGAGATGATTGTCAAAACCAAATCATGGTTAAACTCAAGGTTCAAAATGAATGATATGGGGGAAGCATCCTATATTCTGGGTATAAAATTTTTTGAAACGGAGAATTTAAACTCTAATGCCTAAGTTAGTAGAGACATATTGACTATATCCTCAAGAAATTCAAAATGAGTGAATGCAAGTCTGCTATTACACCCATTGCAAAACGGGTCAAATTAAGTAAGTTGATTGTCCAGGTGAAGGAGACGATAAGCCTAACGTTCCTTATACACAAGTTGTAAGTAGCTTGATATATATTATGCTGTGTACAAAACCTAATATCAGCTTCGTTGTTGATCTTATGAGTAGATATCAAAATAATCCTTGATGACAACATTGGATAGCTATGAAAATGATTTTAAGATATCTCAAAGGAACAAAAAACCTCAAATTGTGTTTTCAAGTAGATAAACTGAAAGTAGTAGGATACTCATATACTTACTTTGCTAGGAACAAAGATAACAACAAATCAACATCAGGACAAATATTTTATTTGGAGGTGGAGTTGCTTCTTGGGCATATAAGAAATAGGGTTGTATAGCATTGCATACACAAGAAACTAAGTATATGCCTTGTTGTATGGCTGCAATGAGTACCGTCTGGATAAGACGCCTTATACAAGATTTGAAGCTGGAAATAGCTGATGACCTAGTTGTCATTTACTGTGACAACAATGCAACAATTACTTTAATCAAGAGTAGAGATGACAACTCCAAAAGTAACCATATAATGGTGAAATACCAGTATGTTCATGATATGTTTATGAGAAAGGAAATATTGATCTCATACATGCCAACTCATGATATGTTGGCGAACCCTTTGACTAAAGGCGTAATAGATGATATTTTCTCAAAACATGTTACAAGCATGGGTTTGAGATATGTTTGATTGTTGTGTAAGTAAAAAACCATACAATAGTGATGATTGCAATAGCAATCATGACATGACATTACTAGAAAAACCCCACAAAAATGGGAGGAAAATTAATATGTTGGTTCATTTGGCTCGAATGGCTAAGTGGGAGATATAATGCAAAGGTGGTCATTCTCGGCAACCTTATCACAGAAATAGTTGGATTTACCATCCAACTATTACCTGTGGTGGAAGTTACGGTGTTAATCCATAACAGTCAGTTGATTAGGATAAGCTCTGTAATCGACTGGATAAGGCTCCAATATGGAAAGCCCAACAATGAAACCTAGGAGGGAAGGAGCCGATGTTGCTCTATAAATACAGAGCAATGCACAGGGAAGATGTACAATGAAAACAACAAAGAAACCCTCTCTGGAAAAACCAAGTGTGTGGAAACCAGAAAACATCACAAAAATCCTTACCTCTACTTGTGATTTCGCTGCTTAGAAATAGAAGGAGGTTTTTGCTGCTGCTGCATATCAAGAAAGAGGAGCACAAAAGCCTCCTCGAGTCCTTGTAGAGGTCAGCCCAAGTCTTCAATTCACAATCATACCTCAATATTGTCGTTGTGGGGCTGGGCTTACTCTTTTCTCTTGGTTGCATTTCTGAGAGTAGATTCATAATGCATGCTTTGACTTGTTACTTGCAATAGCACCACGCATGCCACTGTTTTTAGCAGCATGCATGGCAGCAGTCTGTTGTGCACATTAAGAGTGTTGAGTACAGACTTTTATCACCAATAAGTAGCTCAGTGTAGCATAGAGGCGTCCATAACTTTAGTGCCTAGATGTAGTCGAAACCAAGCCTTTTGAATAGTAGTAGGGTGATGAAACCCCTAGTATTTAGACAAAGACCCCAACTAATTTCATTCAAGCCTGGTGGGTCTGTTATAGATAAAGCTCTCCCAACACTGGTTTTCTCCATTCACAAGACTCAAACTCGAGACCTTGCATAAGGGGACAAGTGTTGAATCACTTGTACCAGACAACCATTGGTAGCGACAGGCACATTTCGAACAATATCTTCTTTGATGGTTTTCTGGCAATACTTTGTAAGGCTTTCACACTTCTATATTGTAATGTTCATCTTCCAATTTCTCACATATATTATTAGAGCTTCATTTCATGCTATATCCCCATTTTCAAACTATTTCAAATGCATCTCACTCATTTTCGTTTACGAGTCTAGAGGAAAACCAATTGCAGTAACAAATTTGATAGGTCTATGGCTTTCACAGCTGGCTTGCTAGCTGCAAAAAAAAATTCGCACTTCTTTGTTTGCTACCGAGTTCTTTCAACACTAAAATTTCCAAGTTCCCCAAACTTTAAAGATTGATCAACTATTTCAAACTTGCTTATCTTAAGAGATTCATGTGTTTAGCTTCATTGATAATAAAAGGGTATCTTAAGTTGCCTAACTTGCTAAACATGGTAGGTATTAGGAGAAGAGTTGTAAGTAGTTGGTGGCCACTATCAACCTCAATACCAACATCAACCATACTTTTAGAAAAGGACATACTTTATTTGTTTTTGCTTTTAAAAAAGTCTTAGGCATCTCCCAGATGAACATGGAATGACTTTTAATGGGAACCGTAGAGAGAAAAACTCGGAAGAAGAAAAAACAGGTATATATACAACAAAATATAGAAAAATGAGATATGATTTTACACATTGCCTTCTTATAGAGAAAATCCTTCGTGGGTAACCTTGTCCCTCTTTTCTCTCTCTTTCTTTTCCTATATCATCTAAAGACATACTACTGCTGCAACACTAGGATCTCAGGAGCACGAACGGCCACAGCGACGCGATTCCAACACTTCAACACTATCCGCGACTCTTAAGCAGGTATGCTGACACTGGAGGAAAAGAGGAAGTGTTAAAATTGTGTCAAAAAAAATTTTTGATAGAATTTTCTTTAATAAAAAATAATAGGAAAAATGGAAGAAGAGGGTTTAATCTCTAGGGTTGAGGCAGACGACAACTGAAAGCCACCCATCAAAAGCAGCCTTAGGCAGATCATGGGCCGAAATAGCTCAGACGGCATGAACGTCATTAAAGAAAGGAAAGATGGTGATGAGATAGGGGTGGGTCGAGTAGTTGGCAGGAACCATGAAGAAGAGGAGGCTAGGTCGGTAGCGATAGAATCGCCCTGGTGGCCTCCTCCACTCTGTTTCTCTCTCTCTCTAGAATAGTCGAAGAGCAAGAAAAAGAGGAACAAAGTCCAGGCAAGAGGAAGAAAAAGAAGAACAGAGGTCAAGCCAGCAACGACAAAATTGGTCTAGCAACCTCCTCTCTCTAACTCTCTCCCTCTATAGAATAGTCGAAGAAGAAGAAGAAGAGGAGGAACGGAGGTTAGGCCAGCAACAAGAGAATCATCGGTGGTCTCTTGCTCTCTCTTTGATTCTCACTCTCTCTTTGCATGCCTCTCTCTAAGTCTCCCATGGTTTTCTGCAAAACCGCAAGCGATAAACCACTTAAGGCAGCATTTTCTAAGTAAAATGACCATTTTGCCCCTATATAAAATTCAAAATTATGAAATACTATAGCAAAAAATTATGCAAATGTCCAGATATTTTGATATGAAAAGATTGATTTACCCTTTTATAAGTGAAAGTTCTTTTCTACCCTCTAACAATTTGTAAAATTATGAAATATTAGGTTGTACATTTATAGTTTTGTCCCTAGCCAATATTCAGATTTACACAACCCGGTATTTAGGTGATTTTATGAAAATGACCGTCATTGTTTGATATATTATCCATTATACCACTTGAGAAAAGTACATGTTTGCCCTTGTACTTTTTTAGAAATACCATGAGCAACCTTTTTTAGTGTTTTGTTCTTGGTTTTATGATATTTTCATAAAGTACCTATATGTTAATAAACTACAATACAGTACCTAGAAATATTTATAGTTTTATAGTTAGAATTTCTAGATATTACATTTAGGTGCTTGACTATTTTTTATTATTAATTCTTTATGAAATGTTTTATGTCTATTCATTTGATGCTTGTTTTATGTTTTCTATCTAAAAATGTACAACCCTCTACTTGTTGTCTCTGTCAAATTATTAAAAATGACTTCTAGAATTGGTAAAGACCAAAAAATTAAATGATCTAAATTTTCAAAAATTGAAAAGAAGAATCCCACTGGCCTTATCTTTAAAGGGAGTTGATTATGTACTTAGGAAAAAATTATTACCCCCCTACTCCAGTTGCAACAGATAAAGAAAAAGACAAGTATAAGACATTTCTAAGGGATAATACAATAGCAAGGACCATAATATTAACATACATCAAAGATGACTTGATTAGGGTCTTTGAAGAATTTGAGACCGCTAAAGAGTTATTTGACTCTTTGACAACAAAGTATTATACTACAATTAAGCTGCATGTCTAACTACTCCTTCAAAAATATAATTCTTATAAAATAAAAGAAGGTGATAATATAGTTGAACATGTTAACTAAATATTGGTAATGACTAGAGATTTAGCTGTAATGAAGTCAATCATTCCTAAACCGATACAAATATCTACGATTTTAAACAGTCTACCTCCTTCTTGGAATATGATAATCACAACACTTAGATTTATACCAGATTTTACCATTTCTGAACTCCTATTAAAACTAACAATTGAATAAGAACATATGAATAAAAACAAAAAGGAAAGAATGTTAGTTGCTCAAGATGATTTAGGGTCTAACTCCAAAAACAACCAAGATAAGAGAAAACCAAATAAGAAATTTGGTATGAATAAAGGAATGCAGTCAAAACTTTAAGAAATCGCAGGAATTCTTTTTTCGAATAAAGTGTTTCAGTTGTGGCAAAATGAGACATTACAAAAGGGATTGCCGCAACAACAAAAAACAATATTGAAAACAATCAATGATGTGGCCCAACAGATAAGCAGGACATAGCCTTTACATGGAACTAGTGGTGACTGATTGGTGGATCGACTTAGAGGGACCTGACATATCTCAAAGAGCAAAGAGGGAGCAATGGATTTGAAGGAATACAAACCTAACGAATATCGGGTTTATATGGGAAATAATACTTTTTTTTATGTTCATTGGGTTGGGTCTTTTAGAATTTTTATAAAAAGCATATTGATTGTATTTACTAATGTATTAGTTATGCCCACTATTAGGTGCAATCTAGTATCGGTTCCTACCTTGGTAAAGAAAGGATTTGAGGTAAGGTTTACTTTTAGTAAAGTCATTGTGGAAAAGCATGATAGGATAACTTTTTTAGGTTTATTTGATGTTGAGCATGGATTGTTCAAACTCAATGTAAATGAAAATGAAAGTTCTTCTTTTGCTTATATTGATAGTATTTATATTATTGATATGAATGTATGATATAAATGTTTGGGTCATATAAGTTTAAAGAAGTTGAGGTAATTAACCAACTTTAACTTATTGCCTAGCTTTCATGAAAACACTTTTAATAACCATATGAGATGTGGTTTGGAAGAAAATCAAACCTAGGTCATCTTGGGATGTGTGGATCTATCGCTTATGTCAAGATCCTTCACTAGTCCAGAAATAAGCCAGATAGTAGGTCCTTGAGATATATATTTATTGGATATCGTAAATGATCTAAAAGATATCAGTTTTATCATAAAGATCATGCATTGATAGAAAGCAGGGATGTTGAATTCTTAGAGAATACTAAGGATGACATCCTTGAAAATGATGATGAGTATGTGGACAATCTTGTGGATCTAGATTCATCATCATTTGAACCCATAGATGATCTTCCTGATCAAACCGAAATTTTAAGTGAACAAAGAAAGTATGATGAGTATGTGGACAACCTAGGTCACACCGTCCTATTTAAATGATAATTAGACTTACCTTATAGTGAAAATATGTAATTCGGTACATTTAGATGAATTGACTGATAACTTGACGTATCAACAGGATATTGACTTATCTGAATTCAGACGCTGAGAAAAAGCCATGAATAAAGAAATTTAATCCATTAAGAAAAACCAAGTATAGAAATTGGTTGATTTGCTAAAAGAAAAAAAAGTCATAGGCTGTAAATGGTTCTAAAAAAGAAATATAAAGTTGATGTCACTATCAACAAGTTTAAGATGAGGTTGATTTTAAAGGGATTTTCATAACAAAAAAAAGGATTAGACTATGTCAAGACATATTCTCCTATTGCTAAATTTGCATCCATAAGAATAATACTGGCAATATCAGCATATTATGATTCGGATTTACATCAATTAGATGTAAAAACAATTTTTCTAAATGGAGATTTTGAGGAAATCATATATATGTAACAACAAAAAGGGTATGTTGTTAAAGGCTAAGAAAATAAAGTGTATAAGTTGAAAAAATCCCTACATGACCTTAAACAATCACCTCATCAATGGTATTTGACTTTTCAAAATGTCATTATTGAACTTGAGTTTGTAGCTAATGAACTTGACCATTGTGTATACGTTTGGAATAGTGGGAGCCACTTCGTTATCTTATCATTATACGTAGATGATATATTATTGACTCATAATGACAATGAGTTGATTGTCAAAACCAAGTCATGGTTAAACTGAAGGTTTAAAATGAAGGATATAGGGAAAACATCTTATATCCTAGGTATAAAGATTTCTCGAGACAGAGAATTTAAACTCTTATGCTTAAGTCAGGAGAGAGATATTGATTATATTTTTAAGAAGTTTAAAATGGATGAATGCAAGTCTGCATCTACACCTATTGTGAAAGGAGTCAAATTGGGTAAGGTTGATTGACCCAGTGAAGGAGATGATAAGCCTAATATTCCTCATGCACAAGTTATGGATAGCTTGATGTATGTTATGTTATATACAAAACCTGATATTAGCTTTGTTGTTGGTCTTGTAAGTAGATATCAAAGTAATCCTAGATAGCAACATTGGATAGTTGTAAAAAGGATTCTAAGATATCTCAAAGGAACAAAAGACCCAAAAATTTGTTTTCAAGCATATGAACTGAAAGGATACTCAGATGATAGCAAAGCAACCTCTGATCAAATATTTTTATTTTGAGGTGGTACGGTTTCTTGAGCTTGTAAAAAACAAGGTTGTGTAGCGTTGCATACAAAAGAAGTTGAGTATGTTGCTTGCCATATAGCTGCTACAAGTATCGTTTTGATAAGTTACTTCATACGTGATTTAAAGTTGGTCATAACCAACGAGCCAGTTGTCATTATTGTGACAATAATGCAGCAATTACTCATATTAAGAGTTGAGCTGATAGCTCAAAAAGCAAGCATATAATGGTTAAATATCACTATGTTCATGATATGCTCAAAAGAAATGAAATAATTATATGTTATATGCCAACTGGTGATATGTTGGTTGACCCCTTAACAAAAGGCAAAAACTTTTTACTAAATATGTAACCCACATGAGCCAAGTGAGAGATGTAAGTAGTTGGTGGCCACTATCGGCCCCAATACTAACGTTAAAAATGAAATGCGGAAAGAAGGGCCCTCTTCTCGGACTTCATGAGTTGCTTTTAGAAAAAGTTAAACTTTATTTGAAAACTATTTTTGCTTTTGAAAAAGTCCTAGAGATCTCTCGGATGAAATGACTTTTAACTGGAATCTCAAAGAGAAAAACTCGAAAGAATAAAAGTCAGGTATATATACAACAAAATACACAAAATGAGATGTGATTTTACACATTGCCTTCCTCTAGAGAAAACCCTTTGTGGGTACCTTGTCCCTCTTTTCTCTCTCTTTCTTTTCCTATCTCGTCTATAAGCATACTACTGTTGCTGCAACACTAGGATCACAGCAGTACAGACGTCCATAGAGACGCGACTCCAACAAGAGTATGGCAGTGCATCTAATTATTTTTCATTAATATGTTTCAATCACTTCTCACTGGAATCAGGCACCATTATTGATGGCTCGTTGATTAAGTAGAGCACGTATATGCTGCAGGAAGATAATCTAATTACGGAGTTTTTGAGTCATGTTAGTGAAATGTTGATAAGAAGCCAAGCTAATTTGTTGGGATAAACCATGTGACAATATGCTCTTTCACTATCTAACAGTGATGCGCCGATATGACATGAGACACGCTTGTTCAATTGTCAAAATACTCGCAAAGCTATAATTTGCATTATTATTAATAAGCAAACGCCAAAGCACATGCATCTTAGTTGCTTCGGTGGTTCGTTCTATGTCCAAGACTTGCAAAGCATTGGCAAGCTAGGCGCAAAGCACTAACTTCGCTAGCTTGTTACAATAAAGCACTTTGGATTGCGCTTTGCGACACGCTCTACATAGCTTGCCCTCAAGCTACTACTATCTTTTACAAATGCTTGCTACAACTGCTGGAAAAATTGCCAGTTAAAGAAAATATAATGTCACTTTGCATTGTATATAAAACAAACCATTCATAATCTTATCTATTCTTTATACTTTTACTCATCTACGACATTACTTCTTTAATCCATACAATGGCAGAATCGGGTTCTAGGACAATGAGCAAGCCTCTGTCCAGCCAATCGTGACCAGTTCCTCTACTCCAGGTGTATTTCATTCCATTAGAGCTCATTTTGTTGTGTTTTCCTCCATAAAAGTAGCATTCAGGAGTCAACTACATGACTGCAAGTTGAGGTGTTCTGGTGACAGATTGTGCCATAAAACATGAATTGAGTTGTGATTATAATATTACAGTTGAAATGAGAATTTCTGACTACTTCTCATTTCTTTTCCTCTTTTGTAGTTTCAGATGGTATGCTCTGTTCATACAAAAACTGCGCAATCAATGCTAACAGAATTGCTGTAAGAACTGCGATCCTTCGCCAGTCGAGTTCTGCTGGGGAAGACGTCACGGCACAGGCAATGGTGACTATCAGCAACCCTCCAAGTGCTAAATAAACATTTCGTCTGATACCTGACTTGGTGCTGCCTTTGGTTACTTCCTTCAGCTTTCTGACTTCCTCCTTCGCACCAGGTCTCTTTGTTGCTTCTTTATTTGGAGTCGTCTTTAGACTCTTGAAAAACATCCCCTCATTCCTTCCCTTCTCCATTTGGTCTTCAAACTCCTGTAGAACTCTCTCATTCCATTCGATCTCCTCCCTGGTCAAGTTTGCATCTTCTTCCATGGCCTGCATTCGGCTCTCCAGATTCTCCATAATCTGTTCATAACGGTAGATCCAGTATCAGCATCTCATACAATACTGTCATGATAAGGGCATAAAGCTTTTGGAATCTTTCTTCCATTGATTCATCGGAGAGCGGGTTTCTGTATGTATTTTCAAAAGCAGACCAAGATCAAGCACAATGAAGATGAAGAATCCATGTAACCGGTTTCACTTAATTAGTACGAAAGAAGGCTTAGTTTTGCTTGAAGGACGTTTACCTACTAACCTGTGGAGGTATTACAAACAATTATACATGATAATACCATTTGCACATAAATACTTGAACCTCCAGCGCAAATATCAAAAGGGTCTGTCCAATCTAATGTAACCCTCTTCCTTTATCTGAGAATGACACTCGATTTCGATCTGTAGATAGAGTTTATAGACTTATAAGTGTAGATATAGATAGCTATAACCAACCCTTGCACTTGCTTCATCAAGGCCCTTGAGTGTATCTTCTGCAATGGCGTCAAACTCGACGTCGGCCTCTTCGGCGAACTTGGTCAAGTATGCAGATCGCTCGTCGAGAAAGCTGGTGAGCCTAACTTTCTGGGCTTGTAACTGGGCCATCCTGGCCAGCAATTCCTGCTTGCGCTCATCACCTTCTTTTGGCGGCTGGGTGCCTTCCTTGCTGGTGCTGCAGTAAACGAGGGTGAGCTTTCTCTTGTTGGCTACTTGAAGGTCAGCAACAACATGAAGGAGGGAGCGGGAGTGAGCGAGGGGGTTCAAGATCGGTTTGATCAGAGTGTTCATGTTATTGATATTGATAGAAGGAGAAAGACTGAAGAACGCTGTTTATCTGAGTGTAGTTCTGTTGCCCTTGATGTTCTCCACCTCTCATTTCAGCCTTATCGTTATTATATGACGAAGAAAATGGTAAATACGCCATGCTTAGGAGGCGAGTCGCAAGTGGATTGCTAGGGCTGGTACGTTGAAACCCAAGAGTGGCCCAACAGTAGGGATGGCAATCTCTACCGGGTCCTCGTGTACCCATCCAGGCCCATGTCACCGCCCTTCTATCGGATCTCGCGAAAACGATGCCTCAAGGTGCTCAGTGATGGCGACAATCACATCCCATTCTCTCCAACATGCAAAGGATTCAACAGTTGTTGAGCAGTTTATGGATATCAAACGAACCTCTCCAAATGGTAATCTTAGTGTTACCTATTTACCCTCTTTTGCAATCATTTTCACTACACCAGTTTTTGCTCCAGCTAATTGCCTATTCCTTCCAAGTTTTAATAAACATTATTGGAACAACCTCTCTTCTTCACAATACCATATGGCCACACCCTTCCATGAGATAAGGATCCTCCACAGATTGACCAACCTCTGTCTAGTCGATGGAGTCTCTCAAGGTGCGAACATACACACGCACACAAGGAGTAGATGAAAGAGGATGAAGGGAATTCAACCTTTCTCTGATTTTTATGAATGGTTGCTCTCAACTAATTACAACACCTCAAAGGATACTTAAACACTCAAACCCTAGAAGTGAGGATGGCTGCTAATGAACCACTCCATACCGACACCAAATGGAAACCCAAATCACAAAAAACTAGACCCAAAATGCACTTAGATCCTTGTGACCTAAGTCCAATAGAAGCAATCACACTAATTGCACCTAATGTTGGTCGCATACGATCACTTATTACATATTTAAAAGACCATGAACAAACTACACAAAGGTATATCAAGAATTCAACCTCGGCGTGCTCCTCTCTTGCACCATGTACGGAGTGTGTATGGGGACCTCTCGAAAGATGCACTGTAATGCCCTGCCCCTATATGGGGCAGGTTTCCCATGAGAACTGCAACAATGTGGGGTAGCAATCAAGGTTGAAATATATATAGGTAGTTGTAGATGCAATGTCTTTGAGTATACAATCTTGCATAACATCTTTATCATACGATCTTTAAGATAAATAGTTGAGGTGATAAAATAAAAAGTATTTAATGTATAGGCTACATTAAATACAACATACAAAAGTGCTAACGGTACTTTTAATTCAAGTTTTGACCATGATAATGTCAACTGAATGGTGGATATGTTTATTTAGTTCATATGTATGAACCATAACAAGGACCAGCATGGATCCAATATGGTTGGGGCTCATGGTTCTTAACAAACCAAAATAGAACATGTCTAGTTTGAAAGATTGTATCATAAAATTCTCGTGATATTTGATTAAGATTTCTCTTTTCTTTCTTTTGAGGATTATCACTGTTTTTTCTTCAAATCCATTCATGGAGCATCTTGTTAATTTTCTTTTCTGTTTTCCTTTTTTGGTTATTGACGGGGAGGCGGAAGTCAGGTATGCACACCCTAGGTATCAAATTCACCACCTTCTTCTTGTGAGTTGAACGCTCTGTGTGCTGTGTACTATAGAATCTTTCTGTAATCAAACATTCATCAAAGGATACACTCAAAATTGCTCAATCATCCAAAAGTGGTTCAGTTGATCTTAATGAGCACCAAGTTAGGCAAATCATGTGGGCACGGTTGACCTAGTTTCCCTAACCTCCTTTAGGAAATCAGTCACCTGATTTCTCAATTACTTTGTTTCTTCAAACACCCCTTTGCATTGACAATAAGAGATCACAATGGATCAGGTCAGAAACTGGGATACCTGTGCCGGCCTTAACCAGAATGTGAACAGGATGGATACAGGTTTGGGTTCTCTTTTCTCCCATGGTTACTGGATGGGTACAGGACAGAAATGGGATGAGAGACACACACCCGCACATTGTATATGTGAATATATGTATATATGTCTACATATATATTATATGTATGTTTACATATATATATATACATATATGTATGATTACATATATATATATATATACATACACACACATATATATGTACACGGGTGAAGACAACTTATCACATACCTGAACCCAAACCTGATTTGGTCGGGTATTCCACACCCCACTTGGGTTGGGTTGGGGTTGCATGGGTTGAGTCAGTACTCCATATCCCTATGATTAACTGGTAATACCTAGGTCTAGATCCAAATTAGTGGGTATCACCCCATTAGTTATGATAGTCAGATGTTATATGAAATGCCAATCTTACAAATATACGAAATGCCAATCTTACAAAGTGGCTTCTGAGGAACTGGTTTGGATGTAGGGCTAGCCACTTCCATTTTTTCGTGCTCTTGCTAAGGTCACCTTGCCAATTAAAGAAAAGGAAGGTGCACACAAAGTGCAGTAGCTCACCTACCTATGGTTTCATCGCACAAGTTGAAGGTCATGAGTTCGATACTCATGGCATGCATCTGGGTTCAGACTCCCAATTTTACCAAAGAAATGGACATAATGATCTACTATTATGATATCTAGAAGTTCATATGCAAGCATGATCTACTTCAGGATAATATCTGTTATGGTAATATGGTTAGTACCCAATTACACATTATTTAGTCAATTTAGCCACAGGGTTTTATTCAAGGTTAGCATGAATATGCTGCAGTTATTTAAGGGGATAATAAGATAGGCTTGGGCATTGTGGTGCATTATAGACAAGAAGATTTAGAGGGGGACGACTATTGGATAAGAAATCCAATGTACTGTAAATAGAGCAGAACTGTTGTTGGCGGCTAAATTTGGAATCAAATGGGCTAGGCAATTGGGGCTCGACAGAATCATCTTGTACGGGAATGGAGAAGAAATTTTCCATTGTATTCCAGGAGAAGAAGATCCTCCATATAATGGTAGTGTACTGTCATGTGAGAGCTATGCTTAAGGTCAGCTGAGTTTAATGGTTTTTACTTCACAAGCAGTTTCCAGAGACTGCAACAAGGTGGCCGATGCACTAGTGAAATACGGCCAAGACATTGGAATCAAAACTTGGAAACAATTTCCACCTTAGTTTTTAGAGACTCCTTTGTGCGTTATAAGTCAAATGTTTGAAGATACTTTCTTCAGATTATCTGTAGTATGCATATGTGATGTATTGATATTGATGTATGCATGTTTCTTGAATAAAGAAAAAGGGAACATGTATTGTAGTTGAAATTTCAATTAAAAGTTCCTCCAATTCTATGTTTTTCAATATTATCCTGCCACAAGTTGGATAAAATTCTCTTTACATACACAAAACATATGCACATATGAGTGGATGAAGCACACAATTTTGAATATCAGTGCATCACAATTTTAATACATCATAAAACAATTGATTTCCAAACAGTAACAAAAATCACAACCCTCAATCAGAAAACCTTCATGCCGATCCCAAGTAGCCGACCAATCTTTACTGACTTACAAGAGTCATACCAATCCTCCCCAATGACCTAAGTCCATACATGTTGATCCCACATGGGTAGCTCTTCATACTTGTGGTGATTACCAATCAAAACCCATGTTGGAATGCCCATGGGGTACCAATCTTTAGAAGCATCATAATACATATATTCACACAATTATATTTTAAATCTCTTTCTTTTCATACCAATAAGGTCTCATACCCATTCTCAAATTATCAGCATGTGACTTCGATAATCAATATATTCAAATTTAACATTATCTCATAACTTAAAAACCATTTTGCTCTATTAAGTTATCATATTATCAGCAGACCCATTTACCCCTCATATCGCTTCATACCAATAGGAAGAGTAACTCCATGTCGAGCAATGGTTCTCCTCACAAGCATTCACACAACATATTTAGGAATTGTCCTATTTTAAATTATGTCACCATAATATCATCATTCTCAAATCAAATGATTTTTCATTATAATATCATTTCATAAACAAAAAATGAATTCATGCTCCTTAAAAACTCATGAAAGCCAACATTGATCATGCACCTACGAGATTCCACATACGTCAAACACTTCCCAATCTGCTTCCTAAGCCTTGGACCAATACTTTCAAGCTCACAATCACTTATTTTGATAAGACATTAATAATACAATCACAAATCATCAATCACGATTCCAACAATTAAAATCATGCCCAAATACGACATCTTATGTCGGGAAAATGGCCAAAAAATGAAGTTGGATGTATTTTAAGATCCAAATAAGATTTTGATCCAATCTATTTTCTTTAAATTTCATTCGGATTAATAAAGAAGACTGACCTAGGTTGATCCACTCTGACCAACCTATCTCAGTGAGACAACATAGGATTTGACCTGAATTTAATGGGACTAAGAGCCTAGAAGAACCAAAAACCCAGTTCAATGGAGACCCTTCTAAGGCTACCTTTTTTTATGCCTATTTTCTGGTAACTATTACCACCACAAGGTTCGCAGTCACCATAAATGAGTTCCTTGGACTCTCCTCCTTGATTTTTCAACCCATCTATGGTCGATTACTTCACTGCACAAAGAAAGCAAATGTGAAGGGTATAATTTACCTATAAATACAACGAAATTCATTAATTCCTTGTCTATTTTCGTTTCCTCAACGGCCATTTATGTCATTGAGGGTCTAATTTTCACTAGGCAAATGGGAGATAAAGAAAAGGTTGTTTCACTTCGAAAAACTAGCAAACCTTCAAATTTTTGTGGGTTTTCGGGCAACAAAATCACCAATATTGGAGCCCGATGAGAGCTTTGATTTCCTTTCTATAGCAATGATAGGCCGGAGGTTATGTCAATCGGGGCATTTATAGAGATGGCAGTTGACTGTGTGGTTGGTAGACCGCTCCAAAATGTTGAAAGCACATTCTTTTTATGATAGTAGATCCTCTTATGTGTTGGAACTAGGTTGAGACCTAGATTTTGATTCACAATATTTTGGCCAACCCCCGTTGAAAAAAATTGTGTCCTCAAAATTTTGGATGTACCTTAATCCAATGGGACACTTCTCTTGCATCTTGTCCTCTAGTTCCCAAGTTGCTTCACCAAGGGAGTGATGACACTATTGTACTTTGACTAGCTTTATCCATTGTCATTGTAATTGCTCTAAGATGATGATTAGGTGCTCTTTATATAATTTCTCTCGTTATTGCAATTGCTCTACTTCAAAGCACAAGTGAAGCGTTGTAAGCATATTTTCTCAACATTACTTATTAATGTAGACATCAAATGTAGGTTTAAGTTAATACTTGAAGCCAATTGTCGAATAAAATGTAAGTGAACCCTTGAGCTCACACACATTCACATGTGGTGACAAGAAATGTCAATAAGCTGGCCAAATGATAATGTTGACTAATCATGAACCACTATGGTGGTTGTGCCTAGCTCAAGTCTTACGACCTACATGACCCACCCACCTCATACATGTAATTGAATCTAATGGTTAGAGATCAAATTTGGTGAGCAACAAATAAAACATGAATAATCTATAAATAGCATTGCTTGTTCACCTCCAAGATCTAATCATGGTGGTGGGTACACCCACAACTCTTTATTATAAACATGAAGACTAGGTAATCTCCGACCGTCTCCAACAAACAGGTCCCTTGCTCGTACAACTAACAACTTCTCAACCTTTAACTAATTTTCTGAAGAATACCTTATGTGATATGCAAGGTAAGCTACAAAGCCCACATCATATCGGAACGCTAGAGAATTTCTCACAGGAAACATACGTAGAGCCTCAATATCAGTGCATCACAATTTTTAATACAGCATAAAACAATTGATTTCCAAAGAGTAAGCAAAACTACAACCCGCAATGGGACAAGCTCATTTATTAAGTCCTGTGATGCCGATCCCAAACTCCCAACCAACTAATTTTTACTTTAAGAGAGCCATTCATTCTTTCTAATCCCACGCGATCAATCAAAATCCTAGGTTGAAACACGCAAAGGGTACCGATCTTTAAAAGCAACATGGTACAAATATCCACACAATTATATTTTAAATTTGTTTCTTTTCATATCAATTAGGTCTTATACCCATTCACAAATCATCAACATAACAACGGGTTAGCATTTATCTCTCATACTGCTTGATACCAGTACATAGAGTAACTCAATATAGAGAGATGTTTCACCTAGTAAGTATTCAGACTACTTACAATTATTTCATCATAATATCATTACAATTTGTTGGATCAACACTTTCCAACTAAAAATCACTTGTTTCGATCACAAGAAATTAATAAATCAATTACCATCTTAAAGTTCATCAATTGCGAGTCCAACAATAAACAACATGCTCAAGTCGGAGACAGTATGGCCCCAAAATGGCCAAAATACAAAGTTGGGTGTAATTTGGATCTAAACAAGATTATGATGTGATCTATTTCTTTAAATTTGATTCGGACTATTAGACAAGATGAGAACCAACCCGATCTGCTTCAGCCAAGCCATCTTAGTGAGATGACATGGGGTTTGACCTGATTTCATTGGGACTAAACACCTCGATGAACCAAAAAGCCAGTTCAACAAAAATCCTCAGGTCACCTAGTTTAATACTAGCAGGCAACTACTACCACGACATGCTCTATGTTGATCACCAATCTGCTCGCTCATGTCTCCCCTTTGATTTCTAACCATACGCACCACTAGTGGTTGATTATTTTACCACAAAATGAAAGAAAATTTGAAGGGGGTGGTATACTATAATTCCAATTTCATTGGTAGATTCTGCTACTTTAGGGTTGATTATGCTGTTTATAGTTAGATTTTTGGTTAAGAAAGTGGAGAGAAAAAAAATGTTGGTTTACCTTGAAAAACTAGCAACCTTGCCGAATTTAGTAGGTCTTTTGGCAAAAAATTCACCAATTGTAGTAGGGCTTTGGTGGAGCTTGATGAGGGCTGCAAATTTTTTTATAGCACAATAAATAGACCAACGATTACAGTAGTGGAGTCAGCCATAGATGTTGTAGTAGGGTGATTGGTTGGTAGGTTGTCTTAGAACATTGAAGGCATGTTTATACTTCACTATCATCTACCACCATATTCAATTCTTGCACCATTTTCATTCATGTATTAGACGTGATTGCTTTAAATATACTATGCATATTCATATGGAAAGTGTCGATCATAATCATATTTAAAATGAATAATGATCTTAATTACTAATAGAACTCGTATTTAGAATTTATCTAATTAAACAATATGACTTACAAAACTAAGAAGTAAATATGGAATACGAGGGATATCGACTTCATCACCCTCATCGTCATCTTCAACAAAATCAATGTTGTCCCTTTTACTCTAATATTGTGTCACAATCTCTATAACAATGTTCAAAAGGACATGAAGAACAAACCTTGTCATGTTGTCTTGAAGGTTGACTTGAAGCACTAATGTAGCCGCATCGACAACAACTAAAATCCGAAAGTCAATCATATGTTAGACATCATCATCTTGAGATGGTCGAACCATCTCTTTTGTTTGCTTCATATTACAAACATGTTCTCTATGTACAATCATTTTTGCATGTTTCTATAAGAAACTAATCATGTTCATCCGTTTTCAAATGAAGACACTTCCTCTTCATTTGTTTCTTCAAAATTAAATTCTTCTTATTGATCTTCCATAGGCATCTTATCCTTTTCCTTGTTTTGCTTTATTTGTTGCTTTGGTGTTCTTGATCTTATATATACAATTCTCCCTCGTGATGCTTAGATGCTATATCAATATTTTGCTATGTAAGTGAATCATCACCACCAATGAACTCATTAAGGATATTCATCATGATCTTCAATTGATACCAATATGATGGAGTCGAAATTTGTTTCGTTAGCTTTTCTCTCTTTGTGTCTTCTTAGCTTTTCATTATATTGCGCAAAAGGTAAGTCATTAAGTTTTTGATGTAATAATCTATTTCGCTTCTGCGTATGAATCTAACATTAAAGAAAGAATTCAAGTAAGTCATTAACTCAATAAAAAGCTTTAATTTATTACATTATAAATAATAAAATATAATTCTTACCATTTTGAAGGTATATCAGTTGCGTTCACATGGTGTGGCACTACAAGTAAGACTCAAAACTTGTATAGCAAAATTTTGCATTTCAGGACATCCATAGTCAAAGGTCATCCACCATTGAGCTATGACAAAAAACATATATAAGCAATAAATTAGTCAAATTTAAAAATTCTAAATCATATCTTAATAAAAAAATAAAGCAAAGTTACTTGAATTAATTACCTAGTGCATATGCTTTCCTCGAACTTATACCTAATTCTAGTCCAAAACCACTCGAGGCACTTCGATAACTCATAAGTTGACGAGTGATTTGTTCTTGGTCTTCCTTACTTCGTACAAGTATAGATATAACTTAAACATACCACCTTTAATCTCAACATTAGATTCTATCTCATCATAATCATAATACAACCCTAGATTCAAATATAATACAACAACATACATAAAGAACATTTTTCTCATGGTTCAAAAATAACCATAGACCTTAGCACAAGTTAAATATAGTAGCAAAATGGGTCACAATTGGTTTATATATGTCTTTTTCTCTAGTAAAATATCTCATCATATGCAATATTTGTCCATGTCTATACATAAATGTCACTAGTTTCTTTACCCTGTTAAATATGTCTTTTAGTTTATTTATCTCCCCAATATCTTCACGTATCAAAGGTGTCCAAAACAAATAATTAAATTCAGCCATCAACATTCTACCGATTGCAACATAATTTGATACATTATATATAACCACCTTGACAACATTTTTCTCTTCAACCTCTAAGATTACTTCTTTTAATAATATATACAATTTATTTGTATACTTCACTTCATTCGATGTATCAATAGACTCAAGAAACACTCTACCTTGAGGACAATGCACAAAAAAATTCATTAGTGTTTTCTATTTTCTATCCGTCCATTCATTTGACATAATAGAGTATCCATATGTAGCCCAATTTTTTCTGAATCATTTGGAAACTTCTTACTCTTCTCACCTCCTCTTCAAATAATGTTTCCCTAACTTCATGGTATGATGGAGCCTTTATTGTAGGACCAAACTGTCCTATATCATTAATCATCACTTGAAAGCTGAGGGATCTGATAGCATTAAAAGGAATTCTATTTTGATACATCCACCGACCAATGGATATACATACTCGTTTTCTTTCTTATTTCTTATATTGATTTTCTAATATAGCCTATCGCAGTGAGTCCAGTGATGAACGCACAAATAAATCCATGGGCCCTTTCGAAAGAGGTGGTCATGAGCCAAATGATATAAAGATGGTATACATTGGGCACCTCTCCCTATGTTAGCTTTCATACTAGAAGCTTCTCTTTCATATGAAAATGAAATCTTTTTTGCCTTTTTGTCGTACCGTACACATAATCATAAATCGCTTTCTTTATTTCTTCTCTTATTTCTTATAAGCTGCCACATTTTCGTTCCTTCCTATTAAATGATCCTTGTATCTTGTTATTCCGCTAGTAGAAATATGGTTACATAATGTGCAAAAAACTAACATATTATCCATCTTAGATTTTGTCAAACCCCAATTTCATCTAGGATCCTTAGAAGTTGAGAGTCTATAGTTGTATGCTAGATTAGAAAACTGAACAACAATTGTACTACTAGTACCGATTCCATTGCTACCACTGCCACTACCACTTGGTGGACAACAAGCAGCTACACTAGATAAAGTTTTCATACTCGCTATAATAAAAATCAGAATAAATAAAGTATAAAGAAGTAGAAAAATAAATGAAGAGATCAATATGAATTATGAAACAATAAGAAAGTATAGGATTCGACGGTGATGCAGTTAATCATCTTAAAGCATATGGGAACCCGAGTCTAAATGGCAGTAAGGAGCTCTCAATAGCAGCTACACCACTGAGAACAACTGCTACTACAATAAGAAATTCTTCTAGGATTGTCACTTCTTCAAGGCACAACCAAGGAGTGCAAGCTATTGAAATTGATCAAGTTGCAGAGAGAACCGATAACACAATGGTTGCAGTGGTTTCACGAAAAAGAAGAGAGAGAAGAGAGAAAAAAAGAAAGAGGAGAAAAAGAGAAAGTGAGAATACCATCGTCCGAGGGAAGGCGGAGGGCGATAAAGGTGGTGGTGGGTCATCGGCATGTGCGTGGTGACGGAGAGAGCAGGAGCATAGACGAGAGATCGGAGATGAGATGCGGGAGAGGCACACGCATGAGTTTAGTTTTAGGTTAGATTTAGTTTGGGTCGTCGGGTTGATCCAACGGACCTAGTGTACGCTAACCATAATATACCGGACTGCTATAGCAGTGTTCGTGCCGCTAATAGCACTGAGGCAGGTCACCCACTAGCCCTAGTCACTATAGCATTTTTTGGTCTGCTAAAATGCTATAGTGTGGTCGTATAGAGCGTTATGTTACTTAGTTTTCAGTAAAAAGGATGGGTTGTTTTCATGTTACTATACTTGCTCACTGGTTTGTAGACTGAGGCTAATTGCATAGCTGGGAAGAATGTTGTATGACACACACATACATATGTACGTGAGTTTGTGTGTGTGCACATGTCTTTGTGTTGTGTGTGTAACATACATGCATGTGATTGTATGTATTTGTGTGTGCGTATGTGTGATCCAACATTGTTCCCAGCTATACCATTAGTAATCAATCTAAGCATGGTAGCATGAAAGCAAGGCATCTGTTTTATTGAAACAACTCGAAAAGCTGCCTCTTGTTGGAGGTAGAAACAACCACTTTGTGCTTGTGGCATAGCTGGGAATTGTGCGCTCTCTCTCATACACACATATAATAGAGTGCTCACAATACAAGATTAGGCTAAGTTTAGAATTTTCAGTGGACTCGGACTCTTGTAACTTGGGTCATTCTTAATGGTCTTTAGTTGAGCAGATGATCTGTGCTGGTTGGAAAGTGCGCATTATGTGTAGCTTCACTGAATATTTAGTACAAGATGCCATAATCATGTAGGGTAACACTACTTATGATTCTATTGTATCATATGAAATGGTAAGATGCCCTATTTCTTCATTTAATAAGAAATAGTAATACAGGTACTTAGATCGTATCGCATCTTATGGAACTTGGGTGATATGATATTATGTTTGTAACAGTGACTGAAATGTTGATCTTGGTTGACTGAGTTATATGTTCTTGCATATTTTTAGAATGATAGTTAGCAATTATTCTAGTTGTAAATTTTTTCTAAATATAGTATGCTCTCTCTCTCCATAAAATTTTTAGTTATGGATTTACAAATAAAAAAATGGACAAAGAAGAAAAGAGTACATCGAGCTATTCGCACTAAATGGTGGAACCTCAAAAGTGAGAAAGAAGATATATTTAAACAGATAGTCCTTCAAGGAGACGTTTGGAATTATGTTGGTACACCCTGTGATACGTGGAACAATATAGTTATATATATTAGGAAAGTGGAGAAAGATGTTTAGGTGTATCCAAGGGAGGTGTACCGACACAAAAAGAAGTTTGGTGGTGGAGTGAAGTAGTGCAAAATAAAATCAAGGCAAAGAGGGCATGTTACAAATTATATTATGTTAAGAAAACTAATGAAACATTAGAGGCTTATAAGAAAGCAAAGAAGAAAGCAAAAAAGGCAGTTAGTGAAAAAAAAGCTAAAATTTGAGAGGATTTATATAAAAAACTCAAGGTGAAAGAGATATTTTTAGGATAACTAGGGCTAGAGATAAGAAAACTAAAGATTTTAATTATGTTAGATGCATCAAAGATGATGATGAAAAAATTCTAGTGGCAAATGATGATATAAGAAATAGATGAAAAAACTATTTTTATAAGTTTTTTAATGAAAATAAAGATGTTAGTATTATCTTAGGAGAGTTAGCCAAATCAAAAAAGTATATAAACCACAATTTCTACCTACGTATTCAAATGAATGAAGTGAAAGAGGCTCTTAAACATATGAAGGGTGGTAAATCGGTAGGACCAAACAATATTCCTATAGAAGTTTGGAAAATACTAGGAGAAATAGGAATCACTTGGCTCACACGACTATTTAATGAAATATGGAAAAACGAAAAGATGCCCGAAGAATGGAGAGCGAGTACACTTATACCCATATATAAGAACAAGGGAGATATTCAAAATTGTGTGAATTATCGAGGTATTAAGTTAATGAGTCATACTATGAAATCGTGAGAAAGAATTATCAAACATAGGAGTATCAAGTACAACAGGAAACCAATTTGGATTCATGCCAGGCAAATCTACTGTGGAAACGATTCACCTTTTGAGACGTCTTATGGAACATTTTAGAGCAAAAAAGAAAGACCTTTACATGATATTTATTAATTTAAAAAAAGCTTACGATAGGATACTGATGGAGGTTCTTTGGAAAAAAGAGGTATCACATTGACATACATTAACCTTATAGGAGACATGTACGATGGTGCGAAAACATGTGTGAGGACTCATGAAGGAATGACATACTTCTTTGAAGTTAATATTGGGTTACATCAAGGATCAACTTTAAGTCCATACTTATTCATAATGGTGATTGATGAGTTAACAAAACATATTTAAGATGAAGTACCTTGGTGTATGTTATTTGCAGATGACATTGTGTTAGTGGAGGAGTCTAAAGAAAAGGTTAATAGAAAATTGGAACTATGGAGAGAAACATTAGAAAGCAAAGTCCTCCGACTTAGTAAAACAAAGACAAAATATATGGAATGTAAGTTTGATCATTTGGTTACTTCAGAGGACATAGAAATTAAAATTGGCACACATTGCATCCCTCAAAAGAAAAGTTTTAAATACCTAGGGTCAATTTTTCAGAGTGATGGAAGAATTGTTGGAGATGTTATGCATAGAATTAATGCTGGTTAGTTAAAATGGAGAGGAGCATCAGGTATTCTTTGTGATAAGAAGATACCATTAAAAGTTAAAAGGTAAATATTATAGAGCACCAATTAAGCCTGTCATGTTTTATGGTTTTAAGTGTTGGGTAGTTAATCATCAACATGTACAAAAGATGTCTGTGACAAAAATGAAGATGTTGAGATGGATGAGTGGTCATACAAGAAAAGACCATATACATAATGAGGTTATTATAAACAAATTAGGAGTGGCATCAATAGAAGATAAAATTAGAGAATATTGTTTAAGATGGTTTGGACATATAGAAAGAAGATCAAAAGAAGAACCTCTAAGAATGAAAAACTAAATTTGAAAAGTGTTAAAAGAGGTAGAGGACAACCACAAAAGTGTTGGAAAGAAACAATAAAGAATGATCTAGCTTATTGTGAGTTAACTGCTAACATGGCACATGATTGGGCTATGGAAACAAAGAATCCATGTAGCCGACCCGTCTAGGAAAGGCTTAGTTGTTATTGTATAGTATGTTGTGCGACTCTTGTGCAGGATTGAAGGCTTCATAAGAAATCGTCTGATCTGCAGCCTAACATTGGCAACCATGGAGGCAAATGCTGATGCAGACGAAGAAGCGCCACTTTTATCTTCATCCTCAAGGCTGTCCCATATCGGCAAAAGTGTGCTTGGGAGCCATGTAGCTTAGAGTCTCTGGTTGTGTACTCTGTCATTCTCCTCGCCTCATTAATTTTTGTAATTTGTGTGTGTATGTGAAAGAGAGAGAGAGAGAGAGAGAGAGAGAGAGAGAGAGAGAGAGAGAGAGAGGGGCTTATTGAGTCCTGAAACCCGGCATCATCTATGGTCTCTTTCTTTCAAAATCTGGAACTTAGGAACCAAAAATTAAAACCAAGCCTGTCTCTTCTATAAGTGGTGTGGACGCTTTCCCTCTCGAGACATCGATAAAATTGGAAAGCTTTCTTCCGTACTAGTGGACTGCATGGATTCTTAGTTACCAATCGTTCTCTTCAGCACTCTTGAGGATTTTGCCTCTTGTAAAGGGTTATAAGGTGGGTGCTCATTTTGGTGTTCCTTTTGATGCCTGACTCTGTTCCCTTTTAAAAATCACCTGAACCTCTTCCAGTTTAATCGGGGCTTCAAAATTAGCCTTTCGCTGAGTTGGATTTTCTCATGAGAAAAATGCAGTCCTCATGTGCCTCAATGCTGTCACATTCTTTTTTCTGAATGGGACCATTTTTGGCAGAAAAGCATACAGTCGCAGTTGATTGGGGCTAAATCCGGTAGGTATATGTAAATCGCTACAACTGATGGGTATTAAAATGTTATGGAAAATACATAAATAAAACAAGGGCAGGCTCAAATAATTTCTTCACCAATTGGATTCGAGTTACTCAGGACATTCCTGGCAACTGTTGTTTATGGTTCTAAAAATAGGGGCAAGTAGGGAGTTTAAACTATTCCTAAACTGATCAAAATCAGTAACTTGCTTTGGTGTTTTTACGTTCCTGAATCTAACTGGGGTTTTTGGTGGTTTGTTTTGTTTGGTTGGGTTTGCAAAGTATAAAAGGTTGAGACCAAATCATTATATATATATAACTTATATAAGTTCCATGCAATTTTTGTTTCCAATTTTTCACTACCAGAAGAAAATAATGGTGCTATTAAAAGGTGAACAACTTATTTTTTAGTTTATTAAGTTTATTTGTCATGTTCTATATCATGTATTATATACTGTAAAGTGCCTTATATTCGTATGTTAAAACCTAATGAACCCGGTTTGGAACTCCACCAAATTGTAACCAGTGGTGCATTTCGGTTCTGTTTTACAACTTATAATGGTTCCGTTTGGTCGACAATTTTGTTCAAGGTTGAGCCTGGGAAAAAATAAACCTCTCGTTTAAACACTATTAATAACAAGTAATGGTGCTCAGGGTCATTGGTTTCGATCAGTTCCAAATGCTTTTCCCCTTGATGGTGGAGGTTATTGGTTTCTTTTACAAGAACCCAAATCAACTTCGATTCGGAAATAAAAAAGTTGCACACAATACTGCATTGGAAATTTGTTTTGCAAGCTATCAATGATGGCCAGTTAGCCTTTCTCAAACAACGTTTTGTTTCTCATTCCAAGGCTAACCATGCAGTGACTCTAAACGTTGTTTTCCACTGTCCCTGATTTCTAATTTCGAGCTCTTGAGTAAGGTTATATCTCACCTTCTCGTGCAAGTTCCATGTGAAAAAGTTGATGAGTTGCTCTAGCTTCACTAATTTGGTTCACTGGTAAGCTATCTTGTAAAAATAGCTCAGAACATGAAGCACCTACTCGTGTCTGATTGTCGCAAAACTCACAAGAATTGTCCCCCCTCCGACCAGCAGCCATGCCATTCTTTAGCAAGTAAATCCATAATGTCGCCTTTCACAGAAATGTTTGGATACATGCTGAGCCTTTTCACTTCCAAACTTAACTCCGTTATCCTGTACTTGATAAGTAGGTGCATTAAGTAGCAACTGGCTACTGAAAGCAGAAGAAAAATGATATAAAGTGGCTAGCACCAAGCAGATGTTGGGTCCATCTTAACATAGACAGTTGCTCTAAGGGATGCCCAAGAAAACTTCTTGTGGAGGATTGGTTAGAGATCAAGCAGGTCGGTAGCTCTGTGGTTTTAATCGGTACTTGGGTGACTGCTCAGCCTTCATTGTAGAGCTCTAGAATTATCTTATTGGGGCTTGAAATGGTGTGGAATACTGGCCACAGAAAAGTCATTGTGGGAAGCAACACAGTGACAGCAGCTAAGCAGTTAATAGTGTGCTATAGCGTTGGACCAAAAAATACTATAGCGCCCAGTGTTTAGCAGGTGACCCACCTGAAAACTATTAGTAGCACAAACACTGCTATAGCGGTCCACTATATCATGTTTAGCGTACACTAGGTCGGATTGATCCAATATCTATTGGATCGACTCGACCCAAACTAAATCTAACCTAAAACTAAACCTAGCTCCATGAGAACAGTTGCTACCACAATGAGAAGTTCCTCAAGAGCAGCTACACTACTGTGTTCATTGAGACAGAGAAAGGGAAAAAGATAAGAGAAAAAGGGAGAGAGGGGAGGCCAGAAAGGCGAGAGGGTTCCTTACTGCCATTTGGAGTCATCTTTGTTCCCATCTCCCTCTAGCACACTCATTTCTTACACTATTTAATCATATCTTCATATATGTGTAAGTATATTCTTCTATCATGTGGGTCATCAACCTGGTTTTGTCACTCCAGTTTTTACATTTAAAACATATTTGAGTCATGTTTTTGGTATAAAACATTAAACTCTTTTAGTTGAGAACTCCTACGAGAAATTTCTACAAAAATTGGAGTCCAATCATTGTATTTGAGGTGATAACTTATCAAATTTTGGTGTGTTAACCATTTGATTTCTTCATATCAGCAGGCCAACGTTCCTTAATGGGTAAATTATTCGAGTCAGATAATGATTGATTAAGGTTGTTGCTATGTTGATTTGTGTAGGAAAGATTCAAAAATACTTCTATGTTTCCACGGATGAGTTTGACTCACTACAGCCATGAATTCTGGTAATACTTATTCTAAGAAATGAGTTGAAGTCAGCAAGTTGTTGCTTATGCAAATGATCTTTGAGGGAGTATGAAGCATTGTTTTACTCATTTTATCGGCTTCAAGACTGTTACACTTGTAAGCCATTTGAAGATATAAATGCACGTGTAATGATTTCAATACTAAATGTTTTATCATGATAATAAGGTAGTTCTTATTTTTCTGTCCTTTTGCTATTCTAGATGAGGTGAAGAGGTAGTGCTATTATCCGCAACCCTGGTTTGCACATAAAATAGTTAACAATCAAATAGGAGTTATTGATAACCATTTCTATTGGTGGCAGAGAACAATGTGCAAAATTACATCATAACAATGTTACAAACAAGCTAAATTCATTTTGTTGGCCAATAGACAAAGAAGGCAAAACAAGAAAAAGGATAAGATGCCTATGGTAGATTAAGAAGAAGAATTTAATTTTGAAGAAATATATGAATAAGAAGAGAAACTGTCTTCATCTGAAAATGAATAAACATGATTAATTTTTTATAAAATAGTTTTTTGGTTTATCCTAAAAAATTAAGTGTATGTTATAATCACACTTCAATCTTGATGGATGCTATGTTTTGAACTTGTTATTTGTTAAGTTGTTAGTTGTTATATTTGATGCATGCTAAAGTTGTTTCTTCAAAAGTATTATAAATATTTTGGTCAATTGGTAATTTGGTATATTGGTCCACTAGTTCACCCTAACATTATTTTATTTTTTTGCAGTTAAGTTTAATTTATTTTATTGCTTAAATTAGATTGGAGTCATGGATCATAGTCACCATACTTGAGCATATAAGTATAATATATATTAGTTTTTTAAATTCTTTTGCTTATTTTGTAGAATAATTTGGTTACATTTATGTTTTTTTTCTAATGTAAGTTTAACAATTCAATATGCATATGCTACATGAAATTTATTGTTTGTCTTCTTAAAATTTGTTTATTTAGTTTGGTTCATATTTATGAAAAAAATGGTTATATGTTTCTTGATATTTTTTAGAAATTAGATAATCCATTATATACATAATATTTTTTAATTATAAATAAAAGTATACCGCTAAATTTGTTATATCTCGCCGCTATATCAAGGTCAACTGCTAACAACCCACAAACTGCTAGGATAACAGTGAAGGTCATCAACAGTAGCCAGGGACAAGAAGGCAGCAATAACTTGGTTAGTAGAATCCGATAGTGGCTTCATAGAGACTGGCAAGTATAGTCCCAAGAGAAGAGAACTATTGTGCGTACTAAAAAGAGCCTACAGGATCCGAAGTTTGCTTAGAGAACGGAAAATTACCTGCTCAATTAATCGCATTGAAGAAAGATCACTGTGAAGTTGCGCAATGATGATTTGTTCTGATGAACTTGGACATGTGGCTGTGTATCCAAACCAAAAAAAGAAATTGCGCATAATCGTTTTCCTTTCTCGCTTGTGATGAACGGATTCATATCTTCTGATTCAAGTGTTAAACCATAAATTCCATGGATCTTAAGACGGGATTTTTTATGAGTTTAAGCATGAGCCGAACTCATGTGAAGCCACTATTATGGTGTAAAAGATCGGAAGGTGAAAAGGGGATCTGGAAAAGAGGCATTATCTGATGTAGGATAGTTTGTAAAGAAGCGTCGACAGCAGGGTTCGAACCTGCGCGGGCGAAGCCCAACAGATTTCAAGTCTGTCTCCTTAACCACTCGGACATATCGAGAGTTCTTGAACCAAAGCCTGATCGACTCCCTATGCTTTCTCATAACCCATGATGGATCTGGTGTCTGGTGGGGAAAATAGCTCATGAAACTGTTTAAGGTTGAGCGGACTGTGTGTTAGGTTCGGTTGTTAGCTATAGGTTTTCCAATTGACACTTCAAATTTTAGGCGGGGTAACCTGCCACTGCTCATAGCCAAATTTGAATAGGGTTAGGACCCTTGCTCCACCGTGTTGAGTGAGGTAAGGTGGCAGCCCTGAAAATCCAAAAAGGCGGTTCAGATTGATTTTCGGAAATGATGTATGGAAATTCTCCTAGCTGAACTTCGCCTCACCACCCAAAGAATTTTCTACGTCGGCCATTGCCTACGCCCTGGGCTACCCGTTAGAATTGAATTGTGCTTGGAGCCAGAGCCCTCTTCACTAGAACGTGATCGGAAGCCACTCTTTCTCCGTGGGTTTGCCGGCCACCATCCAGTTATTGTTTTTCTGCCCCCTCCACCTGAAAAGAACATGTGTATAGATAGTATGCACAGTGAGAAACCTCAGTGACCAAGTAGTATACGCCTCATCCGTATATATATAAAGTGTTAAACGTGCACACCTCATTCATACAAACAACAACAACAACTAAGCCTTTTCCCATACTAGATGGTTTGTTTCCACAAATCCCTATCGTGTGCCATGTTAGCAGTTAACTCACAATAAGCTATATCATTATTTATTGTTTCTTTCCAACACTTTTGTGGTCGTCCTCTAGCTCTTTTAATACTTTCCAAATTTAGTTTTTCATACCTTCTTATAGGTTCTTCTTTTGATCTTCTTTCTATATGTTCAAACCATTTTAAACGATATTCTCTCATTTTATCCTCTATTGGTGTCACTCCTAATTTGTTTCTAATAACCTCATGGTCTTTTCTTGTATAACCACTCATCCATCTCAACATCTTCATTTCTGTCACAGACATCTTTTGTATATGTTGATGATTAACTTCCCAACATTTAGAACCATAAAACATGGTAGGCCTAATTGCTGCTCTATAATATTTACCTTTTAACTTTAATGGTATTTTCTTATCACAAAGAATACCTGATGCTCCTCTCCATTTTAATCAACCAGCATTAATTTTATGCGTAACATCTCCATCAATTCTTCCATCACTCTTAAAAATTGACCCTATGTATTTAAAACTTTCCTTTTGAGGGATGCAATGTGTGCCAATTTTAATTTCTATGTCCTCTGAGGTAACCAAATGATAAAACTTACATTTCATATATTTTGTCTTTGTTCTACCAAGTCGGAGGCCTTTGCTTTCTAATGTTTCTCTCCATAGTTCCAAATTTCTATTAACTTTTTCCTTACACTCTTCCACTAATACAATGTCATCTGCAAATAACATACACCAAGGTACTTCATCTTGAATATGTTGTGTTAACTCATCAATCACCATTATAAATAAGTATGGACTTAAAGTTGATCCTTGATGTAATCCAATATTAACTTCAAAGAAGTATGTCATTCCTTCATGAGTCCTCACACATGTTTTTGCACAATTATACATGTCTCTTATAAGGTTAATGTATGTCAATGGGATACCTCTTTTTTCCAAAGTTCTCCAAAGAACCTCCCTCAATACTCTATCATAAGTTTTTTTTATATCAATAAATATCATGTGAAGGTCTTTCTTTTTTGCTCTAAAATGTTCCATAAGATGTCTCAAAAGGTGAATCGTTTCAACAATAGATCTGCTTATATATATCAAGAGAGTCGAGACACACACACTCATCCTTAAAGACCTCAATCATTTGGTATGTAAAACTAACAACTGATATCTTTAAAGCAAAATAGTACCAGGTGTATTTGATGCATATGCAAAATCTATAAGAGTACTTTAAATCTTAAAGATCTCAATAGCTCATCAATGACATTAATGGTTGAAGTTTAAATTTAAAATATCAAAAAGTACTCTTATAGCTTTGGCATATGCATCAAATACACCTGGTACTATTTTGCTTTAAAGATATCAGTAGTTAGTTTTACATACCAAATGGTTGAGGTCTTTAAGGATGAGTGTGTGTGTCTCGACTCTCTTGATATATATATATATATATATATATATATATATATATATATATATATATATATATATATATATATATATATATATATATATATGTAAAGAGAATAATCTACTGGATACTCAATCTATGCTTAAATCCATTTTATCATCTCAACTATTTGATCTTTGAAATGAATGATTGAGGTAATAAACGGAAAAACACTTAATGCACAAAGTATATATTACGTACAAAATATATAAATATATCTTTTTTTATTTTTTTATTCAAATATTCATTATTGATTATGTGAATTGTATTGTAGAGATGTTTAAGTGGATTTGAGCATGAATGAGTATATGAATTTATAACTTTTCACATATAAATATATAAAAGAATGATATGGTACACCTTGGTGGATATACTCCTCATGACCACTTGATAAGTGCCAATAAGGTATTGTTTCAATCGTCCATCGAGAACAATAAAACGGTGGTCTTTCAGAAATATATAGTGTGGAAGAACTCTATCATTCATGTATACAAACATATATATATATATATATATATATATATATATATATATATATATATATATATATATATATATATATATATAAACTGGATCATATCCAATTTCGACATATCCACTCATTGTTTTTCGATAACATAAGTATAACTTAAATTTTTTTAAGGGTTTGTGAAAATGTATGAAGAATAATTATTGTATTCATCCACCCAAAAAGCCATGTTTGGGTGACACCATAGTTGGACAGGATCTAATCTCTTTATATATATATATATATATACTTGACCCATCTTTACAAATTTCAGTGATCTGACCCTTTTTTAGTAGAAAACAAATGTATATTCGTTTGGACTTGATTCAATACGTAACATTTTGCCTTTTAATTCTCAACCATCAATTATTGAAATTTGTAAACATCTAAGGTGGCAAGCATATAGGGCATAAGTAAATCGAGCCACTCAAGGTCGGCTTGAAGAAAAATCCAGACTGAACTTGATATTTCCGAGTTCAAGTTGCTGGCAAGTCAATTTCAAGTTTGCATATAGTCGGTGCGAACCGCTGGTAGGCCTAATCAATCTTTGTAAATAGTTGTATACAGATATAAAAAAATTTGAGAAGTTCATGCAGACCCAAAACAAATTACAAAGCTTGAAACATCATCAGCAACTTTTACGTTGGTTTGGGTCAGACCCGGGATAGTGGATAAGGATATGCATTTGCATAAAAGATAAAATATTTTTCAAGCAAAATTGTTTGCTTAATTAAAGTAAACATAAATCTTGCAACCACAATACAAACTATAATGAAAAACCCAAAGCGGAAAATATGGGAAGCTAAGAGGAACATGATTTGTTTCTATGTACTATCCAGTTACATTTCATACAAAAATTTTTATGTAAAAAATCCTGGGGTGGAAACCGGTTAAAGAAGAAAGTTCTTTTCCTTCTTCTGTTTTCTCTCTTGCTTCCCGCACGGCATCTATTTATCTCAACTTCAATATTGGTGTGACGCTTCGTCCTCAGCATCCAACTGGTATTGTTTGTTGGCTTTCAGGTACGTTTCTAAAATCAGAAAAGAAAGTATCTCTTAAACTGAAAAAGAGAGTTCATTAGAATCAAGGAACAAAAACATAAACTGAGGTGTTTCTGTTTTAGGTTTTAAGGAACATATGTACAAAGAAAACAAAAAAGGAAAATGGAAAACTTATGTGAGACAATCTTCAGTGTGATTTTTCCATCATTTTGATCCTCTCTTCTTTCTTTCTTATGTTCTAAAACTACAAATAACACGAGGAATAAAATACAAAGAAAAACAAACAAGAAATAAAGAAAACCGTTAAGCTTTTATACTGTGGGTTAAAAAAGCCGTCCCTCGGTTGACCTTCACCGAACCAGAGGAACGACTCCAGTTGACGAGGGAGGTTGTCTAATCAGAGACACCCTCTCGTCTAAACAGAGGCAACACGACTCCTTCGACGCTCACCTCCTCTCCCTCCCTCTTACTCTTTCTCTCTCTCAATCGGATCTCGCAAAATCGAGAAACCAGAATTCTTTTGGTTTTTGGAAAAATCCAGAAACCACGCAATAAAACCGCGGTTTCAGATAAAACCAAGAGCGGAAACCGCTCTTGTCACGGTTTTTCAGAAAATTACTAGCACTTAGTGAAAACAGTGGAACTACTTAGTTTTCGGTTTTCATAATTTTTAAATATTAAATGAAGGGGTTAATTTACAATTTTTTCCAATCCTTGCTACTGAAACTACGAAAATACGCATGCATTAATTTATTGTTTTGCTCATAAATGCTTGCGTCGTAATATAGTTCTGATTTTACAGTTCTACCCCTATTATTATTCTATTGAAATTTTAAAACTCTTTGCGGTAAGAATTTATAATCTTGTCCAGGCTGCTTTAGAGATATTATAGAATTACAAAAGGAGACTTCTTTGCCATTATAAGTGGTTATTATACAAACTCGTCGTGAGAAAATTACTTTATTATCCTGATTTCTATGTTAATTCTAGAATCCAGTTTTAGGTTATATTCTGGGATATTTCCTGTTTCGGACCTGAACTGTTTCCAGAATTGCATAGAGGTGATCATAGATATTTTCATAGTAATATAAATAGTTTTATGTTACTACAAATAGGTGTTTGTTGCCTCTTTATTGTTTCTTGTTTAAATTTGTTAGACTATATACTTGTGATTTTTGTCAAAATTATAAAAATAGCTATTAGAGTGTGAATTTCTAAATTAGTAAAACTGAAAAGTTAAATGAGTTGAGCTCATGGAAGAGAAGAATTCTCTTAGCCTTAACATTAGAAGGCATGGATTATGTTCTTAGAGAAACATAAATCCCTCCTACTAAACAAGCAATTGACGAGAAAGAAGAAAAATATCAAACCTTGTTCAAAGCCAAGGCTAGCATGTTAACCTACATGGATGATGATCTACTTAAGTTCTTTGAGGAATGCAAAACAATAATATTTGACTCCACAACTGTGAAATATTGTATCACTAAGAACTGCATGTACAATTACTCCTTTAAAAATATAACTCACATAAAATGAAGAAAGAAAATAATGTGGTTGAACATGTCAACAAGATATTGGTAATTGTTAGAGATTTGGTTGTAGTCAAGTATGTAATCTTTGACCCTATGAAGATTTCGACTATTCTAAATAGTCTTCCTCACTTTTAGGACATGGTAACCACAAACACTTAGGTTGGAACTTGACTTTACCCTTTCTTAACACCTTATGAAAGTTGCTATTAAGTAAGAGCATATGAACAAAAATAAAAAAGATAAACTACTCTTTGCTCAAGATGATATAAGATGAACTCTAGAACCAACCAAGTTAAAAATAAATCAAATACAAAATTTAACAAATTTAACAAAAGGATGGTCAAATTTTTTAAAAATCTTTGGGATATACTTCTTGGATCGAGTAATTCAATTGTGCCTAGATAGGGCACTTCAAAAGGGATTGCTGCAACAAAAAGAACAATGAGGGTAACTCTGAACAATGTAACCCAAAAAAGAAGCTTAATATAATCTGCATTATTTCTGAATGCTTATATATGGACCTTCCTATGACTAATTGGTGGATGGATTCTAGAGTTACCCTACATATTTCAAAGAGCAAGGAGAAAGCTATGGACCTAAAGTAATACAAGCCTAGGGAACATCGGGTGTATATAAGAAACAACTCTTTTATTGATGTTCTAAGGGTTGGATCAATTAGGATTGTTATAGAGGGCACCCTATTGTACTTATTAATGTACTCATTATGTCATCTATTTCGATACAATCCAGTGTCTATGCTTGTTTTTGTTAAGAAAGGATTTGAGGTTATGTTTATCTTTTAAGAAAGTTATTATAGAAAAACATGATATGATTGCTTTTTCTAGTATTTTTATTCTAAATATGAGTTATTTAAACTCAATATTAACAAAAATGAAGCACCATCTTCTTCTACTTATATTAATTGTACATTTATTATTGATATAAATATATAACATAAAAGATTAGGCCATATAAGTTTTAATAAGTTGATAAAATTAACTAACTTTGACTTATTGCTTGGGTTTAAAGAAAACACTTTTAATAAGTGTGAAACTGTATACAAGAAAAAATGATAAGAAACCCTTTTTCTAAAGAAATAATTAAAGCAACAATCCTATTAGAAATCATTTACACAGATATAAGTCGACCTTCAGGATAAAGTCTCATCGTGAGCCAATGCCACTGAAAGCAGCCTGTGAAAATGTGTATTTTATAACTGTCATAGATAATTATTAAGATATAGATATTTATATCTCTTATCATATAAATATGAGGTTTTATATTTATTTAAAGAATATAAATAAGAAGTTGAAAATCAACTAAGGCATATAATTAAAGTCTTAATATCTGTAGAGGTGGTGAGGTGAATACACCTTTGTAAAATTTATTAATATTGTAAAGACTTTGGTATTTCAAAGTAAAATAATATGTCTAGTTGAAATATGTAACATGACTTTATTGAATATGACTAGGTCAATGTTAATAGATGCTCTTTTTCTTAGGATATTTTGAGGAGAAGCAATAATTACAATCATATATTTGAAATAGAGTACCCTATAAAGTTATATTTTGTATACCATATGAAATGTGGTTTGATAGAAAACCAAACTTTAGTCATCTATGGATGTAGGGATCTATTACTCATGTAAAGATCCTTTATTAATCTAGAGATAAACCACGCAATAGGTCATTGAGGTATATTTTTATTAGATACTTAAAAGGTTTCAAAGGATATAGATTTTAGACCAAGGACCATGGTTTAAGAGAAAATAGGGATGTTGAATTTTTACAAAAAATTTAAATTAACATCCTTAAAAATGATTATGAAAGCATTGATGATCTAGTGGATATAAATTCATCATTTGAGTCAATGAATAGTAATTCAAATGACCTTCCTGTACAAATTGGAACTTTAAGTGGACATAAAAGACATCGGATCACATTGTCCTACTTAAAAGATTATTACACTTACCTTGAATAGAAAATGTGTAATTCAATGAATTTAGATGAGTTGACTAATAACCTAACTTACTAGTAAGCTATCCGTTTATCTTAATCATGAGATTTTGAAAAAGCAATAGACAAAAAAATTGAGTTCATTAAGAAAAACTAAGTTTAGGAATTGATAAATTTTCAAAAGAAAGGAAAGTCAAACCGTAAATGAGTGATTACTCTACTGGGTATTTGATTGTGAGGCTTTTGCTCACGGAACTTAAGCTATCTTTTAGACCTAGGTCTCGTAACCAAACACAGGCCTCAATGCACGATCCCGTTATAACCTCACTTTATATTGTTTAAAAGGTCCCATTAACAAGGGTGCACCACTGAAACTATGCTTATAGAGACAGTTTTGCAGGCTCAACCTCGTGTCTCAACACGATTTTCCTCTTTTTTCTTCGGAATGGTTTGCAGAAAACACAAGGTCAAGGAAAAGAAGCAAAGAAAGACAAACACATGTTTTGACGTGGTTCGGCCTGAGATGTCTACTATACAGTTAAGATGGGAAAAATATTTTCAGCATGACGAGAGTAGCTTGCAATATGAATAATCTCTCTCTCTACCATAGACCTTTATAATTCATATCCAATTTGCGTCACACTATGAGCTTTCGGGTTGGGTCACAATTCGCATCCATCACAAATTCGAGCCACATTAACAAACTCTTCTCTAGGTCATCCATGGTTTAGACATGTGTCAGCCTTTTTCTTTCTTTTCCCAGTTCACCAACTCCATACTCTTCTTTGGTATCAGTACCCGAAAATCACCGTATCAGAACTCCCATAAAACACACATATTTATATATATAATATCTTTCTGAGTATAATCTTGTATAAACATTTTTAGTGTTTGATAATTGATATCATTAATAGAGATGTTTTAATAAGACTATGCAGCTACTAGTCCCACTCTCTTTTATATATATATGCAATCATTGGTACTTTGAAGAATCACGTTGGAACTTCGTCAGGGCCATGTTTGGTATAAATTTACGTTGACCATTTTTACCTCCACATATATTAGTCATATCTTCACCAGGTATGCCAAACCCTTACAAGTGAATTTGATATAGTTGTGGTTCGTGTAAATTACTAATGCCACATTCTCTTGACATGGTTTTCTACATTATAAATGCAGCATAGAATCAATTATCGACAAGGAACTTATGGGGTGTTTGATTGCAAGGTTGGGACTACAGAACTTGAACTACTAGAACTTCAGTTCCAATTTCAGTGGCTTGCCCTTGGGAGTGGGCCACTGATGGACCTCATAATCAGGTAAAATCCGACTCCATTTTTCATTGCACGTCGATTATGACAAGAATTTGAACTGCAGTTCTAGTTTCGTAGTCCCAAGTCCCGTGATCAAACACCTCCCTTGTTGGCTCTTGGTTGATCAAGTTTTGAGGTGGCAAAAGAATCAAGCGAAAGTTGTAAGGCTAGGACCCCGGACCTATGTCATGTACTTAATTTCAATGACGGGTGTAGGGCAAAAGAGCGAATAGGTGAGGTCGCATCATGTGGAATCAGCATGTCTGGCATAGATTGAGTATCACCAGATTTATGTGATACAGCATTTGATCGGTTGCCTTGTCCTTGTGGGTAACACGAGCAGGGGCTTCCTTTGTAGCATATGCAAATTGAGTTATAGCCCCAAGTTGTTTGTCAATGAAAGCTACTTAAAGTTTCAGGCCATTTGATTTTGAGGAGTAAGATGGCTGGCTCCACAACATGATTAAGCAGCTGGCCTGACGGTCATCCTTTCTCCACCATTCGGAGTGGAATAGCCATCTCCGCATGGGTTTATCTCGCCTTAAGTTTAAATAAGTCTAGAATCCATAGTAAAAGATCCTAATTAACTGGTAAGAGTAGCCATGAACCGACCCATCTTGGGAGTCATGGATCTACTTTGGCGAGGTAAGGTGGCTGCCTCACTAGGAATATGATGTAGTCAAACTACAAAAGCTCTCCATTTTTTGAACCTGAATTACGTCGAAATGAACAATATGAAAACGCGACGTGACTACAACGTACCATAGTAACATGAAAAGAACTTGGGTCATGTTTGGCTTGACCTGTTTTTAACACAAACACAAATTACTATTTACACATCTCAAATTACTAAACGCACACCTTTTTTCGTAATTTTTAGGTATTTTAAGAAAAAAGGGTGTGTGAATAGTAAAAAAAGTGTGTAGGTATCAATTGTGACGTAAATTTGTCGGCAATGTAACACCCTTAATAGATAAGGGAAAAAGTCACCTTTTGGTTGAGAACTCTTGTTCACCCAAAAGTAATTCATCTTTAATGCGCTTGAATTTAACGTTCCTTGTTGGAATCCTTAACTGAAAAAGCTGGTGCATGATGTGGTAAAAAACCATAACATGATCTTGTATCCATAGAAAATACAAGGTTCTCAAACTCCCACTAGTGAAACCAGGCTGAATTGTTAATTAATCTCTTAAAAGCCATTCTAAAAAGCACGATGAAATCTCGCTCTCACTTTGTTTTCCAATCTCAATATCCATGTTCCAACCTCGGATGGTTTGTTTATACCAGTTAGATATTGGTGGTTTTCATCCTGCAACTATATATATATATATAAAAGAAAGAGAGAACATGTCATGCTCAAGTGTACTTAGGTGCTAGTAGACATTGCCATTTGAAATCGACGCACATGTTCAAACCAAAAGTGAACCACCCGAGGAACCGACCGAACCAGAACCAAAGACCCCCTGATTCGATTATAGTTTCATGCTCTCTTAAAATCAGCTTGGAACTGATATTTCTGGTTAGGTTGGAACTGATATTTCCAAACTACCTAGAACCCGCTGATCCTCAACTGATGGTTTTGGTTAGGTTTGAACCAGCAGTTCCAAACTGACTAGGGTTAAACCCATCGACCCTAAACCGGCGGTTGTTGTTGGCACAAAGTTTGATTTCAAGATGACACATTTATTTCTCGTGTATCTCAAAGAAAATATAATTTGAAACTGGCGCACCAACTAGGCTATCATGCCAACATCCGGTCCCAAAAAAGAAAGTTTTTAAAATTGGCAAGAGCCAAATGGTACCACCTATTTCCCAACTGTCAACAGGTTGTCACGCTTTGACTATTGATGACGAAATAAAAATATTTAAAAGTTAAAATTTGGTAAAAAACACGATTGATTATTTATTATGAATTTTGAATGTTAGAAGAAGGAGCTCACTCGAAATTTTGACTAGGCACCCGGGTCTCAACTTCTATAATAGGTTCTCTAGCTTCTCTCACTTCAACAACAAATACACAACCTCATAAGTAACCCATTCTTGACTCTTCATCTCTTATTTCTCTCTTCTCTCACTAACTCTTTCGATTCTAAGTACTTCCTTGTTATCTTACTTGATAATTAATATTTTAGCCTATTCAAGTTATAATACACTCAATGCTTCATTTGTGTAGGAAACATTTTATTATCCAAGGTTCAACAAATACAACCTACACATAAAGGATAAAGGATGCACTCCAAAAGTCGTCATAAGGACATGACTTGTTAAAGATTCATGAAGAATGTGTCATCAATTAGGCCAAGTACAACTGTTATGAAAAGGTCTACAAGTTTAGGCTTGGAGATGATTATAACATACTATAAGACCATACCATGAGAAAAATCCAACAAAAGTGGGTTTAAACATCCAGCAAACCCGATTTCCTATGCAAAGAAGTTAAGTAGAATATTTTTCATTTAATTTTGGTTAAAAATTTGGTTTTATTGATTATGTAAGAAATATACGTAATCCTTGAGCAACACTTATTTCTAGATAAACGGTTAATACATAAATGATATCAAGAGAAAAATAGTTAACTATATTTTTTAGTTTATTTGAGTATAGTGTGTCACTATTTGCTAATATATAGTATTAATTGATAGTTACATGAACATATTGTTGTTATTGTACACACAAAAGTCAATTCAAAAACATATTCTTGTACCTTTGTTTTGATAAGTCATACGCTGCATAAAATATTTGTTATAAGTTAAAATCGGTTTTTGAAGAATATCAATTATTTTTTAAGATTTTTAAATTTCACTTAATAATGTTGTTGCAAATACTTGTGTTATTTCTAAGTTAGAAAGAATATTTTAGGTGGTAAATATTTTCATGTTCGTTGTTATTATCATTTACTTAACTTTTGTGTGAAAGATGATTTCATGATCTCAAATACAACCTATTAGAGATGCCATTAATTTTCTTGGTTGCTCTAACGTTAAAAATGAATCGATAGATGTTTGAAAGAAAAAGATACTAGACCAAGAAAATTTCTAAAGGATATTGAACATGAGTGGGATTTGATCTATCAAATGTTGTTTGTGATTGTATTGTACATGAACCTATTAACAAAGTTTATAGACCTTTATTTTCCATAATTAAATTTGTCTAAATCTAATTGAGATATTTGAAACATTTTTTTGACCTCCTATCTATTTTTAGTAACACTATACCTGTATTATCTAGTGTTTTCTATCCAACTTATCATGTATTTATTTATCAAGTTATAAAAATACTTTATACATTAGCACATTTTCCAGAAATTTCTTAGTTAACTAAGAGCATGCATGAGGACAAAAAAGTGGCTTTATTATTATACAAATCTTCTTCTTAGTTTAGTTATTATTGTATTAGACCTTAGATTAAAATTAAATAAATTAAAATTGTTATTAATTCCTTATTATAAGGCTCTTTCATTAGACATATTTAAGGATATCAATAGTATCATTAATGATATAAGAACAAATATCAATCAATTATGTAGAGATTATAATTTTGCATATAGTCATCTTGTTCTACATGTAAAATAAAAAAACAATAGCAATCATACATTCTCCTCTTTTAGCATTAAGTTTTTGGTCATATTTTGGAAAGGTTTAAAAAGTGTCTAAAATCCATGTATTTGACTTTGTTTTAGGTATATATTACTACTCTTTATGATCCTAGTAAATTTGGAGACGATGAAGGTGAAGACAATTTTTCTATTTTAAAATAGTAAAGAACATCAAGTTACTTATCCTGTTTTATCTTAATTGCTATGAATATATTTATTATTTCAGCCTTATGCTAGAGATGACAACAGAGCAGAGTGCAACGGGTTTTCAATCCACCTGCACTACAACCTTTCTTCTATCATTCTACGTCATGCCCCACCCCACAGGTCTTGGGGGATCTGACCCACACCTAATTAGATCGAGGATTGACATGGTCCCGATCCAATCCACTTTACCCAATAAAAATATTTTTTAAGAAAATAAAATATTTAGTGTATATTTTACATAAAATACAAAATCTCATTTTTATATATACATATAAGCATATAAAATACTTATAGTAAACATATATTTTATATAAATAAATACTAATATATATATATATATATATATATATATATATATATATATATATATATATATATATATATATATTCCAGGGAGGGACGGGTCTGCTATAGACCCGTTCGAGGCCCCCTATCTCCTTCATGCCCACCGTCCTATACGGAGCAGAGCGGGTACCCACGAGGTGGGGCATAATTGTCATTCCTACCTCAAACATTTATATGCATCAAATATTTAGTAGAAGTGAGAATATATTAAACGAATATCACTTTAACTTACAACATAAGACATTGAAAGCTAAAGTTTGCTTAAATAATTAGAAAAATGAAAGGTGTAGAGTATATGAGTATGAAAAAGTACCAATGGATATATATAAATAAAACATTTATACTATTAAAGGAAAAACTTATATAGATACTACTAGCACTGACATAATACTAGCATGTAGCGATATGAATGATTAAGTTTAGAGTCAATCAGTTCATGTAAAGGGTACCCATCGAAAGGTAAGTAAGAATTAAGTGCACTTTGATTCCTCTACATCCAAGAGAATATGTAGGACACTTGATTCAAATGTAAGTGAACTATGATCAAGCTCATTATTTATTTTATTTCTTTTGTATAAGTATGATTTATAATTTATAGATATACACCAACAATAACTAAGCCTTTTCCCATACTAGACAAGGTATGCTACATGGATTCTTTGTTAAAATAGAGCTCAATCATATGTCATGCTAACAACTAACTCAACATAAGGTAGATCATTGTTTATTGCTTCCTTTCAATACTTATATGATATTCTTATTCCTCTTTTAACATTTTCTTGTATCTTTTTATTAGAGTTTCCTCTTTGTACGAGTTTAAAACATCTTACACAATTTTCCTCATTTTATTATTTATTCATGTCACTCTCAATTTATTTCTAATAACCTTAAGTATACGGTCTTTTCTTTTGTGACCACTCATCCATCTTAGAACTATAACTGCCTTGTATTTGGCTCTTAAATTGCAATCAGAATCGCTCGAAACTAGAACTGGCCTTGGGACGATTGGGGTTCAGGTTCGAGGCAAATGCTATTGTATCAAAATAATTCTCTAACAATCTATTGTGGATGACTGATGATTGAAATTTGAATTTAAAATGTAAAGAGTATAACATGAAAAGAAACGGGAGAGAAATATTAGATGTCATTTTTACGAGACAAGTGAATTTTATAAACCAATAGCCTTGGGACGATAGGGATTCAGGTTCCAGGCAAATGCTATTGTATCAAAATAAATCTCAACAATCTATTTTGGATGACGTATGATTGAAATTTGAATTTAAAATGTAAAGAGTATAATAAAATGAAAAGAAATGAAAGAGGAATATTAGATGTTGAGTCATTTTTACGAGACAAGTGAATTTTATAAACCAATAGCCTAAACATGTGAGATGGGTAGAGCTGACCACTACCGTCCATGTCTCCATGATAAAGTTTGTGTTATCCTCAGGCCCGCCATTACAGGAAAATGTGAACAGTTTAGAGACATTCGTCCATCTAGGAGATGGGCGGTTTGGTATATTTACAAGCAAGAGCACAAGATACTGCCCCGAAAGTTTGCCTCCGCCGGGTTTATCGTCGACTTTCCTTCATTTCAATCTCTCTCTGAGTGTGTGTTGAGGTGAGAGAGGGGGGCGATGGCGAGCGTGAGCCATTTCGCGCTCACGGCGAAGCTCGGGGCGGAGTTCCCTTCTCTCTCACCTTCCTCTAGTAAATGTTTCTCTCTGCCATCTGACCAACCTGGTAATTTCGGTTCCTTACGATACGATTCATCCAGATTTTGCTTGTCTCTTGGTGATTGTTTCCCTCGGAAGACTCTTCGTCATGAAGTGTTGATATTCCGACGCTCGCTTCCCTCTCGATCATTGCTGGTGAGGCCATCAAAGTTCCCTCCTTTTCCTTTAATTTTTGTTGTTTTTTCCTATCGTCTTGGAAATTGATTTCCTAGTTAATACTATTAGTTACTGTTTATAGCTTTATGAGCTTTGTAAGCCGAAAGTGATCATTGGTCGCTGAGATTTTTTAATTTTGAAGCTTTATTTTGGTTGGAAGGGTGAGTTGTTGAATGAAATCTTGCCTGCTTAAGCATGTCTAGTATTTTTTTTTTCTTAATAAGAGTAAGGAGACTATTTTGGATTTATGGCTGGTATTGTTGGCTTAGTTATTAGCTAGCTCTAAGTGGAGATAAAGGGTCCCCTTGAAATTCTTTGTTGTGTCAAATCTGAAGTCGATCCTCTCTAGTTTATAATGTCAATTACTTCTCAAGAGGGACTATTATAATCAAGGGGTTAGGGTTCATACTAAATATTGTTGGCTTAATCGTGTTTCATTCACTTGAGAGAGAGAGAGAGAGAGAGAGAGAGAGAGAGAGAGAGAGGTTCTCTATGTGGCCATTTGGCGTTTCACAGTGATGTCGTGTCCCGTATCCTTTTGTCATTTACAGTGATGTCGTGTGACACATAGCCAACGTTGAAAGGTAAATACTGCTTTGTCTTTAAGAGGAGCAAAATTGCTGTTATGTATTTGTGGGGAGATACCCTTCGCCATGAAACATTTTTTAAGTTCAAAGGGGATCGTTATTGTTTGACATATTTGCTGGTGACTGCTCGTTTGTTTGTTCTACTTAGTTTATGTTCCACTCTTTGTTTTCCCACACTTCATGTACAATCTTCATTGTAAAACAAATCTTGCATTATATGTTCTGTAAATGTGACCATTTAGATGATACCCAGGTTATGTCTTAGTTCTAGCATGTATCGTGTACCAAAAGGTGGAAGTTTGGGTTTCTATGAGCAGAACGAAAAGGGTCTTCCATGATATGAGAAATGAGAACTGTTAGTTTTTTGCCATTCTCTTATTCATCACCTTTTTCTTTTTAAATTCTTTGAACTTTCCGGGTCCCTCCTGAAATGGTCAAGAGGTTTGATTCATTAGACCAACGAAGAACAAAATCAAGCTTTTCCCATGCTAATCAGGGTCAGCTACACAGGATTCTTAGATGTGCTTGTGCTTTGTCTTACATTTAGATTGGTTTAGCGCTATGTTCAATTCTTAGAAGTTCGATCAAGTTATGTCAAATTAGGGTTCTCTTTTTCTGGTATATGTTTAAGAATTTTCAAGAGTTTTGAAGTTTGAACTGTTGATTAGATTGTTATGTTTGTTTTCTTTGAGTATGTCACTGACTTTTCCCCTTTGTTTTTGACATTGGGTTTGCAGATTATGGCTTCTCATAGGAATGAACCATTGAAGATCATTATATCTGGTGCCCCAGCATCAGGAAAAGGGACGCAAAGCGAACTTCTAATTAAGAAAGTACGTTGTTACATGTTTTTGTAATTGAGAAAGAAAGTTATTGTTTGTATCTTATTTTCTTTATTTCAGCATACTACCTATGTTGATGGAGTTCTGAAGTTGCCGGTTGTTTTAAAATGTTTTTCTGTTATGTAAGGTTGTTAATAGCATCCAAAGAATGTAGTACCTAGCTACTATATTGCAGTTAATCATTTTCCAGCTTGCTGAAACATTAGTTCTTCTCAACTTGCTAATGAGGCACATGCTCACGAAGAACAAGTACCTGAAAAGTGAAAACTTTTGAACAATCTGTTTGCTATACATAGTTTTACTACTGATTTTTCTTGTCCTTCATTGTTATTTAACTTATTTTAGTTCAAACTCAGGATATTTGTGATAGGTAAATGAAATGAATAAGCATAAAAGGTGGGGAAGGATAGATGGTACGTGGATGAACATGAATCTGTAGCAACGCTTATGATGACCTTCTAACTCTTTGAATTTTTAAAGTTTCTTTCCTACATTGTGAACATGAATCCTCAAGTAGTTCTTCAAAAGGGTTTGTTACTGGACTCCTGGGATACAATATTTTTGGTGCTTGCATTTCTTATGAATGCAATAACTGTGCAGTAAGGCTTGGTTTTGTTTAGTTTTCCCCTGTCATGTTTGTGTCAGTGAACAGACTGAATGTTAGCCTCATGAGTGCAGTACGGGTTGATGCATATCTCTGCTGGAGACTTACTAAGAGCAGAAGTTGCATCTGGAACAGAGAAGGGGAAGCAGGCTAAGCAGTATATGGAAAAGGGTCAGCTTGTTCCAGATGATATTGTTGTCATGGTACCTTTGGTTCTTAAGTTCTTATTATCGGTTCATCATGTCGCTTGATAACTTAATATACCTCTTCTGTTTCATAGATGGTTAAGGAGCGGCTTTTACAGCATGATGCTTCAGAAAATGGCTGGCTTTTGGATGGATACCCTAGAAGCCTTTCTCAAGCAGAAGCTCTTGAAGCCCTTGGAATTAGGCCTGACCTTTTCATTATTTTAGATGTAAGTAGACTACGATCATCTTTGAGTTTTCATTTTCACAGCCCTGGGTTTTGTTCTGTTGATGCATGCGTCTGCTGACATACATCCACCACATTTTCACGTATGCACATAAGTTATGTAGCCTTGTCACCATGAAAGTCCATAAATAACTAGTATTTAACAGGGATGTTTTTTCTAAAAACGAATTCTCTTGTGATGTAGTAATATAAATTACTGCTCCATAACAGTCCTTCCTAAAAACTGTTGCTTTCATCAAACAGAACGCCTAGAAAATCACAAAACACCATTTCCAATAAAAGTCCCTCATTTTAACTAGTATTGGCTTCCCATGAACGTTCAGAAATATGTGAAGTTCAGTTGGCGTAATTTCTTTGGACTTTTATGGCCTTGGCAACCCAATCAATAGTTTCGTTAACACAATATTGTGAAAAGGTGAGATATCAAAACGTAGTGTACTTATTTCTGTTTGTACTTGTTGTTTACATGTGCTTTTGCCCTTTTCTTGTACCACTTGTATGATACCATGGTATCTGAAGTATTAAGATGGACTGTCCCATGTCAATACACGTGACTACTGAATGTTCATCTCCATGTGCATTATTGAGCTTTCTTAGATGTAACATGACAATGTTACACCTACAGCTAAGCGCATGCCTTGTGATGCTTTCAGACTCGGTGCTGAACAGATAATTTTCTTCCAACAACGAAAGGGGGAAAAGAAAATCGTCTTTACATGCTTGGCAGTGAAAACTCTTCATGCTATGAGCTACACGGTTTTGTTTAGAGCCTTAGATGTTTTCTGATTCAGTAGCATGTTAGACGTTTTCTGATTCAGTAGCATGTTTAGGTAATATGACTGAGGAATGGTTGACAGTAATGGGATACATATACAGTATTGTTTTCTATAAAGAATTGAGCGGAGACTTACTAGTCAATGTATAGGGGATACATTGGTAAAGATTTGTTTCATAGGGCAGTTGGGGTTGCTCGTTGTTAGTCGATGCTTATCATCTTTGTGAGTATCTTACTGTTATTATCCTGACAGAGTTTGTGCTTCTGCAATGCAGGTCCCGGAAGAGATACTTGTGGAGAGAGTGGTTGGTAGAAGGCTTGACCCTGTCACAGGAAAAATATACCACTTGAAATATTCTCCTCCTGAAACCCAAGAAATAGCTGAAAGGCTTACTCAGCGATTTGATGACACCGAGGAAAAGGTATGACCTAACTAATTTCAGTCCAAGTATGTGTGAGAGTTGTGAACCTAAAGCTCCCGGTCAAGGTTAGTAAGACGTATACATCTAATACTGACTTTTGGTCACACCTCCAATTAAGAATACTGTGTCCGGTTACTATGGATATTGTCCACTACTCTTTATGAAGTCACTGTTTTTGTGCATATTTGTTTAATTGTTTTCAGTTTCAAGCGTTGCATGAAAATATTAGTTGTAGGTATTGATGGTTGGGGGTATAAGCTGGATTTATTACGTTTTGGTTGTCAAGGTAAAATTACGTCTGCAAACTCATCAAAGAAATGTGGAAGCTGTACTTTCAGTATATGAAGATATCTTGGTAAAGGTAAATATGAACCTTGTTTTAGTGCTTGTGGAAGTTATCAAAGTATCAGATATTGCAATTTTAGATGTATGAGATGTTTGCCCTATGCTTCTGTATCCTTTTCTGGCTTGATTCCAGACATTCATTTATTTGCTGTCAACGTGTGAATTGCACGTACATTTCTCATTTGTAGTCTCTTTGTAGTTCCATAGTATAAAAAAAGCCTTGCGGAGTTTTCCTGCATTTGGATTTATTTTATATAGAAGGATGTGTTTAGATTGGAGTGAATTTGCGGGGAAGAGAAATTCAAGCTCCTGCTTGAATTTGCTATGGCAATGATATAGAAATGGTAGTTTGAATTTTCTACATTTCCCACCTCGGTTGGGAATTTGACTTACCGCAAAGGTGCAAAAAGATAATAACGAATAGGGACGAATGCCATAACTTCCATGAACTGTTTACATGAAAAGATGGAGACCGGACATACAAGACGGGAATGAACTTGTCAGAATTCTTTGCATCAAAACTGATTTCAAGTGAATTTATTCCAACATGCATTACATGTAAGATGATTTTGAGGATTCCTTTTTATCAACCAGAGATTATTCATGAATAGATTTCTGTGGACACCCAACAGCTTCTGAGCTTTTCAACTTTCGCAGGTCGATGGAAATGCCCCCATAGAGAGAGTATTTGCAGAGATTCGTGAAGTTGTCACAAGACATTTAGAGCGGAAGCTGGAGGTATCAGCAACTGTAGCATCCAGTATGGCCTAAGGAAAGCAAGCATATGTCCACAAATTGTATAAATATATAGCGATGAACTGTAAGAAATTCATACCACCTTCTGAATTGGTTAATTTAATTGATGACTTAAATTTGTGCTGTTTTGCAGTATCATAAATAAGAGGTTTCAAACTCAAACATCATCGGTATCCCCTGGCTAGCATAATAAATAAAGGATGGTGAATATTTATTATTCATAAATGATTAGTTAAACAATGTAAGATGGCGAGTATTTATTAGTTACTTCAGTTTAGTTAAACAGCAGGCCTCTTCCGTCCACATTCCGTCCATTAATCTGCTTTATCAGGATGGCTAACTTTCTATTTGACTTGCTTATTCAATTGTCTAACCTGGGAATTACTTTCTTAAACATGCAAATGAAGAGCCGAAATGTACTAGAGTATAATTGCAAAGGATTTGTTATAGCAAGAGTATACGCTTACATTCCGTGCTTATATTTTGTAACTATAAACTAAAAATTTTCGAAAGAAATATTCATATTTATATGAATACTTTCATTTTCTGTTTAATCATCGAAGAAAGCTAAAATCCACTTTGTCCTCGTTGTTTGCGCTTCTCCATTGTTTTATGCAATTGTCTTTCCCGTCAACTGGCGTAGACTTTTGGGAGGCACTTTTCGCTTCTTATCTAGCAATAAATATTCATACTTCATTTCCCATAAGCTCTGTACCCTACAGGAATGCGCTGCATGCACAATGTCATGCTGCCATGCATAAACCGCCGGAGTGGCGCAAGAGTTCACGCACCTTTTTTATTATTCACGCACTTTTTTCCAAAGATTTTAAAATACTCTTGGTTTTCATTAATTATCAAAATGCCCCTTCATAGAAAATAACTTGTGATTCTCTCTCCTTTCATAAACCAGAAAACACTCATTTTCACTTGTTTTTCATCCATTTGTCGCTCTTCTATTCATTCTAGCAACATTAAACTATCTACAACTGTTTCCAATGAAACATAGATCGAAATTTGTTGAAAAAAATTGAAAGAAAGAATAAGAGAAGGGAAATAAGAAAAAGATGATAAGAACATTTTGTTCGAAAGAGGATTCATCGATTTGATTTTAGCTTTTTTAGTTGTTTTTGTTGATTTTTTAACAAATTTTTGTTGGTGGCTTTTTTTGTCTCAAAACACGTTTCAAGCACGATTCCTGCATTTGGAAAATGATTTTGAGGCATATCTTAATTGTATTGATATGGTATTATAAATTTTCTTGTGACTCATAGGGCTGAAGTAGAAAGTCATAATGTCACTATTTCAATTAGGGGATGTAATTCCATGTCATACGAAAGAATAAATAATCTCAGGATATTAAGAGTGAAATTTCACTAAAGTTATAAATTACTTGTTCTTCCTTAATATGTTGGGATTATTCCCTAGCTTTAAAGATCACATTTCTTATAAAATCTAGGAGGATTAGGTAGTTTTTAACTTTAGTGAAATTTTATATTTGATATCAATAATCACTATTATGGTCCAAAGCCCGGATAAAGGAGGAGGGTTGTGTTAGGCTTCCGATAGTTAGCGTAAAACTTCGTCGGATTTTTATAACATGGATTACAAAAATTATGAGCATTGCTTTGGGGCGTCCCTGCCTAGCGACGCGCTGCAAAACCTAAGTGTAGTGATAAGTAAGCAAGGATCACTACATTTTCGCCTGAATGTAGTGAATTAATTGCAGAGAGGGTTCCCACATTATGAACGGGTGTGGGTAAAGAAGTTAGTCTTGCTACATTGCTGCTCGAATGTAGTGAATAATTTTCAGAGAGGGTCTCCGTGTTTTGAATATGGACGGATGCGGGGGGGGAGGGGGGGGGTAAGGAAGCTAGTCCTAGATAATAAGATTCATATTGGTTCTTGAAATATTAGAACATTATCCGGTAAGCTAATGGAGGTGGTAGATACTATGATTCAGAGAAAGATTCATATTCTTTGTTTACAAGAGACAAAATGGGTTGAAGAAAAAACAAAGGAGATAAAGGATAGAGGTTTTAAATTATGGTACTCAGGTAAAAAAAAGGCTCAAAACGGAGTTGGTATTATGATAAATAAAGATTTAAAGAATAGTGTAGTAGACATACAACGATATGGTGACACGTTGAAATTATTGTTAGGAGTAGAGGTTTTAAATATAGTTTGTGCTTATGCACCCTAAGTAGGACTAGAAGATAGTATAAAAACAATTTTTTGGGAAGAGTTAGATAAGGTGATTCAAAAGATTCCACAAAGGGAGATGATTTGTTTAGGAGGAGACTTAAATGGACATGTAGGTAAAGAGGCATTAGGATATCAAGGGATTCATGAAAACTTTGGTTTTGGGGATATAAATGAGGAAGGTAGGGAGATTTTAAATTTTGCTATAACATTTGATCTCTTTATAGTCAATACAATCTTCAAAAAATGAGATGAACATTTAAATACTTATAAGAGTGACTTATCACAAATACAAATTGATTACTTTATTTGTAGAAAAAAGATAGAGCTTGTTGTAAAGATTGCAAGGTAATTTCAGGAGAAAGCTTACTACCCAACATCGACTTTTAGTTATGGATTTACAAATAAAAAAATGGACGAAGAAGAAAATAGTGCATCTAGCTATTTAGACTAAATGGTGGAACCTCAAAAGCGAGAAAGAATATATATTTAAACAGAAAGTCCTTCAAGGAGAAGTTTGGAATGATGTTGGTACACCCTTTGATATGTGAAACAATATGGCTATACATATCAGGAAAGTGGCGAAAGATGTGTTATCTAAGGAGGTGTACCGGCACAAAAAGAGCTTGGTGGTGGAGTGAAGTAGTGCAAAATAAAATCAAGGCAAAGAGGGCATGTTACAAATTACATTATGCTAAGAAAACTTGTGAAACTTTAGGCTTATAAAAAAGCAAAGAAGGAAGTGAAAAAGACCGTGAGTGAAGGAAAAGCTAAAATTTGTGAGGATTTATATAAAAAATTCAACTCAAAAGAGGGTGAAAGAGATATTTTTAGGATAGCTAGGGTTAGAGATAAGAAACTAAAGATTTTAATTATGTTAGATGCATCAAGGACGAGGATGAAAAAATTCTAGTGGCAAATGATGATATAAAAAATAGATGAAAAAACTATTTTTATAAGCTTTTTAATGAAAATAAAGATGTTAATATTAACTTAGGAGAGTTAGCCAAATCAGAAAAGTATATAAATCACAATTTCTATCGACGTATTCAAAAGAATGAAGTCAAAGAAACTCTTAAACATATGATGGGTTGTAAATCGGTAGGACCGAACAATATTTCTATAGAAGTTTGGAAAATACTAGGAGAAATAGGAATAACTTGGCTCACAATAAAATATGGAGAAACCAAAAGATACTCGAGAAATGAAGAGCGAGTACACTTATACTATTATATAAGAACAAGGAAGACATTCAGAATTGTGAGAATTATCGATGTATCAAGTTAATGAGTCATACTATGAAATTGTGAGAAAGAGTTATTAAATGTAGGTTAAAACAAATATCAAGTACAACAAAGAATCAATTTGGATTCATGCCAAGGAGATCTATTGTTGAAGCGATTCACCTTTTGAGATGTCTTATGGAACATTTTAGAACAAAAAAGAAAGACCTTCATATGATATTTATTGATTTAAAAAAAACTTATGATAGGGCATCGAGGGAGGTTATTTGGAGAACTTTGGAAAAAATAGGTATCTCATTGACATACATTAACCTTATAAGAGACATGTACAATGATGCAAAAATATGTGTGATGACTCATGAAAGAATGATAGACTTCTTTGAAGTTAATATTGGGTTACATCAAGGATAAACTTTAAGTCCATACTTATTCATAATGGAGATTGATGAGTTAACAAAACATATTCAAGATGAAGTACCTTGGTGTATGTTATTTATAGATGACATTGTGTTAGTGGAGGAGTCTTAGGCAACAGTTAATAGAAAATTGAAACTATGGAGAGAAACATGAGAAAGCAAAGGCTTTCGACTTAGTAGAACAAAGACAAAACATATGGAATGCAAGTTTGATAATTTGGTTAATTCAGAAGACATAGAAATTAAAATTGGCACACATTGCATCCCTCGAAAGGAAAATTTAAATACCTAGGGTCAATTTTTCTAAGTGATGGAAGAATTGATGGAGATGTTACGCATAGAATTAACGTTGGTTGGTTAAAATGGAGAGGAGCATCAGGTATTCTTTGTGATAAGAATATATCATTAAAGTTAAAAGGTAAATATTATAGAGCAACAATTAGGCCTGTCATGTTTTATGGTTTTGAGTGTTGGGCAGTTAATCATCAATACGTACAAAAGATGTCTGTGACAAAAATGAAAATGTTGAGATGGATGAGTAGTCATAAAAGAAAAGACCTTATACTTAATGAGGTTATTAGAAACAAATTAGGAGTGGTACCAATAGAAGATAAAATGAGAGAATATCGTTTAAGATGGTTTGGACATATAAAAAGAAGATCAAAAGAAGAACCTATAAGAAAGTATGAAAAACCAAATTTGGAAAGTATTAAAAGAGGTAGAGGACGATCACAAAAGTGTTGGAAAGAAACAATAAAGAATGATCTAACTTATTGTGAGTTAACTGCTAACATGACACACAATAGGGATCTGTGGAAACAAAGAATCCATGTAGCCGACCCCGTCTAGTATGGGAAAAGGCTTAATTATTGTTGTTGTTGTATCAATAATCACTATTCTAATTGACTATGTAAATGTATATTTGTAGACAATATGAAAAGTGGTAACAACTCACACATGCTATATTCGTGGCAGAGTTTGGCCAGTGAAAAGGACAGATGTAAGGCTTTATAATTTGGTTGAGATTGCATATAGTAGTGGATTGATTGGACAAACAAATTTATTATATGAGGTGATAGAGCATACAATGTTGATTGCTTTTATCGAGCATTGACAACTAGAAATAAATAACTTTCTTATGCTATGGGATAAGATAACTATCACACCTCATAATGTCTATAAGATACTTGGTTTTTCAATAGAAGGACAACTTATTAACAAAGAAGATGGCTAGAAGAAACAAAAACATTTTGAGTGATATGTTGGGAATAAGCATGGATGAAATAGTGCTAGAGATTAAGTTTAAGGTGTTTTGAAGTAACCTTTTAAGGAGAGTTAATAATGAAAATAAGGTTTTATTATATTTGTTGTATCAATTAGATTATAAGTTTATGGATAGAGTTTAAATAATGATTGTGCATCTATTGGCACACAATGTTTGTAAGGCTAACAATTATACATAAGATGCAACAATATTAGCTGATTTGTACATACAACTAGGCAAGATATACCGAATAGAAGCACAACAATTTAGTAACATATTTCTTTGTTCTAAGTAAGAATTTATACTATTATTGTTTGTTGTATCTATCTTTTATATATTCATTTTTCAGAATTTGACAAGTTATATATTTTAATTGTAGGCATGGATTATGAGTATTTTTCATGGATTTATGAGTATTTCTCAGCATTTAGAGTTAGTATGTGATTAGAATGGTTGGATGAAGAATAACTAGTAGGTTGATGGATGAGAAATTTGTTACAATTTATCTCTTATTGATCGGCGTACTAAATACTATAAGCAATTAGATTTGATAACGATATAACATGTATTTTATAAAATGACAACTATGTTCATCTTTTAACTAAACCCAACGTTTTATGTTATACATTCTTATATATTATTCTGACAATCATATAATTCTATAAAATACTTAGATTGTAATGCATATAAGTTGTTCATATATTACATATGCATTAATTGTATAGATGTTGTGGAACCTTATATGCAAATCGTATAGTTTGTCAGTTTGATCATCGTTAAGGTATTCCAATTGCACTGATAAGCTCCTCCATTGCAAAGAGACCTACAAAGTATCGTGTATATAAAGTATAAATGAGCCACGTGACACTACTTAAGAGGTACAACACTTATTGTTTTGAGCTTAAGCACTTTGGCGTCTCATCATTGTACCCTCACGAGTACGACGAGTTGTACAAGAAGTAGTACATTCAAAAGACACATCAATTTATTTTGAGAGATTCTATCAATAAGTTATATCCTACTCCAACTAGAGAACATGATACATCATTCTTAATGTAGGTAAATGAATTATTATATATATTAGTAGTATTTTTAACTTTTTTTTACTTTGATTGTAATATTAATTTTGTTTTACTTTGATTATATACAAACGTCAAATAACACTTAATCATCATTCTTAATGTCGTATACAATATCGTTCCTCTAATTTGTATATATAATTCGATACATTTATACAGTGAAGTTTGTCAATTCTTAACACTTTCATATCGGTAGTGTTGCTACGTTAGAAAGATATAAGGCATTGGAAAGCCATTGCATCTGCGAAAAATATTTGCAAAAGAAAGAATTAATTGGTATTTTGATAAATGAAATGCCTAAATAAGAAAATGAAATCTTTAGATATTATGAGTACTGCTAGAAAATGTCATGCAAAATGATGATAACACATGTACCACACATCTCTCATAGGTGACTGTTGAGTGCCTAACGCTAATGACTGAAATGTCAACGATTCTTTCGTAGAGAGGAGTGTCAATGCTACATTCCACCAAGTAGTGATGATCGAACTAATGTTTGATATGAACATCAAATAATCAGTAGGACATGGTAAAACTTTCATGTATGCAATATGACGAATAAAATAAACATGATCATCCTTCATAAAAAGTTGTGCATATATTTCATGCCCACGTGTCATTTTTTTAACCACTCTATGTGAGTTCATGTCACTACTCTCCTTGTCCTAAAAGTGTACCAATGACTCGGTAATCAAAATTTTTATTTCTAATAACATTCACTCAAGTATTTACAAAGATATAAAGCATAGTATCGCCGTCTCATGTGTCGCTTCAAAGTAAAGCTGCCTCAAAATATTCTTCTCAATGGTTGAAAGAGGATTACTCTTCTCTGAAGAGGAACGACTCGCTATAGGAGAGTATTGTGTTCTCGATCATATGTACGTTCGCATATTCTTCAAAGTGAGGCATTTATGTCTTCATAATATCAAGCTGATAAAATCTCTTTTTGTAAATTTGTTATATGGTCTCTCTTTAAGATAACGAATGGGTGACTCTTATAGAATAATATATTTTAGACTCAACTACTCATCCAACATCTTAATAAATTTATCTCGTTACGTATGATTCTTTAACTTCTTCTAAACAGTATTCATCATAGATATCATCCTGTATCATCTCATAGATGTCATCCTATATCATCTCTTACGTGATCAACAATATATAATGTCTTCTATATTTATGTTCTTTTAAAATAGATCAATAGTTGACGATTGTATTGATTTATTGCATTTAAGAAGATTGATCTCGTGAGCACATTGAATACCATGTGAATGTTGCAAATTCTGATATATATTTTTTTTAAATCTACTATCTTGACACGATTGTACTCTTAAAAGAAAATCAAGAATGTGTTGTGATACTCTTCTATGAAGATTCGCTAAAAGATCTTTTGTCATGTCAATGCAATACATAGTGATGGTTCATGATTTTTAAATAAAATTTTCAATTCTATAATGTACAACTCTATCAACGAATGTAGTTGTTTCTAAATTGTATCAAATCTTCTTGTTGAGCTATCGATAACCCTTTCAACCTTTCATATATACTTTCTATCTTGGCAATCATGAATATAATCGTTATACATTTCAAAAATAGTTGATATCATATGCATTAAGACTAATTTCACATGTATATTAGTTATATGAGTATCATAATGAATTACCATATCTTTTCATAATGAATTACCATATTGTTTTTCAACTTAAAAGAGTAAAACGATAACTTTTTTCACTTCAATTTCATTACCTCTACAACCTCATTATACAGTCTCATATAATGAGTAGATGATCTTCCTCCAACTTACACCAAAGACACTCGTCGTTTCTTTATTTCTTGTTAATTTGATAATAAATACTTCAATATGTTTTTGTTACATTCAATCTACATAAAAGTGTCACATTCAAAAAAAGTATTTGAATGACATTCATCAAAACCAGATCATGATCATTGCAGATGACACGTGAAAAGTTGTTTGGAGTACATAACTCTATCACAAACATCAATACTCAAATGTAATTCTCTTTATTTTTCATACTAATAAAAGCGAAGGCTATAAATAAGTTCTTTAAGGTTTATATGAACCCGACAACCTCAAGAAAAACCATATTATATCTCTAAAATATAAAATATATATAATGGTTAGATACTATGTATGAATAAATATTAGAAAATAAAAGTAAAATACTTAGTCTTATATATGCTATTAAATTACAGTATTCGTGAAAATGCATGAAATAGTTGCACGAAACGCGGATGTGCAAATACAATATCACTGATAATATCTGTGTAAGGAAATTTACGATGTTATGTATGATAATCGTGAGTGTTTAAATCATGTAGTAGTGATAAAATACCTCGAAAACCTCTATCTTTTTTTTAATTTTTATTGTGTATTAAAAATATGTGTTTTCGTACTCACATTGGCCTTGTCATTCCACCTCAAATGCATTAAAATATGTTTCAACATGCAATAGTTTTTTATAAGGTCCTTTGTGACACTACAATTAGATCTACTCAATCTTCCTACAAAAACATACCTGTTAAGATAAAAGCTTAAAGGTGGTTATATGTCACATTCATTATATTCAAATTTCAATAATTATCACCTACACCTTTTATTAATAAAAAATGAATGGTCTACCTCTTAGTGTTTATCCACTTACTACTTTCAATATTAATATTTTTACTTATTCATATTTACAACTCTTTTTATACTCGAGTCATACTTTGCTTGTTACACCTTTGCTTTTCGAACGAATAATAACAATATTATGATTCTTTTCAATATTTCTTGCATATTCAATAAGTTCATTACCACTCTTAAATACATTCTCTATCGCAAATATAAGTGAATAGTAAATTTTATCGCCCTTGCAATCAACAAATTAATCTTTTATCTCATCAGTCAACCAATCAACAAATACATCATCTGATACACTACAACAATTTTCACTCTCCTTAGTTATTAAATAATTACTTTGATAAATTGATTCTATCGTAAGTGCTTTCACTTGAGTTATTTAATAATATATAAAAGAATATAAGGTTTAAAATATAAAACATATCAAACAACTTTTATTTGGTTAAGGGAGATGCAAAACACAAGTGTCCCCTTTTAAGAAGATACGTGTATATCTTGCGTCTCCCTTTAAAGAAGAGACGTGAAACCGTATCTCCTTAAAGAGGGCACATAAATATCCCCTTAAGGAAGACACATCGTGTCTCCTCCATAAGAGGAGACGCAGATCATGCGCATCTCTCCATGAAAAGAGACGTATGTAGACTGCGTTTCGAAGTGAAATTATGAAGAGTGAATGATTTCACTGAAAACCGTAAAACATTTTTAAAAATAAAAAACAAGATAAACCTATGAAAATACAAAGATATTATTAAGAACTAATTTTTCAAAATAAGAAAAATTCAAAAAAGAGTCGGACCTATCGTTTTTTCTTCTTTTTTCGTTTGATTCTGGTGAGGTTCGTAAGGAATTAATCGGTATTTATGGGCTGTGAATAAGGTAGCATTAACTTTCAATGAACAACCGGTTGCTGGAGTAGAAAAAAATCGTCGGAATTAGGTACGGAGAAGAAAGAGAAATTGTTGTATGAATATTTTGGGTATTTTAAATATATGAGTGTATGAATAGTAAAAAGGGTATGCATATAGTAATGTCTCAAAAAAATAGGCATGTTTGGGTTCCGGCCTGTTTATGAAACGACCTATCTCACTGGCAGATTCAGAATTTTTTCAGTGTGGGTAGATAGCCCCTGGTTAAAACCGTAGGCAGTGTACCATAGCCCATGGTTAAAAGAGTACATTTTCCTCTTTATTGTTATTATTGTTTATGGCGTAAGTTTCTGTGAGACTAGAAATTGGCCTTTGGTTTAAACATGAACTATGATTATGACCACGGCTACATTTATTTAGTACAATTTGGGTTGAAGGTGTTGGCTCCCCACACCAAAATGCAGATCCGCTTCTCACCTCCCTCGTCGACAAACAGTTTGCTGAAGAAATCCAGCATCGTTTTCATGACCATTTCAAACTCCTGAAGTACACCAACTTATGCATGATAGCTTTTGGATTACTGGGCTCATATAGCCTTCTCATTTGAATAGTCTTGTGAAGTAGACATGGAAATGATATATTTGAAAAACCTTTCTACCATCACAAAGGTCACCTCTTTCCCATCAACACATAGGAAGCAACCTATCAAGTCCATCATCACTGATGCCCAAGACTGACTAGGGATCGACAACGGTTGCAACAACTTGGCAGGTCTAGCTCTTTCGGTCTTGTCTTGTTGGCATATAGTGCAGGAACATATATATTCACCCATGTCTTGGCTCATCCACGACCTGTGGAAGGACAACTGCAACATTGCCAAGGTCATGTTTGCTCCCAAATGTACCGCATAGGGTATGCAATTCAAGCAATAATGTGCTCTTTAAGTGCCCCCCTATTCGGCAAATAGAGTTGCAGGTCTCAAGTCCATATCAATGCTTCTTGCAATACATACTTACCCATCAGGCTAGGTTCTACCTGATTCCTACACTGAAGTAAGCAGTCTTCCTCAATGTTCTGGCACACTCAATCCATTATATCTCCCTCAATCTGTGCAAGGCAACAAAGGTCTCATGCACCCACTTCTTGTTTAGAGCATCAATCGCTGTATTCTGTCTTTTGGGTTGGTGGACTCACTCAAAGTAATATTCTTTCAACAGCTCGAGCCACGAGCTTGCTGAGTAGTTAGTTTCCTTTGGGAAGGAGTACATGTGACTGCCCAGGAAACTTGATAGCTCGACTCTATCTACAAAAGATTCTAATGGTGGAGGTGGTCGACTCAAGGAGTCTTGTCCTATGTAGTCTCCTTGCTCTCCCTTCAACTCTCCCACACTTTGTTTTCTTTTTCACCCCAAGAAGACCGAACCCTTCTTAAATTACCCAACTCTCTTTTATAAACGAAGGAGTTGTGAACACAAGGCCTACCCAATCACTTGGACACTTGTTGGGTGGAACATCATCCAACTATATTGACTCAACCTAACTACACTCTCACTCGCAAACGCATTAAAGGTCAAACCCAACTAAGTCTTGCTAGGGTCACTCGATTGTGAAGCCTCCTCATGCTCTATAGTAGGGTGTTGCTCTAAGATTTGTACTAGGTACCAACAAGAGTGTGCAAAAGAATGTACGAAACCCATACTACCTGAAATACAACCTATTAAAGATGCACTTAATTTTATTTGAAGTTGTCCTAATGTTAGAAATATAATGGTAAATTTTTGTAAATGAAAAGGTAAAAGATAAAAAAAACTTTTTAAAGATGTACGGAACCCATCAGAGAAACTCGTCCTATCAAATGTTGTCTATGATTATGCTCTATAAAGATTTATTAATGAAGTTTATACATCTTCCTTTTCCACAATCGAATTTGTTTGAATCTAATTGTGATGTTTACACATGTCTTTTAGATCTCCTTTCTATTTTTAGTAGTACTACAAATGTATTATTTGGTGTTTACTATATCACTTATCATTTATTTGTTTATCAAGCTTTAAAAGTAGTTCATGCATTATCACAAATTTGTACCGATTCTTACTTATCTCATATCCTATTCTAGAGAAGCTGAAATTATGAAGAGCGACAGCAGCAGCAGCTCGTGAATACTCACTCATTGGCCTTGGCCTTTGAATTCTCGGAATTGTGAGCAATGCCAAGTTCAAACGGTCCTTGACAGTCGCCGAGATTGTCACCAATGGAGTGCTTCAAAGACATCAACGCACTCCAAGGGTTAAGATTGCTTTTGCATAAAAAAATCTTCTCTTCTATTTGAAATGTAGGCATATGTCCTATTTCTTTAGATTTAATGAAAAATCACTGAGGCAAACAAGTCGAACAGATGAAAAGTCACCATAAGATACATTTGGGAATGGGTATCAATTGAGTAATCTTCTTATTGTGTTTCTCTTATTATCATTTGATGAAACCTCTCCTTCAAGCAGAAACCTTTAAGAAGCGATTGTTAGAAGCTGAACAAGATGATGCAAGTAACCTGAAGGCATGCATCGAGGTCACCGCAACCGAGAACAACTGCATGAAAGCTACCCTGTATAAACGACTTGCAAATAATTTCTATGCAAGGTCGGGTTGCCTACGCTAGAGAACCTTTGGAAACTTGTCTCATGAATATTCTCATCAGATTTCAATTGTATGAACCACACTGGGTAATTGATCTTGGCGACATCTGCACCCATCTCGTTCATGGCTACCAGGTAAAAAGATGCCAAATTTGCTCTTTATCATGTTTCATAGCGTTTAAGAGATAATTACATAACAATGGAGAGAGCTCATTAATCAAATGTGGTTAGAACCAGCCTTCTCCCTGTCAGAGAAAAGAGTCGCATAAGCATACCTAGTGCCCACCTCATAAACAAAGTTTACAAAGTCAGCCTACACAGGATGAACTTTTTTATCCTGTGGGAACGTCGTTCATCGTGCTTACAACTTATGGCAATGATACTGCCAATTCTCAATGTCTATTGGTTTAATTTGCGCAATCACTTTAGACATCAGCTGTACCTGCACTGTGCGTGTACATGGTTCACGAGAACATCAAGAGGGGGGTCATTCACTTGAAGCAAACTGCAGATCTTCAGCTGTCACACTGGTTTAGTTGCAGCTGATATCTTTGCGGTTGGTTTAAATAGGATATATCCCATCTATCTATCTCAAACAAATTATAAAGGCCCATGTACGAATATCGAGGAAATCGAAACATAGGCTGGACCATGCAATCCCCATCAAGACCACTTAACAAAGAAAAGGAAGTCGGTGCAAAGCAGAACGTTTTTGGAGAACTGCACCCGTTATGAAGCAGATCAATCAGGTCGACTGTGAGGCCCTTACACATGCGACCCCCACCACACCGTTTATCATTATACTTGTTACTTGTGATGGTTAATCGGTTTTGTATATGATTCAAAGTTAGGTTTAGTGAATGCATTTTCTTCTCACAACAGCAACGTTAAAACCTTTGATGTACATTACTGACTTTTTATATTCTCGTAGGTATGAGCATGTTTAAATGGTACAAAAGTTAAAAGTATCTGAAGGCCAGGACAGTCGTATATTGGATTTAAAAAACTAAAATGATAGCTTCTCCCCAAAAAATAATTTATTATCAGCAACTTAGGAAAGAACTCCAAAGAAAAAGAACTGCTGTAAAAACTAAAAAGATGGCTTGCCCCCAAAAAGGAAATCATTATCAGCAACTTAGGAAAGAAAACTCCAAAAAAAGGGAACAGGATTCTTTCGACTTTCTTCATTCCATTCAGTGAGAGATATACAATACAAGCATATTCTTTGCCTATGCTCATTCCAGAAAATGATGGGAAAAAACAAAAATGGATACTATCATACACTATCCTAATTGCTGCATTCGTCCAGTTCACTCCAAGACACATAGGCAGTACGTACGTAGACACCAGAACCATGTCACTAGTTACTCCACCAACGTGTAGCAATGCCAACCCTAGATACTTGGTATATGAAAATGTTTTCACATACTAATGAGCATATATACATGGAAACAAAAATCCATCTGCTTACCCAGAATAGCATTTTAGGTGGAAGCGCTATCCCCGTCAGCTGAGAGCAACCAACGGAGGTACTCGTTTCCATTATCCAGCACTGAGCTCATGCCATCCGGAACAACCCTTTTTGTCAACAAAGTCTCTGCAGTCACAGCCTCCTCCTTCCTTCCTCCCCTAGTTTTTGAGAGGAACCGCTCATCACCCTCCACAAAATCCTCCTGCAAGGATCACGCTCAAATTGTTAAATCATACTAGACGAAAGTACTCAAATGACAGGTATTGAGAAATCCAATTACAATTTCCACTGCTGTCAAACTACTACAGGACAATACAGAATTGCTAATGATGCTTAAACGTGCATCATCACGGAAGTGTATTTTCTCATGGTTTCTCCTCACATGTTTGTAAGAGAATCGCTTCCCACAACCATTTACTGTGCATGAAAACGGCCTTTCTCCAAGGCGCACAGCTTTAATATGTTGGCTGAGATTGGATTCCTGCACATTTGTTGAAAAGGAACGATTAAGAGGTTTCTATTACAGCAGGAAAGAAACGAATACAAAAACAAGGAGCTGAAAGTGATAGAATTGGAAATATCTTTTTGGCTATGTTTCTAGATCGCTCAGGTATTAAAGTTCAAATAAATAACCAAAACAATTATATTTTTAAATCTGAAATCAAAGGTATCGAAATAGTCAAAACCCTATAAATGGAGGCCTGCATTTGATACAAGCCAAAACTCCTGTATGATTGAGATCACCAAGGACCATAATCACACATTGTTCAGGGGAGAAGCAGAATGTCTTCCTCTCAGGGAAAATACGATACCATTACAAAGGGAAGAGGTTGGCAGAGTTTAGAAAGTTTACATTTGCAAACGTGTGATGACAATCTATCTCAGTGCACTTTATCACTTTTACAACCCTTTCCGGTATATCGCTCTGCATGTGGCGCTTAATGTTTTTCTTCAGATGTTCCGACCCACAAATCTCACAAGGAATATAACGATGACTTGATTGGATATGCTCCTTGAGACATTCAGCGTTGGAGAAGAACTTCCCACAGCCAGGTTCACTGCAGATTACCTCTACATACTCCGGATGCACTGCAAATATGATAAGACAGATCCTTAGTAAAGTGAAACCCTCCTTAAGAAATTAAGATGCAACTAGACGGACAGACAGCAATGCGAAGAAAGATGAGGTAAGACTTCATGCTTCTCCATTCTAGGTACATAAAATGGTCCAAAGATTTAACAGCTCACCATGTGAGTCCTGGTGCTTTTTTAACTTTGATGCATACTTGAATGTCTTTCCACAACCATTTTCATGGCAAATATGCTGCTTTTTCTGTTCCACTGGTGTCTCATCGCTGTGCATCTCCTCCACATGCCGCTTAAGGTTAGCCTGAAGGGTAAATCTTCTATTACAGTTCTCCATGGGGCACTCAAATGTTTTTCCTGTGTGCATTGAAAGATGTCGATTTAAGTGATCCTTTCTTCTGTAGCTAGAGTGGCAGCCATCAATAGGACAAGCAAAGGGACGCTAGTAGAAGAAAAAAAATGTTAGCTCAGAGTTAACAATAGTGACCAGTAAGTGGCATATATTAAGCAAGAATTCCACAAGCAAAGATGTTGTTCACTAATGTTGCATAAGTTCAATAATTAGAAGCCCAAGAACAAGAGAATAGATAAAGTACCGAACTATATATTACTACTGCAAAACAAGCAGGATACCAATGGATAGTAGAATATATGATCTCAGTGTCAGTGAATAAGGAGAAGAGATATTGCTAATTCGCATGCAAGAACACAAACACATAGAGGAAGACAGAACCCATCATATGGAACGTCATTTAATCCTCTTTCCCACACAAAACCAGAAATGACAAGGTAAAGTGCATAAGCATGACAAAAGGAATGAAGGGCATGAAATTGCAAGCTCAACTTTCAACAAATCTGAACTGAAATTGCAGCGTGAACAAGGTGGGAAAAGATACAGCTCGAAGGAGCTTCTCAGGAGGTCCCCCACCCTGGTACTAGTCCATTCAAGATCAGGATCACCACATTTGCATTTTGGAGTGCTCGGGATCCAATGCTTCACACTTGCAGCAACTTTTCTAGTTTACCGATTTTCTCAATGAATCCCATTAACAAGAGCCAAACTCAGATCATGACCTGAAAGGGATGATAGAATTTTAGGCACATTTAAATTAATTTTCCTCCATACTGTACCATGATGAGCAAAAAGATTTTACAGTTTGGTTCTGACTTTAGAGTCTAGACCACAAAAGCTGAAGAAGACAAAAGACTAACAAGTAACTTGTACTGGAATAAAAGACAAAAAAAACAGATATGAACCATTGGATAATATACAGATTTAGGCTTGAACAGCAGAACCACAACTGTATAGTGACCACATTGTGGAAGTTAACACAGACAAGACAACTTAATTAGGCTGAAGGGAAAAACATAAATAAAGAATAAAACCAACAAAAACGCCATCTTTGTTCTACATAAAGTTGTTTTTCCTTTTTTAACAAATGACATAGTGCCTTAGATACCAAGATCAGTTACGCCAAATTGGAGCTGGAGAGGTTATGAACAATGATATACCTCTAAAGAATGGCTCTGCATATGCTGCTTGAGATAAGCAGGCTTGCTGAAACTTACCACATTCTTCACACATGGTCCGTGATGGCTTATATACTTCTCCTGATTCTTCATCCACTTCTCTATTTGCCATTTCCTCCTGTGCACATATCCAACAGGTTAAATCTCAGCAGTGGTTTTCTATGTCCAAATCTGCAATGAAGCCAAAAGAAAAATACCACGATCACCATTCAAATCTCATCGATGACATGACAAAACGAAATGCAAACTAAAGAATGAAACGATAGGGAAAATTGTGACTTCACATAAACATCAATGATATTAGACCTCAATGTACGCATCCACACAAACACAACGAACCACTGAGCACCTAAAAGAAGAAAAAGAGGAATACTCTAGAACTCCTGGAGAATAAGAGCAAGTACACACCCCAGTAACTAGAGCTCAGCAAGAGAACACGGTGATGGCACCCAGAACTCGCAACTTTCCATCGTAAGTAACACTAGAATTGGTAAAGAAGATAACCTACAAATCAAATAGACTCCAAACACAGGCTTGCACAGAGAGAGAGAGAGAGAGAGAGAGAGAGAGAGGAGAAGGATACCTTGTGATAGGAAAGGAGATGAGCAGCAGTCAGAGTTTTCTTAGATCTGCAGATACCGCAAAGCTCACAGTAATAGCGCCTAATATCCCTTTCCACCATTCCTTCATCGCCTTCCCCTCCTCCTTCTCCCATCTTGCGCTTCATCTCCTTTCAGAAGAAACCCTAGCTTCAGACTCAGCAAACCCTTTCAACAGGCCTCTTCTATAGATATACAGGTAGCCCCCATCGAGTTCCTAGGTGAGATCAAAACGAAAAATCGTGAGTTTCTATTAAAAATCAGAATATTGCTAAGACATTGTTGAGAAAAACCCAGAAGATAACATACAAAGTTTCTTCTTAATCAAATACAAACATCAAGAGTACGAACATATCATAATAAGAAAATTTCCAAATATTACTTAAGTTCAGCAGTTAGGAGCACACGAACCACAATCAAGAGCATAACGAAAACAAGGGAGTAGGGGTGAAAAAAGAGGGACAACAAGATTCATAAGGCCCTATCTGTAAACCCAAAATCAAAGACGTTTAGGAACTCCAGCAGGAAGCAAAGACCACAAAGATCTCAATATCTCAACTAAGCCATCAAAGCACTATTTTCATTACTGAGTCTTTAAAAAGGGAAAAGTCAATGATGGCCGGAGATCGAAGACTGGCTCCCAGAGGTTGGGGAGGCGTGCGACATACCTGCTGCTTGCAGAGGCTGGAGAACTTGGTGGTGATCCATTGCAGCAGCGTGTGCGTGGGTGTAGAGAGAGAGAGAGAGAGAGAGAGAGAGAGAGAGAGAGGTGAACCTGGCAGGAGGAGAAGAGAGAGTGCTGGAACCGGGCCGAAGTTGGAGGTGGCACGGGTCGCCTTGGGTTGGGGAGCCGCCAAGACGGCGGACAGTGGGAGGGAGAGCCGCGGCAGACAGTGAGGGTCGTTCGTGAAGAGCCTAGGGCTTGATGTTGCCCCTTTCACGTTTAGATGTTCTCTTATTGTAATTGATTAAAATGTTAAGTCGTTATAAAAAAACGCGATTTATACGATGCTAACTATTCGTAACGCATCAGGGATTTATAGACATTGCATTTTTATCACGATTCAACTCGCACGAACCTTTCAAATTTTAAAATCGTGGAGTTCTGTGCAGTAAAAACGCGATTTTGACTATACTGTTCCATCCAACCACCGGGAAAGAAGAATTAAAGCTTTCCGTTCTTTTTAACCATTGTGGTTCGTGGCCATGAATTTAGCAGGTCTCCCCAACAAGGGTTTGGAGCTTGTTAGTCCAATTATTTTAGTTATGGAGCTTGGAGAAGAGCTAACAAGCTCAACTATGACTTATACGAGTACTAACAAATGAAACTCATGAGTATAGTTCGGCATTTTAGAATGATGGAGTATCATACCTATTAATTATAAGACATCATATATATGTGTATATATATATATATATATATATATGCGTGTTATGCCCCTTACCCAAATGATTTTCTAAGTCAGCTATGCATAGACACCTATTCGTTTTCAATAGGATATGATCCATAAGTCAACTATTTATATATATATAGTGATTATAATCTGCACTAACTCCTTCATATTTATCAGTTTTGATAAAGTTAGATCGGATAGTTGAAATTAAAAAGTATATATATCAAGGTCAAGGAACAAGTTGAACGTCATGATTCTCATTCTCAATGGTGCATCTGGTGTGAGCCTCTCCATCATAAAAAAGAAGAAGAAAAGGAAAAAAGGGATAGTAATTCATAGGACTCAGTCATGAAGGTTGGTCATGGTGTTACCATACTGTCTTTTTTTTTCAGGTGGAGGGGCATGGAGCCAATTGCAGCTTGCAGACCCTCTTTTCCATCGAAATTAACTTTTGTAAAGAAAAAGCCTTCTCCCTTGCTCGGGTAAATTCTCTCTAAAGTCTAACCTATTTGTAGATATCGTATATTATGTCTTTTTCAATAATGTTTCACCTTTATCCTCGAAGAAAATAATGATATATTTCCAAATCCACTGTTACATATTGGGGTACATGCAAAGTAGTTTCTAGTATAAAGGGGGTGTTTGATTGCGAAGCTGGGAATCTAGAACTGGAACTTCAATTCCAACAGGTGACATGCTAATGGACCTCTCAATCGGATAAAAAGCAAGGTGGTACGACTCTGCTTTTTACTGCAAGCCAAGACTCACCTTTGATTATAATGGGAATTGAATATGTCTCGTAATCAAACACCCCTCGGATGGTGCAAACAATACGGCATTTATGCCTGTTATTCAGATACCATACAGTCAAAATAAGACATTCAGGCATTGAACACCTGAGCTTTTGTTAGACAGGCAGACCCTTAACGGGTGAGCTACGCCCCTTTGGGGCAATTGCACGTCTAAGATGAGTTCGAGACGAGATGTGAACCGAGTGACCCGAACCTAAGCTTCCCTAAATTCAAAAGAAAGACTTCAAGCAAGTTTATTAAGTTGTAGGTTAGCATAACAACCAGGACCCGTTTGCGAATAAACGTGTCTGCTCATTTACGATGATCACGACACGAACTGCAAGATCGATAAGCCAACCGGGCGCCAACTTCCTAGAAATTTTCAAAATTTCATCCTGGATTTCTATGATCGGGAATTTGAAGTTGTGAGTTGTGCGAGCCAAACATGAGTCGACTTTTAAGGCTTAAAGAACTCAAGTTCTTATAGTTGGCAAAGCTACAAAACAATCTGCTCAGGGATGGCAAATCAGGTCACCTGGTTGAGTCAGCTAGGGTCCGGTCAAAAACAGGTTGACCTGGACACCACCTGATTCTTGTTTAGGTCATTTTTCAATACTGAACACAACCAGGGTCGGGGCTTCACCAAACTAAGATATATTTTCTATATCTATGAATGATAATCATAGAATGAATCATATAGTTATCCTCATACTGTTGCGTGATATTAATCAATTGATCGAATGATTCATGCAATATATAAGGAAATAGTTCTCTTGTTGTATGGGGGGATTGTCTTTAATTATAAGATCCTAAATCTTATGATTAAAATTGGAATCCCACTAAGAGCAAGCACAGTGGGAACCTTCGCTTGATATCCAGCATTTCAATGTTCAGAGGATCAAGATTGTATAATCTTAGGATTAAGATGCCCGACACTCATGCTTGCTCTCAAGGTATACATTTCTAATATATACAACGCACAACGTGCACACTGCCTTTATTTCGCTGTATTCCGCCACTTCGACCTCCTTCCGGCGGCCTCAACCACTTTTCTCACTTCCTTTGCTTCTTGTCAATATAAAATGCATCTCTACCACCACCACCTTCTATACACACGCACATAGATCTTTGATAATTAATGCAACCCGTGGATGGTACGATTTCTCCCATTTTTAACATGTAATCTTTTCCACGATGCAGACCCATATCTCATTCACGACATGCCACCACTTTCCCTTATATATGCGTTTCGTACATCTTCAAGCGTTTAGTATTTTCTGTCACAAAGAAACATTTAGTATTTTCCACTGTTGCTAATCATGTTGCAGTCAGTGACGATCAAAAAAATAGTGTTGGAGGGGGACATACATATTTTATCGTGTTAGGGGGCGAACCATGAATCTCAACCGTATATTCACTGTAAAACATAGGTTTTAGTGTAAATTTTCAAAATTTCAGGGAAGGCAGGAAGGCAGCTGCACCCCCCCCCACCCTTCCATGTAGATCCCTCATTGGTTGCAGTTGTGACCTGTTTCTTTGGCTTGTGATACACATCTTTCATGCTATGTTAACATGTTAACATGAAGCGCATCTATGTGTGTTTGTGTGTTTTTGGACGATTTGTGTATAGCATGGACACCAGCATGTTAACATGTGTATGGCTTGTGACCTGTTAGCATGTTAACATGGAGCATCATCGGGTAATGTATTGAACACCAGCAGGCGAGGTTTGGCAATCCGTCCTTGTTTGCTCGCAACGGCAAGATTTGGTGGCTGCATGACTCCCTCTGTCGAACATTGAGGACCGAGCGTTACTGTAATCTCTCCGGCAGTGATTATAGTAGTGCCTTTCAATTGTCTTCGGTCCTCCATGTACCGCAGAGTGGGCGCAAAAGGGTTCCTGTCAATTTACTCTCCTCACTAACCAAGAAGAAGAATGGAAATTGACCCCACTATAAGCTGGATCTGAGGACGGAGAGCGACGAGTAAGGAGGTCGTGGTAGAGAGAGCCCCTGGCAGTGTTAGCGCCCACTCTGCGGTCTTTACATCTTCCAAAGAACCTCAAGGCCTCCCGTCCGCACCTTGGTAGCTGGGAAAGTAGAAGATTGAAGTTGTGGCATCAACCAATGCCCTGGGTCATTTACCAGTGTGACGATTGAAGGATGTTCTTCCGTCAGTCTGGTCCTGCAATTGTCCAAGACCTCATGGAAAAGGTCCTTTAGTAGTGATTAAGCGGTGGGCATTACATTAGTGAACGCGGCAGTAATGTCGATTCCCACATACACACTACAAACTTGCATCATCCCGGTGAGTGTGTGTGAACGAATAGAGCAGTTGTGCCGGAACGGAATCTGGGGTTCTTCGAGGGAAGAGAAAAGAAAGTGAGAAATTAATACATTGAGCTTGGACTACAGTATGTAGTTTGGAACTTTAGCTAATGACCACTAAGGATTTGAATTGAGCGGGTAATGGACAATTTACCAAATACGGCTTAGTCTAATACTAGGCAAATGTGTTCGGGTTGAAATTTGGAGCCAGTAATGGAGTGAAACAGAATCCGTATTACATAATCTCAATAAAACGTTGAAATTTGAAAACCAAATAATTAGATCTAAATACTGTGTATACATAGATATAGTGCCAAAGGAGCATAGCTCATTGGCTAGGGGTTTTGCTCCCTGATAAAAGGTCAGGAATTCAATATCTGGGTGTGCACCGGATAGGCGTTTACCTAGCTCATCTCACATATACAACAACAACAACTAAGCCTTTCCCATACTAGATGGGGTTGGCTACATGGACTCTTTGTTTCCACATAACCCTATCACGTGTCACGCTAGCAATTAACTCTATAAACTAGACCATTCTTTATTGTTTCTTTCCAACACTTTTGTAGTCATTCTCTTCCGCTTAACATTTTCACAATCTAGTTTTTCATATCTTCTTACGGGAGTGTCCTTGGGTCGTCTTTCTACATGTCCAAATCATGTCAAACGATTTTTTCTCACTTCATCCTCTATTGATGCTATTCTCAATTTGTTTCTAATAACCTCATTATGTATATGGTCTTTCCTTGTTTGACCTCTCATCCATCTCAATATCTTCATTTATGCTATAGATATATTTTCCATATGTTGATGATTAACTGCCTAACACTCATAACCATAAAACATATAGCAGGTCTAATTGTTGAACATTTACCTTTCAAGTTTAATAGGATCTTCTTATCACATAGAATACATGATGTCCCTCTCAATTTTAGGAAGAAAATAAACTTGCTCCGTTGCAAAAACTACAACTTTACCCTTTGTACAACAACTAAGGATTTCACTCATACTCAAAAGATTGCGTTAAACATTATTTTTTTAATGCTTCTAACACCAACCTCTTGGCGAAGACTAAGAGGCAGCAAGTGACTTCATAACCTTAAATATAATTCCTTCAATACTTTCTCAAGTCTAATTCTTGTAGAATTCAGATATAACCACACAATCCAAACCAAAATTTCTAGTGAAAATTAGTTTGAGTTTGACTTTAAATCAAATAAACTTAAAAACCAAGTAAAAATATATACATATATATACATTTATATATACATACATATATGCATATATATACATAAATAGAAAGAGTGCAAGCTACTAAACAACCTCTCATACTGGATATTACTTGATCATCACTATTGTCTATATGATCAATTGAACGGTGATGATCAAGACACTTATCCCAGATCACATTTAATACACATATGTGCATCAAATGGCACCAATCCTTGTGTCAATGTTAACAGACATCTTGATGTGTATCATCTCTCTGATTGAAAGAACGACATAAATTGTCTAATAGAGTTTGACATAGGAGGGTGTCTAACAACTCTCACTTTTCCTCCATATATATATATATATATATATATATATATATATATATATATATATATATATATATATATATATATATATATATATATATATATATATATATATATATATATATATATATATATTTCAACCATGGAAAGTAAACCAAATAAAAGAACAGAGCCAAATTTCAAATTTAAAGAATATTATGTTTTCGGCTATTCAGTTCCCTTATGCACACCACTACTTGTGAAGATGGGGGGAGTAAATTGCAAGATAAGCTTATTTCTTTGACATTAAGATGAAATGCCAACACAAGCTATCTTACTATACTGCTCATCTTCAAAGTGTCATCCTACGTATGTGCATTGGCCATGCTTATCTTTGTGGGATTACATGTCATCCTACATATGTGAATTGGCCATGCTTATCTTTGTGAGATTACATGCAACAGAGACTACATAAATATGAAAAGATTATTTCTATGCAAAGTATTTACTCTTTTGTTAAAATACATATATTTATCTTTATATTTTAGTGTATTTTTTTTATTATAAAAGTATACATACATGTAATCAAGCACTAGAGCTACCAGGGACACTCGGGCCACCAGGGGGTCCCAACAACTACTTTACTAGCTATTGGGCTCTGCCCAATAACTATCTTGAGCAACTGCTGCCCACTATCACCTTTACTCCTCTCGTTCTTCTCCACTCCATATATACTTACCTTGTATTCAATAAATGTAAAGCATTCTTGACCAATTTATATACATTTTTTTGAGTATATTTGTTATTGTTAGTGCATTTAATATTAGTCTGGCCTTTTCTAAGGCTCTTTATAGTCATCCTTTGGTGACTCACGATTGTTGTAGGTGTGTATTGGATATACACTGCTCCATTTAATACGTTGAAGTATCATCTTTATTAAATGACATCAGAGCCTATCTACTCTTCATGATTATCAAGTCGTTGCTTTGAGAAGCATGCCAAAGCCTAAAAGTCTCTATTCAAGGGACTTGGGAATTTATGGTACTTTTTCAAGTATTTATCCAAAGCTTTAATAGCTCTAGGGCCTACATTGGGAAGCAGGTTATGTCAAAGAAAACGTTTACAAGGAAAAGAAGTCTCTCGGTTCTCTTGTGAATTGCTTTTTCATTGATTAAAGAAAGAATAATCATCAATCTAAGGTATTTCCATTAAGTTTAAAGTTTAGATTCAAAGTTCTTAATGAAAGACAAAGAGAAGGCAATCATTGGTGTGATATGCTCTACTTTCACTAATGACACTCAAGATATGACTCCTTGGTTAGTTGATTCGGGTGTTTCATTTCATATGACTTGAAATGAAAAACTTTTGAATTCAAGTACAAGAAAACCTTTTGATTCATGTGTGTTAGGTAGATAAAATAAGACATCTTCAAAACAAAGATTTCTCAATTTCCAAAATTAGTGTTGTTTTGAAATTAAATTTAAATTTGTTTTCCTATTTTCAAATAATTGATAATGGTTGTGTTAACCTTCTCATCTATGGATTACATTGTTAATGATCGGCTCTTGAAAGAGGTGATTGGATATGATCATAGAGAATGAGGACTATATGTAATGGATTATAAGCATAATTTTGAAAATTCTAATGTTTTGTCAAATGATGTACAACTATGGCACAAAAGACTGACCATCTAATTATTCAAAAGTTGTATGAATGTGCTATTGAAAAAAAATTTGAAATTTTCTCTTGCAAAAGCTATGTTTTTTACAAAATGTAACATCTTTTATTTCCAAATAAAATATATATTACAAACAAATCATTTAAAATTGTACAATCGAATGTTTGGGATTTCACACCCATCATTTCAAAAGGAAGAGTATCCTATTATGTCATATTTATTGATGACTTTACTAAATATAATAAGTATATCTATTAGAGCCCAAATATGATATTTTTAAAAATTTTGTTACTTTCATAACTTTATTAAGAATCAATTTGATTATAAAATAAAGATATTTAGATCTGACTCAAAGGAAGACTTTATGTCAAATGAATTTGAAAGGTATGTTAAAAATCATAGGATTATTCACCAAATATCTTGTACTAAAACTCTTCAACAAAATGATATTGTTGAACAAAAGCATTGACATATTAGGAAAACCATTAGAACCTTAATAGTATCTAGTGGAGTTCCTAAAAATCTTTAGGCAGAAGGCATTATGTTTTCTGTCTATCTAATAAATGGCATGTCTTGGTTAGTATTGCAAAATATTTCTCATATTGAAAAGCTTTTAAACTTACACCTAACTATTTTATATTAAGGGTATTTGGGTGTAAATGCTTTGTATTTACAAACAAAGAAGATAAACTATCTTCGTGCGCAACTGAATGTGTATTCTTGAGTATGGTATAAACGAAAAAGATTATAAATGTTATGATACCAAGAACGACAAGCTCTATGTGTAAAGAGATGATAAGTTTTTTGAAAATGAATTTGTGTTTCAAGATCAAAATAAAAATTCCATTCATGAAACTAGATATTTCTTTTTTAAAGGAAACATAGAAAGTCAACATGAATCAATATCTTTTAGGTACATATTAACTCTTTTTAAAAGAAGAGAACTCCAGAAACTATTGAACCTACTCCAAGAAAATCGAATAGGGATTCGAAACTCCTGATAGATTCGTTTCTTATGAAACCTTTTCTCCAAGACATATTAATTATAATTTTATCTATAAGGAAACCTAAGACATTTAAGGAAGCTCAAACATCCCAAGACTAGATTCATGCTATGAACTAGATGCCCTATATAAAACACAAACATGAGAAATTGTAACACATTCTAAAACCAAGAAACCAATAGGGTATAGATGGATATACAAAATCAAGACCAATAATGATGATACCTTAGAACGATACAAAGTTAGGCTTGTGGCCAAAGAATATTCGCAAGAGTATAAAATTGATTATGCGAAAATCTTTGTCACAATAGCTAGAATAACCACTGCAAGGACTCTTATTGTGGTTAAAAATTGAAGCATCTTTCAAATAGATGTTAAGAATGTGTTTTTAAACAAACGACTAAGAGAAGAGGTTTACATGGAACCTCCTCCCGGTCTTAACATTTCAAAGAATCAATTTCTTCATCTTAAAAGGTCTTTGTATGAACTTAAACAAATTCCTAAGGCTTAGTTTAATAAAATGAGTGAGTTTATGACATATAATAGTTTCACTATCTGTTATACTAATACTGCTATATTTATAAAGTGATTTGTTGCAGGTAGATGATATGATCGTTATAGAGAGTGATGTTCTTAGGATCCAAAATATCAAATAAGACCTTGATAGGATGTTTGAAATGAAGGATCTTAGACATTTATGGTACTTTTTGGGTATTTAGGTAACAAGAAATAATAGAGGTTTCTTTTTGTCTCAAACTAAATTTGTTAATGATATTATTGACAAGACAATTGAGACACCTAAGGTGATTAATCAAAAGATGAGACTTACAAATGGTGAACCACTCAAGGATCCCACTCATTATAAACATATCATCGAATTATTGACATACCTGACCATCACTTGTCTCAATATCACTCATGTTGTACATACTGTAAATTAATTTCAGCGCACCAATCACTATACATATGGGTGTATCATGTAGATCATATGATATGTTTGACATACCATTAAAAAGGGAGTATTCTTATCCTCTTCCTCTCTACATCAGTTAATTGCATATACTAATATCGATTGAGGTGATGCTAATGACAAACACTGTACAATAAGCTACTGCATATTTTTTGGAGACTCCTTTTTCTCATCCAAATGCAAAAGCAACAAAATATGTCACTCTCATCTACTGAAACAAAATACAGAGCAATGACCAACACAATCACAAAACTAACTTGACTAAAAAGATTTCTTCAAGATCTTGGAGCTTCTCTTGAAGTTACTCCTATCATGTATTGTGACAACAAAAGTACTATGTATATAACTAATAACAATACATTTTATGAGTGTACCAAACACATCAAAATTGACTGTCACTATATTCAGGAAGAACACTTATAAGGACACTTGACGCTACACTTTGTGCGATCAAAGTATAAATTTCCAAATGTCTTCACCAAATCACTACCGCCCCTAAGCTTTTAATTTCTAGTTAGTAAACTTTTGGTGATGATATCATCAATCTAAGGGATGTGTTAAAATGCATGCATTTATCTTTGTATTTTATTATATTTTTCTCATTATAAAATATACATACATGTAATCAAGCACCAAGGTCACTCGAGCCATTAGGGCCACTAGAAGGCCCCTCAACGACTACTTTGCTAGTCGTCGTGCTCTGCCTAACAGCTATCTTCGGTAGCCAACAGTTGAATATTATGGCTACCCACTATTACCTTCACTCCTCTCTCTCTTCTCCACTCTAATAAATACTTACTTTGTATTCAACAAATGTAAAGCCTTCTTTGACCAATTTATATACATTCTTTTGAGTGTATTTGCTATTGTTAGTGCATTTACTATTATTTATCTTTTCTAAGGCTCTTTATAGTCATCCTTTGGTGACTTACTATTGTTGTATACGTGTATTGAATATCTGCTGCTCCATCCAATACGCTGAAGTATCATCTTCATTACATCTTTATGCTCTAAACAAGCTTGATTATCAATTTATCAATTTTCTAAATTCAAGGTATCAACATATCATTGATTCGAAAATGAAAATATACTAATTGTTCAAAATATAAGCAACATGGTAGGAGCCAACTTACAGGCCAGAAGATCGACCTATCAAATGTATTCATACAAATTGCATTGGCTTCACTTGTAGTAAATAAAGAAGTTAACACGACAAGGGTTGGGAAGATAAAACGAGAGGATGTGATACAGGGATGTGGAATTAAGTGAAACCATAACAGCAGACACTCATTCAGGAGTGCTTAGTTGAACCATATATCCCTGTTCGTTTTGCAATGCCTGCCTGCTTTCTCTCACTTCTCTTAGGAGGGCCCATTTCCACGACAACCGGGTGTGCAGAGATAGACATTTTCTTAGTGAGCGTGATAAGTTTCTCATCATCTTTGAAAATCTTTGTTTTGTCTGTACCTACGTCAGCCAACTGCAAAATGAAATTGCAGGCATTAGCAATGAGTCCGTGATGTTGCACAGAAGCACACAAGAATTCCTCTACCAACGTTATAGAGAGTAAACCTAATCCTACCCATTCCTGAAATAGCTTTTTAAGTTTGCATATGTTAAATTAGAAAGTAAACGCTAGACAATTTACCTCTGAATCGAGCGGGAATCGCAATCCTGATGCTACATTCCGCTTGCTCATCAGTAGTTTTTCATTCCTTTCGTAGCAGCCAAAATTATCCAATATAGAAATTTCAGCAGCATAGTTCTCAAAGATATTCAGCATCTCAAACCCCTGGGAAAATTTAATCTGGACAATAACAGAACAAAAACAGGAAAAAGATGTCGCACTGCTTGGTTGTTATTAAACTCCAGCATTTACATGAAGGAGAAGTCGAAAGAAAAGAAAGGGCCATGCCTCAATACCTCCTGTGTATTGCTATTTGTCACAGCTTTCTTTTCACTATTTTCCAAAATGATGTGTCTCAATTGTGAGTTAGGAATGTCTTTGATTATGTGCCACTTCACAGGGAAAAAGCCATTCCACCTACTGTCTTGCCAGAAATCCATATTTGTCTTGAAGTCTACCTTTCCAACCATCTCTGCCAATCCACAAAAGTGCCCGCTAGCATTTACCTAGAAAAACGAAACATCTGAGATAGATCATCAAACAGAAAGATTTTTCTCAGCAGTAAACAAAACGGAGTGTCCTGAAAAGAATCAAGTAGTCCTAATGGCGGATCAAGAAACCATTTTCAGGTGGGGCGGAGATTATAGTACATGAGCAACACGATAATAAGGGGTCAAAATATATTACAAAATAGTGATACCAATTCAGCTTTGCATTGATCACACTAGAGGCAGCTAAAACAAAAGGTGGCCTGCATCCAAACGTGGAGATTGAATTTAGTGAAGGGAAAATGAGAGAGGAGAGCAGGCTGAACTCAACAAGAAGGGGCATTTGAGGGCAAAGGAGGGAGAAAGGACGGAGGAGAAAGGAAATGGGTTAATCGAACCCTAGCTTTATTTGGTTCAGATTTTTAACTTTCAACTGGATCTTTTGAAAATCCAATTTGAAATCACTAATAAAATTACGTTAGTAGATTCAAGTTTTAAAATTCACAACCGCCTGAAATCCAGATAAGGAGGTTTAAAAGTTCAGGTGGGGCGGCTGCCCCACTTTGCCTTAATGTGGATCCACCGCTGAATAATTCCTCAACATGCCCATGATGGGGCTTCATGGTTTGACTCCACACATATGAAGCTAATGCAACACAAACATCAAGCTGAACTACGGCTCTTATACCAATAAATTGAGCTTCAAGAGAGGCAAGACTCGTTCTTTTTCGAGAATAAAGCACAAGGAAATGGAAATAAATCGAACTAGTTATAGAATAATCAAACTCCCGTTTGTTCTGATTTGTTGATCATCCAACACAATCAAACTAGCGGAGTTTCTCCCAGTTCATCTGATTTTAAAAGAATTATGACCAGAACTACCTTTCGAGTTGTCTACAAATAACCAAGAATAAACATCAAAACTTTGAGTCTGAATATAAAACATGATGTCTATGTTACGGATAGCCGATAGCACACTAGGAGGCAGTTCACACTTAAACTAGTTATCAAGAATGTTGTGGATTTAGCAACACACCGTCCTTAAAAAACAAAAACATATATTTAACTGTTAAAAGGAACCAGGAGCATATATCTAACACATGTCATAAATATAAATAAATTAACCAATATCACATATAAAACTAAAAATGAAAATGAAACAACAACAACAACTAAGGCTTTTCCCATACTAGATGGGGTTTGCCACATAGATTCTTTGTTTTCATGGAGCTCAATTCTCTGTCATGCTAATAGTTAACTCAATAAAAGCTAGATCATTTTTTATTATTTTCTTCTAGTACTTGTTATGTGTTCTTGTTCCTTTTTCAACATATTTACTATCTAGTTTCTCATATCTTCTAACGGGACTTGCTTTGCTATATATCCAAATCATCTTAAACTATTTCTCCACATTTTATCATCTATTAGTCATACTCCTAATTTGTCTATGATAACATTATTATGAATACATCCTTTCCTTATAACCAAACATTAATATGGACATCTTCATTTCTCCTAGTGACATTTTTTTGTAGATATTTATGAATTGCCCAACACTCAGCATCATATAACATAGAAAATATAATTATTGCTCTATGGCATTTATCTTTCAACTTTAATTCTATCTTTTTGCCATATAGAATACCTATTGCACTTTTCCATTTTAACCAACCTACACTATTTTATATATAATATCTCCATTAATTTTTTTTATTGCTATAAAAAACTGGTGCTAGGTACTTAACACTTTGCTTTTAAAGGATGCAAGGTGTGTCAATCTTAATTTTCATGCCATCTGTATAAGACAAATGATTAAACTTGCATTCCATACGTTTTGTCTTTATTCAACTATGTCGAAAGCCTTTATCTTCTAATATTTACACTAATACAATGTAATGACATACACTAAGGTACTATATATTCAAGTACTTCATCTTGAATATACTTTGTTAACTCATCAATTTTTAATTTCAAAAAGAATTCATCACTCCATTATAAGTCCTCAAGCATGTTTGTGCACTATCTCACTTTCAAAGTTTCTTCAAGGAACATATTTTAACACCCTATCATAAGTTTTTTTTAAATAATGAAATATTATTAGAAGATTCTTCCTTTATACTCTAAATCGTTTCATGAGATGGAACGTATCATATTGTGTCATGAGAAATCATGATATGATACAAGGGGTGTATCGTGCGATACATGTGATATGCCCACTTCCCTAATATGTATACAAGGGGCGTATCGTGAGAAATCACGATATGATACTACTTTAGTCCACCACGAAGCTTATTTTTTTGCTTGTAAGCCTCTCTTAGATTCACCTAACACATTTTCTGCCACTTCCGTAATATGTATAACCATATTGTTCCACACATCAAAAGGTGTACCTACATAATTCCAAGCATCTCTTTGAAAAACTTTCTTTTTATTATCACATTTGAGGTTCCACCATCTAGTCTGAATATCTCTATGCACTCTATTCTTCTTTGTCCACTTTTTACCTTCAAAACAATTACTAAAAGTCTATGTTGAGTAGTTAAGCTTTCTATTGGAATTACTTTGCAATCTTTACAACACGATCTATCTTTTTCTTACAAAAAAATAATCAATTTGTGTTTATGAAAAGCCACTATTATAAGTAATTAAATGTTCATCTTGCTTTTTGAAAATGATATTGCTATAAAGAGATCAAAAGCCAAAACAGAATATAAAATCTCCCTACGCTCCTCATTTATATTCTCAAAACCATAGTTTGTATGAATGGATATCTTAATACATTTCACCGACATATCCATTTAAGTCTCCTCCTAAACAAATGATGGAATTCAAGTATCAACCGATGATATCATAAACTGCTACCAGGGACCTCTCACATGAACACGAGTTAACCAGTCCATTGAGGCGTTTCTCTTGGGAATGAAAACCTGGGGTAAGTAGAAAATGGTGGGCCCGCCTATTGTCAAAGTCATGTACATCCTCCAACAACGGAAGATTTCAAAGGAAACTATAGTTAACATAGTTCAAGGCCTTAATTAGAAGCACAATTAATGTATAACTTTATCTGAGAGTTGCTAGGATGTTTTAAGCTATTTTTTTGAAAATTTTGAAATAGTTTAATTAGTAGTTAGTGTTGCATGGTTGCAACTATTTTCTATGAATTCATTGCTAGTAGTTCTCAAGACCCTTTAATGCATTCAAGTACAAAGCCTGAGAAACAACATAGAATCACAAGGAATGAGAACAAAATACCTAGTAAATTATAAGGTGTTAATGTGCTTTTTGAACTCAGTTTAGAGAGTCTGTTCTGAGCATAAATAGACAGACTCAAGAATGAAAAAAAGATTATTTTAGATCTAGAGTTTTTTACTCTATTTCCGTCACTCTTATCCCGTATAGGTGGTGAGTGAACCAGACCTTATAACCATTCCCTAATGTGGCGGTTATGGTGTATGTGTGCGTGTGTTTGTGTGTGGGACTTGGTTCCACAAGCGAATGTGAAAGCATTAATAGTTGCTCACACATAGTACTTTTCAACTCTCTCTAATTAGCTCAGCTCACATCCTCACTCGGTCTGTTTCACATCAATAAATCATTTTCCTTTGTAGAATTCTTTGAATTATCTATCTTATCTAACTCCTCCTAAAAAGCCTTCTTTATACTATATTCTAATCCTACTTGAGGTACATAAGTACAAACTATATTCAAAGCCTCTACTCCTAACACTAATTTCACCATTATAATTTGGTTACCATATCGTTGAATGTTTATTACACTATCTTTTAAATCTTTATTATAATAATACCAACTCTATTTTGAACTTTTTCTTTCATGACTATCATAATTTAAAACTTGCATTCTCAATCTCCTTTGCTTTTTCTCTAACCTACTATATCTCTTATAAATATAAAATATGAATCTTTCTCCGAATCATAGTCCCTGCAGCATGAATAACTTAGCTAAATCTGACTCAACATCCACTAGTTTTTAACAAGTCGTTCAGAGAAAAATCGCCACCCTGCAATTTATAAGCAAGTCAGTAACCAATATTCACCATGGTAAGTTGAAAAACAAAACACACATGACAGGAATGAATGTTGGAACTCATAGCAGGAGTAGCAGGTGACGTGACCACAATGAATGGTATGATCAAACAGCATGCATCAAACATAACTGAAACAACCATGAAAATTACACAATTCATAAGAATATTTCAACAAGTACCAACAAGATTGAACAGACCGAGATCATTCTCTTCTGGCAAGCTAACAAGCTCCAACTTATTTGGTGCAAAGGTACATGCCGTCAACTCAAAAGAAACCAGTCAAAAAAGGAGAAAAGGCATACTAATTAACCGCTTTAAGCTACAGACCAACAATGTGACAAAACAACTCCCAGAAAAACAAAAAGGCGGGAGCTGTGGTTTCTTCCTTACTACCAGTAAGAGATAGGGTCGCATGATATGGGAATGACGGAAAAAAATCCGAAAATATCTAGAGAGAGAGAGATTCCTACATTAGGTGCCTTTTCGAAACCGGGATTCCTAGGAAACAAAAACATCACATGAGGAAAACAAGGTGAAAGACTAATACTCACTAGTTGGTGAACGAATAAGTAAACGAGAAAAGAGAAAGTTGTGGAAACGTAAAAGGCAGAAACTTCTAGCCACAAGAAAACTAAAATTATAGAAAAGGAAACAAAATTATCAGGAAGAGTCACGGTATATTAGAAATTATATCATGGGCAGGACAACGAAGGTGACCCTTTCCGAATAGAATACGTTTCTGAAGAAATGGCCATCGGACGATCGAAAGCGTTGATGAAGACGAGCCAAAGTAAGGATTGGTCTAAGAAGACGGTTTCCGTCCAGAAGGATTATCGCAGAAAGAAATTCTTAGTCTATCTTTTTTTCATACGAGCCTACTCGTATATGTATTCAACCGTTTCTTTTCTATCCTTACAGTTCCAGTTCTTCCGTTTCCAGTCCTGGGAGTAAACGGCTATGTTACATCTCTGTTATTTATGTAAATAAGTAAAAATACCAGTAAAATACTTTGTGTAATGACTTTGTTTTTAGTATAAAAACGTATCTCACGCAATCAGGAAAGGGCTCATTTCTTTCCCGATTTCATAAGAGCATTAAAAGAAAGCCTTTCTGGTCACCAAATTACCCATTGTAACTTATATGTCCCACATGACCAAAAAGGCCAATGATGTATACTAGTTTAATCCCATTGTTCCATGAATTTTGAAGTTTTATAATTTTTCAGTTGCATAAGAATTGTAACTTACAAATTGGTTACAATTTTTTTGTAATCGATACATTTTTCTTTCATAACAAGCAAAGCGTGTGTTTTCATGCTAAGACTTCATGCATATCTCAAACTCATGTGTGCAATATGCTTTGCAACTTATGTGTGTAACCTACTTTGCAAAGAGATCTTCATAAATATTTTTAGTAAGGAGGACAACCAACATATAAGATATGGATATTTCATTTCGTTTAAGCATATCACGAATATAGTGATATTTAACCATTATATTCTTGCTTTTGGAGCTACCAACTCTACTTTTAAAGAGTGGTTGTATTATTTGTCACAATAAATAACAATCGGCTCACTAGTTATATCTAGCTTCAAATCATGAATAAAACGATTTATGCAAATGGTACTTGTCGTAGCCATACTATAAGCAAAATACTCAGTTTTTTTTTGTATGAAATACTACATAATCTTATTTCTTGTAAGCCAAGAAACAACACCTCCAAATAATAATATTTGATAGAAGGTTAATTTGATATCATCTTGGCTCCCAACAAAGTCATCATCTGCGTATCCTACCACTTTTAATTCATCTACTTGAAAGCATAACTTTCAAAATTTTGTTCTTTTAAATATCTCAAAATCCTTTCCATGGTAACCTAGTGTTGCCAAACAAGATTACTTTGATATCTACTCACAAAACTAACATAAAAAAATAATATCATATTTTGTAATTAACATGGTATACATCAAGCTACCAATAGCTTATACATATAAAACATTTAGCTTATTTTATCTATTACGAGGATAATCAACCTTACTTAGTTTAACCCTTTAACAACGGGTATATTTGTAGGTTTACAATTACCTATTTTGAACTTTTCCGGGATATAATTAATATAACTCTGTTGACTTAAATACAAAAGTTTAGATTATCTATCACGAAAAATCTTTATACCCAAATATAGGATCCCTCTCCCATATCGTTCATTTCAAACTTAGAATTCAACCTTGACTTGATTTTAATAATCATCTTATTGTTACTCTTAATCAACAATATGTTATCTATATAGAAAGATAAAATAACAAAGTAACTTCCACTATTCCAAATATATACACAGTAATCAAGTTCATGAGCCACAAATCTAAGTTCAAAAATATTATTGTAAAAGGTCAAATACCATTGATAAGGTGATTGTTTAAGGCCATAAGGGGATTTCTTTAACTTATATACTTTATCTTTCTGACTTTCAACAATCTATACTTTTAGATGTTAGATATAAATAATTTCATCAAAATCACCATTCACAAAAGTGTTTTTTACATCATATGTAAATCTAAATCATTAAATACATAAATAGACAAAATAATCCTTATGAATGTGAATTTCGCAATAGAAAAATATGTATCTACATAATGTATCACCCACTTTTGCAAAAAACTCTAATGAACTTCGCCTTAAACTTGTTGATTCTTCCATCAACTTTATATTCCTTATAAAAACTCATTTACAACAAATAATTTTCTTTCTTTAAGCAATTCTATCAATTCCCAAACTTGGTTTTTCTCAATGGATTCAATTTTCTTATCTATTATTTTTTCTAATCTAATGATTTACATGAACAAATAGCTTGTTGATAAATCATGTTATCAGTCAACTCATCTAAATTCACTGAATAATATATTTTCTTTACGAAATAAGTATGATAATCCTTTAAGTAGGACGGAGCGATCCTATGCCTTTTTATGTTAACTTAAAGTTCCAGTTTGTACTGAAAGGTTATTTACATTACTATCCACGAATTCAAATGATGATGGATCAAGATCCACTAGATCATCAGTATTTTTTTCTCTATCATTTTTAAAGAAGTAATTCTTAATAGTTCTAAAAATTCAACATTCCTACTTTCTATTAAACCACGGTTCTTGTAATAAAATTTATATCATTTGAAACCTTTTGTGTATCAAATGAAAACACATCTCAATCATCTATTAGCTAATTTGTCTTTGGATTGATAAAGGATCATTACATGACAAATATATCCCCACCTCCTTAGATAACTCAAGTTTTGCTTTCTTCCAAACCACATTTCATTTCATATGGTATATACAATAAAACCTTATAAGATACTCTATTTAATATGTACATGGTTGTAATTACTGATTTTCTCTAAAATACTGTAGGTAAAGAACCATTTAATAACATATATCTAGTCATATCTAATAGGATCATGTTATATCTTTCAGTTATACTATTTTGTTGAAGTATCATAAGCACAATATTCTGTTTTGAAATACTAAGGTCTTTATAGTATTATAGAAATTCTATAAAGGTACTCACTAACTCGATCAAATCTTAAGACATTATTGTATAACCCAGTTTATTTTTAACTTTCTACTTATATTTTTTAAATATATCACCATATCTCGAATAATCATTATGAAAGTTATAAAATAAACTTTCTCACAATGAGACCTTATCCTAAAGGTCCACATACACACACATATATATTATATATATATATATATGTATGTGTGTGAATGCTTTTTAATAAGGTTGTTACTCTAATTATTTCTTTTAAGGGTTTTCTTATCACTTATATATATATATATATATATATATATATATATATATATATATATATATATATATATATATATATATATATATATATATATATATATATATATATATATGCTTCATACTTATTAAATGTGCTTTCAAAATCTAGACAATAAGTTAAAAGTGGCTAATTTTTTAAATTTATTCAAACTTATATGTCATAACTTTTTATGCTATCCATTCACATCAATAATAAAGGATCAATCAATATAATTAGAAGAAGGTTCATTTTTATTAACATTCAGCTTAAACAAACCATGTTCATAATTAAATAAACTAAAAACCTTTATCGAGACAACCCTAACTTCAAAACCTTTTTTAACTAACATAAGAACAAATATCCATAAAAGAATTGGGGTGTCTCCTATATGATTCCTAAAGACCCAACTCCTAAGACATCATCAAAAGAGTTGTTACTTATATAAACATGATATTGCCTAGACTTGTATAACTTCATGTCAAAAAAATTGTCCTTACTCTTTAAGATATAATGGGTTGCTTTATAATCCATCAACCAGCCATAAATATAATTGTTCATATACAAGCATTTTAAAATTGCACATATCACCGTGTATTGAAGCACTTAATCTCAAAAGCATATTCTTGCAATTTCTTGAAAATTTGGCCATCCTTTTTGTTATATTTACCAACCTTTTATTTTGCTTCTTTTATTCTAGTTGTTCTTGGCAATTGGCAATGTTATTAAAATTGTATTCTATTGTACGATATGATACAATTTTATCGTATATCATATAAGAATATGATACGATATAGGCACATGTATCGCACTGTGCAATTTATCATGCCATATCATGCTATATTGTATTGTATGATACATGCCATATCTTATAAGTCAATGCTAATTTTTATGAGGATAAAAACATGGGATTTGAGTTTCCAAAATTCAATTTTTTCATCCTGAAACCTATTTCACTCAAATCTTTTGTTCTCAAATCCTTTCTTGATCATTGTTTTTATTGATTTTGTACAGAAATTTCAAGATTATCGAGTTTTTTCACTCAATCTCTTTCCTCATTTTTAGGGTTTTTGTAAAATCCGTGACATAATCTCTTTCTTGTCACATCCGATTTTTTACTTGAAAATTTTGGGGTTTTCATGGGTTTTGTGATTATTAACCTTTCAAAAGCTTCTTTCTTCTTATTGCTTCTTCTCCGCTTAATGGCTTTCAATCTAGCCGATCTAACATGAAAGTATCATACTCTAGTGTACGAAGGTAATAGGCTAGTAAATAAGTATATTTTTTGTAATGAAGTTAAGCATGAAGGTATTTCTCATATAAAGCACCATCTTGTAGAAACCAAAAAGAATGCTAATAAGCCCGAAATAATAATGTATGAAATTGAGTAAGTATTAAATGTTATAAAAGCGAGAAAAAGATTACGATTGAGAGAAATGGTAGAAATAGGCAATTGAGATATGTCACAAGACTGTCAACAATTTTGAAGATCCTGCTAGAGATGTATGACACAAAATTTCATGGTATAGCCGAAGAGGAAGAAGAGTCGATTGAGGAGGTAATAAGGTGAGCTAAGAGAAAGAGTATAAGTTCTAAGGGTAGTAGCGGTGGAGTTGGTTTTGCTCCACTATAAGAACTCTTAGTCGCCCAATGACTATGAGGGGTAGTAGAGAAGGTAGAGATAGTGGAATGCATTGATTTTTTCCCCATGTACAATTCCTGGAACTCAACCAGGAATAAAAAGTGTTATGAATTGATCTCAAAGGAGGTAATTTAGAAAGTAGATATGATGCATGCTGAATATTTTTATGAAAATTGTCTTTCTTTTAATGATGCAAATTTATTTTCCTTTCAAAGTATAAAATATGCTATTACTAGTGTGGGATCAATATATATAGTCCCTACATATCATACTTTTAGGGGTAAATTATTGTAAAATTGGGTTGATATTGTGCATGAATGGAGTTATGAATTTAGGGAGTTATGGAAGCTTACAAGTTGTTCCATTATGGTTGATGGTTGGATAGACGATTATCGTACATCATTAATAAACTTTTTGGTATATTATCATAAGGGAACACTGTTTTTGGAACTATATGACTTTATCATATATTGACAAAACTACAGATAATTGAATCCTTATTTTTGAAGAAGTTGTTGGGGAAGTGGGTGTTACAAATGTTATATGATTCATTATTAACAATATTGTAAATTTCAAAGCAGCTGATAAGATGTTTGAGTTGAACCATCCATCTTTAGTGTGGACCCCATGTGTTGCACATTGCATAGACCTGATGCTTGAGGATCTAAGTTTCTTGAATGAAATAAAGGAGATTATAGATATGTGTAGAAATGTTGTTTATTTATAATCACTCTTCGATATTGCATTTGATAAGAATCCACACTTGTAGAAGGGAGTTGATTAAGCCTTCATTGACAATATTTGTTACTAATGCTATAATTATTCAAGGTCTTATTGTTCATAAAATTGCATTTAAAAATATGTTTGCATATGATGAATGGGGCTCTATTAGTTGGTCAAGAAAAAGAAGGGAAACATTGTAATATACGCTGTTTTGAATGCTACCTTTTGAAAAAATTATAGTAAGTTTTTAAGGATGACTATACCGTAATGAGAATGGTAAATAATCAAGATAGGTGTGTTATGTCTTATATATATGATGCAATGGATAATTCCAAATTGGAAATAGAAGCAAACCTTGACCGCAAATGATTACTATTGAAGATGGTTTGAAAGTGCATTGCTGTATAGTGGAACCGATAAATGCATTATGATTTGCATGCGGCTCTTTATTTTCTTAACTCCTCTATTAGATTTTCTCCTTATTTATAGAAGACGAAGAAGTTAAAAATGAGATATTAATTATAATTGATCTTGTGCATGATTCATCTGTTTGGTGTGATATCTATTTAGAGTTAAGCAAGTATATACATAGTGTTGGAGACTTTGGAAGGCCAATTGCAATACAACTTCGCTCCTAAATGTAGTCAGATATGATTTGTTTTTATTAATATTTAATAAGTTATTAATTATTTCATTTGATTTTGAATTTATTCTTTAAGTGTTTCTTATTAATGTATTTTATTTTAGATGAATCGTGGGTTCGCTTTATTGCAAATGCATCAAACTTGTCGAAGTTTGATCAAAGTATATTGAGCTAAACATATAGTTCTAGTGGATGTGAAAGAAATTAGAATTTTTTTAACACATTCACAAAAAGAAGAGAAACAAGTTGGAGCATACCTGTCTTTATGATTTAGTCTATATAACATACAATATGAAGTTAAAACAAATGTAACTTGATTTAGGTATTTAAAAATATGTCCATTGATCCTTACTTCTTCTTCTAAACTTTTTATTAATAATGATTAATAAGAAAATATAATGTTATCTTACAATTGTATTGCTTCTTTTATTTTCTTTTAGACAAATGCAAAGAGATGTAAGAAGGGCAAGAAAGGTGACATATGACTTATTAAGCTACCATTAGTGGAAGTTGTTGGATTGGAGGATCCAATTACAGAGAAGGAAGAGGAAGATGATGGTCATGGTGGTGACGATGATGATGATGGTGACCTTAACTATAATGATTATAATATTTTTTTAAATTATGATCTATGTTTTGTGTAACAAATCAATGACTAATTGTTGTATTTTTATATTTGAGTGGATAATGGTTCTATTAGAATTTATGGTTTCAAACTTCATTTAGTAGTTTAATTTCATGTAGTTCATACTTGTAATCTTATACAATATAGATTGACTGGTAGTCATATAGTTCTACAAAATATTTGAATTATAATATATATAAGTTGTCTTGATATCATGGATAGATTTGATACATAGATGTTGTGAAATCTTATATGTCATATCGTATAATTCATTAGTTTGGCTATCGACAAGGCATCCCAGTTACATCGATAAGACCCTCTATTGCAAAGAGACCTACGAAGGCCCACGTATATAAGGTATAATATGAGTCACATGATACGATGGAAGGCACATCACTACCATTGTTTTGAGCTTCAACATTTTGCAATCCTAACACTTTACCCTTATGAGTGTAACAACTTGTACATGGAGCAGTATATTTAGAATACACATCGATTTAGTTTAAGAGATTCTAGTAGTTAGTTAGATCCTACTCAAACTAAGCAATGTGATACATCATTTTACATATAGGTAAATGAATTATTGTATCTATATTAATAGCATTTCCAATCTTGTTTTCCTCTAACCCCATAAATTAACTTTTCTTCATTGAATTTGTTATACAAGTATCTTGCTGCAATACATGAAACACCTGCAACAATTTAAGTATATTCAGAGCGTGTGCTACAACAATTGTTGAGTGACCTTATATTGTTGGACCTGATAGAGACGTATAAAAAATGCCATAATGAATTCACTGGTTAACACTTGATAACGATGATGGAGATGATGCATGACATTTTTTGTTTGGGTTGTATGTGTGATGTTATTTAGTAATATATATAAATATTTTATATATAAATAACGATTGTAATGAAAAAAATTTGATTTCCTTGCTGCTCACACCTACATACATGATTGCAATGAAATCGTGCTCTTAATTAATAAAATATATGATTATTACTCAATCTAGAAATCATGAAATTATATATACAAATTGATAATAACACCTAGTCATCATCATCAATATCATGTACAACATCATCTCCTGGTCCTTTCATTTGTTTATACAAGTCGATAAGTCTTGGAACGAAGTTGGTCAACTCCCAACACTTTTATCTCGATAATGTTGTCATGTTGGAAAGACAGGAGGTATCAAAGAGCCATCAACAATGTATATCTGTGAAAAAACATAAACATAAGAGAGGATTAATAGCTACTTCAATTTATAAAATACCTAAATAACATAATAAAATATACAAATAATATGATTACCACCAGAAAATATCATGTAATATGATGATAGTATATGTACCACACATCTCTCATAGCGAGCTATTGAGTATCCGACACTAGCGACATAAATATTGTCGATCCTCTCATAGAGCAAAGTACCAAAATATGTTCTACCAAATAGCGATAATTGAACTCATATCTTGCATGGATATCTAATATTGACTAGGAAGGGCACATCTCTCATATATGAATACGTCGAATAGTAGTATCAATACCATCATCATCCATTAAAACCTATGCATATATGTCATGCCTACGTGCCACCTCCTTCAATCACTCTATGTAAGCGTCATGCCATCACTCCTTCCATTGTCTTAAAGTATATCTTATCTACAAAAAATATTTGAATAATATTCACCAAAGCTAGATCACGGTCACTACAGATAATATATGAAATATTGTTTGGAGTGCATAACTCTCTCACATACCTCAATACCCAAATATAATTCTCTTTTCTTCTATATTGATAAAAGAAAAGGTTACGGAGAAGTTTTTGGAGGTTGATATGAACCCAATAACCTCAAGAAAAAACATCTTATAGCTATGAAATAGAAGAAAATATATAACTATTAGACAATGAGACATGGTAAACACTACTAAACAAATGTAAGACACTTAACATTTTTCTCTTATATGTGTTATCAAATTTCAATACTCAAGAAAATACATGAAGTGGAGCACGAAACGAGGATGTACAAATAATATATTATTGACAATACCATATCAGAAATTTTATGATGTCATGTATGATAATAGGTAGTGTCTAGATCATGTAGTAGTTATTGTAGAACACTTCAAGAATCCTATCTTCTTGATTTTCATCCTTATATTATAAATATATCTTACCGTACTCATATTTTCTTTGTCTATCCACTTTAAATGTGATTCGATTTGTAATGGCTTTGTGTGGGTTGAGGGACATGGTAACGTAAAAAAGGAAACTATCAATTGCACTATCTTCTCTTAATAAAAATGGAGAATCAACCTTCTTAGTGCTCGTCTACGTAGTAATTTCAATGTCAATATTTTTACTTGGCTTATATTTGCAAATCCTTTCTCACTTGAGCCATACGTTACTTGTTATGCCTTTGCTCTTCGAACGAATAATGATAATAATATTATGCTTTCTTTCAATATTTCTTGCATAATAAATAAGTTCGTTACACTCTTAAACACATCCTCCATCGCAAGAACGAGTGAATAGTCAAGTTTATCACCCTTGCAATTAACAAATTGATCATCTATCTCATCAGCCAACCAATCAACAAATGCATCATCCAGTGCAGCATAATAACTTTCAATCTCCTTAATCATCGCATGATAAGTACTTTGATTAATCATTGTCTTCTCTAAATTACTTCTATCATAAGTGCTTTTGTTTGAGTTGTTTGTCATTCTGTAATATATACATGGATATCACGTTAGAAAAATAAAATACCAAATAACTTCTATTCGGTAAAAGAGATGGGGGACATGGGCATCCCCCACTTAAGGAGAGACGTGTTTAGGTCATATCTCCTCTTAAGGAGGAGACGCGGTATAACATGTCTCCCATTTAAGAGGAGATGCAACCCAAGTGCATCTCTCCATGAAGAGAGATGTGACTGTATTGCATTTCAACGTGAAGTTTTGGTGACTAATGTGATTTTACCAAAACTCGTAAATCATCTTCAAACATTGAAAAAACCCAAAAAATTATGCAAAACAATGAAAATAGAAAGATCTTACTAAGAACTAACCTTTCAAATCGAAGAAAAATTCAAAAATCGATCGGTGAATCATCTCTTTAATTTTGTTTTTTCTTCTTTATTGGTTCATTTGATTCCAATTAGGTTCGTAAGTAACTAATCGGTGATAGTTGATTACAAAAAAGGCTATATCAGCTATCAACGGATGAAAATCGGTTGACATAGTAAGAGGAAAAATTACCGAAATTTGCTATAGAGAAAATGTTGTGGGGATATTTTAGATATTTATAAAAATTGGGGTGCGCATATAGTATAGTTAGAGTTGAGATGCTACAAACACGAGTGGCCTTCAAGTAGACGGAAAGCATCAAAAAGCAGAGTTGGTCCTAGTGGACCTCATTTTACATTTATTTCATTTTATCTCCTACGTATTGTAGTTTTTTCTTGATATGTTGCATATAACTCAAGTTAGACAAATCTTATTTCACCGCAGCTTAGAAATTATTCAAGTTCTTTATTGATATGAAGGGATTTTAAATTTGATACGGTTGTTTGCATGTATTGTCTCTTTTGTTGATGCATGTAACCCCGGGCTTGCATTGTTGGTCCCAAGCCCGAATAAAGGAGGAGGGTTGTGTTAGGCTTCTGACAGCCAGCGTAAAACTTCATCTAATTTTTATAACATGGATTACAAAAATTATGAGCATTGCTTTGGGGCGTCCCCGCCTAGCAACTTGCTGCAGAGCCCGAATGCAGTAAGAAGTAAGCAAGGGCTACTACATTTTCGCCCGAATGTAGTGAATCAATTGTAGAGAGGGTTCCCACATCATGGACGGGTATGGGTAAAGAAGTTATTCCCACTACATTACAAGCCGAATGTAATGAAAAATTTTCAAAGAAGGTCTCTGCATTTTGATTATGGACGGATGCGGGGGGTAAGGAAGCTAGTCCTAGATAATAAGATTCGGATTGGTTCTTGGAATATTGGAACATTATCCGGTAAACCAATGGAGGCGGTAGATACAATGATTCGGAGAAAGATTCATATTCTATGTTTACAAGAGACAAAATGGGTTGGAGAAAAAGCAAAGGAGATAGAGGATACAGGTTTTAAATTATGGTACTCAGGTAAAGAAAAGGCTCGAAACGGAGTTGGTATTATCGTAAATAAAGATTTAAAGGAGAGTGTAGTAGATATACAACGATATGGTGACCAAATTATGACGTTGAAATTAGTGTTAGGAGTAGATGTTTTGAATATAGTTTGTGCTTATGCACCCCAAGTAGGACTAGAAGATAGTATAAAGATAATTTTTTGGGAAGAGTTAGATAAGGTTTTTCAAAAGATTCCACCAAGGGAGATGATTTGTTTAGGAGGAGATTTAAATGGACATGTCGGTAAAGAGGCATTAGGATATCAATGGATTCATGGAAACTTTGGTTTTGAGGATATAAACAAGGAAGATAGGGAGATTTTAGATTTTGCTATGGCATTTGATCTCTTTATAGTCAATACAATTTTCAAAAAATGAGATGAACATTTAATTACTTATAAGAGTGGCTTATCACAAACACAAATTGATTACTTTATTTGTAGAAAAAAAGATAGAGCATGTTGTAAAGATTGTAAGGTAATTTCAGGAGAAAGCTTAACCACCCAACATCGATTTTTAGTTATGGATTTACAAATAAAAAAATGGACAAAGAAGAAAAGAGTGCATCAAGCTATTTGGACTAAATGGTAGAACCTCAAAAGCGAGAAAGAAGATATATTTAAACAAAAAGTCCTTCAAGGAGATGTTTGGAATTATGTTGGCACACCCTGTGATATGTGGAACAATATGGCTATACATATTAGGAAAGTGGCCAAAGATGTGTTAGGGGTATCTAAGGGAGGTGTACCAGCACAAAAAGAAGCTTGGTGGTGGAGTGAAGTAGTACAAAATAAAATCAAGGCAAAGAGGGCATGTTACAAATTACATTATGCCAAGAAAACTAGTAAAACTTTAGAAGCTTATAAGAAAGCAAAGAAAGAAGCGAAAAAGGCCGTTAGTGAAGCAAAAGCTAAGATTTAGGAGGACTTATATAAAAAACTCAACTCAAAAGAGGGTGAAAGAGATATTTTTAGGATAGCTAGGGATAGAGATAAGAAAACTAAAGATCTTAATTATGTTAGATGCATAAAAGACGATGATGAAAAAATTCTAGTGGCAAATGATGATATAAGAAATAGATGGAAAAACTATTTTTATAATCTTTTTAATGAAAATAAAGATGTTAGTATTAGTTTAGGAGATTTAGCTAAGTCATAAAAGTATATAAACCACAATTTCTACCGACATATTCAAAAGAATGAAGTCAAAGAGGCTCTTAAACATATGAAGGGTGGTAAATCGATAGGACTAGATAATATTCCTATAGAAGTTTGGAAAATACTAGGAGAAATAGGAATCACTTGGCTCACAAGATTATTTAATGAAATATGGAAAAAACAAAAGATGCCCGAAGAATGGAGAGCAAGTACACTTATACCCATATATAAGAACAAGGGAGACATTCAAAATTGTGCGAATTATCGAGGCATCAAGTTAATGAGTCATACTATGAAATTATGGGAAAGAATTATCGAATGTAGGTTAAGACAAGTATCAAGTACAACAAAGAACCAATTTGGATTCATGTCAGGCAAATCTACTATTGAAGCGATTCACCTTTTGAGACGTCTTATGGAACATTTTAGAGCAAAAAAGAAAGACCTTCACATGATATTTATTGATCTAGAAAAAGCTTATGATAGGGTACTGAGGGAGGTTCTTTAAAGAACTTTGGAAAAAAGAGGTATCCCATTGACATATATTAACCTTATAAGAGACATGTATGATGGTGCAAAAATATGTATGAGGACTCATGAAGGAATGACAGACTTCTTTGAAGTTAATATTGGGTTACATCAAGGATCAACTTTATATCCATATAATGGTGATGGATGAGTTAACAAAACATATTCAAGATGAAGTACCTTGGTGTATGTTATTTGCATATGACATTGTATTAGTGGAGGAGTCTAAGGAAAAAGTTGATAGAAAATTGGAACTATGGAGAGAAACATTAGAAAGCAAAGGCCTCCGATTTAGTAGAACAAAGACAGAATATATGGAATGGAAGTTTGATCATTTGGTTACTTCAGAGGACATGGAAATTAAAATTGACACACATTGCATTACCCAAAAGGAACGTTTTAAATACCTAGGGTCAATTTTTCAGAGTGATGGAAGAATTGATAGAGATGTTACACATAGAATTAATGCTGGTTGGTTAAAATGGAGAGGAGCATCAGGTATTCTTTATGATAAGAAGATACCATTAAAATTAAAAGGTAAATATTATAGAGCAACAATTAGGCCTGCCATGTTTTATGGTTCTGAGTGTTGGGCAGTTAATCATCAACATGTACAAAAGATGTCTGTGACAGAAATGAAGATGTTGAGATGAATGAGTGGTTATACAAGAAAAGACCCTATATATAATGAGGTTATTAGAAACAAATTAGGAGTGGCACCAATAGAGGATAAAATGAGAGAACATTGTTTAAGATGGTTTGGACATATAGAAAGAAGATCAAAAGAAGAACCTGTAAGAAGGTTAGAAAAACTAAATTTGGAAAGTATTAAAAGAGGCAGAGGTCGACCACAAAAGTGTTGGAAAGAAACAATAAAGAATGATCTAGCTTATTGGGAGTTAAGTGCTAACATGGCACATGATAGGGATCTGTGGAAACAAAGAACCCATGTAGCCGACCCCGTCTAGTATGGAAAAAGGCTTAGTTGTTGTTGTTGTTGTATGTAACCCCGGGCTTGCAACGGGGCGGGTTGGGTATGGGTATACCTATACCCAGCCCCAACCCAAATTTAACCGGACCAGTACGTGTTCAAAACATATACAAGTCCAAAAAGTGGTATATATATTTAGAAAGAGAGAGCATAGTTCATATGCACATCAATCCATGCTTAAACCTTAATTTCAACCGTCCAATAGGTGAGATGAGAGATCGAAATTCAAATTTCAAAAACAAAAAAATATCTTCATACTTTTTGTAGGTATAATAAATGCATCAGTTACTATTTGTTTTTTTACTTAAAGATTTCAACTGTTGATCTTTAATATCAAATGGTTAAGATCTTTAAGAAGATTAAAGCATGTATTGATGTACTCATGAACTAATTTTTCTCTCTATACTCTCTCACACACATATATACATATACATATATGTGTGTTGCATGGTAAAACTAGATCCTGTCGACATTGACACCTGCCCACCTATTTAGTGCCATGAGTCTAATTTCAAAATTTCTAAGAGGCTCTCAAAAACTACAAAAGATATTTTTATTATACTTATGTCACCCAAAAGTAATGAATGGGTTAGGATCCAATCACTCATGTTGCATATATATATTGGATACAGGTCAAGGGATCTTATCCTCGTACCTGAACTTGATCAGATCAGGTATTCCCTATCCCATTCGGGTCGGATCAATATTCCCATCCCTAATGTAACCACACTGATTTGGGCTCATTTGGTGCAAATGTGGATGAGTTTAGGGGTGAGTATTGGTCGGTACAGTTTACTAACTGAACAGAACCGAACAAACCAAATGGTGAATCATTGTTTAAATGCAAACCTAAACCTTTTTTCCCTTGACATAGCAAACTGAACTTAACTGAAATATTTTGGTTCAATCTGGTCGGTTAATCGGTTTGTATGGTAAAAAACTGCTTGGTAAAGTAGCAAATATTAGTAAAAGATGGGTTTTGCTGGAAATGTTGAACCCTGCTTCACCATTGCTACAATGGTAGCTGTAAATGAGTCTTTTTAAATCCACAAATCTTAATTTGGATCAGCTAATCGAAGCGGGTTGAACTTCTAGACTTGGATAATCTTCTCTGTTATCTTGGATTCGATTTCTAGAAAATATTTCGAGTGGACCGGAGATTATAGTACATGATCTATACGATAATAAGAAGGGGTAAAAAATGTCACATAATTAAGTGATGCCAATTAAGCTTTTCATTGATCATACAACATGAATTGAATATCATCAACAAAAATTTATAGGATGAAACTAAACAAGCTTTAAGGGACGATCAATTTACAATACAGAGAATCTGAATTTGCAGCAACAATAGAGTCTGATGCATGTAATCAAATCAAAGACGGAATGACCTTTACGAAAAGTGTCTATAACTTACAAAAGAAATTACCACTCTTATTTATGAGATTCAGAAATAAGACTCACAAGAGAGAATAATGCGTATACAAAATACGGAAAATTAGAAATTAAAAAAGAGCCTTGTGTTGTCTTAATTAACATTTTCAAGATAAAAGATGGATCGGAATGCAGGAAGTAAAGGTAAGGTGTAGCTTTTGATGGAGTATAATAAAAGAGGAAATAGATAACCAATAACATTTTAATTATACTCTTCGATTCTTCAAGATGGAAAGCCAGATTAGCAACGCATTCTATAAGAACGTACGCTGAAACATGAAATCACCATGAAAGATTACCTTATGCCGCATACGTAAGAAGAGAAGACGCACCCCGTCTGTGTGCAAACGTGGAGATTGGATTTAATGAAGAGAGAATTAGAGAGGAGAGCAAGTTGAACTCATCGAGGAGGGGCGTTTGAGGACAAACGACAACGAGGGAGGAGAAAGGAAGCGGGTCAATTCAACCGGAACTTTATTTGGTTCAGATTTTTAACTTTCAAGTGTATATTTTGAAAATCCAATCTAAAATCACAAATAAAATTACCATTAGGAGATTCAAGTTTGAAAATTTACAACTAGGGGTGTTCGTGGAACTGCCAAAACCGAACTAGACTGGCAGTTTGGTTCGGCTCTAGATGTCGAGTGGTTTGGTTCAGTTAGGCTCACGGTTGAAACGGAATGGAACCGAACTATTATATATATATATATATACATATATATATATACATATATATATATATACATATATATATATATACAAAGTTTATATACTAATATACATATAAATCCCTCGTAAGTTTATACAATACATACATATATATATATAAATTTTATAACCTGATATAGTATAAATCTGGATCGTAGATCCCAATAATTTCATTGCATAATACTTTGTGTTTAGCTGAACCCTATCATAAGTAGAACCATCATTCAAAATCGAACCAAACCAGAGCAATTGGTTTGGTTCTGGTCATGGCATGATTTGATTCAATTCTCCAAAATTAAGAATCGTGGATAGCGGTTTGGTTTGAGGTTGAGGCTAGAACCGAACCAAACAAAACCATGAACACCCTTATTTACAACCACCTGTTAATGTTTTCGAAATTCAGATGAGGTGGTTCACAAGTTTAGGTGGGTCGGCCACCCCCCCTTGCCTTAATGTGGATCCGCCACTGAGGTTCCCATTTTATGCTCCAGTTGGGAAACTTTGGATTTTAAAGCAGTGTTTTATGTATTTTCGAATTTTATCATGTTAAGTTGTACATTAATTTTGTTTCTTAAATTTGTTGGTAATGGTGCATTATTTTTCCAGCAATCTACTCTCTTCCTAATGAAAACTGTCATTAGATTTGCTTCTATCTCACAAATTGTCATTTGCTTTTCTGTGAGAGCTGCTGCTGGCCAAGGAGCACCATTTGCATACTGAGGTTGTCTGCCTATGGTAACCTTGATCAAAGTAAATTTGTCCTTACTAGTTAGCATCAGGATGTATTCTTCCTAGTTAGCACCAAGTAATCAAAAGATTCCTGCTAATATCAGATTCAGGTACTCAGCTGGGGAAATGTGCAATAGGTACTACAAACTCCACAGCAACCTCTCTCTCTCTAATCTAATGTATAAGAAGTGCAATATTCTTGTTTAATTGTGCAGATATAAATTGCAAATCATGATCAAGTAAATATATTAATTATTATCTATATTTAATCTTTAGATAATCATTGTTTTTTGTGGCTTTTTCATCTGATTTTTTGGTCCTACAATAAAACATATTGTCAGTGGTGGTTTTCTTTTCGATCATATTTGTATTGTTTATTTTCTTATAGTTTTTGTTCTGTATCTCTTCATTGAATCATGTGGCTTTATAATTTGCAATAGGTGTCATCTCATCTTGAGGTATCAATTAGAATGAAGATCTTAGATGTATTTTTCTTTCTAAAAACTTGTTATAAACAATTGAAGGCAATTTCATAAAGTACGAATGGGGACTTCATCTCTAGATGTAAGCTTCAGTAATCAATATTTTAGCTGTTGTATACTCTATAAGGAGAGATTTATAAATCTTGACTTTCCCGTGCATTATTTATAGATCTTAGATAATTGATCAAGTAATAAAACATGAAAGATAAACTTATACAGCGAATGTGGCTAAACTTGGCATTTCGTACATCCGGTGAATACTATATTGGTTTTCATATATGTGCTTATAAGCATTTTATTGTCATTAATTCTTTGTTGTATTTATCGATTTTATAGGTGGTACTAGATACCTCAAGAGCTGAAGTTGTATTGAAGATGGTAGCGAAGCTCTAGCGACACATACTACTTAAAGATATTCGACAAGCACAACGTTGGTTAAAGTTGATAAAATTTATGTTTAGGACTACAGTTTTCGTGATGTGGATGAGCTAGCAACAATAATATCATTTTGTTAATTGCTAAATATCTTTGCTGTTCTGAATTATTTATCTTTAATACAAGGACCCTTTTTTAAAGAAATGTGTTAGTATCTTAATTTAATGATATTTTTTGTGAATTTAATTAATATTCACATAATCAAAGAAGAGTTGGTAAAAAAACAAGAATATACAGCAAAAATACTCTTTAATGAAAAAAATCATTTGGTTCTTGTGATCTATACATTCATTCTAGTAATCTCCATATTTACATGAGCATCATCAGAGCACGAGCAATTGAACAATACGCACGAAAAGTCTATCACGTTTTAAGGTGTCGAGAAAGAACACCAAATGCGATAAATTTTCAGACTTTGTACCATGGGCAAAAAAGGCATGGAAAATTTGTGGGTAATTTTACGCCTTAAAGCATGAATGTAACACATACAAATTTTCATGCCCTTATAATACGGAGAAAAAAGCGTTGGATGTTTTACATGCTTGAGGGGTGGTTATTTGGCATCGTAAAATCCATGTTCATCTTTTTTTTCTCTCTCTCTATTTGTCTTTAAGAGAGGGGAGGATAGAAAGGAGTGACTTTTGTTCCCAAAAGAGGGAGGGAGTGACCGTTCGACTTATTACAAAATCTATTTTTTTTCCTCTCTCTGTCCATCCCTCTCTCCGGAGAGGAAGAGAACAAAAGTGCAGCAATGAGTAGGGGGATTTTTGTGCATGTAGACAATTTTCTTGTGCACAATACATAAGGTGGCGTTCATGAGCGAGGGATTTTGGATAAGTTTATTCATGTGTCGAAGACTCAAGGGTGGGCCGATCCATACTGTGGCCATCAGGTTCTGTATCAACGATAGTTAGTGGTGGCCTTACAAGGAAGACAATTATCATGGTGCTTGTGATTTTCATGTTTTTCTTTTCTTTTTTGTTTTGACATTTTTGTACGTGGTATCTGCTTTAAAGCGTGGTAGAACATGTCCTTTTTTTCCTGGATAGAGATCTGTGGAAACAAAGAATCCATGTAGCCGACCCCGTCTAGTATGGGAAAAGGCTTAGTTGTTGTTGTTGTAGTGGTATCTATTTTTTATGAAATGTATTTGCCTTCCCGAAGCTTCTTTAAGTGGTTTTCTCTTGATATTTCCATTTGTTTGATAATTATTTTAGGGTAATACTATTTGCACACCCCTTTTGTTATTCACATTAACCTTTGTTTTAAAAATATCAAAATTACTCCTCATCACTTTCTCTCTCCTATCATACCCAAATTCCGGCATCTCTCTCCTCTTCCACCCAATTCCAGCAAGAGTCTCTCTCACCGAATCTCTTTACTCTGATGACCAACATTTCATTTAACATTGTTGCTTTCTTTGCAATGCATGTTCTTACAAATCTCGTCAAAGAAAAGAAAAAAAAGAAGGAAAGAATAATGAAATAAAAACATAATAAAAGAAAAAGAGAATCAAGAAACATATGAAAAAAGCAAGAAAATAAAAATAGTGACAAGTTCCTAACTCAAAATGTGGCTTAGTGGGTAGATGCACCTCAACCACATCTTTCTCATTAGGAGACCCACCTCAGCCGCATTTCGACTTGAAAACTTGACCTCATTATTTCATTCTGACCGAAAATAAAATCAATACACCAAATAAACAACAAAAAATACATCAAATGAATGAAATATCCCATCAAATCAATGAATCCCTCTTTGAATCAGTCTCCTTTTCTTTCTTTTTTGATCAAATTTGAAGCACTATGAGATGGTGGATAGTTCAATATCATGCATTGGATCGAGCTTCACGTCATGGGCCACCGAGAAAATGGTATGAGATGATCAATGATAAAGAGAGAACCCACAGAAAAAGAGAGATTCAAATGGTTAAGAGTAATGGGATAATTTTTGGATTTTATTAAGGGCAAAATCAAAATCAAAATCATGGTACAAAAGGGGTGTGTGGATAGTAAGAACGGTGTGCACGTAACAATTTTGTTATTTTATCTTAAAAACCTTTTCTTATTTGCATCTGGCTGGGTTTGGGTTTCGGAAATCAAGTAAAGATAAAGGTTTAACCTGTTTTGGTTCCAACCATAAGTGACCCAACCCATTGACCCGAATTGCCATCCTTGGTATTTGCTTTGAGCATGAGCTAAAACAAATAGACACAAAGTTTAAGCAAGCTCAAGATCAAATTTCAACTTGGCTCATCATGAAAAAAAATGAAGAGCTCACAGACGTTAGAGCAAAACTGTTTATAAATATGGAAACATGAGTTAACTCGTAACAAGAAACGAGACAAACACGAGAAGCATGTGTTTGCTTAGCTTAGATTGTTTACAAGCCCAACTTCCATATGGACAGGAGTAAAACTGTGTTCATTTTAGTTGAACCAAACCAAGGAAAAAAAAACTGAACCAAGGAGACCGATCGAGCCTATAGGTTTGAACTTCATAAATAATAATAATTATATTTTATTGAAAACATTTTTGTTCGAAATAGGTAAGCGGTTCATGAAATATGGAAGGAGGCCCTCCTTCCATATTCGATTACTGTTATTGAAGAGGCCTTATGGCGACTGATAACTAGGAATTATCAGATCCCGAGTAGCTCAACTCACTTTAGAGAAACAATGTCTAGCTAAGAAGTTTTACTTATGTGATGAATCTTTAATTGTTTAATCTTAACCGTTGGATGGAATCCAATAATATAGATATGAAAGCAAGTATTCAGACAGTAACTTACCGTTACATGTTTGTGTACGTGCAGTCAAGTGGAAAAAGTTCAACATGGAGTCCATTTTTTCGCAAACCACATCTACGGGTGGATGTGCGTTTCGTGCCCTGAACATTAGCGTCAGCTAACGGTGTAGGCACCCGTGACTGATGCCCTGGTAAATTCTAAAGTTCAATAAAAGTTTTGAAGTGAAGTCTATAATAAGATTCGGGAGTTAGTAAATAACTTGCATGAAAGCAAAGTGTTTATTGATAACAAAAAGGTGCATGGTCTGCTACCACGCTTACAACTTAAAATGTAGGAATCTTACTAGTGTTTAAGAAAAATGTGCAATTCATATGCAAAAGCCCAAGATTCAGTATGAAGTTGTCAAGGTGTTCCCAGGAAAATTCACTAATGAAAGGTTTCCGAATCACAAAAAGATATAAGTAGCTCGAGCCCACTGAGTGACTATGATAAATTAGTTCAAGAGTCAAGTAAGATGTCTCAAAAAATAGGTTATATATGGAAGTAATCAATAAAATAGGTCGATTAGCACTCAGAGTATTAGCTCACCTCAGGCGCTCAACACACAAAGATACAGGTCATGACTTCAATCCCTAATTTAGTATCTCTGTTGTCACCCAAAAAAAGGTCGATGTAAACTTCTCAATCAATTTACTTAACTAAAGCATTTAATGTACAAAGAAATGCATCTCATAGATGGTTGTTACTTAATGCATTTAAAGTATAATAACAGTTGGCAACGTTATATACCTTCAGCAGCATTAGGATAATAGCTAACGGGTACTAGTTAGTACTCTTGGGAATTTGGTACTTTTGGACATCGAAATTTAATGTTTCTCTCTTAAATGGCATAGAAATGACTCGTGAGTCCAACAAGAATAGTTTTTGACCACCGAGAACCTCAAATTGGTCCAGTCGGTGCAGGGGGAAGCACAGGGACAGGGTAAAAGCATTGGTTTTACGCAAGAGAATCACGGTTTTGGGGTAGGGGTGGCAATTTTTGACTCGACCCGAAAGGTGGGGCTTGGGCCGGGGGACATCGGGTTGTGTTTGGGTCCCAAAAACTGAATACAAAGAGAAACATGTTGGGTCCTCAGAAAAGAGGCGTGAAAAGAATTAGGTTGGTCTGAACCCGTATCTGACCCAGCCCCCAAAAACTTATATATATATATAGTGAGATAGAATAGTAGTTGCATAATGTTTAAATTATATGATCCTACTAAAACATTTCTATGATTCAATCTTTAAAATCAATAGTGAAGATTGGCATTACTTTGCATTTAATATAAATGATGCATGAAATATAAATTACAAATATACAATGGTACATTTAATTTAAAGTTCAATCTTTGAGAGCGAACAATGAAGATGTTTATACAATATTATGCACCGAAATACATTATGCATTTTCCACTTTTCTTTTATTTATATATATGCACACATATATACACAAAACCATATAGACATGTATGGTTCTAGACTAACCAAAACTAACAGTCTGGAACCACTGATTCCGGTTCTCCAAGAACCTAAAACTAGAACCAAGTCTTGTTCGATTTTGTATCCATCGGTGCGAGTTCTGGTTTCATTGTCCAAACCTATATAAAACTTTTGAAAAAATAATAAAATTGTGCCAAACCAGTGGTCCCACATCACACAAATAGAACCAAAACCTAACAAAAGGGTCCCCAGTATGGTTATGGTTTTGTTAAGTTTTGAAGCCGATATTTCTATAGAATATGTGTATATATAGTGATTAAATCATGCTCAATGCTCGACCATTGCTTTTTAGGGACACGAGTATAATACAATTATCGTACACCTAAGTGTGTTATCATATATCATGTTTTCTCTCTCTCTGTCTCTATATATATACTTATGTATGTGTATATTGAGTGATTGGATCTTGCCCCCTTATTTTATATCTTTGTTTTAGGATATGAGTGTAATAATATTGTCCTTCATCCTCTTTTGAAAAACCTTAATTGCATTCATTCCACCGAAAAATAATATATGGATATGAATGAATGTCGAAAGTAGGTTGGATTCAATTTTCTTATATATATAAGTATAATAACATAGTGTTAGCATATATGTAGTGTATATATGTAATCTTAAGGGATGAATGATTAAAATTTAAATTTAAAAAATAATAAATATATGTATACTTTTTTGAAGGTATATTTTACTCAGATGAACACTTTTTATTTTTTAATTCAAATATCAATCATTCATCACGTTGAGATTTTTTTAATATTCTAGTAACTAAGTGTGCTAGCCTGCACTAAGTTCTCTAGATATAGATATAAATATGGTTGTGCATAATATAAGTTTTTTAATATATGGGTTGCAGCCGGGTCAGGGTTGTCGGGTCTTCAACGTGGAGGGTTTTGGGTCAACCTGTTTTTGACTTCGACCCGGAGTGACCCGGCTCGAACGGGATCAGCAGATCCAATTTGCCACTCCTACTTAATACCTTTCATACTAGTAAATTTCAGGTAATGCCAACGGGTTCTTTTGCCGACTTGAAGACAAAACTGTGGGGATAACTTGACATAACTCTCTCTCTCTGTCTGTTTTAATTCTTTTTTTTGCAAGTAGGTCGAAGCCTTACGCAAACATGCATGTAACTCCCACCTGCAGCGTCAGTCGAAAAGCCCAAGCCAGTTGAGCTAAAACTCTCTGGGTGCAGTGTGCTACCCCTTTACTATCAAACGTATCCGAAGAGCATTTAGCAGCATTGATGTAAATAATAAATGAAAGAGAAAATTAAAGCATCGGAAGTTACATGATAAGTTACGTTGCATACAAAAAAGAGAGGGTATAAGAAGGCGTGGTGTCAATGCTTCTCAACATATCTCTCACTCTCTCTCTCTCTTTTTGCCCTTCAACAATTGAGAGAGAGGGAGAGAGAGATCTGTGTTCGACGGTAGCGTCAATGGCCGAGCTGAGTAAGAAAAAGGTGGGAGTCGCCAACATGAGGGCTGTGCTGGTGGTGCTGATGGTAGCGATGCTGCTAGGCAAGCACACAGCGGAGGCCGTAGACATTTCGAAATTTCCGGAGGCGCTGCTTGAGTGGATGGAATCCATGCATTGGAACTCCATGCCGTTGTGGTTAAGATCATTGATAAACGGAATGTTATTCGGATTGTAAGTGTCCTCGACTCATTAATTATGTTAACGGAATTTTATCTTATGCTATTGTCTTATCTTTTTCGTTTATCCATTTGACACCAGCTCGCCGGATAACTGCGTTCGCAAGTGCTTGGAGGACACAGCTACAAGATTTCCCTACGTCGCTAAGCGAGCGAGGCTAAATTTCTGCGCTCATCAGTGCCCCTATTGGACTTCTGTTTGGTATTGTCCGTGGGCTCCTCACCCTCCGGCACCTCACCGCCGATCTCCTCTTGCTGCCAAGACCACCACTAATAACAACTGATCAGCAGCAGCAATCATATCATAAGATGGCTAAGCGTTCACCGCTTTTCCTACCTTGATTAAGTGAGCCATGAGTGTGTCGTTCTTGATTCGAGGCATATTTATGTCAATAAGGAAGTGATGAATATGCGTGCCACTTTGTTAACTGTATTATGCAACAAGTAGCACCATCCTATATATCAATAAAATCAAAATACTTAAGAGCCAAAAAGAATTTCAGCTTCTATTCTTGCTACAATTAGTGCACAAATCTCTTGAATTCCTATGTATATAAAGAACAAAAACTCATTCTGAGTTTTTCCTTCCCATTTCACGCTACGTATGCATGCATCCATGACGCATCATGAGCAGACAATTATAATGCTCACGTTCTCACGGAATGTCTCTTCGAGTATCTGTATGTTATTCCACTGAGTCTCTCTCTCTCTCTCTCTCTCTCTCTCTCTATATATATATATATATATATATATATCCCCTTTCTCATCCGTTGGATCAAGTAAATCCATGTTTCAAAAGATGGGCAACAGTTACTGTTTTTCAGCCTCGCTCTCTCTCACCTATTTGTATCCTCCCTAGATTTTGGATCACCATGGTCAGACTGAGACCTCGTAGATTACCCCAATCGCCACCATTAAACTCGTTCCAATGTATAAATGAAAAGATACTTCCATCATCAGGTCCTTATCAATCTTGTTCTTAGTTCAAAGGATTCATTCGTTTCACATATAAGGACCATGATGGTTTCTAGAAGCACAAATAACCAAAGACACCATGGTTTTTTCTTAGCAAGAAAGCAGATTATTAAAATTTCATAGACATGTATATGACATAGCCAATGCATGAATCTCTATTATCACCGAAATAGAACAACCTCATATGGCACAAAGATACCATTATCTCATGGAATTCGTGGTGCGCGAGGGGGCATTGATCACTACTCTCAAGAGGATCAAGCATGGTGGATCCTTGGGACTCACTCAAATTGGACAACCTCACACGACCGATTATGATGCTTGATTGATTGACCTTTAAGGTGGGTAGCCACTCCTATTTATTGTGAGCAAGGTGTAGATCCTTCTCAGCTCTTGTAAATGAGTTTATATAACTTTCATTGGGCAAGCTTCAAATTCTTTTCTACTCCTCTTATCAATTTTTGTAACTGAGAGTTGTTGCCAATAATTCTTGGATAGTAGACATGCGCCTATCTTTTAGGAGGCAGTTTTAGCCATATCTATTACTAGGCAGTGATTCCTCGGATCCCTTTACAATTTTTTGTGTCAACACATGTCTCACACAATCTTTAGTCGAGATAGTTGTACCGAGAGTGAAGATTGTATACCATGATAGACTGCCAAAAGTTGAAATAGATCTACTAGATTTTGAGTTAGCATATTGGCAACTCAAGAAGTAGGCCATAGGGTCGGCCTCAAAGTCGAGAAGGTAAGATCCACTAGAACTTTCCCTTCCCAAAATATTAGCTTTGCACTAAGGAAATTCCTTAGTCACAAACCCGAATATTGAGTTGGTTGGATCACTCGATGCCACTTCTTGATGACAAGGTTGAGTACTCAAAGTGTGAGCCTATTTTAATATTGGCTTGCTACACCTCATCAAACTCGTCATCTTCTAAATCACTAGTGTCATAGTTATCAGGGAGTCCACTCATGTGCTTCTTGTGATTCTTTGATATAAAACAGATAATATGCATACCTTTTATAGTAATCATAGACTTGATTAGTCGCACGTGTGAGCATAGATCTATCTTATCACTACTAAACTCAATGGTATATACCTCAGCCAGCTGTGGTGATGTAATAAGCATTGGTTATGCCTCGGTCGAGTTTATTAGATAAGCTAGGCTACCGACCAAGCCATTTGCTTGTTGGACCATCATTGAGGAAAATGAGTAATACAAGAGACTACTACTATATGAGGTAGTTGCCCCGAGTAAGGATGTACATACAACCAACCATATAATTGTATAAACTAGTTGTCCTTCGAGTAAATAGACTCAAGTAACTTGTCAAATCCATATAGGTGGCCGTCACCAACGAGTCGATGTAGTAGGTTGATCCACTATGTAGAATGGTTGATCTTAGTGTAGGACAATATAGAAAATCATCATTTTGTAACGTCATTGGTCCTCGAGTAGATGGATTTGGTTAACCATCCTAATAGTATGAGGTGCAATGACTTGCCAAGTGTTGGTTTCAAGACATCAGAATCATCTATATCAATATTCATGGTGGGCTCATCCATCCGTCGTAGGTCACCATTTTGTGAAGAGCTAATGAGAGATTATTTACCATCGTTGGCTTTTGATATAAAACCTATCATTTTGATGATGTTTGATTCATAATAAAATCCATCAAGAACTGATTTATCGTCAGCTATCACTGAAAGATCATTGGTTTCTTCATCTTCTAAGAAGTAGTATCGAGATGATTCAAAATCCTCAAAAGTATCATCAATGATTAATTTTTCATCATCTTGAAATCTACCGATTTGGCATCAACCAAATCTATATGAGTTGCTTGACAACTCGGTTAAGGTAAAACATTAGTCGAACCGAATACTCCATCAACTAAATTTTGTTTACTTATTAGCTCCTTAGTCAATGTTTTTTATAGCACTGAAACAAACTTCTCGACCAAACGAGCAATAAACACTTTTAATCTTTCCTATCAACCTTCTTTAACATGATCAAAGATTACATTCATGACTTAAAAATTAGTGGTTTCCCTAAGGTAGCTAGTTGAATAGGTGGTTGGTAAAGGTGGACGCTCTCTAATCATCGCTGAATATAAGATTCTGTGCAACCATTTGGTATGCCTTGATAGTCAGCAATTGCTCTACTAGCTATTGCATAAGGGTAACTAGCCGAATAGATAGTTGATAAAGGCTATCACTCTTCATAAGATGAACAACCAACCCACGAACTTGTTTGAGGCACAGTTGTCCCTCGGTATCCAAGTAAGGGCAACCATTTGGTATGTATCGATCCATAACCAATCCATGAGATCTCACCAGATATGACATTTTGTTGTTGAAATCGGACAACCTCATGACACGAAAATCGAAGTGTGGGGCATGTGAGAGGGTGTTGACCACTGTCCTCAAGAGGATAAGGCATGTTGGGGTATTTGGGACTATGATTAAGCATATCCCAATATATATTTGTCATTATCGAAGGCATGGGAGCTTTTCGGAACTTTCACTGAGTTGTCTCAAGCTTGTTCCGAGGTTCAGGCTCGATTCATATTGAAACCTTGGGAACACACCATATTTGGGTCACCTCAAGGGATCATGTAGGTCGCAGTCTACGTGATAAGGTTTCACAAATTTAATCATATCTACTTAGACACACTTTTGATTAATGGAATTTTAGTGCATTAAAACCTAAACATACAGGGATATTGAACAACCATAAGAATTAAAATTTTAGTGATTTTTTCAATCTTATCAGGATTCTATTGTTAGCCTAATTAAAGGCAGCTTGACAGGGCCATCTTGTCATTGCTATAACTCTCTCGTCCGAACTTTGATTCATACGGTTCTTGACTTTAAATAAGACAGAGATCGTTCTAAAGGATCATTACTCAAGAAATTCAAGTTAGAAACGGCCGAGTTACAACCATTTCTCAGGAAGGCAAGCTTGGTTGATAGAAGTCTCGGGTGCCTTTGACATGGTCTGATTGTTTCTGTTTATCTAAATCGTTAGAATTCTGCAGAAAATATCTTTCTTGATGTTCATAAATCAGAGAAATCTACCTAGAAATATATGTTTTGGTGAATTTTATAACTATAGAAAGGTTTTGATAGAGTGATAGTTATGAGTTTGATTATGAAACCGAATGCAGAAAAACCAACTCAAAGAGAAAATGCAATTGAGAACAAAAAGCAGAATTGCATTGATAAAAGTAGAGGCTACAATTATAAAACTAGGAAGAAAGGAAATAAAAATGTTGATTGTGATGTGTTATTGATTGATCCTCAAGGTGGGCAGCCACTCCTATTTATAGTTGATGGTGGGCACGATCTAGATCCTTCTTGACTCTTGTAAATCAGTTTCTATAACTTTCATCGGATAAGTTCTAGATCCTTCTCTACTCTTCTATATCAGTTTTATATGTCATGGAGTAATTACCTGTAATTCTGTAATTCACATACATTTCTTCTTTTTGAGTTATGACTTGGGGAAGTTAAGGATCTTTTATAATAAAACTAGATGTATGCATTATAAGGTCACCAATGCTCATTCTCTCTTTGCCTTTTTCATGAGGAAACGCTTCCATTGTGACTTTTTCTCATACATGATCTATGAAACCAATAAAATCCATAATATAGATTTTATACAATACAATATCTATTTTAGGGTTCACTATAGATTGAGATTGTCAAGCCCCTTTGACCTCTTCAATGTGGATCTCTACCTAGAATATGAGGTGATGAAAAGTCTAAGTGAGGTTGTACAACAACTATACAACAAATCTTCTACAACTAAAATCCAAACATTTCACATCTATGAATGGATAGTCGAGTTGACTAAATAACTAATTCTACCATTCTTCAAATTACAATTTATATTTGAATTCCAATGAGATAATTAAAATACAACCACTCAACCCTACCTATGTTTAAGTCAGGCACTCGTAACCATGTCTCCATATGTCACTCAAGCAAGATATAATTTTTAATATAACTTATAAAAATAATAATAACAGTGAATTGAGACAACCATTCTCTGTAGATAGATATCATGTTTCTATAATCAATGACATACTAAAGATATTCATGTTTCAAATCATACATAATACAATACAAAAATTTATCTCACAATTCAAAGGATTACCATCATCATAAACATTCAAGCACAATCAAACAATCATCAATAATGCAATTTTAGTTTTGTTATCAAGATTGTTAATGTGTCTAACCAGTAGCCATGACAAAAGGAGTCTCTGAAACCCTCCTCATTTCTAGTTGTGTAGCCTTCGACGACACCCTCAACATGTAAAGTCCAGGATCATGATGATCGTTTCACTGGCTCATCAGTCCCAACCTCTCAGTATCCGGATACTATATAAGTGGGGCCATGCTTTAACACAATTAAGTCAAAAAATTCAAGTCTCACATATATATATACATATATATATTCACATGGACAACTTCCAAGCCTCAATCCATCAATATCAATCAGTATCATTGTTTAATTTAAATACAAAAAATCACATATCCAAATCCGGTGTCAAACCCACTTTGTTTTAAAACAACTGACTACTCTCACTTGTTTACTATATTAGCCCCATGCCTCCCCAGCCCAGGCATGTTGTTTATCACAGTACGATTTGCCTAATACAAACTAGACCAAACGAAATAACCAATGGCTCGCATCACCCTATACATAAAGTCCTATGAACTAACATTACCTAGTTCAACTATATGCCATCCGATGTCCCTTACTATTGTTGAGTGAGCGAATCCATACCAGACAATGTTTTGTTCGCACACAAGCACACTCATGTTGTGCATCAACCCAAGTAACAAAATAATTTCAAACACACTTTGTATGCAAATGCATATATAATCATTTCAATGCATTTACAAAATAATTCAGAATCACATGCATCATTTAATATTAATCATAATATTAATCAAAACTATCTCTAGCATGCATCCAAAGAGAGAACACATCCACCTACTTATCAGTTCTATACAAATCTAAATCTCATGATTTATCTTCTCAAAATCACTCCAGTATAGTCAGTGGTTCATGATAAAATATAGTATTAATATTTTATATTCAAATACAAACTCAATTGTTCAAACCACATCGAGTATGTACTATTTACTTAAATAGGTTATTATTTAATTCATGGACCTGGTCTAGACCCAGATCTGTATCTTCATACGAACACGGGTTCCATGTCCGGCTCGGTATCGCTACTAATGGACACAACATGGCAAGGGACTCGATATGACATGACCGATTGGGGCCCCTGTCAGTCGTTGTTTGATGCCCGGAAGTGGAGGAGAAGAAAGAAAGTGCATAGTATTTCCAAAGCCCGTTGGAAAATCACTATTTCCCCCCGATTTCAAGCCACAAAATCGATTTGTTTCCTTCTCTTATTCCCACATTAGAGTTGGTTTGATTGATGGTGGTTTCATCAAAAACTAAAGGAAAACCGAGAAGAGAAAAACATAACTCAAAATTCCATCATGAAATTCAATGGTTTCTCCATCTTGGTGTTCTTCGGTTTTGTCACTCCCTCACACCAACGTTCGAGTCACTTTCTTGTCTCTCTCTTTGGTTCTGATTTGTTTCCCTCTAAACCTGGAATCATAACCAAACCGGCCTAGGACCGGTTCCGATTTGGGTTTGGAACTGCCTAGAACCGCTAATTCTAGAAACAATTAAATTTTAGATTAAATTTTTTTTAAAAATACCAAAACCGGTAGTTTGGAATTGCCGATTCTGGTTTTTATCCGGTTTTAGTTATGGAAAAGGTGAAATCGGAATCAGACCGGGTGAGTCTAGGTTCTGGGCTTGATTTCGGTTCTAAGTCGAGTTGGTTCTTGGCCCGATCTGGTTTTGGTTGGAACCGGCCATGTCTACAATGAACAATAGGAACTATGCCATCTTAGCATATCAAGCTGGTCCAATATGTAGTGGTGCTAGACTCCACAAGTGGAGCTTTTGGTTTTACCTCCTTTAAATGGTATAGCATATGGCTTGACTTAAATGTCTCCGGATCTGGTTAGCCTAGAACCAGATCCCGTCCTGGGGTGATTCCGGTTTGAGTTCAAAATTGCTTGGAACCCATAATTTTATTCAAAGAATTTTTAAAAAAAAGAGCTGCTGGTTCTGGTTCTATAAAAGGTGAAACCAGAACTGAACCAAGTGGTCTCCGGCTCTGAGCATGAGTTCTGGTTTCATCGATTCTGGATTCAGCCAGTTCCTGATTTGGTTCGTTTCCGACTGGAACAAGTGGGATGGTTAAGAACTAGCCATGTTTAACTTAAGTGGAAATCCTGGCAGTTTTCTCTCAAAAGGAATAACTGGCAATACTTGTTTTCAAGTCCAAATGAGAAGGATACACACTAGAGGTATTGATACTTGGTGTTTTTTGTTTGATTTTTCATTAGTGTAATTGCTGAAGTACCAACATAAACCAGTCTATAACGCCAAGTTTCCTATTTTGCGGTTATTGTTGAGATTAAATTTTCGCAGGTGTTGGAAACCTTTAAGATTTTTAAGAATTGTGTGGTAAAAATTCGATATTGGATGATTTTGCCTACTACAAAAGAAATGAAAAATTACTGATGATCAGGCGGAATGTCTACAATTTCGTGTTAAACTCGTTTGCAATCAGCTGGAGTAGGCAAGAAGATAACATGGATTCTTGAAAGTGATGGGAAACATTGGCTAATTGCCATGCATCACAAAGAAAATGTCCATCTCTAACTGGAAAAGTGAGAGAAAGAAGGCAAACTTTGCAGAATGAATAGGGAGATAATTCTTCAATTAAAGCATTCCTTAATGAGGCTCTTTGGTTGCAATTTTTATTCCCATCATGTTGGAAGAAATCGTAGGACATGTAATATGCAACAAATATTAATACGTAGACATCAACAAAAACCACAAATTCATAGAAATCCATAAGCAAATAATGTAAGGAATACGTAAAGCAAAACAAAAGTTACTAATGAACATATACGTAAAGCAAACAAAAATTACAAATAATTTTTATTCCCATTCCTGAACTCGGGTCCTTTTATGCCTTAGTTACCTAGCCGAGTGGAGAGCGGAAGCAATTACTACAAAAACATGAAAAGTGCAGAGAATGGGAGGAGAGTGTGTGTTAACTATTCTTATTAGGAAGCCCGTAACTACCCCACATCTTTTCGTGAAGGGATCCATTAGACTAGGCATGTCCGATTTCAGGTAAACCAAAACTGGTGGTTCCAAACCACCAGTTTCGGGTTACCCAAAACCAGAAACCGTAATCGAACCATCCAGTGGACGGTTTCGGTTTTGGTTTGACAATTCCAGATCTGGTTCCAGTTTTATCATGGTTTTGAATCCGATTTTGGGCAGTTCTGGATCTAGTTTTGGGTGGATTTGAATCCAATTTTTATTGTTTTGAATCTGGTTTAGGAGTGATTCCGGATCTAGTTTTTTTATAGCTTCAAATCCTATTTCATGGTAGTTTTGGATCTGAATCCAGTTTAGCTTTATAGCATATATTACATTAAAAAGGGTATAGTTACATTATATAAGTTCTTATATATAACTTATAACTTATAAGTATTACATTAATTAATTAATTTACTTATACATAATCTATTACATTACAAATTGTATGTAAATACACTAATAGTAATGTAACTATAGAAGTATATATTAATATACATGTAATGTAATAATTTAACTATGTAAGTATATAGTATGTTACATATATATGATATATGTAATGTATTATGTAGTATAACTATATAAGTATTGCATTATATATATAAAATAATATGATGTTAAACTGAATTATAATATTTACAATATATAAAAATTCATATAAGATGAAATCTATATAATAAAATAAAAGAAATAATAGGCTTGACCATAATTCACTTACCTATGAATTATGCCTCCTATATATCCTCTTGGGTGGAGAGGAATCAAAGCCCACGTAGTTCTATTACCTTTTTAGTAGAAACCCTTACCTCAAATGATTGACTCTAAACTTAATCATCATAGTCGCTCCATGCTTACTTGAGATCAATGCCAATAGGTCTTGTTCTAGTTCTTCCTTCAATAGTATAGTCTTCGGTATATATGTCAATCGATACTTTTTATGCTCTTGTGCTCGACTCTTTACTCTTGTACAATCATTTAAGCAAGCCTGAGCTTCTAAGGTCTTGGGTTGTAGGTTAGAACGGTGTTCATCTAATATATTACCGCTTGCACTAAACACTAACTCTACAACAATAGCTGAGACTGAAATAACAAAAGCATTCTTAGCAATTAAAGATAAAATTTGATAAGTAAATTGATGCTCTCGCTATAATTTTAAAACATCTAATTTCTCTCTATCCTCATATTCTTCAAATTCATGAAGATCATAATGAGTAGCATTATATATCTCAAACTCAACTGAGTTCATAAATTTTGACAGCTTTCTAAGTTTAGATTTCAAAATGTAACTAAAAAACTTATTACCAAAAAAAGAGGATGCATGACTGCCATTGCTTTCTTCTTTCTTCTACTTATGGAACAAGATGACCATGTGAAAGATTATAATCGATAAATAATTTATTAATATTTAATCTTATATCATTGATTATATTGTTGATATCCTTAAGCTTGTTTAATGAAAGATCCTTATAATAAGTATTCAAAACAATGAAGTGCAAGAAGACGTTTTTAAATGGACTAAATCTCATCTATCCAATGAAGAGTAACACCCATGTATGCATGCAATTACCAATATAAGCATATAATGATACACGATGTTAAAATGAATAAAAAATGAAGCTAACTCTTTTTTTCCTCTTCATATAATTTACGAATATGTCTACTAACCGATTGCTTAGAAATAGGAGTAGCTAAAGGATAACATTCTTAACGTAATCAACAAATCCAAGTTTTTGACCAAAATTAAAAGAAAGTTATTCTACTGAAACAAAATGTAAAAACTCCTCTCTATCTCTAGTGGAGTTGTAGTGGAAAAGCCCCATAGAAGCAGATCCACTAGCCGAGGAGTGGAAAAGCCCTATAGAAGCAGATTCACTAGCGAAGAACTTTCTTGCATAAAAAAATTGAGCTTGATGAACATCTAAACCCACTGTTGTCGGACTTTGTGTAAAATGATTTCTTAGTGTACCATAACCATCTCCTAGCTTAAAATTATATACCTTATTACAATAGTTTCACTTCACCTGATTTACACTTTACAAGTGAATTTTAAATAAATTTGATCCTTGTGACTTCATTTTTACAAGGTGTCCTCCATGTGTAGATTGTATTTATTAAACTTTATGTGTGTAAACACCCTAAAAATATTTTTCAAAATAAACTAGGGCACATTTTAAAAATTCATGATTTGAACATATCCTATGAATTTCATAAAATTTCAAACATCGTTTTCAAAATAAAAATGTTTCGGCAAATATTTGAAAACCCAGAATTGCAAAAGTCGACTTTTGAAATACAAAATCAAAAAAGGAAAGCAAGATCATCCAAAATTGAATGAAGCCTCAATCAACAAGAGACGAGGTTTCCAGAAAAAGATAAGGATGATATCAAGGGCAAGCATATCCAAATCAAGGAGTCAATCTAGAGCCAGATCAAGCCTTGCACAAACAAGGCTCAACCTAAACCCAATCAAGTCAAGATTCCAACCCAGCTCGAAGAAAATGATTAATCAAGGAAAAATTTAAATCAAAGCTCCAACACAAATAATATCTTGGTCTAAGAAGAGGAGCATTCAAGGCCAAATGCACAAAGGTGATTTGATTCAAAGCAAGGACAAATCCTATTCAAGTCCTAAGTTCAAGTCAAATGGCCAAAATCTGAAGAAGTGTTGAACCAAGTCTTGGCTAAGGCATACGGTTGGGTGAAAGTGGTTCAACATCAAGAAGACACTTGGTTTAAATTCAAGTCAATCAAAGCACAAAGTGAATCAAGTAAATGGCAGGTTGGTCATACTATGCTAGGACGAAGCATACTCTAGCCAAATCAAGTGGACAAAGGCTCGACAAGGAGGCGGGCTAAGGTCCTTCATGGACCGCACCTAGCCATTTGGCTCGCCCACATGGGTTGCACCTGGGTTCACACCAGCCCACATGGGCTCAAGGGGATTACTTCTCATGTCCCACATAGCCACGTGCAACCACAAATCTAGAAAATTCAGTTGGATTAAGATCCAAATTGGGCATCCCATTGAAAGCCCAAAACCTATCTATAAAAGGCCGTAGAGCCCCCTTGAAAAACTATAAATAGGGGGCTTGGGGTGCTGATTTGGGGGGAGGAATCAATGAATATTCCAGTAGCTAGAGAGGGAAAGAAAGAGAGAGGAAGAGAGAGGAAGAGAGAGAAGGGAGTCACCCCTTCTCAAGTAGCTGATCACCAAGATCTCGTCGGCCTCCAAGCTTCCAAGCCCTCCTTTTGGTCTTCAAGTCAATTCTTCCCTTTTCCTTTTCTATTGCTTCATTATTCCTTTTAATTCAATTCAAAGGGTTGTAATTAAGGAGCTTATGTCTCTATTCTTGATGTAATATTTTAGGAGTTATGCTGCCCGATTTCTTTTATGCTTGTGGGTGCCTTTTATGTGTTTGATTTATAGTTCCTTCTTCCTCAATATACTTTATAAGATCTTATATCCCTTAATCCCCTCTATGCTTATGCTATGCTGATAATTTTCTTGATTATTTCATTTCTTTATGCTTTAATTGTTAAGGATGACATTTCAATTCGGTTGGATGCATTTATTTATTTTCTAAAAATTGAAAACTTTGTTTTTTGCATCCTACATCTATCTAATTGCTTATTTTTCTAGCCTTATTCTATGATTCAAATGCTATAAAATTTGGTACACCCAATCTACACAGATTGGCCCATTGTATATAAAATTTCTAAGAATTTTAAGATCGTTTAAGGCCATGAATAAAATTAAGAAACACCGAACAAAAATAGAACAAATTGGGTAAAAGTCCCATAACTCTATTCTTAGAGATCCAAATTGTTTGAAAATGATCCCATTAGAAACTGATATTTATAGCTTTAGATACAAGCATTTCTTTAAGCCTTTTTATCTCCGTTACAAGATCTTTAATGAATGCAGGAAATCATGAGGCCCATGGTGATTTCTCGCTCAATTCGCATAAAGTCTCATAACTCCTTAACAAAAATAGAGTTGTATCTCAGTTGTTTGCCATGAGATAATCAAGACTCCACCGCATCGGCCTTTTGGCTCAATACGGTGATTTCCTGCTCAATCCCATAAAATGATAGGATTGCTACCCTCAAAAGAGAATTAAAGGAGTTAAGGATTGAGTGGGAAATCATCGCATTGAACCAAGAGGCCAATGTGGTGGAGTCTTGCTTATCTCATGGCAAACAACTGAGGACCCATAGGAGATCCCTTCATTTCCGAAAATCCAAGATGACCTCCAAATTTCAAGAGGAGGAATCAATACACGAATCATTCACTGTCAAGGATAGGAAGGTCGTCCAACAATTGTTAAAGGGTCAATCAAAAGAGAAAAGTGTATACTCACTATCAGATTTTTACTTTCTTATTATCAAAAAGATAGTGATGATCAAATATCAAGTTTTCACTAGTATAATAAAAATGAGGATCATCGATCCCATCTACAACTCTTTTATAGGAGGGCCTATAAGAAAAAGAGAGATTCTTCTAAGTAGATCTATTGGTTCACCTATTCTCTAAAGGGGAATGTATCAAAATAGTTGGCTTCCTATGACTTAAGCCAATTCGCTAACTTCGAAGACTTAGTGAATTATTTTATACAAAGGTTTTCTCATAACGTGGAGGTCACACTCACTTTCAATATTTGAGAGACACCAAACAATCTTTTAACGAGGATACACACGCATTCATCGTTAGATAGAGGTCACTCTTAGACTAGGTTAAGGAGCTCATCTCTGAAGGATGTGTAGTAATGCTCATCCTTGAAAATCTCAAAACAGATTTAAAAGCACTCCTCTCCCTCTACGAAATTAGTACATTTCAAAAACTAATTAAAAAGGCTTCTGTCTTTGAAGTCAATTTGAAAAAAAGAGTTTACGAAGATCTATATAGAGGAAAGAGTTTTCTTAAAACCAAATTTGAAAAACACGAGGCATATGGGCCATATGCACTGGAAGGAGGAGTGAAAACTCAAAAGGTGGCCAATGTTTGAGTAGAGACGAGTTCGTTCGTACCCTCTAAGTCCATCGGACAAGTCTTTTACAAAAAACCAAAAAAATGAAAAAAAGTTTGAAAAAAAGCAATACACGAATCTAAGACAACCACTCATGGAAGTCCTATACATCCTATTAGCATAAGGTTTGGTGAGTCTTCTGGTGATCCCTAAATGGGCACCCTCCTAAAGGAAATTTTTAGACGATTTTTGCAAGTATCATAGGCTGAAGGGCAATGATACAAATAAATGTTTCTCTTTAAAGAATAAAATTGAAGACTTGATAGAGCAAGAGAGGATCCATATCTCAGAGGAACTGGAGCCCCCTCAAGCAATTTTCAAAGAGTTCTTTCCAAACCATGCAAGCACAAATGAGAAGGACAAAGAGGTATGTCTCCATTCAATTCAAACTTGTGGGATTGATCATATATTACATACGGTTCACACTACTTGTCACACACCACTTTCTCTTGTAATAAAAAAAAAAGCAAATAGTGATTTGGGGAGTGCTTAGAGTCTCGCCCCCAACTAGAGGCTTTATAAAAATTCAAGGTGCTCCAATGCATCAAATTAAAACTGAGATAGGATCAAGTTTTAGGGAGACTGTAGGAGAGGTGACTAGGTCTGAAAGGATCTATCAACCCCCGCACTTAAATAAACAAGCTGGCAAGGAGGTGGTCCTTTTCCCTGACTCCCATAAAACATTCATCCCTAATGCATTTTATGGCATGCATAAGGGTAAAAGTAGGCACACTTAAAAAAGTCAAGTGTATAACCATTTCATGAACGATACATTATTCTAAGGCCACCCTCCTTACCAAAATTTTTCGAAACTTAAAAAGCCTTGGAAAATGTTATTGAATATGGGGTATGCATCATACCAAGGTCTAGGAGCCAAGAGCTAAGGTAGATTGAAACCCATCCTACCCTGGGTTGACATGGATTAGGGTACAACCCATCCATACCCCCTAAGCCACCACCTAAGACCACTTAGGTCAAGGGTGCCCTAGAGCCAACTAAAACCGAAACGTATGGCCTAGTCCTCTAGTTCAGAGTCTAATTTATGGTGTTTTCTTTGTAGGCTTGATGGAAGACTCATCTTTTGAAAAAAATCTAAAAAACGTATATATTTAAAAAACCCCAAAAAATCTAGAAAACTTTTAAACCCAAAAACATTTGAAAAATCTGAAAATTTCAAAAAGAAAGCCTTTTATGTTTTTCTTTGTTGGGATAAAGGAGGTATTGTTGTAGGCGTTGAGCATTTGTTTAAAAAAAATCAAAAAAATTAAAAAACCAAAATTTTCAAAAAATCTTGTTTTCAAAATCATGTAGAAACTGAAGAGTCAATTTTGACAAAACCTATGTATATTCTCAAACCCAAGTTGACTCTTTCTCTTATAAATAATCCTCTTGTGCATAACCCTTCTCTTGTGCATAATACTTCTCTAGAAACCAAGGTACTTGAGAGTGATCAAAGCAAGGAGAAAGATCTCCTCATACATGAGAATCATCAAGCCTCTGAGCTTCCTGAATTTCATAAAATCTATGAATTGGAAAACCTTCAAATTTTATAGGAGGAGATTTTTTAGAGGTCAATTTAGGAAGTAAGTCTAATCCCAAGTATGTTAAAATATGAACTTGCGTAAACATAAAAGAGCATCCTTCATTGCATTCTTGAAGTTATATGTGGATGTGTTTGCATGGACCTATGAAGACATGCCTGGTTTAGACCCTAGGATTATAGAGCATCATTTGCCTTTATAGCCAAATGCAAAACCCGTAAAACAAAAGCTTAGAAAAATTAATCATGATATTCACTCCCAAGTAAAAGAGGGTTTAGAAGATATTTTAAAAGATGGATTTATAAAACCTATTGCATATTCAGAATGACTTTCGAATATTATAGTTGTTAGAAAATCTAATGGAAAAAATCGTATTTGCATTGATTTTAGAAAATTGAATAAAGTTATTCCAAAAGATAATTTTTCACTTCTAAACATTGATTTAATAGTGCATAGCATTGCAAATTATGAAATATTTTCTTTTATGGATGGCTATTCGGGTTATAACCAAATTAAGTTAGCTCCAAAAGATCAGGCTAAAACTGCTTTTACTATACCTTGGGGCATATATTGTTACACGATTATGTCTTTTGGTTTGAAAAATATCTGTGCCACATACCAAAGAGCCATGACTACCATTTTTCTTGATCAAATCCATGAGCTTTTGAAAGTATATGTGGATGATCTTTTGGTGAAATAAAAAACCTAATGCACACATAGAATCTTTGCAAAAGATTTTCAAAAAACTTAGGCTTTATAAAGTGAAACTAAACTCTCAAAAATGTATTTTTGGAGTGGAATCGGGAAAACTTTTAGGGTTCATGGTTAGCCAAAGGGACATAGAGGTCAACCCCTCTAAGTGACGAGCCATCATAAACATGCCTCTCCACCCTCCAATTTGACCCAAGTGCGAAGCCTCTAGGGTCGACTCCAAGCTATTAGGAGATTTATCTCCAATTTAGCAAAACGATGCGAACCCTTCAATAGACTTTTGCGAAAGGAGGTTAAATTTGATTGGGATTCCGATTACCAAAAAGCTTTTGAAAGATTGAAAACGTATTTGGTGAATCCTCAAATTTTAAAACCTCCAAAGCCGAGAAAACCTTTGCTTTTCCATTCACATGAATGCATTGGGTGCTTTACTTCCTCAATATGAGGATGATAATCTTAAGGAATATGCTATTTACTACATTTCAAAAACTCTATCGGCATATGAAAGAAATTATCAAGCGATAGAGAAAACACGTTTGGCTTTAGTATGGGCTTGCCAAAAGTTTAGACATTATTTTTTGGATCATGAAATTTGGATAGTGTCTAAACTTGACCCTATTAAGCACCTCTTCAAAAAACCTATCCTAACAGGAAGGCTAGGTAAATGACAGCTCCTCTTAATGGAGTATGATATGAAATTCTATCACCAAAATTCCATTAAAGGACAAGCCCTAGCCGATCATGTGGGTGAATTATCCTTTGAATATGCATATCCCATACTTGATGAAATGCCCTCATCGGGCATCTTGACCAATGAATTGTCATACCATATTTTATCAAATTGTTTTAATGAAGATCAAGTATGAAAAATATACTTTGATGGGAAAAATAATCAACAAGGGGCAGGCGTGGGAATCATTCTCATATCCTCTATGGGAATCATTCTCATATTCCCCGAGAAGGGAGAAATCCCATTGTCATTCCAACTAGATTTTTCTTGTTCCAATAATGTGGTCGAATATGTGGCACTCATACAAGGCCTAAAAAATTTGAAAAATCTAGGAGCATCATGTATTGAAGTCTTTGGAGATTCTATACTTGTTGTAAACCAAGTTTCAAAAAATTGACAAGTCAAAAATGAAAAACTCATTTCATATCATTAGTTGGCCACCAAGTTAGTCGATTCCTTCAAATCATGCACACTCACTCATGTAGGTAGAGAGGATAACACTATATTAGATGCCCTCTCCTCTTTAGGATCCTTTCTAAGGATTGACCCCACATTGGGTGCTCGAACCCTAGAGATATGGCACTTACCCACTCCATCCACTCATGATTTAGAGATTTTCCAAAATGACTAAAATCCAAATGAAAAACATTGGTTTCAAGACATTAAAAACTTTTTGAAAAATGAAAGATTTCTCAAGTTTACTTCCTTTAAAGATAAGGCTTTTATTCAAAAAATTTCAACTCGATATGTGGTCTTAGGAGGGGTTCTTTATAAAAAGAGTTTCACCGATATCTTGTTGAGGTGTGTCAACCATGATGAGGCTAAGACCATTATGCATGAGTTCCACGATGAAGAATGTGGGGGTCATATCAATGCAAATATGATGGCCATGAAAATACTTAGAGCAAGTTATTTTTAGTCAACTTTGAAACAAGATTGTCATAACCATGTTAGGAAATGTCATCAGTGTTAACTGCATGGAAGTACCATTCACATTACATCATCTACATTTCATTCCATGATGAGCCCATGGCCCTTCAGCATGTGGGCATTCGATATCATTGGACCAATTTCACCCACTGCATCCAATGAACACAGGTTTATTTTAGGAGCCACTGAATATTTTTCTAAATGGGTTGAGGCTACCTCCTTGACTAATGTTCAATGATAACATGTAGTGATCTTCATTAAGAAAAATATCTTGGCTCGATTTGGAGTTCTAAGAGACTTAGTGTTGGATGATGGCACCCCATTCAAGAATAAAAGAGTGGAGAAGTTGTGTAGAACCTATGGTATCACCCAACACTTTTCATTGCCCTACTTCCCTCAAGGCAACAATCAAGCTGAAGCTACAAACAAAACTCTCATAAGCATCATAAAGAAAACTTTGGAGAAGGGTAGGACATGTAATGAGAAGCTAGATGAAACCTTATGGGCCTATAGGACTTTTATCCGCACCCCCACAAATGTCACACCATTTGAGTTGGTCTATGGTACAAATGTCATACTCCCCATTCATTCCAAGTTGCATTCATTTCATACATCTCTTTCACTTGATCTGCCCATAGAGACCCTACAACAAGTTAGGATGATTGAGCTTGACCTACTTGATTAGAAAAGGCTCCTCTCCATGGATCATGCACACGCATATCGACAAAGGATAGCCTGACACTATAAAAAGCACATGAAGGCTCACCACTTAAATTGGGAGATCTTGTTTTGAAAACCACACACATCGTAGCCTACATCCACTTGGTAAGTGACGGCCCAAGTGGAATGGTCTCTATGTTGTAAGAGGGGCAATTACAAACAATGCATATTGGTTAATTGATGTTGAGGAAAGAAATTTAGCAGACCCTATAAATACCCAATACTTGAAAAAATATTATGTCTAGGGTCTACCCTAAATTCTTTTGAAATGATTTTGAAAAATGGATCTCCTTTGAATTTCTTGAAAGAATGACCAAAATTGATTGTATGACCCCGAATTAGGGAATTGATGCGTTATGAAAAGTAAAGTTTTCAAAATCATTGGATAACATTTCAAAAATCTTTGGCTTACAAAATGAGGCCTAGTTGAAAATAACAAAATATTTTCAAATGATAGGTACTATTAGGAAATGAGATATACTTGGTTGGATTAAGTATCTAAAGGGATAAGTTGTTTCCCCCCCACTTCATTTCTCCCCAAAAAGGATAATTGGTAAAATTTAAAAAAAAAAAAAAAACCTCCAATATAAGGGTCTTTCAAAAAGAAAGGAAAAGAAAAGGAAAAACAAAAACTTTCAATATAGAGGTTCCCTTTGAAAGAAAAGAAAAAGAAAAGCCAAAGCTCAAAAAAAATAATTTTCTATCAAAATTTCTTAGCCTTATACCATGGAATAATTCATAATGAACCATGGGAAACTCTTTCCCAAAATCTCCACAATTTATCCCAATGGAGAAAAACTCTATCATGATAATCGTAGAATAGGAATAGGACTTACCTATTTAGATTTCATTTTGTTTGAGAATTAGACCTTGTTGTGTGGGAAATTGAATTTTGAAATGTTATTCAAAATTTTCTACAAAACCTCTGCTAAGTAGTGGGTATTAATACCTAAGTGAAGGAGTTTCCTTTTGAAATGAAATTTTGAAAACCCGAAACATCAAAGGAAACAATATGGGAACCATCCTACTTAGGGCAGCCAACCTTCATAGGCTTTTCATGCTCCCAAAACACGTGTATGGGTCTCTAATCACCCACTTCACTCCATGCACATATGCGTCCACAAAAGAGTCATCCATGCATGATCATCATAGGACTAGACATTCTCATGACAGATCCCCTTTGCCTAAAATCCCTTCCTTTGCAAAAAGAAATAAATCCAAGGAAAAAGGATGTTATGAAACAAGGGAGAGATCCATACTCTCAAGAAAATTTTGGAAAGAAAATCAACGGGATGTTTTCTTCTTTGTCAAAGAGGGGCATATGTAAACACCATAAAAATATTTTCTAAAATAAACTGGGGCACATTTTAAAAATTCATGATTTGAACATGTCCTATGAATTTCATAAAATTTCAAACATCGTTTTCAAAATAAAAATGTTTCAGTAAATATTTGGAAACCCAGAATTGCGAAAGTCAAATTTTGAAATACAAAATCAAAAAAGGAAAGCAGGATCATCTAGAATTGAACAAAGCCTGAATCAACAAGAGACAAGGTTTCTGAGAAAAGATAAGGACAAGATCAAGGGCAAGCATATCCAAATCAAGGAGTCAATCCATAGTCAGATCAAGCATAGCACAAACAAGGCTCGACCCAAATCCAAGCAAGTCAAGATTCCAACCCAACTCGAAGGAAAGAATTAATCAAGGTAAAATTCAAATCAAAGCTCCAACACAAATCAGATATTGGTCTAAGAAGAGGAGCGTTCAAGGCCAAATGCACAAAGGTGATCTATTTCAAAGCAAGGACAGATCCTATTCAAGTCCTAAATTCAAGTCAAATGGCCAAAGTCCAAAGAAGTGTCAAACCAAGTCTTGGCTAAGGCATACGGTTGGGCAAAAGTGGTTCAACATCAAGAAGACACTTGGTTTAAATTAAATTCAATCAAAGCCTAAAGTGAATCAAGTAAATGGCAGGCTGGTCATACCATGATAGGATGAAGCATACTCTAGCCACATCAAATAAGAACAAAAATAGTTCAAGAATCTTTACATCCTCCTCTATTTTGTATAAAATTTTAAAGATTTTTGGAGATTTGTTGTCTGTCAAAAAATTAGAAAAATAAGTCTCTAAAAACAGAACCATTTTTGTTTTGTAAAGTTAGAGTTGTTTTTTAGTCAAAAAGTGAGTTCACGATTTTGTAAATGTGCTTGAATTGAAATATGATTTTCAAAACATACCGGATCTCAAACAATTTTCAAGCGCATAGATCGGCTCTTGAGTATGGGTTCAAGAAGGTTTATGGTGAAAAGAGTTCACTTACTGACATTCACTTAGAAGTCAAAAATCACATTTTGCTAGTTTTAGCAAACTAGTTGGCACACTCGCGCACTTGTAGTTTGCGAATCAAGTTTAAAGTTTCTACATAGGCTTTGGAATAAAATTCACATCTATAGTGTGGCAAAATTATTTGCAGTACAAATGATACATTAATATATGTATTGCTACCTATATTTGTCATGATTTCCTAACTATGGGGTATTAACATCGTAGGTCTTTGAGGAATATGGTAGCTCCAACTTCTGCTCAAAACCATTTTCTTTTTGTTTCTAGAACTAGAAAAACCATCATCATAGTAAGCCATTAAAAATAACTAAACAAATTAAAAATAAATAAAATATGAATACAATGATATGAAAAAAACAGATGATAGAATTTAAGAACCAATCAAATGTAGCTTATGTATTTGTTATCGAAATATAGTTCTCAAATGAATCGAATCCAACAGTTAAACAAAGAGTGGGGTTGTTATTGCAAGAGTAAATGGAATTATGGAAGAACAAGAGCTTGTAAGTTTTCTTTTCAAAAGCTGCTATTTATAGCAAAAAAATTTGTTCATTAATAGTTTATATTTTTTTTAAATATATTTAAATATACAAAAAACCCAAAGTGCCATGCGGTGCCCATTGACAACTCGGTCAGTTGTCTCAGCGAGTTAATGAGTGCCATGCAATGCTCGTTGACAGCTGAGTGATCATGGCCAACCAGTGAGTGCAATGTGGTGCTCGTTGGATGGTCTATCTCATAATTTATTTTGGATTTGGGTTGGATCTAGATCCAAATCCCAAGATTTGATTCAAAATTGGATCCATACTCAGAACCAATTATTTGATTTGAAATTGGTCCCAAAAGCGGTGGTTCGATTTGAAATTGGTGGTTTGGTTCGGAACTGGACCCAAAATCAGCGGTTTGATTCAGAACAACCCCATAATCGATGGTTTGATTTGAAACAGGACCCAGAACCGCTAGTTGATTCGGAACTAAATCAAGAATCACCCCGATGATTCAAACTAGAACCCAAACAACAATACAATAAAAATCATATTCACACTTCATAACTTCATATCTTTTTGTTCAAAAAAAGAATAACATAAATAACATAAAAAAAACAAACACAAAGAATTTTTTTCAAAAAACTCAAAAGTATACCACGACCCCGATTGGGAGCCTTGCACGGACGCCGTAGAGTACATTGGGAGACTTAACACCTTGGGAGCCACCGGAGAGCACCTTAAGAGATTTCAACAGACGCCATAAACCCACATAAACATGGGTTTTTGTTCGGCCAGAGACCTTTTATAAAGTATCGCTCATATCGTACAAGCGATATTGGTTGTATCATGCGATATGATACAACCCAATAAGTGGATTGCACCATATCATACAAATAACACATTACATCAAATCTTTTTATGTAAAAAAATACTAAAAATAATTTACAAATCCAATCCCGACATGGTACATGCGTGTGTGGTCATCCTTGTCTTCCCCAAGCTCTTTAAAAATAAGATTCATAGGCTACCCTCTATATAAAAGAACATATGAGATTCTTCCCACCATCAAATATGGTATTAAAAATTGTCCATTGGTATTTACATACACAAGTCCCTCACACACATCACTTTCACACTTTTAGACTTTTACCTTTATCAAAGATATATCAAATAAACATATAAAGATACTTAACATGAACTAACTATAATTAATATATCATGGGCTTAATTAGGCCCAAACATCATTATAACATTAAGTCCAACAATTCTTGTATCACATCCTCTAGTTTTATCTCTTAACTCTAGTTTTTTTTAGGTCTCTGTAATTAGTTTCATTCCTGATGAAGGATATGTTCATAAAAAGTTAAAAAAAGAAATGGTAATTAAGCTAGTGCATAGCAGAAAAAGGAACTAGAAGTGTTTTTTTCCGTATGTATGTACTATTTGATGCATAGAACAATCAGAACCGGACTAACTAAGATAAGCATGATAAATAATCAAAGGCACATAATCAATGACTCTTGAAGATGAGTTGCATACTAATTTTAGGCTCGTACTTTACTCCCCAAGCCTTTACAAGAACTAGATTTGAGGAAATGTTATAGGAATTGTATTAAGGTTATGAAGTCATCTAGCTCTTAGTCAAGGGACCAGCATTGGACATGTGTGGTGTAGAGTACAACTAACTGAACCGAACTCAGAATTATAATTGGGGCCTCTCAGTTTGGTTATGACTTCTCTTTGGAACTGAAACCTGCGATTCCAATTGCTTGCTTGACCCATATTTTATAAAATTTTCATTCTAGAAGTTTTAATTTATGGTTTTAGATGGTTGGAGGTTCACAAATCAGAATCAATAGTTTTGAACCATGATTAGAACTAGCATGGTTTTGTTCATAGTTGCAGCCGAATCGGAAATAGGCATGAGACATCATCAAGGAGATCAAGATTCATTCAACTTTGGCCCCTTGCTTAATTATATGCTCAAAACAAAGGTTGTTGACTTTATATGTTCAAGAATCATTACTCATTATGTTGAGAACCACTTTCTTGTTTGCTAGCTGGTATGAGCCTTTGCCTTTTGTGGATATTCCTAGTTCAAACACATTAAGTAGCTTGATCGAGTGTGTGACTAAGTGGGTCACATCAAGCAACCTATCACAAATAAAAGTTGGTAATGCTTTGTGCTTTTTCTTAAATATACATGATTGATGATGGTATTTTTCTTCCTATGATACATCTCATTTTACTAAACATACTTTTTTTTCAAAAATTTTGAAAACTACTTCCATGCTATTTTTTTCTAACACCCACTTCACATTTGAAGTACCACCACGCATTCTACACCACTACTACCGATATTTCTCTTATGCTTTCACTTCTCGTATCCAACCTTCAACCAGTGTTTGACAACTTCTATCCTTACTTCAATAGCTTTTCTACTATCACTCATATTTAATTTATTTGTTTCCCTTTTTTCATTATTTTTGGTATATTTTCAATCTAACTCAATCCCCATATGACTACTCTATGAATATTATTAACAAGCATTACATCAATCTAGCAAATAAACACACAAAAATCGATTGAAAAATCACTTTTGGAAGACATCTACGATGAATGATTTAGGTGAGTTAAGAGTCCAATGTCAACAAAGAAATGCACGAAAGGCATGTTCTGAATGAAAAGCATATATGTCACCCTTCTACAAGTTGTTGCAATGCTCTTTGAAGAATTGCACACCTCATGCTTTACCTACTTCTAAAAGTAACATGACTAAGGAAAATCGCTTTCAATGAGAGTGACACATTCAACGTGTGTCACCCTATATTCTAGTTCTACTTATATTGTTATTCTTTAACTTTATTATTTTAGGATGCCAAAGAAATCAAGTGAAAATGTTCATTATGGTATATTATATTATGGATACACTACATATGACGGCATTGATGATAGTGGACCAAATGATCCATTTGTTGATTGGTTGGACGATCATACATATGATGATGTATTTATTGATTGTGATGATGGACTTGATTATTCACTTGTGTTTACCATAGATGTAGTGTTTCATAGTATGGGTGATATGATTGAGTGGGTAAGAGATGTTGGAAGAAAGCAAAATATTGTTAAATGTGTGACAAATATTGAATGGCTTAGGTATGAAAGAAGCGGTGAATATAAAAGCAACAACAACTTGTTGAGAGTCATCGCTGAACTGATAAAAAAGGTAAATATTCATTTTTACTTATAGGAGAGTGAAACATATGGTTTTATGAAGATTGAATGGTCAATGATATGTATAATTACTCTCTAGGTTTATATTTAAAAGGACATGCATTTGCAAATAGATTGAATGATATTGAGTATATTATGACAAAGAGATGAGCAATACCTCCTTTTGACAAAATGGGTGTCGAACCCCATACATCCGAATGAAGGATTTCGAAGGGTCTTGTTGTAACATGTGTTTTGTTTGGAAATGAAAGATGTTGTATTTTACCAAGAACACAATCTTTGTAAAAAAAAGATTCCTTGGATTTCATTCCAAGAGGACATTGATACAATTTTTGAGCATTAAAATGTCCTAGTCTCTTGTGTCATAAAAGAACATGATTTGTTAAAACATTAACATATCCTATACTATGCAAAAAGTTCATAATATAAAGTCCGCCCTCTCTATGGCCACGACCAATCACTTTCTTCGAGAGGCGATCCTATACAATACATCCCGTGAATGAAAAGGTTACAACACAATTTTTATCTGAAATTTGAGATACAAAGAGTAAGTTCAAATTTAGTTTTGGAACAACACTAATTTTAGAGATTTTAAAATTTTTATTTTGTAAATCACCAATTTTATCTACATCTAATTTTGTTCCATCTACGGTGTAAACACAAGATGAAGATTTTTTAACACATGAGTTTAAAATTCTTTCATTAGAAGTCATGAAATGAAGTACCCGAATCAAGAATCCAAGAAGTCATACATTGAATTTCTTTTATTGAAGAAGAGCAAACCACACCAACTGTTGCTTTCTCCTTCATTTGAGCTTCAACTTGCTTTACTTTTTATTGAAGTGTAAGGATGGAAGATGAAGCATTTTCCTCCACTAAGGCTACTTTCTTTTTCAATTTAGGGAAATTTGGCCTTATGTGCCCGACTTATCTATAATGATGGCAAATCACCTCCTTTCTTGCTTTGCTTGATCTTCATTTTTGAAATGGGGAGGACGATAAGCTTTCACATTTGCTCTGAGTTTAGATGCGGCAAGAGCGGTATCTTTTTGAAACTAGCTTCATTTATTCTTGTTTCCGCCATTTGAAGATTGGTAAGAACCTCTTTTTTAGTAGGAAATGACTTTTGATGAATAAGAAATGACCTAACTCATTCAAATTCTTCTCAAAGACTTCGTAGAAATTGATATATAAAATATTAATTGTCTTCACATTGTCTCTCATTAAGACATTGTATAATTTCTTTCTATAACCATGTAGTTGGTTCCAAATATTTGAATATTCACCAAAGAAATCGTTTACCCCTTTATCTCTTTGTCTAAGAGAGACAAATTTGTCTCTTAATGTCATTCTATGAGCAACATCGCTTTCAATATGAGATTTTTTTAAGTATTCTCATGTTTCTTTTGCATTAGTGAAATTGGCCAAAGTGTCCCTAGTGTGCTCATTTACATTATTCATGAGCACCCATAGGACCGTTAGATGGCCTCCTTTATATTCTTCTTTCTGCTCAAGCGTAGCATTGATGGATGATTCTACTTTCGAACAACTTACGTAGCACCATAATTTTTTGAAATATACATAATTGTCCATAGTTTGGGCTCATGTTTTGTAGTTTGAAGGTGTTAAACGAAAATTAAATCCTCCATTTTCATCCATATATCAAGGAGATAAATAATTATAAAGAGTTAAACTTACAACAAAATTAAGAGAACTATCGACATGCTTTTCCAGGCGACAATCGATGTTTTCACGATATAAAATAGCTTTGATACCATGTAATGAAGACGATGCTCCAATATAGTTATGGAAGATCGATGAATAAATATCACCACAATGTAATTATCACAAAGCCTTAAAAAAGGATATAGCCGAGTGCAACGAGGGCACACCAAAAAAATAACAAACACAAAGCAAACCAACTAATAAATAATCTTTATTGATTAGCCACGAAAGGCTTGATTGAAATAATGGAGTTTACAACATATTTATAGAGGAGAATACATGAGAATAAGAAGAGGAGAGAAGGGGGTAAAGAGGAGAAGAGTAAACAATGGGTAAAAGGGGGCTAGTCACAGCTAGCCCCCAACGGCTACTAAACTAGCCGTTGGGGACTCGGGCCGGGCAGTCCTGGGCCCACTTGAGCTCATTTTCTAACATAGACATAGCTAAGCTAGCTTCAACTTGGTCGAGTTAAGGTATTTGATTCAAACTAGGTTAGGCTTCATTTTTAATTCAAGTGAATCAAGTTTAGGACTTAGTTGAATTTGGTTGGGTTAGGTTTGGTGAGGCTATCCACTTAACTTGATCTTGAATGAAGATGTACTTTGATTCAACATGATCTACTCCCTTGCTCCACGGCTTGACCTTCACGAACTCAATCCTGGCTTGAAGCAGGCTCCAACCGTCGCCTTGATCTTCGCCTGATTTGCTTGAATCTTCTGGGCCTTATCCTTTTAGCTTTAATTTGAACCTCTTTAAAATCTTTTATTTTAAAGATTTAAAGTTTTTATTTTAAAACAAAAGGTTTTTAAAACAAGTCTGCTTTCGAAATTGGGGAGTATATACAGAAAAATTTATTTAGGGTATTTACACAGGGACTCTTCAATGCTTTTATCAGTCAAAGACATAGTTTTCATATGTTTTGAAGTGAGATGACTATCACTCTTTACGAGGTTCATAATATTCTTGGCCTTCGAATGTATGTTACTGTGCTCACCTGTCAAATGGAGGCGCAAAGAAAGGAAGCTATTTTACCTACCATTTTAAATATAAGCGTCGAGGATGTGAAAGCACAAATAAAGTCTAGAACTGGAAAGATGGACTTGCTTCATGAAAGATCTCAAATGTTTCTTATATACCAGAGGCATGGATGATATTATAGCTTTTATACCATATTAGATGTACTTTTTACAATACATGTTCATAGATAGTGTACTAATTGCAATTATACAGTTGTCACCTAAGTATATTCATAAAGTCGATGAGTATACCTGAGTACTGTGATGCTTGTTTATTTATACCAACAATTGAGTAAGGCTTTTCTTGGCAAGCCATAAGAACTTAGTGGTCATACTACTCTATTTAGGTAGTAATTGTCTTTCCTACGTCATTTTGATATAATATACTAAGTTTTTACAATTTTTTAATATCAAATACAATGTCAGTTTCATGGATGGATTTGTGAGTATTTTTTGGCCTATAGAATGACTGTATGCTTAAATTAGGTTGAGGGGCAACCACGAGCTAGATGAATGCACAATGTTATTCATAAGAAGTCTCCTAAATCCCATCTTACTTGGTATCATACGAAGTTAGACCTTATAATAACAATAAGTTACAATTATATACAACAACAACTAAGCCTTTTCCCATACTAGACGGGGTTGGCAAGTTACAATTATATGATTCAAAATTATTTTATAAGTTACATGTTTTATAATGTTCATGATATGAGTTCTATTTTTCATTACTGATTGATTGCCTATCTTATTTTTTGAGAAGTTATATGATAAATAAGTATAGGTTGTATCAATATTGTCACTATATCTGTAGCTTAGATGTTGTGGAGGTGTATATGCTTGACAAAGTTATTCGTAAGTTTTGGTCATCAATAACACCTTCCTCTTTCTCCATCGAGGCTAATTATTGCGCATTGGTAAAGGAAGCAATATGCATATAGAGTATAGTATAACCCACATGATGAGTGCTTGGAAGCACATATTTCACATTGCTTGGATCCTTCACATCAGTTTAGTAGAGTAACCTACCATATTAGGTAGATCACACTATTTCCTCTCCATATCAAGCTTCCACAATGGATCAATAGATGTATAAGTTGACATGCTTTCAATAAAATGAATGTCTCATGAACGTATGATAACCTATATCAATGTTGTAGAAAACACTCACATACTATTAGATCTAGACCAATAACTTATCCTTGATTCGGTTCTTTTATAATTAAATCAAGTGTATGCCATGCAACCTTATTTTCTAGCATCTTAACAAGCTCAAATAAATCTACAAGATAGTGTCCACTGATGTCTTATAGGCACCCTGTTCTAGCGGAAAGGTCATGTACATAGAAAAATATCTTATTTATAGCAACATAATTTAACGTAAATGTTTATGTTTTATTTACTTTTATTTTATTCTCCTTTTACTTAATATATTACATATAAATAAGCAACTAAAAATAGTTAAAAGCTTATAATAAATATTTGAAAGGTCAACTTTTACGGCCACCATAAGTTTTATTGCTATTGTTGATTTGCATATTCATAAATCTAATGTACTTATTGAATATAATGTTTTGGAAATTATTGGGAAAGCTTCACTTTTTACCCTCTAGTTTGTGAAATTGTCACTTTATTATCCTATTCGTTTTTGAAATACGTTAGTGATATGTGGTTTGTATTGTTTTATCTGATTTGGTATGCTTACATCAACACTATATCATAGTAGTTAGTACACGTCATTGCATGCATGCAAGGTCGGTTCAAAACCGCTAATAAATGTTGACATAAACTTCATAAAAAATACACGACACTAACGACCCAAAGCACATGCTGCTAAAGCATAAAAAGAACCACATGATATTGAAGTAAAGATTCCACAAACCATATGTACCAAAGTAAAGTTTCCTAAAATTAAATTAAGACATTATGTTGCTTCTTCAAAGTTTATTTCATTTACAAATAAATTGCCTTTTGTAACACTCTCTATCATACTCTAATAAATATGATTAGATGTTGACTTTTATGCTTTCAATGTTATGAATGCATAAGCAGAAATACACTGTAAAATGTTATTTTTCATTGCATTTCATTTTTTTTGAAATTATAATATACTTAATATTTTTTTCTAAAAAAAAGATTAATATTATGTTCTAGACATTATTCTACACTATACTATTACTTAAGTTTGATTTAAATGATCAAAATGTTGTTTGAGTTAGATATGTTTGTTGTTTCTTTATTGTTTAAATTGACTTAATGTGTATGAACATTCATTTACCTTTTCTAAAAACTAATTATCAATCGTAGTTTTATTCTTAATATGTAGTGTATTGCTAAGTCTGCATATGTGGTGCTTATGCAGACTATCTGTGCAGCTTGAACTTAACTAAACGATGCTTCGCCACATTGTGTCAGCCGCATAAGCGTGGTTTGGTCCAGTTTGGCTTGGTATTGTATGAAACACAACCTGGATCGTAAAGCTATACTATCTGACCATGAATAATGCATGTTTATTTCGATGCAGCTTCTGTAAACTTGTTAAGTGTAGAGAATTTTATGTACATATGAGCTTCTAAACCATGTGAACACAATGGATGGGTATAATGTAACTAAATAATCAAAACTTTCACTTTAAAACGGTTGCATAAAAATGCAACTTTTCCTTTAGTCAAAGTTCCACTTTTACTGAAATGATATGTGAGATTTTGACTTGCAGATGTTCAACTTGACTAACTTGACTCGCGAACATGATCGCATGTTTGCTTCGGCTCAAGCGAGCTAACACTCCAAACATGGACAATATGTTTAGTTGACCAATGTTATGAGGAGATAGTCTTCAACTTGTTTGACTTGTTTAACAGCCCTGCCAGGCCAGTTATACTAGTTTACTTCTCCATGTTTATCAAAGGATCTAGTGAAGCTCCATTACGACTGATAATCTTGTGATGATTAATAAATTGCACCTTTCTTAATTGACAGTTGAAACAAATTTTCTATAATTATGTTGCAAGAAAAAACTCCCCGATGAGGTACGCTTTTGAGTGCTGAATGTTGGTGTGGGCGTGCAAGGAAACACAGGTTGGCGATTCCAACAACCTTCGGTTCAATTAGTGATTAGCACGTATGTACCAGTCTTATAACAGCGAAGCGGAGATATTTTGCAAGTCAGACAACTGAAGGTTCTCCATGCTTCCTTGGCAATAACTTAGGTTAAAGAGAAAAGCCATATGCAATTCTAGAAAGCTGATTGTATCAGACAAACAGCGTGGAAATACAATTTCAGAGAGCTGATTGTGTTGAACAAGCAGTGTGGAAACAAATCTAAAGCAGTGCGATTTCTAGAAAACTGTTTATGATACACAAGCAGTATGAAACCGATTCCAGAAAGCTATATATGATAGACAAACAATATGGAAATGCATCCGTGAGAGAACTTTTACATGTAAAGAAAAAAATACAAACAAAAGATTGAAGAAGAAGCTTAGTTATACACTTTTCGGTGTGTGTAGAGGTCTCTTTTTCTTTCCTATTCTTCTCCTTTTCATACCTTCTTCTCTCCCATCCATAAATGCTCCTTCACTCTCTCCACTTCCTCTTGCTCTCTCAGTTCAACCACGATGCCCATACAGAGTGGTGGCGGTTGTGGCTTCGTGTACAATTCGGGTGAAGGTGGCACAACTAGTGCGAGGTGGTCATGCCCCAATATTTGTCCTTGAACCAATTTGTGTCCGATGGAGAAGTGTCTTGACTCATTTTGGGCTTCTTGTTCTTTTAGGCCATGTGATCAACATCAGAATTTGTTTATGCGACATAATCGGTATTTTTATTTTGCCGATCTCATGGCAAAATTTCAAGTATTACAATAACAAGAAGTAAGCCTTTTCCCGTACTAATGGGATCGGCTAGATGGATTTTTTGTTTTTGCATAGCCCTATCATATGCCATGTTAGCAGTTAACTCAATATAAAATAGATCACATAGTTTCTATTTTGCCCATCCGTGCGGTAAAATGTCGAGCAATAACAAATTGTCATGGTTTGATAAAGCAAACTATGATAAATTCTTTTCACAGCAAACTTAGATGCAAGAGCCTTTATTTATATTAGCATCATCTAATTTTCGAGGTGTTGGTGGTATGACATCGCATCTTTTTTCGCTCCAAATATTGAGTTGAAAACGTTGATTGTGAAGCTGTGGTGTGTGACGCCTTAATGGTATATATATAGATAGATAGATAGATAGATAGATAGATAGATATAGAGAGAGAGATCTTTTTGCTCCAAATTGCAAAAGATAAACAGAAACTACAAAAGCAGAACTACTTTTGGAGGCCGGAAGCTCTTAAGTCACTATACTGTTTCTGCAGTGCGGGGTTCACACAAGAAAACAGAGATGGTCTCTTCGGTGGTTTACCTGCAAATGTCAAAATTGATCTTAGTGGAACTCTTCGGCTTAGGGTGTTCCTCACATAGCTAAGTTGATAATAGTGATGGTGGTGGCGCTTGCTCTCTTGTAATCCAAAGTTCTCCTTCAACTTCACCAGTTCTTTCTCAAGTTCGAGTTGAAGTCCTCTAACATGGTCCAAACCAGCCTGCAACTCATCTGCAACCTTGTTATTTTCTTGTTGCATATTCGACACCTCGCCCTGAAATTTTGCAGCCTGATATACTGTTAGTTCTGCTTCACCATTCTTGGATTTCACTTTTGATACTTTGGTTAGTTCTTCTTGTATGTCGGAGAGTGACGAAGACCGGTGCTTGAGCTCCTCCTTTAGCATAGCATTCTGCTCTAACCATATGATCAGCTCGCCCTGCAACTCTGTCAACTGTTTTTGAATTAATTCCACATTGGTTTTCATGCTTTCGTTATCTTTGGTGCTAGATGTGGTGGTTGTGGAACTGTTAGTCCCTTCATCGTTGGTCTTTTCCTTCTTTAATTTCAACAGCTCAACTTGAGCTTCTTGGACAGTCGTCTGAAATTTCTGTATCTGATGGAAGGAAGCACTAAATCTCAACCAGAATTCAAGATTCTCTTCGAGCAGCGAGTCAATCTCTCTCCTGAATTTCTCTTCCATGGCAGATGGTGGACTGGTATTTTGACTGAATAAGACTTTAATCTCTTTTTCTGTCGGGAGTGGGTCTATTCCTCTCCTGGCACTGTGATCTTCAGGATCTCGTACATTTTCATGGTCTGATTCATCAAGGACGAGAAGAGCATTTGAATCGTCCGACCTACTGGGTTTTAACTCAAAATATTTGCCTTGGATAGACTTTCTGTCTTGATCTTCGTAATCCACTTGAAGAATACCCAGCTGCTGTTTCAAGGACTGGATTTCTCCATCTTTCTGAGCACTTTCCATCTGCAGTAACCTGATTTTTTCTGTTTTTTCTGCGACTAAATCCTGGTTTTGCTTCTCCAGGTCAGAAAGTTTTCTCTTTGTTTCTCTGTACGTCCTAAGAATGGATGTATACTCTGATAGCAGTGTCTTCTCCCTATCCTCCATGCCCTCTAAAAATGTTTGCCAACTTTGTGCATCGACTAATTCTAAGCTCAGCTTTTCTAATGCATTATCAATACTGGTACTTTGATGATCAGTTCCTGATTCGACACCTTGTTTAACTTCATGATCATCATTAGCAGTGCTTTTGCTTTGATTATCTGTTTCTTGTTGCATCAAATATTTAGCTTCATAATGAAATTCGGAGTTGGTTTCTCTTTGAAGTTCACCTTCATAAAATCCAGAATTGAGTTTTCCAGTTTTCAGATTGCTTTCTTCTGCTTGAGCTCCACCCTTAAGATCTCTCTCATCTTGTGATTCAACCATGACATCTTTCTCCTCTCTAGCTTCGATAGGCAAGGTTTCATTGCCGTATTTCCTTCCTGGAACTTGAACAACGGATTTGGTTCCTGGTTGAACTAAAGCTGGATGTTCACCTTCAATATGATTATTATGGCTGCTTGAAGTTTCATCGGCATGTTTCTCTCCTGGGAAATGAAGAGCGGACTCTCTTCCAGATTGAACTAAAGCAGACCTTTCACATTCATCATGACTGTCAAGGATGGCTGAAGTTTCATTGACACCCTTTTTATCTACAAATAAATTTTCACACTCATCATGAATCTGATTGCCGGCTGAAGTTCCCTCCACATCTTTCTCTTGCAGAAATTCATCAGAAGATCCACTTGCTGATTGAACTAAAGCTGAACTTTCACGTTCCTCATAATTCTGATCACCGGCTGAAGTTTCATTGGAACTTTTCTCCTGTGGGAGTCCAAAAGCAGATTCAACTCCTGATTGAACTGAAGCTGAATCTTCTCCATCCTTCTGATTCTGATGACCAGATGAAGTTTCGTTGGCATTTTTCTCTTGTGAGAGTTTGACAGTGGATTCACTTCCTGATTCAAGTGAAGCTGAAATTTTGCCTTCACCATGATCCTGACGAAATTTCAATTTCTCTGTAAGACCTTCAAGCTTGCTACATGCTTCTGTTAGCTCTGCTTCAAGCTGGGATTTCTGTTCCTCTATGTGAAGATTAAGATGTTGAATCCCGTAGAGCTCTTCCTCAAGATCTTTAATCCTTTCACTCATGGTCTTTGAATCGTCGAGGAGCAGCATCTTGTCTTCCTGCAAGCTCTGCAAGTGCTCTTGTAGATGGTCCGCTTCAGATTTCATTCTCATCATCTGAACGTTCTGTGTTGAGACCTCGGTTTCAAGATCGACAACCTTGGTCACAAGCTCATCAATGAGGTGACTGTATTCAGGAAGAGAGAGAGAATCATTGGCATCTATTTCCAAATGTTTCACTATTTTATGGCACATCTCCTGATATTCGGTCTTCTCCTTTCTCAGATTGCATACTTCTTCCTCCAACGTTTTGATGGTTGGATGTGCATCTAGTTTCTGTTCCTCAGGATGGCGTTTTAGGAATTCATCCTTGAGGAGTTTTAACTTCTCTTCCATGATCATAATTCTTTGGGACTCGATCTTAGCTTCAGCCTTTACCTTCAGCTGCTCTTCCTGCAAGTTGCCAAGCATTTGCTCGCACGAATTTAGAGCTGTCACTGCCATTATAGTCTGCTCCTCGTCGGCCTCAATGCTGCTGCTGAGGCCGTGTTCTTCCTGCAGGAAGCAAACTGCGGCTTGTATTTTCTATCTCCCAGTATTTTGCTAGCCCAGCTTCATTTGAGCTCTTGATGAACTCTTTCTCCATCATTAATGCCAGTATCTCTTTCTGAAGCTTATCGATCTCTTTCTGGGCTGTCTTTGCATCCATCGCATGTTCATAATTACTCAAATCGTTTATCTCGATCTTCTTCGGAGTATTTGAGAGTGGTTTCATTTCTAGTGATGGCGGTGGTGGTGGTGGCGGTTTATTTGATAAAGCATTGCTGAATCCAGCGGGATCATCAGCTGGATCAACCTTGCCTTTGGAATGATCTTCAGTATGTTCAACAAAGGAGACTTTATCTGGGAAAGCCGTTGCGATGGTGCTGCGGGCATTGTGCAGTTCACCTGAGATGTGATCATATCTATCTGCTAATGCTTTGTATGCTCTGTAGAACTCTTCCACAAAGTGTATCAACTCCGGCCTCCTTTTGTAATACATCTCGGCACGCTTCGCAAAAGAATCTCCATCCTCGTCAATGAGTTTAATCATGGCCTGAACCCTCGTTTCCATCTCTGTATATCAAACAAAGCTTTTTCATTGTAGTTGTCACAATCTAAGTCTATTACATGCTCGTTTTTTATTCCTCAAGATTCCACAAAATTTGTATCTCGTTCAGTTTGAATCTCCATACAATTGTTCACTTACGGATTCAATAGATGAGTTCTTTTGTGCAGAACAGAAAAGAAACTCAGAACCAAAGTAGGATTGTCATCCTTTATGACATAATTGTTGTTTCTAATCTGTCGAAACAAATATATTGCAGCTCATAAGAAGTTCCCAATCAAGTCCAACCTGTTTTTTTATGAGTTAAAGATATCATGTATCTGCTCTAGTATCTATGGATAAGCATGAAGAAGAACTCATAGCCAATTACAAAGAATACGATCTAACAATCAAAACAACCACTGTCAGATTACTAAAGAAGGATGAATTTGGCATAAATTTTAAGGGGATAGCGTGGACTTGATTGATTAATTTGTTTTGGTAATTATTGTTGAAACTGCCTAATGAAATACCGACGAATATTTTTTTCATTTGAAGGAGAAACGACCAAGACATTGAGAATTGAAAGAGTGATGATCGCGAGTCACCTTGAAGGTTTTGGTCCAGCCAATTTGATTGTTTGGTCCTGATGTGGCTTGCCCACCACCATGATCGCGCACTGCTCGCTGCCCTCTGCAACATTCTCTCTCTCTCTCTCTCTCTCTCTCTCTCTCTCTCTCTCTCTCTCTCTCTCTCTCTCTCTCTCTCTCTCTCTCTCTCTCTCTCAAGTAACAACTTTTGCAGGCCTAGTACATGCTTTCAGAGATCAACATCTCTCTAAAGAATGCAAACTACAGGTTAGTACGTACAACGAAAGATTAACCTCTCTCTCTTTCTCTCTCTCCTTCTCTGGTATCTGCTTTCTATGTTACCAGATGTATTGACGGAAATGCAGGAGGGATGGTTGTGCCTACGTGCTTGACTAAAAATGGAGCGTTTGAACAGGTATCAGCCACAAGATGTGGAAAGCCAACAAAAGTGGAGAGGGGTCTCTCCTTTTCCTTTCGTTTCTTTCTCTCTTTACCCTGCAAAACAGAAATGGCTTCCCACGTTATCACCAACCTCTGAAAACATTCGCTTGGCCTCATTACTCCCGATTTTTTCTTACTATTAAGTGGTCTTTACTTTGTGAGCCCATTAAAACGCCAGTATATATATATATATATATATATAGAGAGAGAGAGAGAGAGAGAGAGCAATAACTAGTATGCCACAGTTTTATGGAGTTTAAAATTCTACGAGATTTTTTATTGAAAAAGATGAGACGAAGAACGATGGAAAAAGAAAGACCCAGATTATGTCAAATATGATTTAATTGCTAGGTTAACATTTTGGCATTTGATTGGAGGCACTCTAATATGTCTTGGCTTCAGCCTATTGCTCTGTAAGACGGCACCAAGATTTTAAGGATCCATCTAAACTCCACAGTTCAAACACACCCCGGCTAATAACGTGCTTTTGTGATTACAGTCGTTCTACAAATAACAGGAAGCCTGCATTGGTGTCAATTGAGAACCCACCAGAACGGGGTTCACGTACTGGTCGGGTTTTGCTGTGTTTAGACATGTTCGGTTTCAGAATTGGTGGTTCAAACCTCCTTGAAACTTAAAACCAGAACCGAACTGCTGACACGATTTTTAAAAAAAATCTTTTGAAAAACAAAGACTGCACCGTTTGAAAGTCAAACTCTCCACCAACCATAACGGTAGAAACCATTCTGCTGTTGAGTTCAGTGACAGCCCTACATGTGCCTTACATTGGGTTTTTCTTTGTGAAAAACTAAAAAGGTAAAAGGTGATGAGATGTGGCATTTTCTGAAGACGCATTAAAATTGAATACATTATATTTGCTCAAGTATGTACTTGAATTTTGTATTTGGATCTGATTCAGCCAGTCTTTATATCTGCTCCAGGTTGTACTTGAATGTGATCCAATTTGTTTTGGTATTTGAATCATGATCGGATTCAATTTCTATTGGCTTGATTTGATTTTTTTTTGTGTTTACATATGCCCCTTTTTGGCATCAAATAAGATAGGACTTAGTTGATGTCAAAGACGTAAACTCAAAAATTTTCAGTTTTGGTAGAAAATCAATTTTGAACAACTTGAATACTTTTATGAAAACTAATGCAAAATATGGTGTTTTAGAGAGAATATCATGGTGTTATGTTATTGCTTGACCAGGGCAAAAGTGTGCCTTGTTATGAGATATATGATTGTACGAATGACAGAGTGCAAGACAAAAGAGGTATGGGAAAAGAATTAATTTCATAAAGTCGACTCGAGAAACTTTTCATCAATTCCAACTCACTAAGCTTGCTTTTCAAAGCATTTCTCTTAAAATATAAGAGTACAAACATTTTGAAAGTTCTTTCTTAACTCTTGTAAAAGAGATAACTTTGCTTTCTTGAAATAATGAGTTGAAAAAATAGATTCTTAAAATGTTTAATTCAGAAATACCATGAGAGGAGTGTAGGAGTGTCTTAAACCCTTATCCTTAGGAACATGGTGAAGTATGTCATCATCTCTTCTTTTTTGGCAGTAGCAAGCTTGAGTCTACATCCAATCATCCTTGAGTCCCTTATGAAGCATTCTCAAGGTAACTTAGTGCCCTTTGAAGTCTCCTCAAGCTACTATACAAGTTCATGATGTCTCAATCAAATCGAGGTAGGTCAGAGGTGGGGCTTGTGGGACTTACACAATACATATCATGCATACTTTGCCAACGTGTGAAATCCTACAACATACCAAAGAAAATGAAATGGAGAGAAACCATGGTGAACTTTAAGAAATCTCCGAGGCGATTATGTCCAAAGGGCATCAAAGAAAATATTTTGGTCATGATAAGTGAGAGTTATGATTTTAATGCCAAAAGTGGTTGACTTAACTCTTAAGAAAATGCATCTACATTATAAAATGCCTTATGTTCATGGCCCAAGGTATGCATGACGTGTATATGATGTATGATCCTAGGTGCTAGAGGGGCGTGTGATGCCCCTGTCTACCCAGGTCTGAATTTTGGTACAATTACATAAAATAATGAAAAAAAAGACTCATCTAAATACTAGAACAAGAGTGAACATACAAGTCAATTCTGAATAAGTGATCATTGTTCATATGTTGATTTTAGAAAATTATAAAAATATTTTCAAAAATCAAGCTCACTTTTGCATAGACATCTTCAAATGAAATCCAATTGAATAATGTCTCAAAGTACTAATGGAGAAAAGGGTCAATGACAATCTTAGTGATCAAAATCTCAATTTTTAAAATATAGAAAATAATCATCTAATGACCCATGAGCAAGGTAAATAGGCTAGACCCTTGTAACTCCAACCACGAGCTAAGATATCCCAATGATGAGTCATCTTAGTATTTTTTTGAAACAAAAGTAGTGACAATTTTCTAAACTTTCTCAAGACTAATAATCAAGTGAGATTATTTGTTAAAAGGGGTTTAATTCAGGGTTGTTCAAGACAAAATTAGGTTAGAACTTTTAAAATCCAATCAAAAGCCTCAAACAGACGAAAACAATATAGGCACGGATACTAAAACTAGAATCTAAGGACACTCCTGCCTATGAAAGTGACAACTCGCAAGATTGAGTCATGGGTGCCCAACACTAAGGGTATCACGTGTATCCCTATATGGGCATGTATAGTAAAACTAGAATATAAGGATACTCCAGCCCATGAAAGCAACAACTTGCAAGATTGAGGCATGGGTGCCCAACAATAAGGGTATCACGCATATCCATATATTTAGATCGTTTTTAAGAAATACCCTCTTATCATTCATATGAAACCAGTTATAAAATGTAGATTCAACTAGTATAAATATGATGTTTCATTAAGTTTAGATATTCATTGGGTCTCAAAAATCTCTATCATCAATGAGTAAGTAGGAATACTTGATCACATAACAAATCACCTAGCCAAAACTTTATTGCATGAGAGGTATAAATATGAAAACAAGAGGAGGTGGGTAAGCTAATGCTAACCTAAATGCTAGCAAGTGTGCAAGTGTGAAGACTAAGATAGTAGCAAGTGTCAAAGTGAGTGTGCAAGCAAAGAAAGTGGCAATATGTACAAAACCGAGTAGTATCAAGTGCACGCAAAGTGCTAAGGTAAATAAGCATGCTAAAGTAGTCAACGCAAGATGAAAAATTACATTGATGTACACAAACATGTAGGAATGAATACAGGTGCAAAAGAAGATAAAAGATTAAGGAGTGCCCAAAATGCATAGATAGATAATGATATATAATTAAAGGAGGAGGTGACAGTAGAAGAGAGGATGAAAACATAAACATGAGATGCGATATAGATGCATGAATAAGCAAGAAAATGTATGAAGAAAATAAGTCCTATTTCTTCTATTTTTTTAGAATTTTCAATAATAATGTATAAACCAAGTTTTACATTCACCTAGAAGCGTTAAAAGGAAGTAATGACCAAGGAGGATCAGAAAGAGTGTGAGCATCAAGGGTGCGTCCATGTGGAACATAGTTCATGGATGTAAATCCTAGAGAAAAAGAGTGATGATCATGGTCCCTATGGACCTGTGAATCAAGTACAAGATGGGCTAAAGATGGCGAATGCCCTAGTGTTCGAGTGGTAGTTGCAAGAAACAAAGTGATAGTGTCCAAGAATGATAGTTGATCTAACAGTCGACCTTGAGGGTAAAGAGCCTCACTAGGTAGGACTGTAGGGAGGGCGAAATTGAATGTCACACCTCGAGGAAAATGAGAGTGACAAAATATGCCCCTTTAGGGAGTGACGAAGTATAGAGAGGCTCATCAAGAGGATCAAACTCCATTACGGTTGCTACGAGCTTGTTTCCACTCACATGGGATACAATCTCAAGTGAGAGGTTCATACTATCACATGGTGACGACACACTCATAAAACCGATGAGATAAGATGGAAGAGTTGGGGATGACATGTTAGAAGGTAGATTCTCAAAAAGTCAATCTCAAGTGAGAGGTTCATACTATCACATGGTGACGACACACTCATAAAACCGATGAGATAAGATGGAAGAGTTGGGGATGACATGTTAGAAGGTAGATTCTCAAAAAGTGGGTTATCATGACTGAGTCCACAAAGGTCATTGGGTTGACTCACTAAATAGGGAAGATCTTAACTAGGTCAATTTGTCTCGAGTGAATGACTGGATGGGCAAGGACCATCAAGGTCAACATCATAAGGCTGAGTAAGTTCATTTTGACTCAACTAGACTAAGGTCTCTTGTGGTAGATCAATGAGAGTGAAAAAATTAGGGATAACTAGCTCTAGGGTAATGTTCTTGGAGATAGATTGTGTAGGTAGGCCCGATATAGTGGATGCATACTTATAATCTATCTTTGCCTGTGGAAGAATAACCTTATGTGTGGAGAGGGCTATATTATGACTTTGTGTTTGTCTAAGATCGAGGAAACTCTAAGGTCCATATATGATTACTAGTAGAGACAACGCTACAATACATTGAGTAGGTGTATGATTGATGTCAAAAGGTGAAGAAACCACAAACTCAAATGTTTTTGGGTTAATTCTAGATCCATAATAGTGAAGTGAAGAGGTGATGAAGGAACTCTAAGAGGCAACATCTTCGGAAGCGAATCCACAGTAGTGATGGGTACCTACTCAAATGGTAGAGGCTCAAGAAGAGACTCGTCAAAGGATTATCCTAGCAAGGCCTTGGGTGGATAGTTTAAAGGTGTGAGAGGAGAGACCAGTGAAGATGCTTGGGTGAGTGGGCACGAAAGGTGCTCTACTAAGGGAATGAATGGGTGAACCCTACAAATGGGTATCTAGAGTTAATGATAGAGGGATGACCTTCTTTTGGTGAATACCTAGGAGGAACATGTGGACTTCCAAAAAGCTCTAAAAGTGGACTCTCAGGTGGAGAAAATGCCCAAGAGGTGAATGGAGTGAGAAATCCTAAGTGTGATTGTAAAAGGAACCCTAGTTGGCAGGTTCTTTAGAATTGGCTTTTTATTAACTTGACTTCTTTTCTCACTTAACTCATACGACTTTTCTATAAATAACCAATAGAGTAAAGGTTTTATAGTTATCTTGATTAACAAATATATCACATTTTTTGATAATGGGGTTTGGGACAACTATTACTATAAAAGCTATAGGGTCTTTGGTAACTATAGGAAAAAAGAAGTTTGGTACCACCGCCTCTTTGTTTTCCATCCTATAGAGTCAGTCGATTTCTAAATTTGTCTCTCTTCACGACTTAGGCAATATTTTATGATTTTCTTTATTTTTGTCTCATATTTTTCTTATTCACTCCAAGTATCATCTCTTTTCTTTACCTCTTTTATTTTACAATAAAGGCACACTAGTATTTTTTTTTCATGACCCAAGATTCTGAACCATGAGAATCATTTTCTTTTGTAGGCCACCTTTTTGTATTGATCACATGGAGCCAAGTTAACAATATCTCCTCAAACAAATCTAGAAATGCTACGTAATTATGCATGCAAGTGAAACAAATATGTAAAACAACATACACAAGAATGTATTCACGAGTATATATACGTGTGTGCATGAAGAAGATAAGAGTGTTCTACTCTACATACATAGTATGTAGAAATGATGACTAAGATGCTCACCACATGGAAGTTAAGATTTAAACCAAACAAACAGTTTTTGGTAGACCCACTAGGTTCCACCGGGTGTACCAAACAACAACATAAATTTTTTATCATATAGGACCTAGATCTGTGATATGATCCTCTTAATGATAAGACAAGTAATTAAGAGATAAATTTGAAACGTGGAATATCTCTTAATGCTTTCCTTCTCGATATCATGCAATGTGGGCCCGTTTGAGTTCTTTTCGATGAAGTTTTTCTTACTCCACCGAGAAGGGGTTGATCTCTCATGCTACCAAATTTGGTTGTTTAAATAAATCTGAATTCTTGGAATACTTGTTATTTGGTAAGTTTCACATAGGACTTGCCACAACCAAATCGCTTGGGTTGTTGAGGGAGGATATAAATGAAAAAGGAAATGGGTTTTTGGATTGAGCTTAACTAGATCCAATTCACATTGGATCTCTAACGGAGGAATTTGGATAGAGGTTAAATCCAAGAAAGATTGGGTCTATTGGGTTTGAATTGAATTTAGTTGGATCAAACTTGAAGATAAGATTCTAAATCAAAGCGGATTTGATTTAAATCGAATCAACTAGGAAGGAAGAGTGATATTCAAATAGCCAAATTGGGTTTTATGTCTAACTTGGATCAGATCTAAATAGGATTTGGTTAACCGAGATGGGGTTGAACTAGGTTTGATGGAGTCGAGTTAAGCGGGATTCGGTCTACTGAGTAGAATTGTATCGGGTCGAGATCAGCGGATCAAATCAGAAGAGTACGGTATCTGACACGAGTTTAAAGACGAGGTGGATCGGGCCAGTTAACTGAACTCGATCCAGCTCGAATTTGTAGAAAGGGAGTTAGGGCTTCTGATGCAAAAAGAGAACGAGATAGAGAGGAGAGGCGAAGGGTCGACGATCGAAGACGATGGTGACGGCTGAGTGGCGTATGGCATGCAAGAGTCGATGAGGTTGGCTGACAGCGGCAGAGCGTTAAGGGTTTTCTAGCATGAAGTAGAAAATGATCGAGAGAGAGAAAGAGAGAGGCAGAGAGTTGCGACTCTCTACTTTCAGCAGAGAAGGAGAGAGAGGCAAAGGCGGAGAGCTGCGGCTCTCTGCCGAATACAAAGGCGTTTTACAGTAAAGCTGGTAAACTGAGAAGGAGGGGCTCAAAGAGGTTTTTCTTAGGATTAATGAACGTTTCACGGTATCTTTGCATGGAATCATTCTTCATTCATGTATGAGACCAAAATATAGAGGACAAGCTTTTGTATGCCTTTCCTCCTTAAGTTTATTGATGCAGGTGTAGACCTCTTGATGAAGGTGGTAGGGCAGATGTTCAAATTTTGATTGTGACCTTGTATGTATCCATATATGATATGATCTATATCCATATTTTGTATTTGGATCGGATTCAGTCCATGCTTGAATCTGCTTAAGTTATAGGATCTGGTTAGGTTGGTGTTTATATCTATATTTGAATCTTGTATTTGGATCTGATTCGGTTTGTGCTTGTATCTGCTCTAATATGTATTGAATGTGATCCAATTTGTTTTGGTATTTGAATCTAGATTCAATTGATTTCTATCGACTTCTTATTAGGATTTAATTCTTTTGGTTTCGGGTAGAAAAGTCAAATATCTCTTAATAAAAGACAAACTCAAAGTATATATGTTTTGCAAATAATTCATACCAAATCCTTGTTTACTTTCAAAGTCAACTTGCGTAAACATGCACACATTCATCAATAGCTACAATATTTATAACTCATATTTTTGTTTGCTCTAAGGCCGTGGGAGTTCACTCTTTCACATGGCCTTCGTCTACCCATCCACAATTCATTTTAGTCAATGATACAATACTAATTGTATCGTTGTGTATCATAATTTAATACTAAAAAAGTAGTAAAAATCTAAAAAACTCAAGAAAATCAGGAAAAATTTAATAATTACAAAGAATTCATATAATACAAAAGTTTAGTACATATTCATCATTTACCATTCAACAATTGAAAAAAGAATTACAAAATTTATGGCAAAAAATGAAATACATTTATATTTACACATTGTAATCAGGATCATCAACTAAATAATATTCATCTTCTCCTTGCTGAAGATCCTCACACATTCTGCTTCAAAATCAAAATCTTCATCCCTTTAATGATGATGTTGCGCTTCTTCCAAATTAATTCATGCAATATTTTCTTTGGTTAGGAGCAGTGTTTTTGACTCGTATCGTATCATGTATCATTTTGGTTCATGATACGGGCGTATTATATCATAGTGTATCGTACTTTAATATTAAAAAATTAGTAAACATCTAAAAAAATTAGAAAAATTCAATAAAGATAAGAAAAAATCTGATACTTGCAACGAATTCATATAATGCAAAGTTTAGTACATATTGATCCTTTACCATTGAACAATTGAAAAAAATTACATATTTTGAAACAAAAAATGAAATACATTTACATTTACATATTATAATTAGGATCATCAACTAAATAATCTTCATCTTCTCCTTGTTGAAGATCCTCACAACCTTCTGCCTCAAAATCAAAATCTTCATCTCGTTGATGATGTTGTTGCGTTCCTTCCAAATTAATCCATGCAATATTTTTTTTGGTTAGGAGTGTCGTTTCTTTGTTATCTTTCATAATCTACTCCTCTAATACATCAATATTATCTAAACTTATTGGATAAAATTGGTTTTCTTCTCCATTTATCTTTTTTAATTGCCTACAAGAAAAAAAGATAAGTAATTAGTAAATAACATTAACAATTGAAGTCAAACAAAATATTGAATTGAATTTTTAAGTAGTAACTAATACAAGATTACCTCTTTCAAAGTCGCATGTTATAATAGATGAAAACTAAGTCATTGAGTTGTTTATATCCAACCTATTGCGTTTTTTCATGTGAATGTTTTCAAAGACACTCCAATTCCTTTTATAACCCATTGTACTAAAGGTTTGACTCAGAACTCTTACTACAAAATTTCTAAGGTTTTGGCAATTACTTTCAAACCTATTCCATCAAACATCTGTAGAAAAAGACAAATATTAGTGACTTAATCCACAATAAATATAAGATTTAAGAAACTTAAATATGAAGATAAACAATTTATTTGGGCACATATTAGTGTGACTGTGGATTGCTACAAGCAAACCTATCAAGTGAAGAGCATTATCATAGATCTTCATCTCTCGATATATATCATCTACTCTACTCTCATCATAAACTAATTTGTCTATAGAATCAATGATACATCAATCAACCTCACCGTCCTTTTTAAATCTTGTTGAGTACTTCAATGTTGGGTTTAGGTAATATGTTGTTGTATGAATAGACTAATATAATTATTTATTTCATCTATTATTTATAATGTTCCACATGGGCACATAATTCATCTTTCTTCTATTCAAATTACTTATAATGGCTTCTTTTATCCTATCCATAACTTCATAAAGATAACTGATAGATGGTTTCTCCTCGCTATCAATCAATCTCAAAATCTTCATTAAAAGACATGTAATCTTCAACAATGTAACACATGCATTCTAAAATATACTTATAAAGATTGTCTATGAAATCTCATTCAACTTTTTATTTCTTTTATTTTGATGCAACTCTGTAAATTGTTGTCACTTATCTGAGGAGAACATTCTCTTCAAGGCTTGCTTCTGTCTCATAATACTCTCTATAGATAAGAAATTAGTTACAAACCAAGTTGCATATTTACAAAGAAGCTCTACACCATCTGTATATCTCCTCATCATACACAATACAAAGGCATGATTGTAGATAAATTTGGTGATATCTTGTCAATACTCAGTTGTTGCCTTTATCTCATTCATCTCACCAATATCCTCAAGGATGAGATCTAAACAATGAGTTGCGCATGGTGTCAAATAGAAAGTCCCATAAGTATTTGCTAACTCCTCCTTAATTGCTTTATAGTTAGCTGCATTATCAATAACGAATTGAACAACATTCTCTAGCCCAACCTCGCATGTTACCTTATCTAACTCTTACCTTAGGATCTCTGTAGTATGTCTCTCCTCTGACATATCTAGAGATCTTAAAAACAGAAGTCCTTTAAGACAGTAGATAAGAAAGTTTAACAAAGTCATTTCTCGCCTATATGTTCATTCGTCTGCTATGATAGTGCATCATGTTTCCTTCCTTTACTCTCTCAAAGTCGAACAATATTCGTGCACATCAATGACGATCATCATAGAGTACTTTCTTTCGAGCTTTAAACACTAAGGATGTGAGAGAATGCATTGAGGAGTTGTGAACACACGAGACGAGAAGAAATGGAAGCCCAAAAACCCGCAAAACTGCAGGTTTCTATTCGACCAAGGCGCATCGTCTGAATCATACGATACAGGCGATACATGCTTATCATGCGATGCAGTGCTGTATCGCGTAATATGGTATCACAAGATACGACACGATAACCTATATTATACGAACTTTAAACACTAAGGATGGGGGAGAAAGCGTTGAGGAGCTGTGAACACATGAGAAGGAAAGAAATAAAGCCCAAAAACCCGTAAAGTTGTAGGTTTGTATTTGGCCAAGGTGTATTGCTTGAATCATACGATACGGGTGATACGTACTTATCATACGATACGATGTTGTATCATGCGATACGGTACCATATTGTGTGATATGGTATCGCAAGATACAACACGATAACCTATATCATATGATATAGGTTATTTTATCGTATCGTGAAAAACCACGATAAGATATGTATCTTATCGTACCGTATATACGGTGCGGTGCGATATGGATAACATTAGTTAAGAGTGCATTTTCTTCATTATCTTTCATAATCCACTCCTCTAATATATCAAAATTATCCAAACTTATTGGATCAAATTGGTTTTCTTCTTTATTTAACTTTTTTAATTATCTAAAATAAAGAAAGATAAGTAATTAGTAAATAGCATCAACAATTGAAGTTAAACAAATTATTGAAATAAATGTTTAAGTAGTAACTAATACAAGATTACCTCTTTCGGAGTTGCATGTTACAACAGATGAAAACTAAGTCATTGAGCTGCTTATGTTTCAACCTGTTGCGCTTTTTTATATGGATATGTTCAAAGACAATCTAATTCCTTTTACAACCTATTGCACTAAATGTTTGACTTAGAACTCTTACTGTAAAATCTCTAAGGTCTAGGCAATTACTTTCAAACTTATTCCACCAAACATCTGTAGAAAAAGACAAACATCAAGGACTTAATCCATAATAAATATAAGATTTAAGAAACTTAAATATGAAGATAAATAGTTTATCTAGGCACATATTAATGCGGTTACAGATTGCTACAGGCAAACCCATCAAGTGAAGAGCATTATCATAAATCTCTATCTCTCCATATCTAGCATTTGCTCTACTCTCATCAGAAACTAATCTGTTTATACTATCAACGATGCATCGATTAACCTCACCGTCCCTTTTAAAGCTTGTTGAGTACCTCATTGTTAGGTTTAGGTAATATGCTGCTTGTAAAGACCCCAAAATGTTTTCCAAAATAAATAAATAAAAAATCATCTTTTAGAAAATTTATTTTTTTACAGCTTTGAGTTTTTAAATAAAAATACATCAAATGAATTTATTTTGGCATCAAAATTTTCTAGAAACCTCAAAATAATGGTATATTGCATCCCTCTTAAAAAAATCAAATTTGGATAAAATTGCACAAAAATAACTATTTTGTCATCAAGACCAAATTGGTAGGATTATGCCTTTTTAAACGATTGCCTTTAAAGAAATGATGATTTCAAACAATTTTTTTTATATAAACAAATGAAAAAGAGAACATTGGGAATCAAACTCAAAAATGTTTGTAAATTTATAAATTTATGAAATTCCAAAACCCTTGATATTCAAAAGTAAATTAAATTTAAATCAGACCTCAGAAATCCACCCAATCGAGAATAGTCTCATTTCGAGAACCCTACACCCATTGAAGTGGTTAAAGTGATTTGATATCATACACCCGTTTAAAGTGGTTAAATGGTCAAGGTGGTTATAGACTGACTCATGGAGCAAAACTAGGTCAATCTTGCAAACGAAAACTAGGAATGAAACCTAGTGTTTTTTTTAAAGTAATATTTAAAGATTTCATTAAATTTGATGTTTTCAAATATAGAAATAATTTTAAAGAAAGTGTTTAAAACAATACCTGTCATATATAAAATTCAGATTGAAAAGAGGCAAATTCCCTGAAAAGAGGAGATGGCATGAACCAAAAAGGCAACAACCGAGCACCTGTCAATTTCGGCGTTGTTGGGCAAGGTAACCTATCATTTTTAGTTTTAGGTATTAGAAGGGAAAGTCGATGTTTAAGAGGGAAAGTCGGCGTCAAAAAAGAAAAATCGATGTTCAATAAAAGAAAGTCAATGTTCAAGAAGAAAATTCGACACCTAGAAAAGCAAGTCAGTACCCAAAAAGGAAAGTCGTTCAAAAAAGAAAAGTCAACGTTCAAGAAAGAAAGTCAGCACCTAGAAAGGAAAGTCGACGCCCAGAACAGAAGGTTGGCGTCGAGAAAGGAAAGTTGGCATCATCCACGTAAAAGGAAAGTGATGCTCGATTTGCCAAGTAGTGACGTTTAATTTGGTAAGCCACTAAGAGGAAACTTACGAGTTTTGGAATTCAGCATCAAAGGATTAGGCAACTTACCTTATCAAGCTTCATCAAATGAGCAATTGAACTTACCATATCAGACAGAGCAGGTTTTTTGCAAGAAGGGATATCACTTCACTTACCTTATCCATGAGAGCAGCTTTTGGCAAGAATGGTTAGCATTCACTTGCCAAAAGACAGCAAAATGACCGATTTGGAAGGCCATGTACAACACTTCACTTGCCTTAAACAAATAGGACAGGTTTTGACAAGAATTACTAGCATTCACTTGCAAAATGCAACCATTTTCAATAAAGCAACTTGTCTTATGAAAATTTGCAACAAAGAGACATCCTTTGGCCTATAAAAGGGGCCTTAAAGGTGTTGCAAGCCATCAATCCGAGTTCAGCAAAACCATTCAGCAAGAGGGAGAGAAAGAGGGAGAGGGAGAGAAAGGAAGAAGGTTGCTTCCCTCTGCCTTCTACCACAGGTCCATTCTTTCTTCAATCATCTCCTTTTTCATTAAATCTTATGGAGTTGTAATTAAGGAGCTTAAGTTTCCATGAAGATGTATTGATCAAGGTTCATATGTTGCCCCATCTTTCTTTTGTTCGTACATTATTCATTATACATTTTAAAGGTCGATTCTTTCTACTCCATGACACAACGTGGGATTATAAACCTCTTAATCTCCCTATGTTCACGTGATCATTAATATTTAGGTTATAGTTTTATAGTTGTAGATTCGATTTTAATTTGGATTAAAACACAAACACAATTTAGAAAAACTAAAATTTGTTTCTTTGCACTCTACATGTGTTTAGTAAAAGATTTCTCTTTCATTATTCCTTGCTCCAAATATGTTGAAATTTTGTACCCTAATGTAGACATACAGACATACTTCTAATAAAATTTTTGAGAATTTTGGGCTTGTTACACATAATTAATAAAATTGGAAAAGTTTTATAAAAATTAGAACAGATTCTGGAAAACCAGAAGTTCTGTGACATAGGTTGGGTTATTCCTGAATATCTTTGTGTATAGTGAACCAAATTTATTGAAAATAGTCTCATTGAAAAGAAATCCATAACTTTCCAACAAGACCAATTTCAAAGAAATCGGAGGTCTGAGTATAAAATATAATAGTTTTTCTAAACCTCTATTTTCTAGCATAGGTCTATCTCGAATGTCTAAATGAGGTCTGTTTCCAGATTTAATTAAAAGAATCTATAGCATACAAAATAAAAATAAAATATTCTCTGAATCTGTGCATGAAAGTCTGTTTTCTATAAAATTTTTAAAATTTTTAGAAATTCAAAAATATTTCAAAAAAATCATAAACAAGCTTTTGAAAACAGAACCAGTTTCTGTTTTTCAAGTGAAGAATCAAAATCACGATTTTATCAAGTTTTTGAAGTTGAAATCTTGTTTTTTAAAACTTACCAAATCTTGAATAATTTTCAAAGCGTCTAGGCTGACTCTTGAGCATCCGTTCAAGAAGGCCGACATCGACAAAAGTTTACTTGTCCACAATCGCTATACGAAGTTAGAAAATCAATCTTTGCTAGTTTGAGCAAACTAGCTGGCACGCTCGCACACATGATGTAGTTCGGGAATTTCTTTTAAATCTTCAAATAGGTTTTGAAATAAAACTTCACGTCTATAATGTTACATGAATAGGCTTATACAATTGTTTTTTTTATCTATTATTTATAATGTTCCACACGGGCATATAATCCCTCTTTCTTCCATTGAAATTACTTTTAATGGCTTCTTTTGTCCTATCCATAGCTTCATAAAGATAACTCATAGATGATTTCTCTTCACTATCAGGTAATCTCAAACCTTTGCTAAAGGACATGCATTCCTCAATAGTCTAACACATGTATTTCAAAATGTATTCCTCAAAATTATCTTTGAAATCTCATTTAACTTTTTGTTTCTTCTATTTTGAGGCAACTTTGCAAATTGTTGTCACTCATTTGAGGAGAACAATCTCTTCAAGGCTTGTTTTTCTCTCATAATGTTATGTACATATAAGAAATTAGTTGCAAACTGAGTTACAATTATACGAATGAACTCTGCATCATCTGTATATCTCATCATACATAATACAAAGGTATGGTTGTAGATAAATTTGGTGATATCTTGGCAACACTTAGTTATTGCTTTTATCTCATCAATCTTGCCAATATCCTTAAGGATAAGATCTAAACAATGGGTTGCACATGAAGTCCAATAGAAAGTACCATAAGTATTTGCTAACTTCTTCCTAGCTGCTTTATCATTAGTTGCATTATCTGTAATGAATTTGACTATATTTTCTAGTTCAACCTCGGATATCACCTTATTAAACTCTTGCCTTAGGATTTCTACAGTATGTCTCTCCTCTAACGTGTCTAGAGATCTCAAAAACATAAGTCCTTTAAGATAGTAGAAAAAAAGTTTAACAAAGTCATTCATCACCTATTTATCCATCTGTCTGCTATGATAGTGCATCTTATCTCCTTCTATGACTCTCTCAAAGTTGGACAATATTCTTCCACTTCAAAGACTGTCTTATCTAATAGTTTTTCTCTCAACTTCTGATAAGAGGAAATCTTCTATCTTAGACCAATATTAACAATTGCATCTATCATTGCTTGAAAATAAAAACTGATTGTTGCATTAAATGGAATGCAAGCATCATAAAACTATCTGTCCACTATAAGGTTTGCCTGCTCATGCAGTTGTTTTGAAGACAGCAACATAAATTCTAAGTTTAGCACCATACGTAGTACTAGGAAGGAAAAATGATTGTATGCTAGAAAAAACTCTTCATCTTCTACCACTTAATAACCCTATTTCTCGTGGTTGATGGTCGAGAACTACTACTACCAACTTATGTTATACTATCCGAAAGAATACTATTACCCAATCCAATAACATCATCATCCTATTCCTGAAATATTTCTAAATCATCCTTCTATTGTCTCCTCTCATGTATGCTCTCAATTATCTGCATACATTGTCATTTAATGACTTCTAACAAATTTCTAACTCTGTCCGTACAATGAGCAACTTCTTTCCTAATCCCTGCTAAGTGATGCTTCAATCATGAAATTCTACCACTAACCACCTTCTCACAAAACAAATATTTTATCTTCAATTTGTTTACTTCAACTGTTGTACCCTATTGTCATGTTGGATCATCAGACCGTTATTGGGATTCCCTAACACCCCTTTTTGCCATCTGAATTGAACACTTCAATCCAATCAAAAACCTGAAAATCGAATTATTTCATAAATCCTCAATCTTCACATAACACTCAAATAGAGTGTCTCACTTCACAAATGCAATAAAATTCATATCCACGCCATAACTTCATATTTTGTTATTTTAAAAAAGAAAATTACAAATAACATTAGGAACAACAAATATGTAGAAAAAATATAAAAAATATACTATAATCCGGCTTGGGAGCTTTGCACAGATACCGTAGGGCACTTTTTTTGAGCCTTGAACATGAAGGAAGGAGTGAGCCACGGGAGGGAGCCTTGAACAGAAGCCAGAAACTCACAAAAATGCGAGATTCTATTTGGCTAGGGACTCTTTAATCGCATGATACGACATGATACCCAACACTCTGTTGTTTGACACTGAATGTTGGGTCAAATCATGAGAACTTTGTGGTTGAGTACTCGAAAACACACTGCATTTTGCTTAAGCTCAAATACCCAAGGAAGTTACAAGTCTCTAAAGACTCCACACACAACCACATAAGTATGGCTCATAAATTCACACCATATTCTAAAACCAATTACGTTATTTTATCCATGCATCTATATCCAAATTACACAACACATAATATCAAGTGACATTCTTCAATTAAACATATGTATAACAAATCATGATAATTAATAACTAGGTTTCAAACAAGGATATTTCAAATACCAATAAAAAATATATAGTTTCAATACCGTGTAAGAATCAACAATAAAGCAATTGTCAATAATGCATATTTAAATCAATCAAATCAAGGAAAATCAATTTTAGTATGGCTCTATGAAGAGATGCATAGCCCCTCTACTAAGATCCAATCCCAAACTATTGGTTGCTCTTATCACCTCCAAATCCACCGATTTTAATCTCTAGAAAATTTTAAAATAATAACAATATTAAATTTTTATTCAATTACAAACCCAATGCAACAAATCATATCCAAAATGGACACTAGACAACCATGAAATGACCTAAAAACCTATCCTTGATCCAAGTAGACAGTCTTGGATCCAAATTGATACCTGTATCCATTCCTGACCTAGTATATAAACTATAGTAGGTATTTGTGTCAATAAAACGTACAACAAGACTTGAATTTTCCTAAATGGGTTTCGTGCTCAATTTTCCTCAATCAATTCAAGCTAATCCAATTTGTTTTGAATTCTACCTCACGAATTCATCAAAAGCCCTTTGGTTCAAGCCAAATCTACTTTAAACCATCTTTGGTTTCTCCCTTAAAAATCTAGCATTTGGTGTCATTTTATGGCCAAGTCGAGGCCCAGGACTAAAAATAACCCATCTCGATCCTTTGTGTAACTAATAGGTTCTAACTCAAACCCAAATCAACTCTAGAGAACAAGTTCTTTCTTCTTGAAAGCAAACCGAAACAAAAAAAGAAAACTAAACCAGGCACAACTTTTTCTGGCAGGTTTCTTCAATATCAACACTCGTTGAAGTCATCTCCTCATTTTGAGACCAAGGGAACATTCTGGTGAGCTTCATTTGCTCACTAATTGGCCTTAAACGGATGCAATTGGGGTGGCTAGTAGTTTCATTGCCCTCCCTAACTTCTCGGTAATACACCACCTATTCCTAGACCTTGAATAGGATTTGGGTCCAAGCTTGGGTCATGATTTTATACAAAGTAACACACTTTTACCTCCCTTAAAGAATTATGTCCTCACAATGTTGAGAATACTTAAAATGATGTTGATATTCATTATTATCATGCCCCTGAACTCCCATGTAGTCTCACTGGTTGAGTGATGACTCTATTACACCTTGCAAAGGGTTATGGATGTACCTCCGCAACATCGACACATAAACACACTATACACTCTTATCAATGAGGCGATAGCTCTAGCTTTGTGAGAAACAAACATAAAACACATTAGACTACATCTACAACTTTGGCCAAAATCTTATATAATCCACTGGCTCAACATATCTTTCTATTGGAAAACATGTCACTCAGGGAGCAAGAGACACCTTTAAGAATACATTATCACCAACCTCAAACTTTATATCACAATGTCTCTTATTTGCATAGCTCTTCTAGTAATCCTAAGTTGACTTAAAGCATCGATAAATCAAATTTATCTATTTAATGATTGATAAACTATCTCTATACTTGTCACCATTTGCTTGGTACTCTTATAAGAGGATTTAATCAAATGCAAATAGGTATCCAACTAATCCAATACATACACTCAAAGCATATTTTCAAGTATTTGACTAGTATGCTAAGACCGTCCATCTCTTTTTAGATGGAAGGTTGGGCTACAATGCAGTTTTGTTTCAAAGGCGTCTTGCAAACTCTACCAAAAACACAAAGTAAATTGAGGATCTCTATATGAGGTGATGCTCTTTTGTACACATATTCCTTTGAGTGAGCACAAATCTTATGACCTAAAGATCACTCAAATGTGATCACTCGTCTACAAGCTAAGGGAGAGTCAACAAGGGAATCCATTTTAAGATGATGTCACTTTGTTTAGAAAACAGACCACAATCTCAAAGGTGTCTTACAAACCCTACCAAAAACACAAAGTAAATTGAGGATCTCTATATGAGGTGATGCTCTTTTGTACACATTCCTTTAAGTGAGCACAATTCTTATGACATGACGATCACTTAAATGAGATCACTCATTTACGAGCTAAGGAAGAGCAATATTGTAAAAACTATATCGGTACTCGTATCGCACTAGGCATTGATACGCTTATATTGTACCATATCGTGCGGTAAAGTATGATACGGTGTAAAAAAAATGGTATTAAAAAATCTAAAAAAAATCAAAAAATCAAAATTAATGAACAAAACATATATAACATGAAGAAACATCTATACTATAACAAAAACATCTCATAATTAAGTTATGAACAAGGCTACAAGCATCCATATTCTATACCATTAACGTGAATAAAATATTGAATATATTTGGGGTTTAACTTAATAAACAACAAAGTTACAAGTACAACTTATAATCATCAAAGATTGGAACGTTAAAAAGTTACAAATAAAAGTTAAAACAAATTACAATCATTCACAACGTGATACGTATCATTTCACAATTCCTTAAATTCAGAACTCCATGCATTAACAATATCAAACAATTTATGCAATAATGAGCCCCTCAAAGCATGATAAGTAGGGACTCTATAACCCGATCCCACACTAGCAATAGCATCCGCCATATTTTGAAAAGAAAATGAGTTTGCAACATTAAAAGGGAGGTAATTTTCATAAAAAAATTCAGCACACTTCAAATCTACTTTCTCAATTATCTCCTTTGAAGCCATAACTGATCTAATGCCTGACTGAGCTCAAGGAGTCATACGTGGGGTAAAAAATTAAGGCATCTCACTACCTCCTCTGGCTCATCCTCTAGTATCCCTTATAAGCATCAGGCGAGTAGAAGTTTTTACAGTGAAACAAGAGCCAACTCCACTACTATTGTCACCAGAACCTATATTTTTTCCTTTTTCTCGTATTTTCCTCCCCTCTCCAGTCATCTCTTCTTCTATCTCAGTTGTACTATAAAATTCATCACCACCATAGCTCAATCTCATACTTCATTATTTCAGAAACTCAAGGACATGCACTAGCATCTTTCTTGGTTCCCGCAAGGTGGTATTTCATAGGAGAAATACCACTATATTTTACCCCATTGCAAAACATGCACTTGTTCACAAGTGTATTGCCTTCATATACCGAAGTGCAATATTTTCATGCCGGATCGACTCGATCGAAATCCATTAAGACAAGAGTTGATAATTAATAAGAAGAAAAAGATTTTTTAGAGGTTAAGAATCACGGAATTTATAAAACCCCCAAATTTTTCAAGTGAAAAATTGGGTAGAATGCCAAAGGAAAGAGGTGTGACATGAATTTGACAAAAACCCTATAGATGTGGAGTTGGATTGGGTGAAATACTTGAGAATCTTATGAATAAATCATGAAATCAACAAGAACAAATAAGAAGAGGATCTAGAAGCAAGAGAATAATGTGAAAAAGGGTTTAAAAAAAAGTAAAAAAGAAATCCGTATGTTTCAGATTTTCGGATTTTATAACAAAAAAATCATCAAGCGATACATGCCCCTGTATTGTATCGTATCCTCATACGATATATGATAAAATCGTATCGTATCGATACAATTTTTATAACATTAAGGGAGAGTCAACAAGGGAATCCATATTAAGATGATGACACTTTGTTTAGAAAATAGACCACAATCTCAATGTACTCGATGGATGCTAGTGATCTACTTTCACCTTCTAGTAGGTTAAAAATCTTACTGCAAGCTCGTCAATTGCCTTCCTTATTCCGAACCAATAGTATCTTCAACTCAGGTTCTTTTACATATGTATGCTACTAAGATGAGTACTAAACTATCTTTAGTGTAATGACTCCTTTCGAAGTGACTCATCATTGGGCACATTGTGCCCGTCCCTCACGTCACAAAGAATCGTCATCAAATATCGTATACCTAGTTCTACCTCCACGAGAAACTTCATCTATAGTCATTCTCAACTTAGGATTATCCTTTTCAATGGCAAGTATTCCCAATCAAAGCTTTAGTGTAGCTCTTAGTAGAGTGGAAAAGTGAACTACTTTTTCCTTTTTCTTTTCAATAGGGCATCTATAAAAACATTACTTTTTTGAAGTGATAAATAATCTCACAATCATAATCCTCTAGAAACTTAAGACATCACATTTATTGCATATTTAGGTGTGGATGTGTGAATATATACTACAAGATCTTGTAGTCGGTGAATATTTAGAACTTAACACTACACAAATAATGCCTCCATATCATAAGGGTTAGTCCAAGTCATTCATTGGATAATTCACCTCATGTTTTTTTAGTTGTCTCGATGAGTAAGGAATAACTTTATCTTGTTACATCAACATGCAACCAAGGCCTTTATAAGAGGTGTCAAAGTAGACTCAGGAGTCTTGGTTACTAATTGGGAGTGTCAACATTGATGTTGTAATCAATTTAGCTTTCTATGAAACTTTGCTCACACACATTTGTCCGAAAAATTGAGTGTCTTTCTTTGTCTATCAGGTGAAAGGAGTTTATACAACAACAATAACAATTAAGCCTTTTCCCTTTGAAAGGAGTTTATATGCATGAAAAACCCTCCAAAAAACTATGACGATATCATACTAATTGGGAAAATTGCAAACCTCTAAAACATTCTTTGGCCTCTCCTAATTAACACTTGTAGAGATTTTGGTCTGGTCCATAGGGATGTCATCATTGGATATTATGTAACCAAGAAAGCAAACCTACTTCAATCAAAAGTTATACTTAGAAAACTTAGCATATAATTGATTTTACTATAATAACCTCAATTTTATGAGTAAATACTTAGCATACTCCTCTTTTCTCTTAAAGTATACCAAAATGTCATCAATAAATACTATAATGAACTTATCCAAGTACGAGCATAAAATTTGTCCGTTTACAGTCCATGAATATCGCGAGTGCATTTGTCACACGCTAAAAGTGTATCACTTGATACTCGCCAATGCCCATATCATGTCCTAAACGTAGCTCTTTGGGATATCCTCCACCTTCACACATATTTAGTGATAAACTGTGAACGTAAGTCAATCTTAGAAAATATTGTGGCTCCTCGCATATTGGTCCATCGGATCATCGATCCTCGGTAAAGGATACTTATTCTCGGGAACAGTAATCTTGTTCAATTGCCGGGTAGTCTCTACACATAGAATTGGCAAGTCCCATCCTTCTTCTTCATGAATAGGGCAGGAGCTCCCAAGGTAAAGTACTCAGAGAATAAATTGTTTTCTAGTAATTCCTATAATTGAGTTTGTGATTCCCACAATTCAGTAGATGCCACAGAATATGGTGCTTTGGGTATTAGACTAGCACTTGATTGCAATTTAATGGCGAACTCTATCTCTCATTTAGGAGGTAGCCTTGGAAAACAAACATGACTTCACACGGAATGAAAAAGTAATCTCTGGCTTTTATAATAACATGACTTATGGGCAGTTAGTTAATGCATAAAACCACATCATAGTTCGTTATACCCTATGTAGCACGGGTATGCCTATTTGGGCGTCGTACCCGTATCCGGTACGTACCGGGTATGGGTACGCGTATGGGTACGTTGGGTACGTACCCATACGTGTTTTGGCGTACCGGTACGTCAATACGTATACCGGTATGCATACCCAAATATGGGTACGCCACGTACTGGTACCCGGTACGTGGGTGGACCGAATTCGGGTCAGTTGACCCGCTGATACCCGAATCCAATCCAAAAAATAAATAAAACCCGCCTAACTCTCTCGATTCTTCCCCTCTCTCTCTCTCTCTCTCTCTCTCTCTCTCTCTCCTTTCGTCCTTCGTCTCACTACAGCTTCCTTCGTCTCAGGCCGATCAGTGCGATCACCGACCGCTTGCCACCGTCGACCACCATCCTTCGTCTATTGACCGCCTGGTACAGTTGTTGCCTTGTTGGTTGTTCTGCTACAGATTAACGGCACGGGGCTCATTTCGTATTGAAGGCATCATGATCATGCCGAGCTATCGTGTAGATGAGGCATTTGAGCTCTCTGAGTTGTAGTGTTTGTGTGCAATGCAACTGTCTAGATATCTCCTAAAGCTATGCGAAAGATGGAACATTTGAGCTCTCTGAGCTATCGTGGAGATGGGGCATTTGAGCTCTCTGAGCTATCATGATCATTTGAGCTCTCTCTCTCTCTCTTTATAACTTGTTGTTCAATGACAACTGATGTTTCGTCACCTAACCTGGTTGATTGATTTTGGAAGCGGGGTTGCCTTACATTTTGTATCCACTCCATTGACATCCCTACCCTAAGGCCTTAACTTCCATTCTTCTTGGCCCCCAGATTAACTCTGTGTGTGTGCATTGTTTCTACTGTGATATATTCAGGTGGAAATGGGGCTCATTTCATATTGAAACATTGAATTGAAGGCATGCCGACATGTTTCATGTTTGTGACATTATGTGGTTTATGTACACTTACAAGTTACAACGTTATGTGGTTTATGTGAAATAGTTGTCACTTGTCAATGGAATCGGATATATACACTTACAATGTGGTTGCTGTGATATGGGAGTAATCCTGTTATATGTGAGTAAGAGAGCTCAAATGCAATGTTGCAGAACAATGAAGCACTGTTATATGTGTGCACTGTGCAGCAATCCTGTTAACAGCAACAATCCTGTTATGTGTGTGTGCATCTTTACTTATTGTTATTTGTATGTCCTTGTGCTATAGTAAAGAGTCATTCTTACTTCTTAGAGTGTTGTCCTTGTATTGTAAAAGCAATCCTGTTAACAGAACAATACACATGATGTTAACCTTTCAACATAGTGTTCAATTATCAATTTATCATAGTAAAGATACCCAATGACACCCTCATTTTGTTTATTTTCAGATGTCTAATATGTCTGCTACTGGTAGTACTTCGTCTGCTTCAATCACTAGTAAATTTGCATTTGGAAAACCAGAAAAAGGTTGCCCGCTTTGGGCATATGTGTCATTGTTACAAAACAAAAAGGCAGGAGGTGGAAATGCAAGTTGGCGGTGTAACTACTGTGGTTTAACTTATAAAGGTTCATATTTTAGAGTGAAGTGTCACTTATTAAAGGAAAAAGGAAATGGCATAGTTGTTTGTTCGGGTGTTACTGATCAATATCTTTCAGAGATGAAACAAATTGAGAGAGAAGCACATGAAAAATCTAGACAATTACAAGTTTCCTTACCTACTGAAACTACAAGTTTGAATCTACCTACACTTGAATCGTTTGATGGAAGTAAAAGAAAAAGATTAGGTGAAAGCCAATTAGCAAAAGCATTTAACAATGAAGCAAGAGATCACTTGACATGTGAAATAGCAAGATTATTTTACTCTGCAGGTTTGCCTTTTAATGTAGCTAGAAATCCTTATTTTATTAGCTCATTCAGACCATATGCTGCCAAATACTACCACTCTCGAGGTTTTCTTCCACCTGGCCTACGATACTATAAGAACTTCAATGTTACCAAAGAAAAAGCCCACATATTGAGATTACTTCAACCGTCAAAGACACCTTGGCTAGAAAAAGAGTGTGAGTATAGTGAGTGATAGTTGGATTGATCTACCTGAAGACCAGTGATTAACTTCATGTTTTGCAGTCGGATTCGGGACCTATATATTCTTGAAGGCCGGTTGATGGCTCTACCGGTGAGTTTAAGGACAAACACTATATTGCTAATTTGATTTTGTCCACCATTGATGAGTTGGATCCTGAAGTATGTGGGTGTAAATCATTACTTGATAATACTTTTGTTTGCAAGTAGCACGTGAACCAATTGATGAATCCATCCATCTCGTCATATCTTTTGGTCACGTGTGTGGTGCACACCTTGAACCTTGCTTTGAAAAATATTTGTGCTCCTAAAAATAATCCAAATAATGAGAGTGTTTATCTTTGAGTGTCATTGGATTATTCATTCTTGATGATGCCTTTTTCATTAAGAATTTTATCATGAATCATTCCATGAGGCTAGCCATGTATAATCAATTTGTGCATCTAAAGCTACTTTCTATTGTTTGAGACTAGATTTGCCTCGATCATTGTAATGCTTAAAAGGTTTAGAACTATTAAGCATGGTCTCCAATCTATGGTCATTAGTGAAGAATGGTCTCACTATAGAGAAGATGATGTTCAAAAGGCCGCCAACTTGTGAAAGAAACAATTTTGAATGACCTTTGGTGGGATAAAGTTGATTATATTCTAAGCTTTACAAAGCCCATCTATGAAATGCTTCTGTTCTTGTGACAGATAAGCCAAACCTTCATTTGATTTATGAGAAATGGGATTGTATGATTGAGCAAGTGAAGCTAGCCATCTATCAACATGAGGAAAAGGAGTTGAATCAACATTCATCCTTCTATGGAGTGGTGTATGACATCCTAATTTCTAGATGGAATAAAAGTTGCACACCTCTTCATTGCTTGGCTCATTCACTTAATCCTAGGTAAATTTAATTAACTTTCAAGTTCCAAGTTCTTTTACTTTTTCATCTAAGAGATGTACTTTGGTTTTTGTATTATAGTAATCATAATTTATATTTTGTATAATAGGTATTATTGTAGACAATGGCTTGAGGAAGCTCCAAAAGCAGTCCCCCACATAAGGACAATGAGATTTGTATGAGGAGAAACAAATGCTTCGAAGGATTACTAGGATTCTCAAGAAAGGCGAGAGGTCACTTCGAGTTTGTTAAATTCTCAAGTGGTGAAGAAGAGCTTAGCCAATTTGATTGCTTGCAAGATAGGTGGGACTTGACACCAAAGGAATGGTGGGTCATGTATGGAGCTTTAATCCCCAAACTTCAAATCATTGCCTTGAAGCTCCTTTCACAACCTTCCTCTTCCTCTTGTTGTGAAAGAAATTGGAGCACATATTCCATTTATTCACTTCATGAAAAGGAATAGGCTAAATCCCAGAGAAGTGAAGATTTAGTTTTTGTCACACACAAATCTTCGTCTCCTCTCAAGGAAGAATAAGAACTATAATGAGGGTGAGACTAAAAATGTGAGACATTGGCGAGAGATGAATGGGATCCATTTGAAGGAGCTGGGATTCTTGGAAGTTGCTAGTCTTCTCTTGATGAACCAGCATTTGGAGGTTACTAAGTTCTTTTCACCGATAATGGGCAAGGAAATGATGGAAATCGAGACTGTTGAATTTCATGAAAATCATTCAGATATTAAGATGGATGTGCAAGATATGCATAGCTTTAAATCTGCTTCATTTGATGTTGACATGCTGTGATTGACAAAGGTCTATCTATCTCTTCATTAATTCTTTTTGTATATGTTGGTCTTGCTTATATGTTGTTGACTTCATTATTCTGATTTATGATATTCTTGAAATGATGCTTCTTCAGGAGGAACTCTTGATTCTCTTATGGGAAGCACTGCAACCCCAATGATGGAGATCGCCTTTTATGTTGGTTTCAGATCTTTTCTTGCAAATTCAATTGACGACTTCTGGTATGTGTTTGTTGTTTAATTGTTCTTACTTTGAAGAAGAATATAAATGTCATTCTCATAGTCATAGTTAGAATAAAATTATTCACAAAACACTAGAATGCTCTTTAAAATATAGAATGCTCTATATAATTGTGTATATATATATATATATATATATATATATATATAGATAGATATATATATATATTTATTTATTTATTTATTTATTTATTTTTGAATACTGCCGTACCCGTACCTTAGTTTTTTAGAAAATTGCGTACCCCATACCTGTACCCATACCGGGTACCGGTACCATACCCGTATCCATGCAACATAGGTTATACCCAATAAGATGAGATTAGCTCTCAAATCATTATCACCAATCATGAGAGGATAATCTCATAAAATTTGGTACAACATAATAACATCCACATTGAGAAAATACATAGAGAATCATTTCAATGATTCTAGATCTTTATCCTTATGACTCGTAAACATGAGTGACATAAAATAATGTGTAGCATAATAATCAAATAAAACATAAGGTAGATCACCATGAATAGACAAGGTGCTAATAACCAAGTGAGAGGTACTTGGCTCCTGGTCTTCTATAGTATAGATTGGTCCCTAGCTAACTATTTGTGGTTGTGGTGGATGAGGCAGTCCCTGAGAATGAAACTGCCCCGTATGACACTACCCTGAATAGATGGAGGTTAGAATAGTGTGGTCTTAGAACATTTTGCTTCATGGTGCCCAAACTCCTTATACCAAAAAGAGTGTAGCCTCAAATCTTTATTATGTCTTATATTGCCCTACTTTGCCTATTCTCTGCTGCTTTATGATCCGCTCTAATGGACAGTCTCTTACCTTATGCCTTAAGCTTTTGCAGTTAAAGCAAGTGTTTCCTCAACTCATGTTGACTGCTCTAGTTGCATGAAGGTACATTCCTTACATGTGAATGACTACACTTCACAGTCCACTGATGTGTCAGGCATGATCTATTGCTTGAAGCTCTACTATGTTGATCCATTCTTGTCAATGTACTATAACATATTAGTCTCCACATGCTTAGCAGCTTTTAGTACCTCGGTGACATCCTTTTACTGCATTTAAGCCCTAGCACTTGTTTATCTTCACCTCCGGAATCACTATGCTAGGGTCAAATCATGCCAACCTCACGAAATATTTGTACTCTTACCAACATTTTGCGTTGCTATAATCGGTTGAACTATCATGTCAAACGCAACTTGTTATTCTTTGAGAAGAAATGGTTATAAAATACTTTTCTAGAAGGCTTTACACATGTAAGGAGTGTCATGCATCTTCTCTGCCTTCCACCACTACCTTAGTATTACCTTGAAGAAGTTTTGTTGCTAACTTCACCTTTCACTACTTATCCATACAAGTGAGTGCCTTGAAGATGCTCTACAACTGATCGATCCACTCATCTAGCTTTAGTGGATCCTTTTGAATACCGTTCAATTCTTTACAATCCTTCCTCGTCAAATCTTCTACAATAGTAATTGTTGCCCTAGGAAAATTCTGTAGGAAGGTCAACATCATCTGGCCAAGAATGTTAGTACCTTGTTGTTCATCTTGTATACTCGATGATTGAGGTATCACACCTAGTGCTTGAACTTACACAGCTGATGTGTGCGACTATACCACCTCACCCACACCTCTCATAGCACCAAGATGTGGAGGTTGGCTGCTAAAAGCTGAGTGCTAGTTGGAGATCGGGTTGGATGTTAAGGTGTAGTGGCCTAGGCAGAGTTGGCAGCATGGAAGGGACGAAACTAGAGTTGGAGGTCAGCTGGAAAATGGCAGTCTAGCAGGTGGTAACTGATATGATATGGTTGAGGGGTAATGAGATTGGTTTGGGTGAACTTAGAAGGTAGAAGGGACCGCTGTTGAGGTAGCAGGCAGGGATAGGGCAATGATGCCTTATTTTAGAGAATCTAGCTAAGTTACTCTAAGCTAAACTACTTTATTAAACTAAACTTTAATAATCTCCAAGATGGCTTAAAGCAAAAGGGTAGTTCTCTTTCTATAGGGAAGCTTGAAAAGCAATCCTAATACAAATAAAATTTTAACCAAGAAAATTTCCAATCCTAATTAAAATTTAAAAAGTAAACTCCTATTTCACTATGATCCTAATGATCATAGAGTCCCTATTACATAATGAAATCAAAATTCCAACTTTTCAAGACTTGAATTCATGATGACTCTTAAGCGGAAAAGAACCTAATGTAGCTCTTGAACCAACCTGGCTCCAAAACATCCAGAACCCCTCGATCAGTCGGTTGGATGTTTAGAGTTGAATCAATATCTGGATTGAAAACATGTGATTGAACCTAGCTGGAACGTATAAATAAGACTCGGTGTTTCTCCCTGTATCAAATGTATGTGAGATCATTTTCAAAATAAATCGTGAGTTAATTTTCAAAGTAACTACATTTGTTTATGATTCGATATGACAATAAACTGATACCTTAAATTCATTCAATTATAAGAGTGGGCAATGCATATCTACGTTGTCATGAAATATTTGGTTGGTTAAACTCTAGGTAGCAAATGATTGCCACATGTAATGACCTTTGGAAAAATCATGAGGTAAAAGTGACGGAGTTGGTTAATGCCTTAAAAAAGTCTCGAGTTATAACCTTTATGCTAATCGGTTATTCAACTCAGTGGTCAACGAGAGGCTTATAAATAGGTCTGGCTACAACGCAAGAAACACAAAGGAAGAGCATAAAAATACTGATTGCTTTCTCCACCAAGTGTCCTTTGTTATATAGTGTTGAAAATCTTTTACAAGTCATATTTAATGCTAATAGGACTTGTAAACCTCATTTGTGCTAGGCGTTACTTAGCTTAGCTTACCCAGTTAAGTACTACATATGCACCGCTTAGGTGGACTTGGAGGAATACTGATATTAAAAAATATCGTCAAAATTTTTTTGTGTGGTAACATAACATACAAAATACAAAGTTTTCAAGATCAGCCAACTTGTTTTAACTCTAAGCTGCAACCCACAACATAAAGCAGTGTTTGTGTGTTTATTTTATGAATGATTTTCAGTGAAGGATAAAACCATTTTCTTTATGACCGTATAATCGACTATTCGTTCTGGAAATGGCAGCTTATGCGGCCCGTATATGCGGACTGTGTGGCTTATGTGAATGCCTGGTGAGAATTCCACTAAAGTAGACCCATTGAGCAAACTTAGGCTAAGTACACGTACACGCACACGCATTTAACAACATAGCAGAGCTGCCATCTATGGCAGGTTAACGCCGTCCCGCAACAGGCCTTCGCTTACTTTTGGAAGGCAAGCTTAACAACCGGTTGATAATCCATCCTCAAGACCTTTCTACCAGTGATGACCCTGTCTCGCATGTGTAGAGAATCGGTAGTATTATGAAGCCGTCCACTGGGATTCCGTTTGTGCAGCTTCAGTGGACCTTTGGTGACAATCAATGGATCGTCACTGGTGCACAGTTCCGGCATGCGCACACATATACAGACACAAAACGCACACACATACACGCAAAGGAGGGGGCGCGCACACAAGAGAGAGAGAGAGAGAGAGAGAGAGAGAGAGAGAGAGAGAGAGAGGCCCATAAATGGATGTGCATACCTGGGTGCGCGTGGTGGTTGTCGTTATCCCATTTTCAGTTTAAATGCTGAGGAAAAGCCTAGTACTGGTCTTGGTGAAAGCCACAATCATTTGCTGCCAGGGTGGAAAAGGATTGCCTAGTTTTTTCTCATGTAACCATGACCTGCACTTGCCAAAGTCTGTTCCAGCTCGAACTGCAACTCAACATGACACCTCAATGAATAAGACTTGATTTTGGATTCTATATGCACTTCCATGATCTATGATCTTTGGACTCAAAATAAAAGTAAACGCAGAATCTCAAAGTGGCTAAATTTGCATTCTAATCCACTTTAGTTGATCCATTAGAAGGGCGCATCTTTTATATTGGGTCTAAGTCATAACCATCCGAGCCACATTTTCTCCAAAGACAATGAAGTAGATATTGTTCAAATCGATATTGAATCCAATTTTTCAACGGCCTCCCTCAACCGAGATCTGTGAAATTTTAGTTTCAAATCATGAAAAGGAATATTATTTTCCTAATACGGAACATCATAATCTTTTAGAGGAGCTGATATAGGATTTCTCATTGTAGGCCAATCAACACTTCTCTTAGAAAGCAACCACAAACCAAAGCACCAAGACGATGCTAATTGATCTAAGAACAAAGTGAATCTCTTGAACAAAGTAAAATGACAGGAAGAAAGGCACCGCAAGAAGAAATATCTATTCATTGCTGCAAATGAGCAAATCTAACGAAATATGATCATTGCAATACACATTTAGCATGATATGAATCTTATCTTCATGCATGACTACCTGTACCCAACATGGATCCAACCAATTGAAACCCACAGTGAACGCATTTGCCTGATTTTGCGAAGAGAAATACATGGTTAGCTCTGTTAATGAGCCAAACGACCTGAACAACAATTACTTGTTTCCCAAACAGGCAAGTTTAGCTAACTGCTAGATGGTCTGCCTCTCCTCACGTCTTCTTGAATAACTCGCCTTAAAAGCCAAGATGAATCGAGTTGAGAGAGAGAGGTTTCCTTAACCCCAAATAAGTGTGTAGCCCATTTACCTGATGGCCTTAATACAATCATGGGGCCAAAATTTAAATAAATTTTAAAGATATGATTTCTAATGTGCTTCAACGAAAGGAACCATATTGAATACACGTTCATGATCCACTCATATGGTTCGGATCATTTACCAACCATGGATATGACCTCGAGCTGAAACTTCCCATAACAGGATCAGATAAACTCAAGTTCGAACACGTTGAAAGGTAAAACAGGAAGTATGCTTTTACTTGGTGATTTCTGCAGTGGATCTATATCGCTTCACATCAACAACAAGTTAATCAAAACTGACTACGTATATACACATTCCTTAAAAGCCAATTTTGTTGTGAAATGGATGGCTAGTTCGAAATTATATCTAGTCATCAAACAAAAGCTTCAACCATCCATCTTAAGATGGGCGATCAAAAATTGCATTGCTCTCTTAAACCTGCACCACCGTGATCTCCGACCAAGGAGAACAGAACCGTTGTTTAAGTCCCTCACCAGGTCAACCAACACAAGACTTGCATGAGTTTAACGCCCATCACAGTGTCTAAAAGGACCCACTAACAAAGCAACCATCTCAAAGCGACCAGATTGAGGTTGACGTCGTACCGAATAAACTTGAGCTCGATTTCTAAAACAATGCCTTCAAAATATTGAAGTATTATTTAACAACTATAGCAAACGTCACTCTCAAAATGCAACTATAACAACAACCTCCAGAAAATATGAAGAGGGATGTAAACATTTAGAGTACACGGGCCCCACCTGAAGCCATGCAAACCCGATCGACAAGGAAACACAAGGACTCCGAACTTGGACTAACCCGACCTGACCCAACCCAATCTGACCCAACGGACTTGAGCATTTCGACAGATTCATGTCTGACTATGTAACGCCAGCACTCTAAAACATGCAGCCAAATAAGCCATTTATAGAGATTACCCTTCATTACTCCTTAGGTGCCTCTGCATCTGTTTTCTTCTCCTCAACAGGTTCAGCAGGCTTGCTCTCACTCTCTTGTCCTGATGACTCTGCATCCTTTTCACCTTCAACAGTCAGCTTGTCAAGAAGATCCGCAGTAGTGGCAGCATCTTTGCTCTCGACTTCCTTTTTATCGAGAGAGTCCGCAATATCTTCAATCGTTTCCATGAATTTCTTGTTATCTGCAAAGGAAGAAAATGAAACACTTGTAAGAAATTATTCAATAGTTTTACTAAACAACAACAACAATAACAACAACAACTAAGCCTTTTCCCATACTAAACGGGGTCGGCTACATGGATTCTTTGTTTCCACAGATCCCTATCGTGTGCCATGTTAGCAGTTAACTCCCAATAAGCTAGATCATTCTTTATTGTTTCTTTCCAACACTTTTGTGGTCGTCCTCTACCTCTTTTAATACTTTCCAATATGACCACTCATCCATCTCAACATCTTCATTTCTGTCACAGACATCTTTTGTACATGTTGATGATTAACTACCCAACACTCATAACCATAAAACATGGCAGGCCTAATTGTTGTTCTATAATATTTACCTTTTAATTTTAATGGTATCTTCTTATCACAAAGAATACCTGATGCTCCTCTCCATTTTAACCAACCAGCATTAATTCTATGTGTAACATCTCCATTAATTCTTCCATCACTTTGAAAAATTGACCCTAGGTATTTAAACTTTCCTTTTGGAGAATGCAATGTGTGCCAATTTTAATTTCTATGTCCTCTGAAGTAGCCAAATGATCAAACTTACATTCCATATATTATGTCTTTGTTCTACTAAGTCGGAGGCCTTTGTTTTCTAATGTTTCTCTCCATAGTTCCAATTTTCTATTAACTTTTTCCTTAGACTCCACTAATACAATGTCATCTGCAAATAACATACACCAAGGTACTTCATCTTGAATATATTTTGTTAACTCATCCATCACCATTATAAATAAGTATGGACTTAAAGTTGATCCTTGATGTAACCCAATATTAACTTCAAAGAAGTCTGTCGTTCCTTCATGAGTCCTCACACATGTTTTTGCACCAACATACATGTCTCTTATAAGGTTAATATATGTCAATGGGATACCTCTTTTTTCCAAAGTTCTCCAAAGAACCTCTCTCGGTACCCTATCATAAGCTTTTTCTAGATCAATAAATATCATGTGAAGGTCTTTCTTTTTTGCTCTAAAATGTTCCATAAGACGTCTCAAAAGGTGAATCGCTTCAATAGTAGATCTACCTGGCATAAAAGCAAATTGGTTCTCTGTTGTACTTGATACTTGTCTTAACCTACGTTCGATAATTCTTTTCCATAATTTCATAGTATGACTCATTAACTTGATACCTCGATAATTCACACAATTTTGAATGTCTCCCTTGTTCTTATATACGGGTATAAGTGTACTTGCTCTCCCTTGTTCTTTTAGCTAAATCTCCTAAACTAATACTAACATCTTTATTTTCATTAAAAAGATTATAAAAATAGTTTTTCCATCTATTTCTTATATCATCATTTACCACTAGAATTTTTTCATCCTCGTCTTTTATGCATCTAACATAATTAAGATCTTTAGTTTTCTTATCTCTAGCCCTAGCTATCCTAAAAATATCTCTTTCACCCTCTTTTGAGTTGAGTTTTTTATATAAGTCCTCCCAAATCTTAGCTTTTGCTTCACTAATGGCCGTTTTTGCTTCCTTCTTTGCTTTCTTATAAGCTTCTAAAGTTTCACTAGTTTTCTTCGCATAATGTAATTTGTAACATGCCCTCTTTACCTTGATTTTATTTTGTACTACTTCACTCCACCACCAAGCTTCTTTTTGTGCCGGTACACCTCCCTTAGATACCCCTAACACATCTTTCGCCACTTTCCTAATATGTATAGCCATATTGTTCCACATATCAGAGGGTGTGCCAACATAATTCCAATCATCTCCTTGAAGGACTTTCTGTTTAAATATATCTTCTTTCTCGCTTTTGAGGTTCCACCATTTAGTCCGAATAGCTCGATGCACTCTTTTCTTCTTTGTCCATTTTTTTATTTGTAAATCCATAAATAAAAGTCGATTTGAGTGGTTAAGCTTTCTCCTGCAATTACCTTACAAACTTTACACACGCTCTATCTTTTTTTCTACAAAGAAAGTAATCAATTTGTGTTTGTGATAAGCCACTCTTATAAGTAATTAAATGTTCTTCTCGTTTTTGAAGATGTATTGACTATAAAGAGATCAAATGACATAGCAAAATTTAAAATCTCTCTACCTTCCTCATTTATATCCCCATAACCAAAGTTTCCATGAATCCCTTGATATCCTAATGCCTCTTTACCGATATGTCCATTTAAATCTCCTCCTAAACAAATCATCTCCCTTTGTGGAATCTTTTGAAACACCTTATCTAACTCTTCCCAAAAAACTGTCTTTATACTATCTTCTAGTCCTACTTGGGGTGCGTAAGCACAAACTATATTCAAAACCTCTGCTCCTAACACTAATTTCAATGTAATGATTCGGTCACCATATTTTGTATGTCTACTACACTCTCCTTTAAATCTTTATTTATGATAATACCAACTCCGTTTCGGGCCTTTTCTTTACCTGAGTACCATAATTTAAAACGTGTATCCTCTATCTCCTTTGCTTTGTATCCTTTATCTCCTTTGCTTTTCCTCCAACCCATTTTGTCTCTTGTAAACATAGAATATGAATCTTTCTCCGAATCATAGTATCTACCACCTCCATTAGCTTACCCGATGTTTCGATATTCCAAGAACCAATACGAATCTTATTATCGAAGACTAGCTTCCTTACCCCCTGCATCCGTCCATAATCAAAATGCGAAGACCCTCTCTGAAAATTTTTCACTACATTCGGGCGGCAATATCGGTTCCAAGAACCAATACTATTCAATAGTTTTATTAAAGAAAAAAAATAATCTGCATGGGCAGACAGACCTTGCAATGGGTAGATAGTTTTACGATACATGCATTTCATTTAATGCAACAAAATGCTTTCATTTTCAAGCAATGACAGATTGGTCCAGAGTATAAGATGTCTTCTTATCAAAAGTTGAGAAGAAAACTATTAAATAAGATTGTTCTTAAGTATAAGAGTATTGTTCCACTTTGAGAGAGTCATGTAAAGAACCAAGATGTACTATTATGACACACAAATGGACTAATACACGAAGAAAAGCTTTATTAAACTTTTTTGTCTATTGTCTTAAAGGACTTATGTTTTTGAGATCCCTACAGATGTTAAATGAGAGGCATATTGTAGAGATCTTAAGGCAAGAGTTTGATACAGTGATATTCGAGATTGGACTAGTCCAATTCATTATAAATAATACAACTACCTATAAAGTAGTTGAGATGGCAGCATATATTTATGGGACTTTCTATTGGACAATATGCGCAGCTTGTTGCTTAGATCTCATCCTTGAGGATATTGGTGAGATAGATGAGATAAAGGTAACAATTGAGTGTTGCCAAGATATCACCAAATTTATCTAGAATCACGCTTTTGAATTATGTATGATAAGGAGATATTCAAATGGTGCATGGTTCCTTCGTAGAGTTGCAACTCGGTTTACAACTATGTCACACGAGTACGGGTGCAGGTGCGGGATACGACAAATTTCAAAAAATTTGAGTGCGGCAACACGACTAGGGTATATAATATTATATATTATATATAATATTCAAGCTACATAAATCAATCATAATACAACTAGTATTTGCTAATTTTGGGTGCATGTAGGTATCAATTAGCAAGTTCCCTCATAATGATATGAAACTTAGAATGATTTTACGAGCTACAAAATATCCAAGTTATGGATTCAAAGAGTTTCGAGATCTTTTGTAGGATATAGCATATATTAGTATTTGTGCTAGGATACTAGTGATGTCATACTCTTCTGAACTAGTGAAACTTAGTTCTATATTAGTATTTGTGCTAGGATACTAATATGGAGTCAAGAATCCAATCAGATTGAGTAATAAGAAACAAATTGTCCGCAGCCAAAATCATTCAAGCTAATATTGTATACAGCTATAATAAGTACACAACTTTATATTAAAGCAAAACATATAAATGGTAAACAACTACTAATTTCATCATAATACACAAATCAATCTTCATTATCTGAATCTATTTATCCGTGAGTTACAAAAAAAAATTATGTTTTATTTTTTGGCCATGCCGTACCGACACAGTGTCGGTGTCAGTGTCACACCAGTGTCGAGGTCAACACTCCACCCCTTAGAAGTGTCTGTGTGACATAGGTTTACAACTAATTTCTTATCTGTACACATCACTGTGAAACAAAAGCAACCTTTGAAAAGAATGTTTCCAGATGAGTGACAGCAATGTACAGAGTTGCCTCAAAATAAAAGAAATAGAAAGCTAAATGATATTTCAAAGACAATCTTTAAGGGTACATTTTTCAACTCATGTGTTAGACTTGAGGATTATATGTACTTTAGTGAAAGTTTTGAGATTGGTTCACAGTGAGGAGAAATCATGTTCAGGTTATCTTTATGAAGCCATGCATAGAGCAAAAGAAGCAATCATAAGTAATTTCAATGAAAGAAAGAGGGATTATGTGCCCATATAGAACATTATAGATAACATATGAAACAAACAATTACATCAACCTATTCATACAATATTTTATTACCTAAACTTAACATCAAGGTATTTTGTACGCGACAGTGAGGTAAACCGAGGTATCATTGATTGTATTGACAAATTGGTCCCTGATGAGAGTAAAACAAATGTTATACATCAAGAGATGGAGATCAATGATAATGCTCTTCACTTGATGGGTTTGCCTGTAGCCATTCGCAACCACACTAATATGCATTCAGGTAAATTGTTTATCTTAACATTTTAAGTTTATTAAATCTTATATTTATTATAGATTAAGTCTCTGCTATTTATTAGATATTGCAGTAAGAGTTCTAAGTCAAACCTATAATTCAACGCATTGTTAAAAGAATTGGAGTGTCTTTGAACACATCCACACAAAAAAGCACAACAGGTTGAAACATAAGTGACTAAATGACTTAGTTTTAATCCGTTGTAACACGCAACTCCGACACAGATAATCTTTTATTAGTTACTACTTAAATATTCAATTCAATATTTTATTTTATTTAATTTGTTAATGTTATTTATTAATTACTTATATTTTTTCTTACAAGAAATTAAAAAAGTTAAATAGAGAAGAAAACCAATTTGATCCTTGGACAACTTTGATGTAAATAGAGAAGAAAATCAATTTGATCCTTGGATAACTTTGATAAGAGGAGTGAATTATGGAAAATAATGAAATAAATACACTCCTAACCGAAGAAGACAATGCATGGATTAATTTGAAAAGGAGAGCAGAAACAATATCTTCAAGGAGATGAAGATTTTGATTTTGAAGCAGCAGGTGGTAAGGATCTTCAGCATGGATAAGATAAAGATTATTTAGTTGATGATCCTGATTAGAATGTGTAAATATATTTTTTAATTATGAAAGTTGTATTTTTTCTAAGGATTCAACAATAATATCATTAATTATTTAGTTGATGATCCTGATTATTTAGTTGAATGGTGAATGATAAATATGTACTAAATTTTTGCATTATATGAATTCTTTGAAATTATAATATTTTTTCCTATTTTTTAATTTTTTAATTTTTATTATTTTTAGTATTAAATTTAAATACATAGCAATATGATATGTATCATGGACCAAAACGATACACGATACGATACGCATCAAACACCACTCGTTAATGAAAAGGCACAAAGATGATACGATGTGCATCGATCACCTGTGGTTAATCAAAATGCACAAAGTCTGAAAGAATCAAAAAACAATTTTAATAGCAAAATTAAAGAAAAGTTCATTAATCTGTCATGGCTCCCATAGGAAAGCACATAAAGGTCCAATGCCATTCAAATGGACCCTAGAGTTGGACATGACCTTTCCCGAAACAGGAAAAGTTGTCTAACAGTTCAATAAAACTGGACCAATGGGAAGCACTGAAAATGCATAAGGGCAGAAGCAGAAGAGACACTAAAAATTCAGAAGACGACTAAGATATACACATAGCAGCCAGCACAAATTGAGGAATTTTAGTAATAAAAAGGCACAGAGATGAAAAGCGCAAAGCAACAGAGGTTTGAATTCCACTAGGCACTGATTTTTTTAAAAAAAAACTAGTAATGTATTCCAACCCATGGTCAACCGCCAACAACGCCATCAAACATGCAAGTTCTAACTACAGCACGTGACATCAAATGCTATACCCCTCATACAACCCCGTTCAAAACCCCAACACACTAAACAGCCCCTAAACGATCGCATGCGACCCCATACCACCCCACTAGCACTCCCCACTGCCCCACCCTTAAACCCTAGGTTGGGTTGGGGAGATGGGGAGTTGGGCTTGGGGGAGATGGGGTTTAGGGGTCTGGGTTGTGGAGTTGGGGTGTGGTTCGGGTGTTGGGTTGGGGTGGCGTGAATAGTGTTGTGGCCTAAGTCACACACAGTTCTAAGGGGTGGAGTGTTGACCCCGACACTGGTGCGACACCGACACCTTGTCAGTGCGGCATGACCAAAAAAAATTGCAAAATTTTTTTTTTTAACTCACAGATAAATGAGTCTGGATAATGAAGATTGATTTGTGTATTATGACGAAATTAGTAGTTGTTTACCATTTATATGTTTTGCTTTAATATAAAGTTGTGTACTTGCTATTATAGTTGTATACAATATAAAGCTGCTTGAATGATTTTGGGTGCGAACAATTGGTTTCTTATTACTCAATCTGATTCTGTATGCCTTTGCACATAATAATCTTTGTCACCAAACACATTTAAAGACTAGGAACATTGCCATATCAATCAGTGTTATCCGTATCGCACCGTATCGTACGATACGGTGCGATAACAATACGCCTTGGGACCCTTATAAAGGGTCTCGGGCCGACTGAAACCCGCGAAATCACGAGTTTCCTCTCTCCTCTTGGGTTCCTCAAGCTCCCTAAGAACCGGTTTTCGCCTCCTTAGTGTTCAAAGCTCCAAAATCGTGCCCTACGGTGTTCGTGCAAGCCTCCAAACTCGGATTTTGGTATATTTTTAATGTTTTTTCCATTTTTTTCTTTATATTTATTGTTTTTTGTGTTATTTCGGTTTTTTTTTAATGACAAAATATGAAGTTATTAAGTGTGTGTATACGATTTTTATTGCATTCATGAAGTGGGAGACACTAAATTTGAGTGTTATTTGAAGATTGGGAGATTTACGAAGTGCTTTTATTTTCAGGTTTTTGTTTGAATTAAAGTATTTCATTGAGATGGCAAGAAGGAGTGGTAGAGACTCATTCAAAGTCTGATGATCCGGCATCGCAGTGGGGTATACCAGTTGAGGGTTCAAGGTTAAAAATCAAATGTTTATTTTGTGAAAAGGTGGTTAGTGGTGGAATTTCAATGTTGAAACACCACCTAGCAGGAACCAGGAAAGAAGTTGCTCCGTGCACAGGCAGAGTTAGAAATGTGCCAGAAGGTATTAAATGACAATGCTTGTAGATGATTGAGAGCATACAGGAAAGGAGACAACAAAAGGATGATTTCCAAATGTGTGAAGAAGCTGATGATGCTACTGCCACTAGAGTTGGATTCACTGATAGTTTGCCTTCAGATGCTAGAACAGATATTGATAGTAGCAGTTCGCGAGCACCTAACAGAGGAAAGAGGGTTGCAGCTGAAGACTTTGGAGGTGGCAGAAGAGGAAGTTCAGGAAGGAGTAGAGGAAGAGCTTCTTCTTCTAGCATACATTCGTTCTTTCCTCCTTCCGCTACACCTGGTGCTCAGCTAGGAATTCGTGCTGCAATGGCTTCAGAACAACTGCATGATCAAGCAGACCTTGCAGTGGGCAGATGGTTTTATGATACATGCATTCCATTTAATGCAGCAAACAGTTTTCATTTTCAAGCAATGGCAGATGCAATTGCTAACATTGGTCCAGGATACAGGATGCCCTCTTATCAGAAGTTGAGAGGAAAGATATTAGATCAGACCGTGATTGAAGTGCAGCAACACTGTTCGACTTTGAGACAATCGTGAAAGGAAACAAGATGCACTATCATGGCAGATGGATGGACCGATAGGCGAGGAAGAACATTGCTAAACTTTCTTGTATATTGTCCTAAAGGACTCATGTTTTTGAGATCTCTAGATATGTCAAAGAAGAGGCATACTGCAGAGATCCTACGAGAGGAATTTGATAAGGTTATATTGGAGGTTGGGCTAGAAAATGTAGTCCAATTGATTACAGATAATGCAGCTAACTGCAAAGCAGTTGGAAAGGAGTTAGCTGATATTTATGGGACTTTCTACTGGACACCATGTGCAGCCCATTGTTTAGATCTCATCCTCGAGGACATTGGTGAGATGGATGAAATAAAGGCAGCAATTGAGTGTTGCCAAGATATTACAAAATTCATTTACAACCATGCATTTGTTTTGTGTATGATGAGGAGATACACAGAAGGTGTAGAGCTTCTTCGCACAACTGCAACTCGATTCGCAACAAACTTCTTATCTGTACAGAGTATTGTGAGACAGAAGCAAGTTTTAAAGAGAATGTTCTCCTCAGATGAGTGGCAATAATTTGCAGAGTTGCCTCAAAACAGAAGGAACAGAAAGTTAAATGAGATTGCAGAAACGATTTTTAGAAGTTCATTTTGGAATGCATGTATCAAATTATTGAAAAATTACTTGTTCTTTAGTGAAAGTTTTGAGATTGGCTGACAGCGAGGAGAAACCATCTATGGGCTACCTTTATGAAGCCATGGACAGGGCAAAAAAAACGATCAGAAATAACTTTAATGAAAAAAAAGAGATTATGTGCCCGTGTGGAAAATAATTAATAGTAGATGGAATAAACAATTGCATCAGCCTATTCATGCAGCACTATCTAAACCCATCATTGAGGTACTCAGCAACCTTCAAAAGGGACGGTGAGGTTAATCAAGGAATCATTGAATGCATCGACAGATTAGTCCCTGATGAGAGCATAGTAGATGCGATACATCGAGAGATGGAGATATATGATAATGCTCTTCACTTGATGGGTTTGCCTATTGCAATTCGCAACCGCTCTACGATGCGTCAAGATACATTGTTTATTTTCATATTTAAGTTGCATCTTACATTACTGTGGATTATTATGTCTCTAATGTTTATATTTTTTTTACAGATGTTTGGTGGAACAGGTTTGGAAGTGATTGTCCAAACCTTAGAGATTTTGCAGTTAGAGTCTTAAGCCAAACCTGTAGTGCAACAGGTTGTGAAAGAAATTGAAGTGTTTTTGAACACATCCATACAAAAAAGTGCAACAGGTTGGAACACAAAAGGCTTAATGATTTGGTTTATATTCGTTGTAACATGCGCCTTCATGAAAGGTAATGTTGTATTACTTTCAAATTTTCAATTCAATATTATTTAACTTCAGTTTTCAATTGTTAATATTACTTAATAATTGTTTATCTTTGTTTGTGTCGTTGGCAATTAAAAAAGGTAAATAGATAAGAAAGTCAGTTCGATCAAATAAGTTTGGATAATTTTGATATATTACAAGATTGGGTTATGGAAGACACTGAAGAAAATGCCCTCCTAACAGAAGAAGACGTTGCCTGGATTAATTTGGAAGGAGCGCAACAACATTATGGAGATGAAGAATTTGATTTTGAAGAAGAAGGTGTGGGCGTGGCTGATGATGATAAGGATCTACAACAAGGAGAAGATGAAGATTATTTAGTTGATGATCTTGATTACAATTTGTAAAATGTAACATTATATGTAACTGTAGTGTACTTTAAACTATGTCTGTATTTTATTTTTTAGATTCAAAATATGTAAATTTGGATGCAATTGTTCAATGCTGAATGCTCAATCTGTACTAAACTTATATTATATGAATTTAAAGCAATTATCAGATTTTTCCTGATTTTTTCCTGATTTTTTCAATTTTTTACTAATTTTTATTATTTTTAATTAATTTTTGTATTATTTTAATATTAAAGTACGATACGATACGATACGCCCGTATCGTGGAGCCCAGCGATACACGATACGATACGCGTCAGACAACACTGATATCAATAGAACAGAAGAGTATGACATCACTAGTGGATCCTAACACAAATACTAGTATATGTTATATCCTACAAATGATCTCGAAACTCTTTGAATCCATAACTTGGTTGGATATTTTGCAGCTCGTAAAATCATTGTAAGTTTCAGATCATTATGAGGGAACTTGCTAATTGATACCTACGTGCACCCAAAATTAGTAAATACTAGTTGTATTATGATTGATTTATGTAGCTTGAATATTATATATAATATATAATATTATATACCCTAGTCGTGTCGCCGCACCTAAAATTTTTGAAATTTGCCGTATCCCGCACCCATTGTGACATAGGTTGTAGCAGTGGTGCTCGCAAGTCGCAAGAGTCTTCTTGCTTGTTTTTAGATTAATTGCAAAGCCAAAATGTTTGTATTATGGCTATCGAATGATTCAGCCAGATCTCATACACATGTTTGAATTGTTTCCTTCCACCTATTTGGTATAATTTCACCATTCAGATTGATCTGTTCAAATCTAAACATATCCAAGTAAATTTCCCCTAGACTAAATCAGGCAACCATAAGTCAATGAAATGCTATGGATGGCAAAGAGAGGGGATGGGGTGACAACATAACATATTGCCGGGCCCACAATAACAATGTTGTAATTAGTGTATCAGGACTCTTGATATGCGATGATCATGCCGCATCGTTCGATATGGTAGAATCCGACACGTTAAATCTAGAATAATAAAAAATTCAAAACATAGAAAATTTGAAATAAAAAAAGGAAGATAACAAATTGTTAGAAGACACAATAAGAATCCAGTTAAATTGGGATGGCATGGCAATGACATTTTTACAATAAAAAAACAATAATACCGACAGACTAGAAAAATAAGAAAGTCAAAGTTAATAATGTGTCAATAGGCTTCTGAAAGTTTATAAAGTTAAGATTACAATTTCGTAACACAAATACAAAGTTATAAACTACAAGAGTTCAACTTCAATGGTATATTCCACAAAAAATGGATCATAATTAATCAATATTTCAAGGAATGTCATAATCTATGAAAACCTCAGATTTCGAAGTGAAAAATAAGGTTAGAAAGGATTAAGAATAAAAGAAAAGATATATGTCACGGATTTGACAAAAACCCTATAGATTTTCACGGGTTTAAGAGAAAAACATGTGATTTCTATACAAAATCAAGGAAATAGAAGATAGAAAAGGCAAGGAGCAGGGAACGGTTTGGGAGCACGCAAAACAACAAAAAATCCAACTTTCTCAGGTTTTATATTATAAGACGTAACGATGACTCGTACTATATGGGTTGTATCGTACCATAACATGAGATAAAGCACGATATGTGCAACACATCATAGAGCACCGTATCATATCATGCTCATATACGATATACGATAAACTTGCACCATAGCATACAATACGATACGGTGCGAGCTTTACAACATTACTCAGTAACCCAAAAAAACTATTGTGGATGGAAAAGGCAGGAGTAACATTCAACCCCTAAGTCCAATAAGTCCAACTATACAACTTTATGTCCAGAACCAATATCATAATTAAGCAAACAAGGTAATAAATAATAACTTGATAAGATACAGTCCTGTATCGCAAATGACCCCATATCTGGCGTATCGCAGGATATGGGGGTAATATGATAGGTGTATCTTAAGATATGAGAGGTGTACATAGGTTTTTTGTACCGATATTTTTAATTGTTTTCACTTGAAAACGTAACAAATTCGATAGAAACATCGATACACAAACTTACAACATTGTTAATAATAGAAGAAACCAAACAGCTTGTCACAAAACCATCAAAGTGAAAAAAATGAATAGCTCCAGAAAGCAAATCTTTTTCTAATGGCATATACTGGCTCAGATGAATAACATAAAACCTTTGTCACCTTTGGTCAGCAGTAAGCTTGCTTAAGAGATGCTGGCAATAGAATTACTTCACTGCGATCAAGTACCATTTGTTCATTTTTTCCCTAATCTTCTTAGAAACAGGACACGTCATGAAGAAATGAAAGGCCAGCACATTGACTAGCCAGAGATAACTCTCACTACAATAACCCCGAGGAAGAACAAACAGAGTTTCAGAAGTTTCAAGTTTGGTTCTCAATTAACAACATGAAACTCAGATTGCAGTCTAGCACATCCTGTCACCAAGTAAACGTTCAACTTATGTATTTGTACCAAAAGGAATACTCGACAATGCAGAGAAAGTACTTAATAAGCCAACAATAACCATATGGAAAAAGAAAACCAAACAATCATGACTATGAGCCCCATAACAGAAGAATACAAACACGGAAAACAGATCTTCCAACAAAATGTCAAACCCGTTTTTAGATAGGAAATACCAACTCGTCGGAAATTATACCGCAGAAGGAGATAAATCAACCGAAAAAGGAAATATACACATCCAAAAGTGCGAGATAGGATAATCTACAGTGTCACTCACTCTCCACGCTTCCGAATCTTATGCAGAAGAGCTCGTACTTCAACTCCCCATCTGCAAAATCGGAGGCGTGCCATACGGAAGACTTGTCATTACCGGCATGCTCCTGGATGGAAATCGTCGGCAGAACTGCGAAGTAACCATCGGCACATCAGTAATTTACGTCTCATCAAAACCTAGCCGTAATTTGCACTGGATCTAATAAAAGAAGACGAAGAACAGAGGTAAAACAAAAATGGAAAGGAGAAAGATATACTGAGATGATTCGCGCAAATCTTGAGAGTCTTCGCCTGACGCATAACGAGACGGATCCTCCCGCTCTCCTTGTGCTTCAAGATCTTCACGTTCCCGACGCCCCTCTCCTTCCACTGGTTCCCTTCTTTGTCAAATCGGTAAAGCTTCGCCTTCCTGAAAAAGCAAGCGGGCCGAAACGGACCGTCGAAAACCCTAACGCGAAGAAAAAAAACAGGCAAACGTAAGATCGTATAAGAAAGATCATCCACACTTACAGATCGAGGAGGGCGTCCTCTTCCTCCTCGCCGGTGGTGACGGCGACCTCTTCGAGCTTGACGATCGGCTGAACGATGGCCCCGGTATCTTCGTCGTCTCCGGCGGTTTCCTCCTCGTGATCGTTCCGCTCCGGATCGGTCGAAGCCATGATAACCCAACGAGACGACTAACGAGCGAGCGAGTGAGCGACTAAGCGAAGCAAGAGAGAGAAGAGAAGGTTCCGCCCTCTGAAGGAACAAAGGAGAAATAGAAGATTAAAGCAGGCGGCGGTGTTCCTCTTTTATGAGGTTCCCCTAACGGTGAATTAGGTATCCTACACGACAAGGGAAGGAGGACACGTACACGAAAAACGGACTTTTCGGGCCGTGTGTGTCGAAAAGTCGAATCAGGTTCTGCACTTCCTGCGAAAATAAGAAGGCGCGCAAGTAAGAGACCTGCTCATCAGACATTACATTGCCACCAAACTTTTTGGGTCGCGCTAGTTTCGTGTCATAGGTCAACTCGAACATAACCTTTCAGGTAGATAAGCCGCCCGTTTCAGTTTTTTTTAGAACCTAGAATTGTAACCGAACAGACTCCACACTAGTTTTGGTTATAGTTTCAGAACCTCTAGTTTTGGGATAGTTTCCGTTTAATTTTGAAATCGATAATAATATTTAAAATTTTATTTTTTAATAAATATCAGAACCAATGGTTTGAAACTGTCTGTTTTTGTTTCAAGCATGTTTGATACCATAAGATGTGAAACCAAAACTGAACCAAATTATCTTCAGTTCTAATTCCGATTCAGCTGTCCCTAAACTGGTTAGGTTCCAGTTTAAAACCGATCATGTCTACACTATCAAATCTTCTTTGGGTTGAGATTTCATGTTGTATCTTACTTTGTCAGCACTATAGCACGGGGGTATCTTTAATCCCAATTGAGAGAGGATGTCTAAATGAATACAAAGTTATAAACCGTTCGGATCTGGATCAAGTTCATACAGGTTTGGGATACAGGAGATAAAATAATGAGCAATCTGCCGTGAGATCGATTCGCCCCAACTGAGTGAGGATTGGCATAGGACTGCCTCGGGTCGTCCGTCTCTGAACTAGCGCCATCTGCAGTTTGGTCCGGTTTCACTCATACGGCGAACCAAAATGAAAGGGAGTAAACCCGGAACTAATTGTTCCAAGTCATCCTTTTCATGGTTTTGGTTTTGAAATCACACCATTGCATCATTGGAATTTTCAAACGCTACAAGAACCAAACTGGAACTAGAACTAAAAGCGAAAGCAGAACTTAACCCTGAGGGATACTGGTCCAGTCTTGGTACGATGGATTAGGAACCAACCGACCCAGAAGTAGCTAGGTCTTGATGACACGATTGTAGTCGATGCACTCTTTTTGACCGAAAGCTCTGCTTCTCTGCAATAGTTGTGTTCTGATTCCTTTCAGCAGCAGAAATGGAGGTTGCCTTTGTTGTTCGAGGTTTCCTCAGCGGTTTTTCCAAGGAGACATTTTCTTTGTATCTTTTTCTCTATATTTTTTGTATTATGCATTGCCTGCTCACTGACTCTTGGTTTTTCACGCTAAGTTTCCCTCTTCTGAGCAGACGAATTAGGACGATTACCATAAAATCTGGTAACCGTCCGACGGTTACACATGACTCTTATCTTTTAACCCCTATCTCTGGTAACGGACTGGATGGCCAGTCCAGCCGTTACCAGATAGAGTTGCCGAAAATGACCATCCCTTCTATAACATCTTCCACTTGGCTATTCGAGCCAAGTGAATCGACATACTGGTTTTCCTCCCACTTTTCTAGGATTTCACCTAGTAATGTCATTTCCTAATTACTATTGCAATCAATACTTATTGTATGGTTATTTCCCTTCACAACAATTTATCTGTTGTATTGTTGTTTACCTATACAACATTATTCATCCATTGTATGGTTATTTCCCTACACAACAATCAAACATATCTCAAACTCATGTTTGTAACATGCTTTGAGAATAGTTCCTCTGTTATGCCTTTTGTCAAGGGGTCTGCCAACATATCTTCTGTTGGCATGTATGAGATGGATATTTTACTATTATATGCTTGCTTTTCGAGCAATCAGCTCCACTCTTAATAAGAGTAATTGCTGCGTTGTTATCATAGTAAATGATAATTGGCTCATCGATTATTTCCAACTTCAAATCTCGTATGAAGCAACTTATCCAGACAGCACTCGTTGCAGCCATACAGCAAGTTACATGCTCAGCTTCCTATGTATGCAATGCTACACAACCCTATTTCTTACATTCCCAAGAAACAACACCACCTCCAAATAAGAATATTTGACCCGAGGTTGACTTGCTATCATCTTTGCTCCCAACAAAGTCAGCGTCTGAGTATCCTATCACTTTCAGTTCATCTGCTTGAAAACATAGTTTCAAGTATTTTGTTCCTTTTACATATCTTAAAATCCTTTTCACAGCTACCCAATGCTGCCAACCAGGATTACTTTGATATCTACTTACAAGATCAACAACAAAACTGATATCAGGTCTTCTAGACAACATAGCATACATTAAGCTACCAACAGCTTGTGCATAAGGAACATTAGGCTTATCGTCTCTTTCACCGGGACAATCACCTTTACTCAATTTGACCCCTTTTGCAACATGTGTATATGCATACTTCCATTCACCCATTTTAAATTTCTTGAGAATATAGTCAATATATCTCTCCTGACTCAGGCATAAGAGTCTAGATTATATATCTTGAGAGATCTTTATTCCTAGGATATAGGATGCTTCTCCCATATCCTTCATTTCGAACTTAGAGTTCAACCATGACTTGGTTTTGACAATCATCTCGTTGTCGTTTTCAGTCAACAATATGTCATCTATATATAATGATAAGATGACAAAGTGGCTCCCACTATTCCAAACATATACATAGTGATCAAGTTTGTTAGCTACAAACCCAAGTTCTACAATGGCATTTTGAAAAGTCAAATACCATTGGCGAGGTAACTGTTTCAGGCCATATAGGGATTTTTTAAGCCTATATACTTTATCTTCTTGGCCTTCAACCACAAATCCTTTGCATTGCTGCATGTATATGATTTCTTCTAAATATTCGTTTAGAAAGATTGTCCTTATATCTAACTGATGTAAATCTAAATCATAGTATACAGATATTGCTAGGATTATATGTATGGATTCAAATTTCGCAACTAGGAAATATGTCTCAACATAATTTATCATCTCTTTTTGCGAAAAACCCTTTGCAACCAACCTCGCTTAAAACTTGTCGATTGTACTATCGACCTTATATTTCTTTTTCAGAACCCATTTATAGCTTATGTTTTTCCTTCCTTTTGGTAAATCAGCCAATTCCCAGACTTGGTTTTCTCAATAGATTCAATTTCCTCATCCATGTCTTTCTCCCAGTCTATTGCTTCTAATGAGTTCATAGCTTACTGATAAGTCAAGTTATCAGTTAAATCATCTAAGTCCACCGAATTACACACTTCTTCTACAAGATAAATGTGATAATCCTTTAAGTAGGATGGTATGACTCTTGGCCTTTTATGTCTACTTAAGGTTTCGATAGTTTCAGAAAGATCTTCAATGGGCTCAAAAGATGATTGGTCTAAGTCTACCAAATCATCAACACATTCATCATTGTTTTTAAGGATATCATTCTTAGTATCTTCTAAGAATTCAACATCTCTGCTTTCAATGAGTTTGTGGTCCTTATGATAAAATCGATATCCTTTTGAACCTTTCGGATAACCAATGAATATACATCTCAAGGACCTACTGTCTAGCTTATTTCTAGACTGATCAAGGATCTTTACATGTACAACAGATCCTCACCTCTTGAGATGACCTAGGTTAGGTTCTCTTCCAAACCATATCTCATATGGTGTAGTGAATACAGCTTTACATGGTACTCTATTGAGTATGTAAACCACTGTACTTATTGCTTCTCCCCAAAATACTCTTGGAAGAGAGGCATCGATAAACATAGACCTTGTCATATTCAGCAAAGTTCTATTGTATCTCTCAACCATACCATTTTGTTGAAGAGTCTTGGGCATTGTATTTTGTTTTGTAATACCAAAGTCTTTACACAATTCCAAAAAATCTGCTGAGGTATACTCACCACCTCTGTTTGATCTTAAGACTTTCATCGAATGCCCTAATTGGTTTTCCACTTATTGCTTATATTCTTTAAAATCATCAAGTGCCTCAGATTTATGTGCTAAAAGATATAGATACATATATCTAGAGTAATCATTGATAAAGGTTATAAAATAACTCTTTCCTCGATGTGACTTTACTCTAAAAGGTCCAAATAAATCTGTGTGAATAACCTCCAACAAGATTGTTGCCCTTGTTGATTCCTTGGGAAAACTTTCCTTGTCATTTTTCCTTGTATACAAGCTTCACACTTGTTGAAAGTATTTCCTTCAAATCCAGGCAATAAGTCAAAGTTGGATAATTTTCTCAACTTTTTCAAACTTATATACCCTAGGCATTTATGCCACATATTTATATCAACAGTAAATGCACTCTCAATATAAGCAGAAGATTTACCAATTTCATTATCATAAAACCTAAACAATCCTTGTTCTACATCGAATTCCCAAGAGAATAATATTTTCCTATGCTTTCTCACAGTCACCTTGTTAGAAATAAACCTAACCTCAAAACCTTTCTTTACCAAAGCAGGGACCGAGACTAGATTGCGCCTTATAGATGCCACAATTAACACATCAGTTAACACAATTGGTTTGTCTTGCACAAATATTCTGAAAGACCCAATACCCAAAACATTCGAGAAAGTATTATTTCTTATATCGACTCGATGTTCTCCAGGTTTGTATTCCTTCGAATCCATTGCCCCTTCCTTGGTCTTCGAGATTTGCCGTGTAGATCTTGAGTCTATCCACCAACCTGTCATCGGGCGGTCAAAGTATAAGCATTCTAAAATTATATAGATTATGTCATGCTTCTCCGACTGTCCGCGCTGTGGGTTGTTTCCTCTGCTTTTCTTGTTGCGGCAGTCCCTTTTGTAGTGTCTCATCTTTTCGCAGTTGAAACACTTGACCCGAGAAGCGGTTTCTTATGATTTCTTAAAATTTTGACCGCCTTTCTTGTTATTTTTGCCAAACTTCTTATTTGGTTTTTTCTTCTGGTTGATTTTGAGCTAAACGCTATCTTATCTTATACCACTAGCAACTTTTCTTTCATGTTTTTGACCATGTGTTCTTCCTCTATTGCTAGTTTTAGGGGTAACTCTGAAAGGTTAATCTTAGTCCCTAATCTGAGGGTAGTGGTGACTATGTTCCATGATGGGGGCAGACTGTTTAGTATGGTTGATATCTGCATCGGTTCCGAGATGATCGATTTCGTACGGCTAATTCTCTAGCCATTACCAGCATGTGGTTTACATGCTCTACTACGTTATCTCATTCTTTCATTCTCAAAGAGTTATACTGTTGTAGTAACAACTGCACATGCAATTTTGCAGTCGTATCATACTTAGCTGTTATTGAAACAAACAACTCTTTAGCGATCTCGTATTCTTCAAAGATCCTAATCAAGTCATCCTCCATGTAGGTTAACATGATTGTCCTTGCTAGTATCATCTTTTAGAAATTTTTATACATTTCTACTTGTTGCTCATTTGCGTATGGGGGTAGCGGACGCATGGTTTCCTTTAACACATACTCAACACCTTCGAGTGTTAGATGTAGTGGAATTCTCCTCTTTCAAGTTTGGAAGTTAAGACCGTTCAACTTCTCAATTTTTGCCAACTCAAACACACATATCCTAGAGCTCATTTTTATGTATTTGGCAATGATAATAATTAAATGATCTAAAAATGAAACAAATATAAAACAAAGAGCGCACATAGCAGGAATCATGTTAGAACGATGCATAAAGTAGACCAACGATAATTTCATAATCTCTTTGGGATAAATTTGAAATTTTCTCAAAGAATTTCTGCCTTTGTACCCCTTAAATAATACCAAGGGCAAATCCATAATTTTATCTATGTATCCCTCCTTTTTGTAATTTTTTGTAAAAGCCTAAGGACAAACTCATAAAATTACTCTTTGGTATTTCTGTAAAATTCGTGATTGATCGAGGTTAAAATTGTAATTTTAACTCTCAAGTCGAAATTATAATTTTTCAAAAGTATAGGGGCAATTTTGTCTTTTGATTGAATGGTAGAACTGAAATTGTCTAAATCAGGAAGGGCATAAACATAAAGTGATAGCCCGATATTTCATAATTTTCACAAATGCTAGAGGGTAAAACAAACTTTTTGTATAGTAAGGACAAAATAGTCTTTTTACTTGAAAATATCTGAACAATTCTGTAATTTTGTACAATGACAGAATTATAAATAAATAAAACCGACCGGGGCAGAACAAACTTTTTAGTCCGTTGCACAAGGCGGTTTCGGGAAACCGTCGGTTTCGACCCGCGGTTTTCTGAAACTGCTAGCGATTTTTTTTCTAATATTTAATGAGGAGAGAGAAGACAATACACGAAAATAGGGGGAGAGAGAGAGAAGGAGGGGTCGGCTACCAACAACCGGTGCTTTGGCCTGCCGTTGACCCTTTTTTTTTTTTTTTTGGCCTTGCTTTGGCCATTCTCTATTTTGGATTCTGGTTGTTGCCTTACTTTGGCTTCTGTTTTGATCATCGCCTTGCTTCGGCTTCTAGTCTGACGTCACCTTGCTTTGGCTTCAGTTATAGTCGGCGCGTTGCTTCGGCTTCTGGCCTGGCCGTCGCCTTGCTTCGGCTTCAGTTTTGGCCGTCACCTTGCTTTGGCTTCTGGCCTGGCCATTGCCTTGCTTTGGCTTTGCATCGGCTTCTGGCCTAGCCGCTGTTGCCTTGCTTCGGCTTCTCTCTTTCTCTTATTTGTCTATTTCCTATCTCGTTCTCCTTTCTTTCTTTTTTAAACAGGTGCTTACCTTCTCCTTTTGTTTCTTTGATGTCTTCTTCTTCTTTTTTGTAGGGTTTGTTAGACCCTGATACTAGTGATGACACGATTGCAGTTGATGCACTCTTTTTGACTGAAAGCTCTGCTTCTCTGCAACGGTTGTGTTATGATTCCTTTCAGTAGTGGAAATGGAGGTTGCCTTTGTTGTTCGAGGTTTCCTCACAACGGTTTTTCCAAGGAGACTTTTTTGTGTCTTTTCTATATGTTTTTGTATTATGCAATGCTCTATTTATAGAGCAGTGTCTACTCACTGTCTCCTGTCTTTTCACGCTGGATTTCCCTCTTCTGAGCAGACGAATCCGGACGATTACCATAAAATCTAGTAACCGTCCGGCGATTACACATGGCTCTTATCTTATAACCCCTATCTCTGGTAACGGACTGGATGGCCAGTACAACCGTTACCAAATAAGGTTGCCGAGAATGACCATCCCTTCTGTAACAGGTCTAACAATAGGTACGGAAATAATAAGGAATGAATTTCTTCCAATAATTTGCCGATTTTTCTAGTCTAGAATTCGTCAAACTAAAGGAAACTAGCTCGTTTTAGTTTGAAGACATTGCTTAAGCCTATGGAATTCTCAATTAAGTTAGTAAATAAATCTACAAACCGTATTCTTCACATTGATGTAATGTTACTAAGAATTAATGAATGGGAAGATATATTGTGGTTGTGAACCTTACGGTGATATTTATTCTTCACTCTCGGGCATCGAACCATCAAATGCCTTGTCTAATAACCATTTCGATATGGTTTATATTATTTATTAAATATGCCAGAAAGTTTTCATCAAGTTTAAGTAATACTGATTTTTAAGATGATGCATATTAATGACTCAAAATTCTTCAAGATATCTAGCTTTTCATTTTGGCATTTGATTGATGTACATCATTGGGGGATACCACAGTAAATAAGGTGAGAAGCTCACCATGCTAGGGGCATACTTGCATGTTTGAGGTCATGAGTTTGATACCGGGAACTCTTCCCATCTGTAACACACATACATACATACATACATATATATATGTATGTATATGTATATATGTATGTATGTATATGTATATATATATATATATATATATAGAGAGAGAGAGAGAGAGCAAGTAGTCTATACTCAATGTTCAATCATACTCAGTATATAATTTTGCATGGTTACATTGTTTCAATTATTGGTTATCACTTTCTATCACATTTCACTACTTTTCACAATTTAAACCCTTTTTTTACCGGTCATAATCACTCTTGTCACTACTAAAACCATCTAAAAAATAAAATAAAACAATATATATATATATATATATATATGTTTTTTAAGTGATTTTTGTAGTGACAACTACAGTTTCAGACAATGAAAGAGGAATCGAAAGTGATGGAAAGCAGTGAGTGACAGATAAATGATAGAACCATGCAAAACGAGTCATTGTTTTCTCTATCTCTTTATATATATATATATATATATATATATATATATATATATATATAAGGATTTGTAGAGCAGGGTGAAAAACATAGTTAGTCATTTCATGTATATATTGTGTGTATCTACTGAAGGCATCAGTAGGGGCATTTCTCCACCGTAGCCGCTTGCAGGAGCTTGCTCAAGGAAAGAATAACCACGCACGCTCTTCGTGCTTCAATTTGCATTGCAGACAGCCACGAAAATGGCTGTTCAACGGTGGTGGTTGGCGGTTACTCCGCCCCCACCATTTCTGATAGGATAATGCTCCCTACAAGAGTTAGCGGTTCGTGATCGTGGGTGGCCTGGTGACTATGGCCTGGGTTTGGATCCAGTCAAGTATGGGTCCAGTCCGAGCCACATTGTTACACAAGTGGAAAACTTTGGCAATTCAGTCCACTCTGAAAATTCAAAAAGATGTATAATCTCGATGTGAAAATACAATACAAAATTATCCAAGTTGGCATTTCCAACGCATCAGATGGGGTAACATAAAACATTGAGTGAAAAAAACAAGAAAATAAATCGGATATTTCTATATACAGGGTCAAAATGAATACCTCCAGCATTTTACACTCAACGGTGGTATGTATTGGTTTCATTCGCGCAGACCAAGCTCGAGCTCGAGATCGTCGTCCTCTTCAAACAATCTCAAAAGACGGGCATGCTGCTCTTCTCTCTTCTTCTTCTGCCATTTCTTGTAGAGAAACACGCACAGAGCCACTAATGCTACTGCCCCGAAGCATATCAGCAAGGCCTTAAAACCACGGCCACTATCAGAAGCATCATGGCTGCCTGGTTTTGCCTCCACCATGGAACTTGATGACTCACCAGATAAAACTGTACATAAAGAAATCTGATAGTCTAAAACAAATGTCCATGCTAAACACCGTTTCGATCGACATGGAAGAATCTTAACAGAACGTACACAAGCAAAACTACTGTTAAACAGTGAAGATGACACATCCTTTTCCCCAACACATGAAGAATGAGAAGAAAAGAAAACTAAAGGAGTTGCTTACTCATGCAATGTGGACTTAATGGGTTTTGAGTCTCTTCTGAACTGACCTCGAATTCAACCAAGTCCAAGTCGACATAAGCAATTAACACTAATCGAAGCAATTCATACCGTAGAAGTAAAATATTGATTTGAGGGTTATAGCATTGAAAAGGACTCATCAAGAACTTTCTGATAGTATATACATATTGATCGAGTTCAGGCCAGGTTTAACTTGGTTCAATCATGACTCAGTTGTGATTAAAGCTTTGGCTTGACTGGGTCTGCAGTCATTTACGTTGAACAGAAACATGGTTTTCCCCTATCTGAATGCCATCTTAAATGTCCTTCAATTACAAAGAAACAATATACATGAACCAGTGATAAGGTTTACTAAACAAGTATGAGTGATCTTCTGATCTTACAAGTGAAATGGGCTTGGTGAGGATTAATTTCAGTCAAATCCCCCCAACTCCGACCACAAATTGTTGGATGACTCTTTGTGTAAAAATCGCCGCATTATTCGTTTTTGTGCCCAAGGTGCAGGAACCTGTCGGTATCTGAGAACAATGGGATCCAAATGATACCTATGCTATAATTCTTGTGGAGTATTTGATACCCCAAATCCTACATGCACTGGTAGATAAACCCACAACCACGAACATGAAAAATTGTCAGGGTCAGTAGGGGACTGACATCAAGATGCTTAGACGAGTTAAGCAAGTGTCAAAAAAATAAAAAAGTGAAGCAACTAAGCAGACAAAACAGATAGAGAACTATCTAATAAGGAGCATGTCTATCCATAGGCATAGATCCCATTATGAGGGAGATTTTTACCTTGAAAAGTACTTTGAAAATTCTCAATTTTTAGTAACTTGAATATGACTAATGGAGAAAGACAAAAAGAGAAGTGGGGCATACATAAGCCAAGATTTAAAATGGTTTGCTTACTCATGAAGACAAAGGACCATTAGGAGGACAATAATGATCAAAACCAGAAGCTGAATCTAATATGACTATTGATTTACAAACATGATCAGAAAGTTATAGACCTACCAACTGCAGATTCAAAAATGACCAGATGAACTTCAAAGCCTCAAGCACTGATAACATTCAATATGAAGTTAGCATCAGTGATTTGGCAGGAGAGAAGTTATCTGTTTGATTTTTCCAGTTGGATTTAATAGGATAATATCAAATGATCAGAGAATTCTATAGAAAGAGGATAAGACTCCTCTAACTTATTTACCAACTTTGCATTTGTAACAGCAACTTCTAATCAGTAACATTAATTACAACATGTGCATGTTCACAAACACGCATTCACAAGCACATGCTGCGTCACAGTCAACTACATCTCTTGGACAGCATGAACTAAGTAGGACAACCATTTTGCAACATTTTACTAGATCAATTTGGTAGAGAAGAAAACTAACAGGTGAGGCTATGTATAAGGAAAATTCAAGTAGACCTCATATCCTAAAGTAGGCTCACATTATCAACTGATGCAAAGATCTCTAAACAATAATGCGAGTGAACTTGATATCTACACTTCAACTTCTGAAGACTTTCAATGCTCCTGTCTTCACTGATCAAGAATAGTATCAGTCAACTATCAATCTGTTTATTATTTCTTGTCTACAGAATTTTAAATAAGTACATAAACAAATGTAAGATGGTCCTTGTGAATAGAGTTCTTTGATCTGACAATAGTGGGATACACGATTTTCACCATGAAAGAGTGATTCATCAGTTCTTTTGCCCTTAAATCCCTGAACTGAAGGGGAACCCGAAAGAAAGAATAGGCACTTTTTTGAGGTTAGCAGTGCATGATGTGTATACACACGTATGTGAGAGGTGGATGTGTGCCGTATGTGCATGTTTGTACACGCATACATATTTACCAAAACAACTTGATGAAATGATGGACACAATCCAAGGGAACCTGCATCTCTCCAAAGCAATAAAGTACCCACTCCTAAGGGAAACTCTGGAGAAAAACTTAATGGAAAAATAAGGTGTAACATACTAATGCATAACTGACTTGCAGCTGCATAAAGAACTCATTGAAATTTAGGTGTCCATAAAAAAGACCGACATCAACACAACAGACAGTTTCACAGAGACCTAAGCTTCTGTTTCAAGTTTCGACATTTAGAGGAGCCTGACTAACTGTTAACCATCTGCAAGTACACGTTTATGGCTTATGTAGTTAACACAATCTTCCTGCACTACAAGGCAACCTTTATTTTAAGTGAAAGACGCCTGACTAAAATAACCATCTGCAAGCACGAAGGGATGCTAGTACAGTGTACACTGTACAAGTTATGACTTATGTAGAGAAAACCAGGACCAAGCCTTGCCCGCACCCGGTGGAGTTGGCTACCATGAGTTATTGGTTGCTACTGGGGATCTATCCTGGCTAACGTACATTTAACTCAAATCAGAAATGTCATGTTTTATGTTTCCCATCAACATTTTTTACGCCTTACAGCCCCTTTTGTAATAATCAAATATCAAACTTCTCCCACCTCCGTACTGCAGCTCCATTTGGCCGACTCACCCGAACAAATTAATCTCAAATTAGCACTGTAGTAGTTTGAAAAACAAAAACAATACTTTACAATTATGAGTTAATTTTGAGCTACAACGAAGGCAACCCATCAAATATCTCTAAATCCTTACAGCCTATCTCAAATCCTACTGAAATATAAAATACCAATGCACTAACGGCGAAGAGGAAGCACCAAGAACTATCAAATATGCCATGAGAAATCATAGAAGTGATGAAAATTCAACCCCAAATTGACCAACCAACACCTCCGCATACGAGATGCAAGATTTGAATATTACTCAGAGTACACAAATGACGGTTACGACAACAAAAATCACCTACTCATCACAAATCTCTCATACAAGATCTAACGATTAGTTAACTAAAAGAATCCAAATTACTTCAAGGAATCACCCTGAAAGAAAAGCCTCATCACCCATGGATCTAATTTTACATAAAAGAGAACCAACTCCTGCTTATTGTGGCGAAAATCGAACGGAAAATAGAGAAATTACCTGCGAAAAAATGCAGAAAAAGAACGAAGAAGAAACACAAGATCTGCGACGAGGGATGCCCCAATGTTCGACTCATTTCTTCCTTTGATGGCGATAGAGAAAGGAGAAGATTGAAGAGGAATCGTGAAAATTTAACAAGGACGAAGTGTCTCTTCTTCTCTTCGCCTTTGATCGGGCATCCAACATAAATGTTCTCCACAACACCAAAAGGAGCCGACGTCACGTCTCCTTGATCTCGTCTGGGAATTTTCGAAAACCAAGGGAGGTATTTATGCAAAAACGAACTGGTATGGTTTATGCTAGCAGACTTACGCTAAATCAAAACAAATATCATGATACGAAAGCGAACTGTAGCACACTTGTGCTAAATCAAAACAAAATCAATCATTCATCGATGATTGAAATTTTAATTTAAAAAGCAAGATGTATTAACTTTATTTATACGATACTTTTTATTTTTTAAATTCAAATTTTACCTGCATAAGCGAATAGCTCAATGTGATAGTATATATGAGTGAAGTACTAACAAATCTAAATAAATGTTTGATGATTGATGGTTCAAAATTTAAATTTAAAAAGGATACATATATAATTATTGTAAGTGTTAAACAGATGTTTAATTTAAATTTTAAAAAGATACATATATAATTATTATAAGTGTATTTTATTGTACACCTTTTTTTTTTTGTAAATTGCTTGAATTTGCTAGCACATAAATGGTAGCCTATACCATGTCTCTCTCTATATATATATATATATATATATATATATATATATATATATATATATATATATATATATATATATATATATATATATATATATATATATATATATATATATATATGCATGCATGCACATGTGTCGCTGTGCGTGTGTATGTTTGTATAACCGAGTACAATCCAGAAGAGATTAGAAGACTAAACCATGCACACAAATGATGGAAACTGAAGGGCTATCTGGTTAACTATGTAAATTACTTTTTTGGGTGTGTGTGTATATACTCAACTCAAGTGCGATCCACAATATGATTAGAAGATTGACGATACGTGCAAATGCTGAAAAGCCTTCGGTCAACAACTTAAATATTTTTCGTGTATTATTCGATTCCATGAGCCAAAAAGATTGAAACTTTAAGCTCCTACACGATTTGATGTACTTGTGAAGAAAAGAGTCGATGGATGCATCTAAGCGATCCTTTCCGACTAGAGTGAATTTCGGTCTTAATGTGCTTTTCCACCTTCATTCACGGTCTTGCTTAATTGATCGGTTCTCAATGGGATCAGATTGTAACCCGAAGTTGGAACAGTGACTGAAGAGACAGTCGGGAAGCCAACGACAGATCCGATCAACAATGGGGCTTGGATTCTCTTCAAATCCGTCTTACTCGCGGGAAGGGAGAGAGGGATCACGGTCCCATGAACATCCCTTCTTCGACATCTATATTCAAAAGATCAATTGTTATTATTATTATTTTATAATAAAACTAGGGTTGTCAATGTGTTGGACTCGGTTTCTATATGGGTTCGCTCAAGTCAAGGTTTCATTTTGCAAGTACGATACCTGTTGTCTCGGTCTCGTTAGGTTTAACTAGTTGTGGATATTTTTCTTCTTCTTTCGATGATGGGCAAAAGACACTGGGCTCGGGAAGGGTAGAGGTGGTAACTTTAGACCAGACAGCAAGACCCAAACCAGACCTAAAAAATCTGTGTCATCATTGGGTCGACTGAATCAACTTGAAAGAAGTCAGACCGCATCCGTGGTTTAGGTATACATTTGCATCAACCTTCTATTACTCAACCACCTTCTGCAGCTGTCCTGCACCCCTTGTGTGAATCATCAGCTGTAGCCGCTTCTCTCTCTCTCAAAAACTAGAATCATCAATTCCAGTTTGCGAGAAAGGAGGAGAAACCACCTCATACGAAATTCCGAGTCGAGGATTCTTGCTTAAGCATATCGCAACAAGAGTCTTGAGAAGATCGAGGCACTTGAATTGAAGGACCGCTGATCGAGGCACTTGAATTGAAGGACCGCTCGCAGTGAGTGTTGATTGTCTGATACTGACTCTATTAACTAAGCTAGAGAACTCAAGCAACTCGGCAATTCAGGATGATCCGCAGGAAACAAAGGTTTCCTTTTCTCTCTCTCATGGCACCTTCAACACGCTCTCGTGGATTTGAAGGGACCCTATGTGACACTCTACTCCCATATGTAAAATAGTAACACCACAGTGAGGAAAACTTACACACCGTTTGGATATTACCCACTAACCCACACACACATGCTGGTATGCCACACTCTAAAAGGGTGATAAGGGTCATTACTCGACACCCTAAAGGGATAAGAGAAGGAAGAATTGTTAGAGCAAACAAGTTTTTTTTTCATTAACACATCTCTTATTTATAGCTTAGAACATCCCTCTAAGCTAGGCTAATCAATTATGAGGCTACTTAAGACTAAACTATTTTTAAAACTAGCTATTAACCACCTAGAAGAAAGTGAGTGGCTGGTTCATATGCTTAGGCCTAATAACTATGTATTAGATATATTAACTAGCTGAATATTATCTCTAACTAATAGAATTAACTCATGATAATTTATTGTTTAACTAACCGGTTTAAAATTAGCTTCTTGTAATAATCGTTCTTGGGTGGGCTACGGGATGGCCTCTTGATGAAGCCCTTTTTTGTTGGAGTAAACATCCTTGTACTTGGATGGGCTCGCATTTCCTTACTTGGTCCAGACTTTTACTACCAAAGTGTAAACTTTTGCTGACTTGACTAGCTCCTTGGTAGCATACTCGCAAGTCTTTGACCCAAGTTTTTGTAGACGAGGCTAGATTCCTATCACCACCCCAACCCACGACTTCAAAAAACTGTGTGCTACTATTTCCCAAAACTGTGGTAAGCTACTAGTATATTTACCAATATGCCCTTACTAGCTTTTGAAAATCATGGCCCTATCCTTCAAAAATAGCCATCTAACTCAAAAGTTTTGTGTTTTTACAGAAAGGTACTTAAATAGTGATATTTACTGGCTGATAAAATTACAATTTTGCCCATGAACTTTTCTAGAAATTACACAATAGATTAAATTCATTTCTTAATGCTAAAATCTGCTTTATTCTCATAATAGTACTTGAAACAATTATCATTTGTAGATAGGTGTAAGTTGATACTTGCATACAATTACAAGTGATGTTTTTAGAAATTATTGTTTAGTGCGTGTATTAGCACTAAGCTACTTAAAGTCCCATTATTGATGCTTTCAAATTTCAATTTAAATAGTTGCTTTTTAAATTAGTTGTTTGCTTCTTGCTTATTTGTCTGGGATTGCTAGACTCTCTTATTTTTGAGAAATTTTTAAAATAATACTAAAAATAAAAAAATAACTTCCATAATTTGTGTCTCTAGATTGATCAAGACCCCAAAGTTGGAATAGATTGAATTTTCAAATATGGAAAAGGTGTATCCCACTAGCCTTAAGGTGTAGATTATGTCTTAAAAGAAACCAAAATTGAACCTACATCATAAGCAACAATTGAAGAAGGAAAATTATAAAACTTTATCTAGGGATGATATACTTGTCAAAACTATATGCTTACCTATATGAAAAATGACCTAATTAGGATCTTCAAAGACTTTAAGACTGCAAAAGAAATATTTAATACACAATGACACCGCAATTGAGTCACATGTTCAATTATTTTGTAACAATACAACTCATATAGAATAAAAGAGTCAAGCAATGTAGTCGAGCATGTGAACAAGATGCTTGTCATGACCAAAGATTTAGCTATAGTTAATACGATCATCACAAACCCAATGCAAATCTCTACAATCTTAAACTGTCTTTCCTCATTATGGGATATAGTCATTATTGCCCTTAGAGTTAACTCTACAATTATCCTAGCTTAGCTCCCCTAAAACTCACAATTAAAAGGGAGCACCTTAAGAAGGGAAAAAAGAAAAAAACCGTTTTTGATCAAGATAACCTTGACTCCAGTTCTCAAAACCACCATAACAAAAGCAAACAAAATAAAAATTTTGATAAGTTTAATAATTAAAGGTCAAGCATTTAAGAAATTATAGGGATCCACTTATTAGGTAAAGTGTTTTAATTATGAAAAAATGAGACACTACAAAATAAATTACTGCAATAGAAAGAAGAGTAATGACAACACTCAATAAGGTGGCCAGAAGGAGAAGCGTGAAGTAATTTGTGTGAATATCTATACTTAGACCATAACATTTTTTTATTGGTGAATTGATTTTAAAACAACGCGCCACATTGCAAAGAGCAATAATCCTCAATGAGTAACGACTCGAAGAACATCATGTCTAAATGGATATATTTAGAAGTTCTAGGAGTCAGATCCTTTAGGATCGATACAGTAGGTACTCCGGTACTACTCATTGATGTACTAATTATGTGCTAAAATATAATTTAGTTGTTGTGCTTATATTGGTCAAAAAAGAGTTTGAGGTTAGATTTTTTCTCAAGAAGGTGACCATAGGGATGTAATGAAGATTGACTTCACCCAAGCTTGATAGCCACATGAAATGCCTTAAACACTTCACCAAAAATCAGTTTAACTATGTCTTAAGTACCGAATTGCATAACACAAACAATTTGAACAACAACACTTTATATTCAAAGCAAAACCCCATGGCTTGATGTTATAAGAGGGAGGAGGTAGAATATAATAGGAAGAAGGGAGAAAGGAGAAGAATCAACACCTAACAGCTAGTGTGCTGGCCATTGGATGTTGGCCTGAGAATAGTCATTGGGCTTGCTGACCATTAGCTGGTCCTACTAGCAGCTAGTTGGCTGACAGGTGACAACAAGTGGCGGCAACAGGCGACAATAGGTGGCAGCAAGTAGTCCTTTTTCTAACGCCCCCCCAAACTGATAGAAGAACAACTGATAGTTGCTCATAAGTTCTTGAAATTGAGGTGTTGAAGAGCTTTAGTGAATATATCTATAAGTTGATACTCAAACTGAACATACTGAAGTTCAAGATTTCCTTGTAGATATTCTTATTGAATATAGTGACAATGTATTTTAATGTGTTTTGTTCGCTCATGGAAAGTATTGTAGTGTGCAATGTACATGGCACTTATTGTTGCAGTATATTTGAGGCGGAGACTCCAAATGTGTGTCTAGGTCTTCCAAGAGTTGTCCAAGCCACATTAGTTTTGTTGCAGTTGTTGCCATTCTGTATTCGGGCTCTATGAAGAAGAGTGATACCTCTTGTTGTGTTTTGCACTTCCATGAGGTAAGAGAGTCACCTAAAAATACACAAAAACCTTTAGTGAAGTGTCTATCATTGATATCACCTGCCCAATCAACATCAGAATAAGTCTAGAGAACTAAGGAGGAGTTGAAAAGAAAAATAAAGTCCATGATGAAACATAGTTCCTTTTATATACCGAATTATATGTAGAACAACAACATATGAGAGTAAAGGTGCGTAGCTAACATATAAGGCGGGCTCACTAGATGAACAACGTATGAAATGTCTCGGACGAGTTATAGAAAGATAAATCAATCTACCAACCAACCAACTACTGATAAAGAGTAGGATTATCAAGTATAGTACCATCGAGAGGGTGTAAATATGACATTAGGTTCTAGAGGAGTGCGGACAAGGGTGTGACTTTCCAGGAGAGACTTGCCCGAGAGATAAGATCCTGAGACATATTTAGCTTGAGACAAAGAAATACCATTAGTAGAAGAAATGATTTCAAGCCGCTAGAAAGTAACCGAGAGGTCCAAGATCTTTCATATCAAAATGCCGACTCAAGAACTATTAAGCTCAAGAATACCCGTAGTATCACTTCACTCACCAAGAATAATTATATCATCAACATATAGAAGCAACACAACAAGATTACCTCTATCTGGCTTAGGTAGAGTAAACAGAAAGGGTGATTATGGGCATTGGAGGAAAAGCCAAAGCGACCGATAGTAACTTTGTGAAACTTGGCAAACCAAGCTCGAGATGCTTGTTTCAAACCATATAAAGCCTTTTAAGCGAATAATTTGATTGTTTGGAATAACTAGACCAGGTGGAGGTTTCATATATACTTTTTCTTTTAACATGTCATTTAAGAAAGCATTTTTGAAATTCATTTGAAAAATATTCTAATTCTTTATAGTGTTAATAGCAATAAGAGTTCTTATTGTTATGATTCTGACTACGGGAGCAAAGGTCTCTTCATAGTCGACACCATATTCTTGAGTATATCCTTTGGCAACTAAGCGTGCTTTATATCTTTCTAGTATTCTATCACTCTTTGTTTTTATTTTATACATCCATCTACAATCTATAGGCTTCTTAAACTTATGTTTATCTACTAATTCTTAGGTTTGAGCTTTGTTTAATACTTCTAACTCCTCATTCATAGCATCTATTCAACGAGGAAAAGATTAAGCTTTTTATAGTTTTTAGGTTCCTTAAAGGTAGACAAAATAATAAGTAGGGCTCTATGAATAGGAGAAAATGTCTCGTAAAAACAAATCTCTCTAGGGTCTTGGTTCTCTAGTAGATCTACTAGGAGAAGTTTTAGTCGATATATGAGTATAATATTGTTCAAAAAGAAAAATGATGTCTAGATTCTTGAACATCCTCTTAAGGTGTTAACCTATATGGTTCTTATTCTTCGTGTTCTAGAATCATTACTAGAATCACCATTTTCATTACCATAATAAAATTCATTTTCATAAAATTAAACATTTTGAGATACATAAAGCTTATCATTCTTAGGATTATAATATCTATACCCTTTTTTGTTTACCATACCCTAAGAAGACACACTCAAGGGCACGTGAAGAAAGTTTATTATTCTTATCAGTTAGTATAAAATATTTGCATCCAAAAATTCTAAGATAAGAGTAATTAGGGGCAACTTTCAATAATTTCTTTATGGGTGAGATATTTTGTAAAACTGTTGAAGGCATTCTATTTATAAGAAAAACTGACGTCATAATGGCTTCAACCCAAAAATTCTTTGGAACATCCGAATTGACACAGCAACTGAAGCCACATAACTCAATCTCGGGCACCACATTACTAGATATTAATAGGGTTCGAGCAATTTCAACTATATGTCCATGCTTGCATTCAACAATACCATTTTGCTGAGGAGTCCTAGCACAAGATGTCTCATGAATTATCCCATTTTCTTCAAGATTGTTTGCAAAATCTCTTGAAATAAACTCAAAACCATAATCAGATATAAATACTTTGATGTTGACAAAACATCAAAAACAAATAATCAACAAACGTCTTACTTGAAGGGATGAGCAGTTCACTAGATTAAAGCCTTCTTAGCATGCTTCCTGAGATCACCTTTTCTCGATCAATCATCCTTGATGAGGCTATGATACCATGTAATTAAGATCGGCTTCACCTAATCTTGATAGCCATACAAAATGCCTCAAGCACTTTATCAAGAATCAGTTCAACTATGCTTTAAGCACTAAATTGCATAACACAAACAATTTTAACAATAAACACTTTATATTCAAAGTAAAGCCGCACAACTTGATGTTACAAGAGGGAGAAGGAGGTAATTATAAGCAAGAGTAAGTAGAATACAATAGGAAGAAGGGAAAAAGGAGAAGGGCCAGCACCTAACACCTAGTGTGTTGGTCGTTGGATGTTGGCCTGGTCGTTGGGCCTATTGACCATTGGTTGGTCCTACTAATTGGTTGGCAGGTGGCAACAAGTGGTGGAGGTAGACGACAGCAGGTGGTGGTAGATGGTGACTTGTGGTCCATCTTCTAATAAGGGAAACATGGTTGTGTATACTTTGTTGGAACTTTTGATTTTGATCATGATTTGTTTAAACTTAACACTATGAATAATGAAGAACCATCCTCTTCTATTGCTTATATTGAATTTATGATGTCTATTGATGTGAATGCATGACACAAAAGACTAGGACACATTAACCTAAATAAGTTAAAGAAATTAACAACTTTTTACTTATTATATAGATTTAATAAAATCATATTTAATAAATGTGAGGCTTGTATTGAAGAAAAAATAATGAGAAAACCATTTCTCAAAGAAGTAAGAAGGACCACAAGTTTAATAGAAATTATTCAAACTATCATTTGTGGACCTTTTAGAATAAGGTCTCATCGATAAAAGGTTTATTTTATATCCTTCAATAAAAACTATTCGATGTATGAATATGTATATCTCTTGTCACATAAGTATGAGGCATTAGACATATTCAAAAAATATATGTAAGAAGTTGAAAATCAACTAAGATGCAAAATTAAAATATTGAGGTTTGATTGAGGTAGCAAATACACCTCAAGTGATTTTTTTAAATACTATAAAGAATATTATATAAGTAGGTAATATATAATGCCTAAGATATCTCAATAAAATGGTCTAGTTAAATGATATAACAAGACCTTTTTAAATATGACAAAATAAGAGATGCTTCTCTACCTAAAGTATTTTGGAGAGAATAAGTATCTAAACTATGTATATCGTAAATAGAGTTTCATGTAAGGTTATATCCACTACATTATATAAGTTATTGATTAGTAGAAAACCTAACCTTAGCCACCTATGAAGTTACGATTTCATAGCACATGTTAAGATCTTAGACCAGTTTATAAATAAACTATATTATAGATCTTTGAAGTGTATCTTTATTGGATACTCAAAAAGATCAAAAGGATATTGGTTTTATCATAAAGACCAAAGGTTGATAGAAAGTAGGGATGTTGAATTCTTAGAAAACACTAAGAATGACATCCTTACAAATAATGATGAGAATGACAATGATCTTCTACATCTTGAGATTATCATTCAAACCCATACAAATAGAACCAAAAGATCTTCCCCTTTAAGTGGTCATAAGAGACCACGGGATCCTCTAACTTATTTAAAGGACTACCATACTTACTTAGCTAAATAGACTTGTTATTTAGTAGATTTAAGTGAGGGGACTAATAATCTTATCAAGAAGCTACAAATGCATTTGAATCATTAGACTAGGTAAAGACAATGGATAAAGAAATTTAATTTATTGAGAAAAATCAAGTTTGGAAATTAGTAGTTTTGTCAAAAGGAAGAAAAACAATTGGTTGCAAATGGGCACTCAAAAGAAATATAAAGTTAATTGATCAATAAATAAATTTAAAATGAGGTTAATTGCAAAACAACTTTAGGAAAATGAGAGCATTGATTATATTGATACATATTCTCCTATTGAAAAACATTAATTATTCATATGGATAATTCTAGTAATAACAATCTCTTATAATTTGGATTTACATTAGCTAGATATAAAAACCACTTTTTTGAATGGTGACCTTAATAAGACTATTTACATGAAACGTCTACAAAACTATGTAATTAAATATCACGATGACATGATATATAGGTTGAAGAAATCCTTATATGGCATGAAGCAATGTTTGGATAATTACATGTAATCACACTTGATCACTGATCAAAATCAAGATATGTTATTATCAACTTGATCACTGTGTCTATGTTTGGATCAGTGTGAATCATTTTGTCATCCTATCACTATGTAAATGACATTTTATTGACTGATAATAACAATGTTATGATTATCAAGACTAAGTCATGATTAAGTTTTAAGTTTGAAATGAAGGATATGGAAGAGGCATCCTATATTATGAATATAAAGTTTACTCATGATAGAGTATCTAAACTATTATATATAACTATACTCTTGAGAAATTTAGAATAGGTGACTGCAAGTATGCTAGCACACTTGTTGCAAAATTGGTCAAGCTTAGTAAAGTTGATTATCCTGGTGATGTATATGAAATACCAAATGTTATTTATGCTCAAGTTGTTGCTAGCTTGGTATATGCTATATTGTGTACGAGACTTGATATGAGTTTTGTTGTTGGTCTTATAAGTAGACACCAAATTAATTTTGGTTAGCAACACTAGGTTGTCATAAAGAGGATCTTGAGATATCTAAAAAATATGGGATTTGAAATTATGCTATCAAGAAGATTAATTAAAAATAATTATATACTCATATTATGACTTTGCTAGGAGCAAAGATGACAATAAATCAACCTCCATCGAGTTTTCTTATTTAGAGGTATTGTTTCTTGACAATGCAAGAAATAAGATTATATAGCATTGCATACACAAGAAGCTAAGTGTATTGCTTGTAGTATAGTTGTAATAAGTGTCATTTTGATAGGTTGCTTCATCCGTTATTTGAAGCTGGACATAGTCAACAGGCTGGTTGTTATCTACTATGACAACAATGCAACCATAACTCTAATAAAGAGTGAAGTTGATAACTTAAGGAACAAGCATATAATGGTAAAATATCATTATGTATATGATATAGTATAAAAGAATAAATATATGTTTCTTACCTTCCTATAGGATATATGATAGCATACCCCTTGAGAAAAGGTATATATGAAGATTTATTTATTAAACATGTTATGAATATGGGATTGAGAAATATTTAGAGTTTCTAGTAATGTGGAAACACAAACATGAGTTACTCTAAACATATTGGATACAAAAACCGTATATGTATAAATCATGACAGTTTTACTTTGATATAATTAAAAGTAATATAATTGAAAAAGTTGCTAAATAGTGAGAGGACATGATTCGGCTTATGGTCAAGTGGGAGATGATAACCCCTTGTTATTGTAATAACCCTAAGGCCTCTGTCACAATGGGCATGCAATAAGGAAGGAGGGCTCCCTTCTGAATTGCATGCACCATTTTTATTTTGAAAAATAAAATAGTTTTTAGTAAACATAATAATTTTTATTTATAAACTAAAGTAATTGAGGTAGGGAACCATTTCTCCTAACTGTAACGGACATCCAAGAAAGGTAAATGCATAGGAATAAAACTAAGGGAGAAGTTGTTGGGGAAAACGATGAACTCCGAAGTCGTCTATCTCTGTTTCGGTTTGGTTGTGCACAACGAATGCCGACTGCTTGCTTTGGTTTTGCTTTCTACTTTTTTTTCTTCTCTGTATTTTCTGTTTGAAAGTGGAATAGAAATGTATGTCGTTTTGGGGTTACCCGCAGAGGGTTTTCTCATAAGATGTAAAAATTAGAGTATCATTCTTTCCGAGTTATGTAAATTCTATATTTATACATGGCTTTTTGTCTTTCGTGTTTACCGCTATGGGTTTTCTCTTTTAACAACCATATCTTGCTTTTATTTGAGAGATGCGTGAGTTTCACTTTTGAAAAACAGAAATCATTTTTCTGAACGTTTAACTTTTGAAAATACGATCTCATGAAATTCAAGAAGAGGGCCCCTTCTTCCCGCATTTCATGATCGTTGTTAGCAATGGAGCAACTTACATCTCCCACTTTGCCACTAGAGCCAATTTTTTTGATACATTGGTTTTCCTCCCACTACTTTGGGGTTTACTAAGTTGTATCATATTTTCTTCTTACAACTAAACTGCAACTCACAACCGAGGTTTTTTAAGCAATGTGTTTTTCCTACATAACTCTCAACAAAGTGTATTTTTCTACACTTATATACTAGGCATATCTCAACCCCATGTGGGTTACATGTTTAGTAAATAATTCTTTTGAGATGTCTTTTATTAAGGGGTCACACAACATATCAATAGTTGGCATATAACATATAGTTATTTCATTTCTTTTGAGCATATCATGAACATAGTGATATTTAACCATTATATGTTTGCTTCTAGAGTTATCAGCTCCACTCTTAATAAGAGTAGTTGCTGTGGAGTAATTGCTGCACTATTATCACAATATATAATAACTGACTCGTTGGCTGTATCCAGCTTCAAATCACGTATGAAGTCACTTATCCAAACGGCACTAGTAGTAACCATACTGCAAGCAACATACTCAACCTTTTATGTATAAAATACTACACAGCCTTGTTTCTTGCATGCTCAAGAAACTGCACCACTTCTAAATAAGAATATTTGTGTCGAGATTGATTTGTTGTCATCTTTACTCCCAATAGAGTCAGGATATAAGTAAACTATCACTTTTAGTTCATCTGCTTGAAAACAAAGTTTCAAGTCTTTTGTTCCTTTAAGATATTTCAGAATCCTTTTTATAGTTATCTAATGTTGTCATCTAGGATTACTTTGATATCTACTTATAAGACCAACAACAAAGTTGATATCAGGTCTTATGTATAACATAGCATACATCAGGCTGCCCACAACCTATGCATAAGGAACATCGGTCTTATTGTCTCCTCTATCAGGACAATCAACCTTGCTCAATTTAACTCATTTTGCAACAGGTGTAGATGTAGACTTCATTAACTCATTTTGAACTTCCTAAGGATATAATCAATATATCTCTCCTGATTTAAGCATAAAAGTTTTGATTCTCTATCTCGAGAAATCTTTATACTCAAGATATAGGATGCTTCCCACATATCCTTCATTTCGAACCTTGAGTTTAACCATGACTTGGTTTTGACAATCATCTCATTGTCATTCCCAATCAACAATATGTCATCTACATATAAAGATAAGATGACAAAGTGGCTCCCACTGTTCCATACATATATAGTGATTAAGTTTATTAGCCACAAACCCAAGTTCAACTATAACATTTTAAAAGGTCAAATACCATTGGTGAGGTGATTGTTTCAGACCATATAGGGATTTTCTAAACCTATATACTTTATCTTCTTGGCCTTCAATTTTATATCCTTCGGGTTGCTGCATATATATAATTTTATCTAAATCCCCGTTTAGAAAAGCAATCTTTACACCTAACTAATGTAAATCCAAATTATAATATGCTCATATAGCTAGGATTATTCTAATGAATGCAAATTTTGTAACTGGGGAATATGTCTTAACATAATTTATCCTTTTTTTTGCAAAAAATCCTTTGCAACCAATCTCGTTTTAACTTGTCAATCGAATCATCGACCTTATATTTCTTTTTGAGAATCCATTTGCAACCTATAACTTTCCTTCCTCTTGGTAAAACAATAAACTCTCAGATTTTTTCTCAATGGATTCAATTTCTTCATCCATCGTTTTTTCTCAGTTTGACGATTTAGATGAGTCAATAGACTACTAATGAGTCAAGTTATCAGTCAGCTCATCTAAATTTATCGAATTACACACTTCCTCTGCAAGATACATGTGATAATCCTTTAAGTAGGATGGTGTGACTCTAGGCCTTTTGTGTCTACTTAAAGATTCTGTTTATTCAGGAAGCTCATCAATGGGTTCAAAAGATGATTGATTTAGACCTATTAGATCATCGACATAATCATCATCATTCTCAAGGATGTCATTTTTAGTTTCTTCTAAGAATTTGGCATCCCTACTTTCTATCAGTCTATGGTCCTTATGATAAAACCAATATCCTTTAGATACTTTTGGATATCCGATAAATGTGCATCTTAAGGACTTAGTGTCTAGCTTATCTCTAGACGGATCTAGAATCTTTATATAAGCAATAGATCCCTACCTCCTGAGATAACTTAAGTTTGGTTTTCTTCCAAACCACATCTCATATGTTGTAGAGGATACAACTTTACAAGGTACTTTATTGAATATATATACAACGATACTTACTGCTTCTTCCCAAAATATCTATGGTAGAGAGGCATCGATTAACATTGACCTTGTTATGTTCAATAAGGTTTTTAGATGTTATAGATAAGGATGTCCATTCTCGGCAACCCCATATGATAACAGCTGGACTGACCATCCAGTCCGTTACGAGAGCTAGGAGTTATAGATAAGAGCCAAGAGTAATCGCCGGACGGTTACCAGATTTTACGGTAACCATCCGTATTCCTCTACTGAAAAGAAGGAAACCCATCGTGAAAAGCTAGGAGACAGTGAGTAGGCACTCATAATACAGAAAATATAGAGAAAAAGATACAAAGAAAAGGTCTCCCTAGAAAAACCGCTCTGAGGAAACCTCAAAACTAAAAAACCTCCATTTTCGCTGCTGAAAAGGATCGAAAGATATTTGACACAGAGACGCAGAGATTTCTGGCAAACCGAAAGCAACAACAAGAGTGCATCAGTCGATTCCGATTCATCACTGGTATCAGGGCCTAACAAACCCTGCAAAAAAAAAAAGAAGAAAGGGAAGGTAAGCACTTGTTCTCAAGAAAAAAAAGAAGGGAAGAACAACGAAAAAAAAGGGAAAGAGACAGGAAAGGGAAAAAGAAGGAAATAGAGAGATCGCGACGGCAAGGCAATGGCTAAAACAAAGCCGAAGCAAGGCAACAGCCAGAACAAGGCCAGAAATAGTCGATGGCAAGCCAAAGCTGAAATAGCCAACGACAAGGCAAAGCCGAAACCAATCCAGAAAGGCAGGAGAAACACGACAAAACTGCCGGCCCCTCTCTCTCTCTGATTTCCCTCTCTCTCTCCCTCTCTCTCTCGAACGATCTCTTTCTCTCTCTCTCCTTTTAATCAAACCCGAAAACCGCTAGTGGTTTCAGAAAACTGCGGGCCAAAACTGACGGTTTCTCGAAACCACCCACGGTTTTAGAAAATCACCTCAGGCAGCGGACTAAAAAATTCGTTCTGCCCTTACCAATTTTCAAGATTTACAATTTTGCCATTCGGTAAAATTACAAGACTGCTCAGATATTTTTGGGTAAAAAGATTTACCCTTTGGTAGTTTATAAAAATTACAAAATACAAGGCTATCATTTTACATTTATGCCCTTCTCGGTTAAGATAATTTCATTTTTGCTATTCAGTCAAAAGACAGGTTTGCCCCTATACTTTTGAAAAAATTACAAATTCAGCCTAAGGTTAAAATTATATTTTTAATCCCGATCAATCATGAATTTTACAGAAATACCAAAAAATAATTTTACAAGTCTATCCTTAGGTTTTTTCAAAAATTTCAAAAAGGACAGATAGTCAAAATTATAGTTTTGCCCTTGATATTAATTAAAAGGGGTACAAAGGTAGAAACCTTTTGGAAAAATTTCAAATTTGTCCCAATGTGCTTATGAAATTATCATTGGTTTACTTTTATGATATTATTCATCATTCTAACATGATTCTTGTTATATGTGCTTTATATTTGTTTCCTTTTTAGACCGTTTAATTGTTGTTATTGTCAAATACATAAAAATGAGCTCTAGGATATGCGTGTTTGAGTTGGCAAAAACTGAGAAGTTGAAAGGTCTTAACTTCTAAACATGGAAGAGGAGAATTCCACTAGCTCTAACACTTTAAGGTGTTGAGTATGTATTGAAGGAAACTATGCGTCTGACACCCCCAAACACAAGTGAGCAATAAGTATTTCTAAAAGATGACACTATAGCAATGACAATGATGATAACCTATATGAAGGATGACTTGATTAGGGTCTTCGAAGAATACGAGACCGCTAAAGAGCTATTTGACTCAATAACAGCTAAGTATGATACAACTATAAAATTACATGTACAGTTGCTACTACAAAAGTACAACTCCTTCAGAATGAAAGAAGCAGATAATGTAGTAAAGCATGTAAACCATATGTTGGTAATGGTTAGGGACTTAGCCGTAGCAAAATCAGTCATCCCGGAATCGATGTAGATATCTACCATACTAAATAGTTTACCCCCATCATGGAACATGGTCACCACTGCCCTCAGATTAGGACTTAAGATTAACTTTTCTGAGTTTCCCCTTAAACTAGCAATAGAGGAAGAACACATGGTCAAAAACAAGAAAGAAAAGTTGCTAGTTGTGCAAGATGAGATAGCGTCTAGTTCCAAAACCAACCACAAGAAAAATAAACCAAATAAAAAGTTTGACAAGAATAACAAGAAAGGCGGTCAAAATTTTAAGAAATCGTAGGATCTCAGGTCAAGTATTTCAACTGCAAAAAGATGAGACACTATAAAAGGGATTGTCACAACAAGAAAAGTGGAGAAAACAACCCACAATGTGGATAATCGGAGAAACAGGATATAATCTGCGTGATTTCATAATGCTTGTATATGGTCCACCCAATGATAGGTTGGTGGATAGACTCAGGAGCTACACGATACATCTCGAAGACCAAAGAAGGGACAATGGATCAGAAGGAATACAAACCTGGGGAACATCGAGTCTATATGAGAAATAATATTTTCTCGGATGTTTTGAGTATTGGGTCCTTTAGAATATTTGTGCAAGGCAAACCAATTGTATTGACTGATGTGTTAATTATGTCATCTATAAGGCGCCATTTGGTCTCGGTCCTTGCCTTGGTAAAGAAAGGTATTGAGGTTAGGTTTATTCCTAACAAGGTGACTGTGGGAAAGCATGAGAGAATATTATTCTCTGAAAAATTCAATGTAGAACATGGATTGTTTAAGCTTTCTGATAATGAAATTGGTATAACTTCTGCTTATATTAAGAGTGCCTTTATTGTTGATGTGAATATGTGGCATAAACGCATAGGATATATAAGTCTAGAAAAGTTGAAGAAATTATCCAACTTTGACTTATTGCTTGGATTTGAAGAAAATACTTTCAACAAGTGTGAAGCTTGTATACAAGGAAAAATGACAAGGAAAGTTTTTTTCAAGGAATCAATAAGGGTAACAACCCTATTGGAGGTTATTCACACAGATTTATATGGGGCTTTTACAATAAAGTCACATCGTGGAAAGGGTTATTTTATAACCTTTATCGATGATTATACTATATATATGTATTTATATCTTTTGGCACATAAATCTGAGGCACTTGATACTTTTAAAGAATATAAGCAAGAAGTAGAAAATCAATTAGGGCATTTGATGAAAGTCTTAAGATCAAACAGAGGTGGTGAGTATACCTCAACAGAATTTTTGGAATTCTGTAAAGACTTCGGTATTGCAAAACAAAATACAATACCCAAGACACCTCAGCAAAATGGTATAGTTGAGAGATACAACAGAACCTTGCTGAATATGACAAGATCTATATTTATCGATGCCTCTCTTCCAAGGGTATTTTGGGGAGAAGCAGTAAGTACAGTTGTAAGTATAGCGGTTTACATACTCAATAGAGTACCGTATAAAGCTGTATTCACTACACCATATGAGATGTGGTTTGGAAGAAAACCTAACCCAGGTTATCTCAAGAGGTGGGGATCTGTTACACATGTAAATATCCTTGATCAGTCTAGAAATAAGCTAGACAGTAGGTCCTTGAGATGTATATTTATTGGATATCCTAAATGTTCAAAAGGATATCAGTTTTATCATAAGGACTACGAACTCATTGAAAGTAGAGATGTTGAATTCTTAGAAGATACTAAGAATGACATCCTGAAAAACAATGATGAATGTGTTGATGATCTGGTAGACTTAGACCAATCATCTTTTGAGCCCATTGAAGATCTTTCTGAAACTATTGAAACCTTAAGTAGACATAAAAGGTCAAGAGTCACACCATCCTACTTAAAGGATTATCACACTTATCTTGTAGAAGAAGTGTGTAATTCGGTGGACTTAGATGAGTTAACTGATAAGAAGCAATAGATTGGGGGAATTGAATCCACTGAAAAAAACCAAGTCTGAAAATTAGCTAATTTACCAAAAGGAACGAAAGTCATAGGCTGTAAATGAGTTCTAAAAAAGAAATATAAGGTCGATGGTACAATCAACAAGTTTAAGCGAGGTTGGTTGCAAAGAGTTTTTCGCAAAAAGATATAATAGATTATGTTGAGACATATTCCCCAGTTATGAAATTTGCATTCATACGTATAATCCTGGCAATATCTGCACACTATAATTTAGATTTACATCAGTTAGATGTAAAGATAACTTTTCTAAATTGAGATTTAGAAGAAATCATAGCAGCAACCCGAAGGATTTGTGGTTGAAGGCCAAGAAGATAAAGTATATAGGTTGAAAAAATCCCTATATGGCCTGAAATAGTCACCTCGCCAATGGTATTTGACCTTTCAAAATGCCATTGTAGAACTTGGGTTTGTGGCTAATAAACTTGATAACTGTGTATATGTCTGGAATAGTAGGAGCCACTTTGTCATCTTATCATTATATGTAGATGACATATTGTTGACTGAAAACGACAACGAGATGATTGTCAAAACCAAGTCATGGTTGAGCTCGAAGTTCGAAATGAAGGATATGGGGGAAGCATCATATATCCTAGGAATAAAGATCTCTCAAGATAGAGAATCTAGACTCTTATGCCTGAGTCAAGAGAGATATATTGACTATATCCTCAAGAAGTTTAAAATGGGTGAATGCAAGTCTGCAGATACACCTGTTGCAAAAGGGGTCAAATTAAGTAAGGTTGATTGTCCCGGTGAAGGAGACGATAAGCTTAATGTTCCTTATGCACAAGTTGTTGGTAGCTTGATGTATGTTATGTTATGTACAAGACCTGATACCAATTTTGCTGTTGATCTTGTAAGTAGATATCAAAGTAATCCTTGTTGGCAACATTGGGTATCTGTGAAAATAATTTTAAGATATCTAAAAGGAACAAAAGACTTGAAAATGTGTTTTTAAGCAGATGAATTGAAAGTGGTAGGATACTCAAACACTTACTTTGTTGGAAGCAAATCAACCTCGGGACAAATATTCTTATTTGGAAGTGGTGTAGTTTCTTAGGCATGTAAGAAACAGGGTTGTGTAACATTGCATACACAAAAAGTTGAGTATGTAGCTTGTTGTATGGCTGCAATGAGTACTGTCTGGATATGCTGCTTCATACAAGATTTGAAGTTGGAAATAACTGATTAGTCCGTTATCATTTACTATGATAACAATGCAGCAATTACTCTTATCAAGAGTGGAGTTGATTGCTCAAAAAGCAAGCATATAATGGTAAAATACCACTATGTTCATGATATGGTAATGAGAAAGGAAATATCCATCTCATACATGCCAACAGAAGATATGTTGGCAGACCCCTTGACAAAAGGCATAATAGATGAACTATTCTCAAAACATGTTACAAACATGGGTTTGAGGTATGTTTCATTGTTGTGTAGGGAAATAACCATACAAATGGATAAATAGTATTGTATAGGTAAACAACCATACAACGAATAAATTGTTGTGGAAGAAAATAACCACACAATAGGTATTGATTACAATAGTAATCAGGAAATGATATTACTACGTAAAACCTTGGAAAAGTAGGAGAAAAACCAGTATGTCGATACACTTGGCTCGAATGGCCAAGTGGGAGATGTTACGGATAAGGATGGTCATTTTTGGCAACCCTATCTGGTAACAGCTGGACTGACCATCTAGTCTGTTACCAAAGATAGGGGTTACAGATAAGAGCCAAGAGTAACCGCCGAACGGTTACCAGATTTTACGGTAACTGTTCGGATTTCTCTGCTCAAAAGAGAGAAACCCAACGTGAAAAGCCAAGAGACAGTGAGCAGGCACTAGTGCATAATACAGAAAATATAGAGAAAAAGATACAAAGAAAAGGTCTCCCTAGAAAAACCGCTGTGAGGAAACCTCGAAACTCAGAAACCACTATTTCCACTGTTGAAAAGGATCAGAAGACATTTGACACAGAGACGCAGAGCTTTCTGGCAAGCCAAAAGCAACAACAAGAGTGCATCAGTCGATTTCGATTTATCAATAGATTGAATTATATGTGTCACATTCTTAGTGGTGATTAGGTTAGATTTGGTTCTTGAGAGAAAAATTGGGTTGCATTGGTGGCTACTATCCACCAGAGTGGATATGGAGTTAAAGTATTACCAGAATTCCATCATAACTTATTGCCGACGAAGAACCGCTACGTAAGGGAAGAACTTATTCGTGACCTTAAGGGAAAAGAGATCTCTCATTACCATTTGGAAGACAACTTGACTCTTTTTCCAAGATGAGGATCAGAAATTCTATGAGAAGCAAAGAGGAAATTTTAGCTCAAGTTATGAATGGTGGATAGCAAAAGTATGAAACAATTTTTTAGGTTTTGGCTTCTTCATGTCACACTAATGTGAAGTTTCACATTAGACATTGCTAAACTCTATGATTAGAGACTAACACAACAAATATTAAATTGTAGAAGATATCTTCATGTAAATACAACAACAATAACTAAGCTTTTTTTCATACTAGATGGGGTCAGCTAAATGAATTCTTTATTTCCACATAGCCCTATCATGTGTCATGCTAGCAATTAACTCAATATAAACTAGATCATTCTTTATAATTTCTTTCCAACACTTTTGTGGTCTTTACCTCTTTTAACATTTTCATATCTTCTTACAGGATCATCTTTGGGTCGTCTTTCCACATGTTCAAGCCATCTTAAACGAGTTTTTCTCATTTTATCCTCTATTGGTGCTACTCCCAATTGATTTTTAATAGCCTCATTATGTATAGGGTCTTTCTTTGTGTGACCACTCATCCATCTCAACATCTTTCATTTCTGTTACGGACATATTTTATACATGTTGATGATTAAACTGCCCAACTCTTAGAACCATAAAACATATCATGTTTAATTGTTGCTCTATAATATTTACCTTTTAACTTTAATGATATCTTCTTATAATATAGAATATCTGATGCTCCTCTCTATTTTAACCAACAGGCATTAATTCTACGTGTAACATCTCCATCAATTTTTCCATCACTTTGAAAAATTAACCCTACGTATTTAAAACTTTCTTTGTGAGGTATGCACTGTGTACAACAACAACAACTAAGCCTTTTACCATACTAGACAGGGTCGGCTACATGGATTCTTTGTTTCCATAGATCCCTATCGTGTGTCATGTTAGTAATTAACTCACAATAAGCTAGATTATTCTTTATTGTTTCTTTCCAACACTTTTGTGGTCGTCGTCTAACTCTTTTAATACTTTCCAAATTTATTTTTTCATACCTTCTTACAGGTTCTTCTTTTGATCTTCTTTCTATATATCCAAACCATCTTAAACGATATGCATTGTGTACCAATCTTAATTTCTATGTCCTTTGAAGTACCCAAATGATCAAACTTGCATTCCATATATTCTGTCTTTGTTCTACTAAATCGGAAACCTATGCCTTCTAACGTTTCTCTCCATAGGTCCAATTTCCTATTAACTTTTTCCTTAGACTCGTCCACTAACACAATGTCATTTGCAAAGAACATATACTAAGGTACTTCATCTTAAATATGTTTTTTTAACTCATCAATGACCAATATAAATAAATACAAACTTAAAGTTGATCCTTGATGTAACCCAATATTAACTTCATAGGAGTGTGTCATTCCTTCATGAATCATCACACAAGTTTTTGCACTATAATACATGTCTCTTATAAGATTTATATATGTTTGTGGGATACCTCTCCTTTCCAAGGTTCTTCAAAGAACATCACATGAATATTTTTTTTTGCTCTAAAATGTTTCATAAAACGTCTTAATTGGTGAGTTGCTTCAATAGTAAATCTACTTAGAATGAATCCAAATTGATTCTAAGTTGTACTCGATACTTGTCTTAACCTACGTTCAATATTTCTTTTCCTTAATTTCATAGTGTGACTCATTATTTTGACTTTTGGTTTGCCTCCTCAACATTTCAAAGTATAGAAAGTCACTCTGTATTCTTCACAAATTTCTGATATTCTTTTGAAATACTGGTAAAAGACACATTGAGAAATTAGATAGAGTACATGTTCTTTTACCTTTTCTAATGGCAATAGGAAGATAAGTTCAAGTTGTAGTTTTGCTGCAATATCTTTGGTGTGGTCACCTCTGAATTCAAGAAAGTCATTCTTCATGTAAATCATGTTAATATATTGCTTTCATTTCTTAGCCATGAAGAATTCTTGAACTCATTACCATTGCAGTGGTAACGTGTTTGATTCCCCAGAAGTGAGTCATAACTGTTGAATCCGCTCGTTTGTGAAGTTGATAATATACAGTGCATTTCCTCGTTGTCTTGATAATGCAAAGCACAACTGTGACCTTCATGTTAGATGCAGAGCTGAACTCGTGCTGCTGTTTCTATGTACAACTGCTATCCATTTTTGCGACTAGAGTGCACTTAGTATCAATGTGGAGCTGTTTTATGTTGTCTGTAGGATAACATTCAGTTATAATTGCAGTACTATCATTATTACAAATGTGCACCTGAAGAATATGCACTTTTGGTATGACGTATACTAACTCGAATATTTATACATTTCAGGCATGCCATCTTCAGGTCAGAGGGTTGAAATACTGCACACAATTCTCAAAGAAATGAAGCATTCCCTTGTTGATGCTGATATTGTTTCACTTGCTTCAAGCACACATGGATTTGTCGGTGCTGACATAGCTGCTCTTTGCAATGAGGCAGCACTATCTGCTCTTCATCGATATATTACGTTGAATGCATCCAGCGATCCAGTTTCTTTGGAAAAGGCTATCAGGCCTCCTCTAGATACCTCCATAGATGAGACTGGTTCTCAGATTCCATCTCATGAAAATGTACCTAATCCTGACATAGTAGATCATATTTCATTATCGTTATTGAATGTCTATTTCATTGAATTTCTCCAGTGGTGATGCTAAGCAGTGCACAATAAGTGAGGATACTGCAGAAGATGCACTCTACAGCCATGGAGATGCAGAACAGAAAGCTAGATCTTCATATATGGCCATAGAATTTTCTCTTAGTATAACCATTCATGACTTTGAGAAAGCAAGGATGAAAGTGAGGCCTAGTGCCATGAGAGAGGTACTGCTCTTTCCCTCTTTCCTAAATTTGAGTTTTATAGGATCAAGTATGTCCGGATATTTCCCCAGTCATGGTTATCTTAATCTCAGATACATTGCCCAGCAATATGGTAATTGATGCCGACATTGGGCTCAAGCTATTCGCAGCAGCTAAGTTTTTCTAAGCTCTTGCTCTGTTTGGAAATGTTTTGGTGGCTAGGTACTGTTGGAGGTTCCTAAAGTTTCCTGGAGCGATATTGGTGGACAGGAGGAGGTCAAACAGCAACTGATGGAAACTGTAATTTTGCCTCAAAAGCACCGAGAAGTCTTTAAACGTATTGGGACACATCCACCAACAGGCGTTATGTTATTCGGTCCCCCAGGTTGCAGTAAGACGCTGCTTGCCAGGGCAGTAGCTTCTGAAGCACAACTGAACTTTCTTGCAGTTGAAAGGTCCTGAACTTTTCAGTAAATGGGTTGGGGAAACTGAAAAGGCTATAAAACTGCTCCAGCAATCATATTTTTTGATGAAATTGATGGGCTTGCTATTGTTCGTGGGCATGACAGTGATGGGGCTTCTGTTGGCAACAGAGTTATGAGTCAACTTCTTGTTGAAATGGATGGTAAGGATATCTTTGTAACATGTTATGTTTCTATTGTCACTACCTGAAGAGATTCTTCCATTGTTATTTCCTGGTTCTGTTGCTCCTGGATCTAATGTTATTCCTGTTGCGGTCCTAGCATACATACTTTGGGGAATCTGAGCTTCTATACAACTGTATTCTCATGAATGGTAGGCAAAAATTATCCACTAAATGAAATGATTTGGGAACAAGGAATTGCTTTCCAATCCACAAGTAGATAAAATGAGCAAATGAAAGCTGTGTATGCAGGAATCTTCAAGTTTACTGATATTTAGGGCATTCCGCCTACCTTAATCAATGTTCTTGTGTCATGAAAAATAGCATTCAAGTTTTGAATTCTTATTTGCATTTTGAAATTCTTTTAGGGGAGTAAACTTTTCCGGAGAAAAATAAATTCATTGTGACAGCGGAAGTGACAAGATATCACCTTAAGTATTTGATATTTGGATGGAATAAAAGCCAAATCTTCAAGCCTAGCCAAACCACCACAATAGTAAGTGTCATCTGTTTTCTGGTGATGAAATGAAGTAAAATTTCTCATAGCATGCCACCTGTCACCTGATGAAGCTCCAAATCTGCATCCTCATTGGCTAAGGGATTGTCTCTCTAAAGGTAGTTAGGAGCTTGGTACCCAAGTGTGCATCTTGTACTAGTCTGCCTACCCAAGCTTGCTCGTGAAACAAGGAAGAAAAGGAAAAACACTATTAGTAGGTGCATCTTTTCTGAATTTGGTGCAACTTTACCTTCAACTCTTACTAATTTGTGGAAAATTTGTTGCAAACTCTATATGAATTAGGACGGATTGGTTGACTAAACAATATATACATCTTCAAGAAAAGGGGCAACTATGAATTACTGGTGGATATCTCGGCCTTTTTACATAAAAAAGGTATCTAGCTAACTAAAATCCCCTAACATTCAGGTGGGACTAGTTAGTGACTCCATCAAAATATTAACCATGATAATTGACAAATTGTGCAGCTTGGAAGGATCTGAACCTCGTAGCCAAAGGTGATAGTGTCAAATTTTTTATGCTTTACTCTTCGAAAGAGAAGTAATGAGAAAATTGTTCTCTGTCCTGAGCTCAAGTGCTAGGTTTCTTTCTGTTGAAGATTGAAGGAATTATCATGTTATGATATGTTTTGAGATAATACTTCTTACTAAGGGCATTTATTGTTGAACATGTTGAGTAATATCGAATCTTGGATATTGGATCCATTTCTTTTATTTTTTTGGTCCAGTTATTAAGTAAGGGTATATTAGTCCTTTAAGTTATAAGAGGTCTATAAGTATGTGGTTTTAGTTTATGGTTTTGTTAGTGTGAGAAAAACAATAGGAAAGGCTCCCAAGAGACACACACATGTAGTTGTGTGTGCGCTTCCAAGTTAAAAGTTATAATTCTTTGTTTTTTGTTACTTCTGCATGTGAATAGAATTTATTTCAATATGGTATCAGAGACTTAACGTTTTTCTACACATCCCGAGGTAGATATGAATGGATCCTGAGGTAACCTTAATTTATGTTGAATCCAAAAATATTAATCCCGAGGGGAAAATCATGGATTTAGTTACTGAAATCAGTAGAGGATACATGCAACCCGAGGTAGTTGCATGTGTATCTCGAGGTGATCCTTAATTTTCTTTTAATCAAGATCTTTGTTTCGAGGTGAAGAACCCCTATTTCTAGGTTAAAATCAACATAAGCAACAACCAGTTGATCACGAAAAAAAGTGTAGATAATATTTTTTGAAAAAAATAAGAGAAGATTAAAAATCTTTAAATTATTAATATTCGATTTAATGGAACAAACTATCAACTATGAGCCAAATATATGAAACTGACCTTAGAAGGTCGTGGAAAATGAGAATATGTGACTAGATCTGTGGAACTAGCCTGAGAATGTCATGGAAAATGAGAATATGTCAACGGTGACCTAGACCTATCAACTATGAGCCAAATATATGAAACTGACCTTAGAAGGTCATGAAAAATGGGAATATGTGACTAGATTTGTGGAACCAGCCTGAGAATGTCATGGAAAATGAGAATATGTCAATGGTGACCTAGAACTATCAACTATGAGCCAAATATACGAAACTGACCTTAGAAGGTCGTGGAAAATGGGAATATGTGACTAGATCTATGGAACTAGCCTGAGAATGTCATGGAAAATGAGAATATGTCAATGGTGACCTAGACCTATCGAGACATCCCCTATACTATCCAAATGGTGTAGAGAGAATACATTGGTATCTTTCTAGATTCATAAATATATGATTTCTTTTATTAGTCAATTGTTTATACAGTTATATTCTGCTCATAAAATTTGGAAAGCTATTAAGGATTCATGCTTTATGAGCATCACGAAAAAATATATAATTGCAAATAGAATTAGAAAGTGTAGACAGTGCGATCATATTGTGAGTGAATATTATAATAAATTACATGTCCTATGAGAAGAATTAGAGTATTATTGACGACTCAACGTCATACATGCGCTAAAGAGAAGATTGTAAAAGCAAAGGAAAGACAAATATTTGACTTATTATGGGGTATATCATCAAATTTTGAATCATTAAAGATAAGTGTACTTAGTAGAAAAGAGTTACCATCTATGGGAACTATCTATTCTCTTCTCATTCGAAAAGATCGCACGGTGCTAGAAAAGATTTATTACAAATCCACCATAATCAATACTTATTAGAAGAGGACAAGTTCCTACTATTAAAGTATAAATGCAATAGGAGACGGGCTACTAGGGCCCATTGATCTTTGACTAATTGGCCCGAACACTAGGGGGGTCAATTAGATATATAGTCCCAACTAGCTGTTGAGAAATGACCTCTTGTGTCCCTTATTCACTTGTTGCTGAAAATTTCTTCACTCTAGCTTTATAAATAAAGCATTCTTACATCAATAAATAGCATAGTATGACTGATTGTATATAGATTTGATCATTCAATAAAAGAAATTTAGGTAGCCTACCTGCTTTCTAATATAGTATCATAGCATGTTCTATTCATACACACAAGTATATAAAATGCACGTAGATATGGTAAAGCTTTCTTAGATACAATTACATGAGAGACCATCAAATTGAAGGGATGCATTTCAAAAAGGTGAAGAGGCTTACACATCATAGTTTGACTCAATTTTTCTAAATAAGCCTTTCAAAGAGATACATGAGATCAGTTGCTTCCCACTTTTGGTATTTAGGAGGAAAATCAACATTGTGATATCTTATTCTTGAAATCATAGAATCAAGTTTGAGATTGTGAGTTATTTAAGGGACTTGGCATTTGATTATTTTAGATAATTTGAGTTTAACCTTAAAACTCGAGTTAAAGCTTAACATTAAAGCTTGTGTTAGTTGAAGCTTAGCCTTAAAGCTTGAGATGGTATCAGAGCTTTAAGATGATAAGATGATGATAGATCATTGGTCGTTGCTAGCAGTTGAGTGGTAGTCGCCATGGAGGATGTACGGTATATGTTGCATTTGTTGTTGATTCGTGCTTGTCCCTTATTGTTAACCAAGGAACTTCAGTGATGGGCTTGGTTGGAGAATCACTGGTGATGATCCTGCTCGACTACTATGCGATGACTACAATTCCTCAGACAACGATATTGGAGGCGACCCCGATTGTGAGTGTCTCTACGAATCCGAGCTTCGAATCAACTTTCATCAGGAAACTCTTCTCCTCCCTTCACGTTGTACCATTGGTTTAGCGACGACAAGAGCCTTTGATTTCGGTTGATCTTAGTGCCCAAGTACATCGACCGATACTCCTCGTTGCTTTGATCCGCAAACCTGTTGAGCCTTAGCTTGTATAAGTGGTTCCCGATGTTATACTCATCGACAAAGAGTAGATTGTCCTTGAAGATCTCAAACCTCCTCTCCCTCTTCCCAGTTCGTTATACACCTTACCGTGCTTTGCCATCAATGACTCATAAATCTGCCTCACCTTCCCTTCAATCCCACCACTTGGATGTCACTAGCCATTGCTGATAATCAATACAAACAAACCCTTAGATTCCGTGGCAAGCAACATAATGGAATAGAGAGAAGAGAAAGGGAAGACATAGAGAGTAAGAGAGGAGGAAGGTGACTTTGGCCCTTTGCGAGAAACATAGAGAGAGAGTTTTGACTCTCTTCATGAAGTAGAGGCCATGAGAAAAGAGAGAAAAGAAACCCCCTCTATGTGACGAAGAATGGCGTGAGAAGGAGAGAGAGGGCTTCGGTCCTTTGCGTTTGGCAAAGAGAGAGACGAGGATGCATTTACATGTAGTCAGGTCGTTGATCCAATCCTAGATCTAAACCCGTTCTATATTAAATTTGAGATTATTGTTGGACTAGATCCAAACCCATAACTATTTCTAGATCCGACTTGATCTTGCTTGGTATTGCTATTCGAGTAAATCCAGGTGTGTTCTTTTTAACTTGTTTATTTTTAACATGATCAATTGTTTAACATCTCATTTAGAAGATAAATTGTTTATTGTTTGTTGGACAATAAGTTCAATCTTTTTGTATGATTAAGATCTCCATATTGTAGCCATAAGTCACTTTTATTGGCATTTTGTTGAAGACCTATATGATTAAGGTGCTTCATGTTGTTGTCTATTGATTGGAGATTAATTAATGTTTGAAGATGCACTTATTGTTACTTGATAATTCGTGATCTTGATAACTTTGAAGTTGCATTTTCATGTGATTAAGATTTCAATGTTGTAGCTATATGTCATATTTGTTGGCCTTTTGTTAAAGATGTTTGTGATTAAGGTGTTTCATGTTGTTGGCTATTGGTTGGAGATGAATCATTGTTGAAATTGTTATCTTGATAATTTTATGCTTGATACAAATATTTAAAAATAATGCATAAAAAGAGTTTTGCCTTAGTATTGACTATTCATTTGCTATAAAATAGTTAACTTACAACCCATGTGAAAAGCAGGTTGACATCAACATCAGTGCTTCCGGAATAGGTTAGCTGGAGAGGATCACAATATGGTGTTTCAGAAAGCATCCAAAACTTTTGGTAAAGGAACTCAAAATTCAACCGAAGAAAGCCCTTTTCTCACTGTGAATATAATACTGCAACAGGCAAGCTACTCTCCCGGTAATTGTGGGGTATAAAAGGTGATATTTGTTGGCCAACTATTTTCAGCTCTGGATCAGGTTCACCTGAATCAGAAAGAGAAAGATAAATATTCAATTGAATCTGGATTCTCTGAAAGCATGAAGTTCAATTACCATCATATACAGTCCATGCCCTTGGATACTGAGATAAGTAGAATTTTTCCCACTCAGTCTCCAGTCCCAAGATCCAATCTCAGATTCAGTGCTCTGTATATATATATCCATGTTATCCACAATGAACCTGTTATTCACAGGGAAGGAAATACCAATATCATATCCTATGCAACTATCTTATTTCCTTATTGGACAACCTTGGCATAAAGTACAAAAAGATACTTGACGGCATCTGGGTACCCAGGATGCAATACAGAGGAAAATATGTTGCCATTTGGACGTGACACAAAAACCTGAAAAGAAAATTTGTCTCCAATAAACAATGTGACGACGTCGAGAAGAGCCCATGTTGAATAACACTATGATGGCAGAGGGTAAATCAATTTTTGTAGGGATTTATGTAGTGTCAGGAAGGCATGCCAGTATAAGAAGCATAAAATAGAGTCCGGATGATCGGAATAGCAGGTAAGAGTAAAAAGTCATGAAATGTATTTACAGTTACGACATTACAAAAATACATGAATATGTAACACAAATATCATTAACTCCTGAAAAATAGAAGCAGCAGCAACCTTATTGCAAGAAGCTCATCTACCTCGTAACTACAGGAACAACTTAGGTCTGAGCATGGCCGTGAATTAGAAAAGCCTGGGCCTGGCCCGGGTGTGAACTTATTATCACATTATTGTAAATGAGCTCCACTAGAACCCAAAGCCAACCTCCACTGCATAGATGAAAAGATATTCAATCAAGTAATGAGCTCCATTTAGCTCCTTTAAGCTTAGCTACCAAATATATTTTTCCTGTTGTAGAAATAAAATAGTTAGCTACCTTAACAAGTATCACATCAGCAAAACATCGAAAAAATGTCCGATTAGAAAATGTGCCCCACATTCATTTTAAAAATTGTTTTGATACGCATTTGACTTAAGAAAATAAAAAATTTTGAAACATTGATGTCATACATAGAATTAATACAAGTTAGTTAAAATGGAAAGGTGTGTTACCTGATTTGTTGTTAAAAATGTAAAATATATCAGAAACATTCATGCTCGTGTGCTTCTAATGGCTAGATTTCTAGCTGTTGGGAGATGGGTGCCCCTGTTAAAATGTAATAGGGTAGGGCCACCAGGGCCACTAGAACCAAAGGCCAGCAGAGCCCAACCAGCAACAAGTTCAGGCCAGCAGGGCCGGGCTAGTAGGGCGCAACCAACAGGGCCCAAACTAACCGTTGGGCCAGCTCTTCAGAACCAACAAACATCCAATGGCTAGTTTTGTAGTCGTTGGATGCTGGCTAACGGTTAATTCATGCGTATATAAACAAATCATGATAATATTGTACACTAAACCTTATGTGGCTGATTGCTGATTGTATATGGATTATCTGATTATTCAATAAAAATGAATTCAGGAATTTCACCTGATTTCTAACATGGCATCCGAGCTGGGTAGAGCCGTTTGGAGCCACCACTAGTGCTGCAGACCCGATGGTGGCGTCGTTGAAAAACAATGATCGTTCACGCAATAAGGATCTTCCCCTACCGGATGACCTTTCAGACCTTTTGGAGAAGAAGTCTATGGCTGCGACTCTAGCTCCTTTCAGTGGTCATTGGCCATGGTGATTGGTGGTGGTTGAAGAATAACACGGTGGATGGCGACGTTGAGAGAGGGGAAGACGCAAGAAGCGATGACAAACGATGGCGATGGCGATTTGTGGTTGAGGAGAAGGTTTCGACAGTGGGGCTCGGTTGACTTCGCGGCACTCGGCGGTGGGCTTTGCTATGCTATGAGTACCTGATCTCGATCGATCGGTTAGCGTTGGTGGAGAAGTTGATTGGGAAGTGAGCGTAGACGAACTGCATCTTGTATCGGTAGCCCTTGGTGACGCCTGTGATGAGGTTCTGGACGTGGCTGATCGTTGTGCGTATGGCGGCCATCATTCGGCGGGACCCGAACCAGGCGTCGACAGCAGGATTTCCGGCTGCCGTCGGTGAGCTGGAAGTCGAGACTCAGGTGCTCGAAGTCGCGGGTGAGCATTCCCCTCGGGCCTTCCACTTTTACGAACTTCGCCTTCACCTGCAATGTCACCCCCTCTGGGATGTCCATCATCTGCAACGCGCAAATCGTCTTCATCTTTCCTGATGACAGCGGCGACGAAGAGAAAAAAACCTCTCTACGTGAAGTATAGAATGGTTGTAAGAGAGAGAAAGAGAGACGGCCGATGCTTGCTTGCAGGAAATGACGATGAGAGAGAAAGGCTTAGGAAGGAGAGATGGCGGTGGATGGTGAGTCGCCGTAGTCAGTTGGCATGGCGGACGGACTATGTGGTTGCCCATAAGGCTACCTGTGGCGAGGGCGAGGAGGTGGCAAGATAGCGGCAATGGCGGTTAACGGAAATGGAGAAAGCAATGAAGACGTGAAGGCCTAGCCCCCTCCTTTAAGCCACAGATAAGATCGGGTCCGACGAATCAAACCCGATCCGTCCTACTTAACCCACCTGCTTGTGGTAAGCTCTTCTATTTTGGGGTTTGTTGGTTGGTTGATGAAAATACGTAGGGCATTCTTCTTCAAGTGATTTGAGCCTTATCTAAGGCATTTTATAATTTCTTTGGATACAAGCATCAAACTGTTGTAGTCACTATTGAAGCACTTAAGGTGTTGTTTTATTACATGTGATAAGTGTATCATTAAAGTTGAAAATATTATAAATCAACACTTAAACCAACTGTATTGAGTGTTGGACAGACAACAATGAGCATATAGAAAAGATATCTAACAAAAATGAAGATGTTGAGATAGTATGTGATGATAAAACAAAAGGTTGTATCCATAATGAGGTTATTAGACAAAAAGTTAGAGTACCGTTAATAATAGATGAAATAAGAGATAAACTTAGCTTAAGATGATTTAAACATATAGAGAGGCAACTAATTGAAGCTCCTAGAAAGGTGTGAGAAACTACACGGACAATTTAAAATAAGTTGAGGAAGACTAAAAAAGTATTGGAAGGAACCAACAAAACACAAACTGGCTTTTATAGAGTTAAATGCTAAGATCAAGCTCTGTCATGTCAAAAAACCAGTGTATCCAACATTACCTAATATGGGATATACCTTTTGTTTTTGTTGTTGCCTATGTAGCATAGAAACTTCAACCAAGGTGCCGTACCCACATCCAACACTTCAAAACTCGTACTTTTCCTATGTTGAACTCATGATGGCAACTCATGAAAGGGCCTAGAGCCCTCCTCGAAAACTATAAATAGGGGTCTGGCTTTGAAAAATAAAATCAAAGAGAGAGGTCCAATAAATAGATAGAGAGAGTAAGAGAGAGAGAGAGGAGGAGGAAACGAAGGATCACCAATTCCAAGAGGAGCCGAATGATATTCCACCTTCCAAGCTCCGGTTCTAAGGTCTATTCTCCCCTTTCTCTTTCATTTCTTTCCTTAAGCTCTTCAATTTCATTTAAAAGAGTTATAATTAAGGAGCATTTGACTCCAATTTTATGTAATATTTGAGGGGAGATCCTGTCCAATTTTTATCCATGCTCATGGGTAAGATCACCTTCTATGTGTTTGGTTAATGGTTTGTTCTACCCTAATATATATTGTAGAATCTTATATCCCCTAATCCCCTCTATGCTTAAGCTATATTGATATTTTTTTTATTATTGCACTTCCTCATAATTGAAATTGTTGTGGATGATTAAATTCGGTCAGGTGCATTTATTAATTTCTTAAAAACCGAAAACTTTGTTTTGTATATTCTATCCGATTATCAATTTTTCTAGCCTTACTCTATGATCCAAGTATGCTGACACTTGGTACACCCAATCTAAATACACAATCTCACTCTCCATAAATTTGTAAGAATTTTAGGAAAGTTTAAAGTTGTGAATAAAATTGAGTAAAACCAAACAGAATTAGAATATAGTTTATCAACACTACACATCGTGCAACAGAAGTTGGGTAAAAGTCTTATAACCTTGTATACATTGATCCGCATTACTTAAAAAATTATCTTATTGGAAATCTAAGATCTATAGCTTTCCAATAAGACTAATTTCATAAAGATTCAGTACCTACGTACTGAGATATAGTCACTTCTTTAAGTCTCTGTTTTTTTGTCAAAGGTTTTGTCCTGAATTCTAGAGTAAGAGACTTCGTGGATTTAATTATGAATATTAACATATAAAAAATCAAAATAAAAATAGTCTAGGAATCTCTACATCCAGTATATTTCAGATAAAATTTTAAGGATTTTTGGATATCCAAAGACTTGTAAAAAAGCTATGAAAATTAGTCCTTGAAAACAAAACTAGTTTATGCTTTTCAAGATTGAGTTTGATTTTGGGTCAAGGAATAAACTCACGATTTTGTAAGTTTGCTTGAATTGAAATTTGGTTTTCAAAACATAATGGATCTTAAAAATGATTTTCAAGCGTATAAGTTGATCCTTTATCATTGATTCAAGAAGGCTTATGGCGGAAAAACTTTGTAAATTTTAGAAAACTTGTTGGCACGCTCATGTACTCGTATTTGTGAATTGTGTTTCAAGTCTCTTCATAGGCTTTGAAATTAAATTATGATCTACAATATGCACATAGAAAATACACAAAAACATATAATATATAACACATATATATGACCCAGTTTTGCCCCATAGCTGTTGGGAAAAAGAGAACTGTACCCGCCCTGTTGCCATCCCTAGTCCAGAACCCTTATAGATATGTTCATCTGACATGGATAGCATATCTCAACAATGCTTATAAAATAAGGAAGTAAAAGAAAAACCAACTCTACAGAGGTTGACATGAATATATATCCCTTGTGCTACTTGTCCATCAACAGTCGGAGGGAATACATAGATGAGAAAGGTGGTTGTCGCATACTGAAAATTGATTTGCTAATACCAGTGCTTCAATCCATTCCCGAGCACCGTTGAAATTCCCCTTTATAGCTTCTGCCAATGCTTCCTGAACTGAAAAATAAGCTTCTAATTTCAGTCAAGGATACAGGAAACTGCTGACAAATGAAAATCAGAAGAAAATATTCTGATTTTAGTGGAGTGAGATGAAGAATTCTTGATGTCGGTGAAGAGAAGAATAACATCTAATGAGCATGTTCTCCACAATTTCTGGTTACTTTTATATAATATTAAGAACAAGATTCCAGAAAATAAATCATTTAGCATTAAGCCAAAATGAGAACAAAAAATTATAATGCAAAAAACCATGGTTATCATGTAGTTACCCAATTCCTCCTAATGGAACCCCTTGAGAAGGAAGGATTTTGTGCTGAGTGAAAGGATCAATTATTAGCTTCTGCAAAATTAAGAAATAAATGGAGAGAAAATGCTGTTAATTAAGTTTTTAAACCCAAACGTTCAGTTGGTTCTGCTGTTTGAAATATTCATCAAGAAAAGATAGTCTGTGCCAACAATCATATACCCGTCCTTTTGATGTTTCTCTTCTAATATGCAGCAGCAATCTCAGACCTAAAGGAGCCTTCATCAATTCAAAAAGGTCATGCTAAAGAATCCACACAAGTAAAACCAGCAGAAAAATGAAGCACTATAAAGTAGCACTAATAATGTCTGAAGTTACCGAACAAAAAGGAACTGGTAAAATATTTACATCTGAAACATCTCTCTGTAACTTAGCATGAATTCTGAAACAGCTTGATCCCCACTATTTAATTTTCGCTGCCAAGTAGGGCAGCCAGGGATTCCTACATCAAGCTGCACAAGGAGAAGAGTCCAAAGTATTTGACAGTGGTAAAGAGTTGACAGGGTACTTGAACATGAACTCAAGGGAGTCTGACATAAATGTGACTTCCCTTATGTAGGACTATGAGAAAGAAATTAACAGATACTGTCCGACAAGTTGTTCCCGGAAGCTGATTCAACCAGCAAAAAGAGGTTTGATGGAGACAGGTTTGGCTGCTAGGTTTGTTAAAACAACATGATATTGCTGTAGGATTTGGGTAATGAATTATAACTTTACAAATTCATAAGCATAGTACAATGTCTGTATTAAGGAAAAAATCATCGGTTTACGAGTAAGTTAATCTCTCCCAGTTACTATGGTCTGCACTTATGGATCAATGTTATTCAGAAGTTTGAGCTTGATGCAAAAGGAAAAATATCTTCTTATTTTGCCATAGATTATGTTTTCAAGAATGAAAACTATCCATGTCAAGAAATAAAATCTAAAGGATGTCAATGTCACAATCATCTTGAATTTTAAAAAGTAATGTTCATATTTTGTTACTATGACTAAGTACAATACTACAATCATGATTGAAATAGTCCACCACAAAAAAGATGTACATGCGAGCATTTTGTATTTTTTCCTTTTTTATTTAGGTTCAGGTACAGACCCACAAGCCCAGGCCACAGGGCCTCAGAACCAAGCCCCACCGCTGGATACCAGGGCCAGTAACAGGGCCCAACGGTTAGATGTCTAGTCGTTGGAAGTCCTCCAACAGCCAGAAATCTAGCCGTTTGGAGGGAGTGCTACCTGAACACCCTCTCCTATAAATTCCCCCTTATTTTGTACATATTTATTCAAGCCTTATGGCTGATTAGTGTGATTCGATTATGTGTTATTCAATTGACCACCTTTATTCAGTGAGCTATCTTATTTGAGGTGTTTATATAGCCACATAGGTGCTATGTCACACGGGTGCGGGTGTAGGTGCGGACATGGGTGCGGGATACGGCAAATTTCAAAAATTTTGAGTGTAGCGACACGGCTAGTATATAAAATATTCAAGCTAGAACAAGTGAGACATCAATTAACATAAGTATATGACAATAGTAAGTACACAACTTTATATTAAAGCAAAACACATAAACGGTAAACAACTACTAATTTCTTCATAATACATAAATCAATCTTCATGGATCCGGACTCATTTATCCAAAAAGACCCGAACTTCAAAGTCGGTGTCAGATTTGGAAGCGTAGAATATCCACACAAAAGGAAATGAAGAAGATCTGAGTTGAGATATTTTCCTCTGTTCATCGGTAGTTTCATGGGAGATGACGGAAGACAAGCTAAAGGAGTATTTTGGAAACTACAATGAGGTAACTCAGGTGGTCATCATGGGAGATAAGGACACGAGTCGACTAAGAAGCTTCAGTTTTGTCATCTTCACAAATCCCTTGCTCCTCGATCGGGTTCTCCAGGATAAACACACCATAGACGGCACAACCGTGAGTTACCTTAATTTTTTTTTTTTGCGTTTTCATGCCGCACCAACACGGTGTCGGGGTCGCACCCATGTCGGGGTCAACACTCCACCTCCTAGAGGTGTATGTGTGACTTAGCATTGGTGGCTGGTTTCTTGTGAGTTCAAATGGTGAACTGTAACTGTCATTGAAGCACTTAAGGTATTGTTTTCTTACGTTGACTTGGTCTTTGAAGGCATCTGCAGATCACTGCAAGAGAAGTCTAAAGAATTACCCAAATTATTGTGCCGACTTCAACTCACTTGTTTCTTATCAAGCCAATTAGGGGACAACTTTCATTGTTTCCCATCAAACCAGCTATTGGCATAATAACTTTTGGTTTGTCATCAAACCAATTGTTGCCACAACCATTTTGATCTTATGAGACCAGTAAACATGGATAATTAACGTCTGCCTAGGATTTTCTTCTAGTAACTACTAACTTGAACTTTCTAGATCTTTCTTTATCAATGCAATTGCAAAGACATTCAACTATTGTAACTGGAGGTGAGAATAATTCGGTCAAAACCAATTAGCTGGACCGACCAACCGTAGTTTTTATTTTGTCTAGGGTTTCTGGGTCCTTTTTTAATATTTTGTTCTTGGTGACTTTCAGCCACCGGAGGACCGATTGCTCCCCGTTTTTTACCAAGTTACCAACGTGTAAATGTCCGTGAGAGCTTCCCATCAAATATAGGCACAATCCTTGATATAGCTGGAATTAACCAGATTTTATCTCTGAAACCACCCTTGTCCACCCACAAGTCAGCTTCGGTGGACCTAGGTCAGGCAATTCCGGAGTTATTCAAACTCCAATTTGAGCACAGTTGGAACCATTGGACTCCTAGATAACTACGCTCTAATTCTATGATATTTTATGTTTAGATAGTGGCTAAATTAATATAGATTTGTGAAAGAGATTGGATCTAGGGGTTCTTAGTAGGATTTTATTAAAGTATTTTAGGTATTTCAAAGCTATTCAAACTCCAATTCACACACAATTTGAACTGTTAGTCTTCTTATTAAATAAGCTATATATTAATACTAATTTTATACTTAAATAGGTATTAAATGAGATAGCTTGGTGATATCACATATGGATTATGGCATCTCAATAGGGATTCAGATACTGATGTATACATCAGTTGAGGTAGGAGATATGCTTTCTCAATAAGATGCTTTACATAATTTGCTACTGCCTTGAAAAATGTTGAGTTGCTTATGATATATGTTGAGAACTGTTCTATAATGTGCATGTTTTATGAGTCATGTATGCTTTCTTGGTTAGATGGGTGCTTTGAGTTATGATGTTAAAGATGGACTTGTTTTGCTATGAGAATGTTAATGATGAGACACTTGTACATTATGTTGAGAATTTTAAGAAAATTGGAAACCTAATTGCATGAAAAGATTGGCTATACCATGTTTATTGCATAGGATCTCTAGAGATTTGGTTGAAATATGAAACCCTTGAATGAATCCTTAGATGTTTGATTAAGGGAGTGAAGGGTAGGCCTTTGAGCAACCTAACCATATGTATGGATGGCATGATATACCTAATTGTTGGTGAGGTTTGAATGACTTATGTAATCTTGGTTATAACTATTGAAACTAAGTTGTAGAAACATGTGTGTTATGTCATGTGGATGCATGTGCATGTGTAGTGGTATTACTGACTTATAAAATCATATGGTATTTACTACATTTAATATTTGTAGTATGTTTTATGGTTTTGAGTATTGGCAATAATCATCAACATGTACAAAAGATGTTTGTAGTAGAAATGAAGATGTCGAGATAGAGGAGTGATCATATATGGAAAAATTGTATATATAATGAGGTTATTAGAAATAAATTAGGAGTGGTACCAATAGAGGATAAAATGAGAAAAAATCATTTAAGATGGTTTGGACATGTAGAAAGCCAATCAAAGGAAGCTTTAGTAAGAATGTATGAAAAACTAGATTGTAAAAGTGTTAAAAGAAGAGGAAAACCACAAAAGTGTTGGAAAGAAACAATAAAGAATGATCTAGTTCATGTTGAGTTAACTACCAACATAGCACATGATAGGGCTCGATGGAAACAAAGAATCCATGCAACTGACCCCATCTAGTATGAGAAAAGGCTTAGTTGTTGTTGTAATATTCATGGATATGCATTGTTATTTTAAATGTGCATGTTTCTAGTATGTAACCCAACTGGGGGTATATCTTACTACTAGGTACATATTATTAGTGTTCTAACCCTTTATTATTAATATTTAAAGTTGTGAGTTTAAACCTTGGCTGAGACTTCCGAAGTTGAGTTAACAAAACAACAACTATGTAAAACAACAAGAAAGTCATAAGATTATAAAGGTATCAATTCATCATTAAATGTAAATCTTGGTACTAGCAATTGTATTATGTAACTTATATATAATGATAATAAATTGCTTAAATCTTGATGGGATTGGATATTCTAAGGAAATTGCTTTCATGTTTAGAGAATTATTGTGTTGATTTAGCGAGATAATTAGATATGAGGTAGAGTGAGGTGGTTATGTGTTTAGAAAAAGGTTATAATAGTTTTTAAATAATATAGATTATTTAGACTTGGTTTATATTAATTTTTAAATAATATAAATTATAGACTTGTTTATAATTGTTTAACATGTAGATATTGAGTTGTAAATATCATTGGACCTAATTGATAATGAAGTTTTAGAGGACTTAATGTTGATATTTGGATAATTCTAGCGTCTCATGCCTTGGGCTTGTAGTGTCGTGTCAAATGGGTAAGGTTCTAAGTAGTTAATAGCTTGTTATAGTGTTTTAGCAAACTCAAGAACGTTATAGCATGCATGGTTTAGCGGATGACCCGCTTGGGCACTATTAGTAGTGGGAACACTGCTATAGCAGTTATAGTTGTGTTAGTACACGTTAGATAAGGTCGATCTAATATCCATTGTATCGACTCAATCCAAACTAAATATAACCTAATCTCTTGTGCATGCCCCTCTCTCTCTCTCCTCTGCTCCTACTCTCTCCATCACTATGCGCAGGTCAACGACTATCACCACCTCCATCGCCCTCTACCTTCCTCTGATGCATTCTCACTCTCTCTTTTTCTCTTCTCTCCCTCTCTTTCTGGTGGGCGATTTTACTCTTGATCATCAACTTCTCTCTCTCCTCTTCTCTCTCTTCTCCCTCTCTTTCTCTCTTCTCTTTAACATATCATCAATCTTTATCATTCTCCTTTGTTGTTGGATTTTGCTCTCTTAGAAACCGATAACATATCATAGACCCCACTGCCATTTGCCTTCTTTGCTTTATCTCTCTCCCTTTCTGTGTTCTCTAAAAGTTCATTCTGTAGATGTGGAAATTTTATTCCAAAGCTTATGTAGAGACTTGAAATAAACTTCTCAGCCTACTTCGTTTTTGCGCGAGCATGCCAGCTAGTTTCTAAAATTAGCAAAGTTGTAAATCTGACTTTGTGAGGAGATTGTGGCTAAGCGGGATCTTTTCACCTTACGCCTTCTTAAACTGATGTTCAAGGGCCAGCCTAGACACTTTGAGGATTTATTTATACTAGTATATGTTTCCAAAATTTACTTTGAAAGATGGTTTTCAATCAAATCAAACTCGTGCACTTAGTCTAGAGATTGAAGATTTTCAAGTTCTGAAAAACAAAAACTTGTTCTATTTTTATAACTTATTTTTAATTTTTTTAGGTGACTTAAAGATCTCCAAAATTCATGAACAATTTACAAAACATAGAATTGAATATGTAGATTCTAAGTTTATTTTTATTTTGTACTTTGGTGCTGTAGATTTATAGAATTAAATCCGAAACAGACCACTGCTCAGGTGTTTCAGGATATTTTGTTACAGAAATATAGAGGCTTAAAGAAACCTCTATATCTCAGAACACAGAACTCCAAATTATATGATTTTAGTCTTGCTGAAAAGATATGGATATCAAAGTTCGAATAAGACTAATTTTATCAATTTTGGTTTATTACAAAAAGAGTTATGGGAATTTTACCTAACCCTTATTGCACGAAAAAGAATGTATAGAAACTGAATCTGATTTTGACCGATATTTTCCTATTTTATTAATGAGTCTACACAACCATAAAATTCTTAAACATTTTATTTCTAGTGGGCTTATATGTGTAGATTCCATGTCTTAAATTTTAGATCATTTAGAGTATCCATTTAACAATGAAAAATAAAACAATAGACATGTGCAGGATGCAGAAAAACAAAGTTTTAGTTTTAAAATATATATGCATACATCCATCCAAATTTAGAAGCCATCTACAACTAAATTAAAATACATGACTGAAGGGAAATGAATGTAAATATATATTTTAGCTTACGCATAGGGGGAATTAGGAGTTATAAGAGTGTATAGAATATAGAGAGGTAGAAAAGCATGAAAACAAATAAGTAGAAGGCATAATCATAAACGAAATGAAATGGGCAACACTTCTACTTTATTACAACATGGGGGAGACTTACTCTATTAATACAACCCCTTTTGAAATTGAATGTGAAAAAGAGAGTGTTAACACCAGCAAATGAGAAAGGAAACTTACTCACAAAGCCTCCAAAGGCACACGACTCCAAGGAGGGAGGGGACGTTCCCTTTCTTCTTCTCTCACACTCTCTCTTATTGCAGCACACTCTCTCTCTCCTGGACCATTTACTACACTTCTCTCAAGCCTTGGCAAGTGCCTCCAATCCCTCCAATGTTGGAAATCGTCCTCCCATGACCTCTATTTATAGGCCAAGAGGGGGGAGGGGCTCCTAGAGCCTTCCTTGATGTGGATTAAGTGGGTCATTGGAGCTCTAAATTTGATCCAACTTCATTACTGGACACATGGACTCACATGGGCCTTAGAGTGATCCTTCTTGGGTCAAGGTGGGTGGATTAAGTTGGCCAAGGCATGTGTGTCCAACCAAGTGGGTTCGGTCACAATCGGCTAGCATGTATTGAGTCAAATGATGGGTTCGGTTAAGCTAGTTAGGGTCATAGTTAAGTCAAGTAAAACCGAGGTGGCTCAATCAAAGTTGGCCAAGGGTTTTTGTAAGGTGACTTGGTTAAACTCAAGCCAAGGTGGTGTGATCAAGCATGAATAAGGTGGGTTTGTCTGTAGGTTGGATGCACCTTGATAAGGCCTAGCCAAGTTCATCTTGGGGCAGCTTTGGCCTATGATTGGTGAAGCTTTCGCTTAGTTGGCTCCACGTTTTGATCTTAATGGCTTGATTCACACGAGCTTGGTCCTGGCTTGATGCATGCTTCACTTAACTGTCACATTGATCTTCGGTCCCACCCTGATTTGTTTTTATCCTTTGTTTGACTTGGGCTTCATCCCTTTTCATTTATAGTTTCAAATATTTCCTTTTTTATTATTTAAAACCATTTCATTTTGAAATTTATTTGGAAATATCGAGTTTTATCAAAATCTTCAAATATTCTTTTTTTTTGAAAACAACTAAGTTCTATTCCTAGTGTTTGTTTGCACGAGTGACCTACTTTCGCCACGTGAGTTAGTCTTTATTGTTTCAATCATTTTAACCCTTTGTTGGGTGTAGGATTTCAAACCACTTTAACCCTTTATGGGTGTAGGGTGTCGGATCACTTTAACCCTTGATAGGTGTAGGGTCATGGAGTAGGACTATCCTCAATTGGGTGAGTTTTCAAGGCCCGATTTAATTTGAATTTCAAGGTTTTGGTAAATTGGTCATTTTGCAAAGATTTTTGAGTTTGGTTCTCAATGTCTCATTTTCAATTATTCCTTTGAAGAAAATTGTTTGAAACGATCATTTCTTTGATTGAAATCATTTGAAAAGCATAATCTTGCTAATTTGGGCATAAGGACAAAGTAGTTATTTTTTGGCTCTTTGTCAAAATTTGATTTTTTTGATAGGGGTGTCACCTTATTTTGAGACTGCTAAAAAATTTTGGTGTGAAAATGAGTTCATTTATGCTGTCTTTATTTGAAAACTCTTAAAAGACTTAAAATCGTAAAATTTTCTTCAAAAGGCAAAATTTTTAAAAGATAAAATCTTTTGAGAAAATTTTTGGATGTCTACACGTTCTTCATCAAACCATTCATTGTGTTGTACTCTCTTAGAAACTAACATTACTATTAAAATATAATAGGAAATAGGATGGGCCACTAGGGCCTGTGTTTGGGTACTGGATAGCTAGGGCCATTAGGGCCCTAGCCCATCCCACCTAGTTGTTGGGGATTGGGGCTCCCCAATGGCTAGTCAATATAGCCATTGGGGAGACCCTGGTCCCCAATGACTGAATGTTTCTCTCTCTCTCTTTACTCTTGATGTAAAATGTTGGACATTCTTGCTCTATAAAAAGAGACTCTTACCTCTTAATAAAGTATGTTGTTTTGCAACTCCTATACTTGTTTGACTCTTGATTGTTTTGATATTTAACTTGTATTAATCATTGAAACACCAAGTTTTTGGTGAATTAGTTTCATAATTATTCTTGGTTTGTTTAATTGACAATTGGTTGAGATTGCTCGAACAACTTGAATGATAATTTTCTTACATAGTATCAGAGCCTATTTGCAAGAATATTATCGGACACGACTAGATTGGGAAGTGTGTCCAACTTGAAGCAAGTTTTATCTTCTTGCTCTAAGATTGAGGTAATTATCGAAAACTTATTTTTATTGAAAAATAGAAGAAAAGAATGAGGTGTTTCAGTGCTTATTTGACCCAAATTGCTGTCAAAGTTGGGTAATAACAATAAAAAAATAATTATCTAAAAATTATTGGGATTATGTTGATGGTAGTATTCAAGAACCTAATTTAATTATTGATGGGCTTGATAAAGATGATATCATCAAAGCCGAAGAAAAATATAAATAAGATTTAAAAATATAGAAAAAATGAATGTGAAGATCACTTAGATCATTTGCCAAAATCTATATGATAAGCTTAGAAATAAAATGAACATGTTTGAAAATGCTTTTGTAACTTGGAATATTTGAAAAAATTTATTATCAAGATGATTTCGTTTTCTAAATTGATTTAATGAAAAGAATAATAATGCTCAAGTAAGGTAACTTGAGCATTAGAGATTATACAATGATTTTTTTCAATTGTGGAATCAACTTTGAAGTTTTGACAAATTTAAAAAACTTAAAAAAAAGAAAAAGTTTCAATAATATTTGGGCAATCAATATTTTTTTATTCATACGAGGTCTTAGAGAAGATTTTGAAAATATAAGATCTACCTTAATCCATCATAAACCAAGGGAAAAGGGGGATGGGTTTCTTGCTGATCTAGTTATTGAAGAAACTAAAGACATACAAGCCTCCTTACATCAAGAATATTGAAGGACAAAAAAATATTAAAGGATAAACAAAAAAAACCCATGGGTTCTTGGCCAAACAAAAGCAACATTTGCCACTATTGTAATGAAAGTATACATATCAAAACCACTTGTCGTATCTTGATGAAAAATTTTAGGAACATGGCCAATGTAGAGGATAAAGAGGAAAGAGCTTTACCTTATAATATCAAAGCATACATAAAAGAGATGTTAAAAGAATAGACTAGCATCTCCGAGAATGTGTTATCAACAAATTCTCAAGGTATGTCTTGGTTCTTAGATTCAAGTGTTTCATTTTACATGACACATAAAAGAAATCTTTTGAAAAACTCTTACCAAAAGATTTCAAATAAACATGTTTTTACGACCGATGGTACAAGACTTCAAGTGAATGAAATTGGAAGCTTTTAAAATAAAGATTTTAAGGTACCAAATGTAAGTTTTGTGCCAAAACTTAGTTTTAATCTTTTTTTCATTGCTCAAATTTGTGACAATGGTTGTATAATCACTTTCTAATCAAAGAAGGTGATTAGAGAAGGCTATAGAGAAAGTAGATTATACAAAATGGATAATTTGGTTGTGCCAAATTTTGATAAATATGATGTAGTTCATGGCACAACTCTTTGGCACAAAAGATTAGGACATTTAGACATGAACAAGTTGTGTAATCATTCTTTGTTGAAAAATAAGAAAGACTTTATTTGCAAAGAATGTATTCTTGGAAAATTGCATCACACCATTTGGTGAAAGAAGCTTTATTACGAATAAACCATTTAAGTTTGTATATTTTGATGTTTTGGTACCCACTCTTATTGTATCTAAAAGAAGAGTGGATACTATATGACTTTCATAGATGATTTTACTAGGTATACTTGGATATTTCTTTTGAAACATAAATCCGAAGTCCTTAGGAATTTCTTGACATTTCACAATATATTTAAAATCTTAAAATTTTAAGATCGGATTCCAGTGGTGAGTACATATCAAAAGAATTTTAAAATTACCTACAAACACAAAGAATTTTACATAAAAAATCTTGCACAAAAACCTCACAACAAAATAACTTAGCCAAACGCAAACATAGACAATTATAGAAACCACTAGAACTCTCTTGATTACTGATAATGTTAAAAAATTCTTATGGGCGAAGGTGACCCTTACTGCCGTTTATCTAATAAATAGAATGTCTTCTTCTCAACTTAACAATGTGTCTCCTTTTGAAATTGTTTAGACTTGTTCTATATTATGAAAGATTATGAGTTTTTGGTTGTAAATGTTTTATTTATACAAATAAGAATGATAAATTATCTCCTAGAGCTATTGAGTGTGTTTTTCTATGTTACGACACTGACAAAAAAAGTTATAGGTGTTTTGATCCCAAAGAAGACAAACTTTATGTATTAAGAGATACAAAATTTTTAAAAGATAACTATTACTATGACTCTAACATTGAAGATAAAGAAAAATATATCTTTCTAAATGACTTTGCAAACTTAGAAGATAGTGATAGAGAAAAAACTATTGATTTAAGGCAACAAGATGAACATAGGATATGGGGATGAGAAAAAACAATGAATCTTGTGACCTAGAGGATATTTTGTACATAATAAAAACAATGAGTCTTCTAAAATGGCTGCAATAAGATTTTTTGGAAATTAAAATTGTACATAATGATAGAGGATACTTTATGTTAAACAAAATTTGCGAGTGAAATTGTTAGAAAATCAGGTCTAATTGACAAGAAAAAGGTGAGGAACATTCTTACAATGTCACAACACAATTAACATTGTGGATGTCTCAAAATATTCCAGTATCACATATAAATTATGCTTCACTTTGATTTCTTCTACAATGAGCAAATTAAATAGCATAGTTGCTTTCCTAATAAATATTTTATAGCTTGAATAAGGCTTGACAACAATCCCTTAGCAACCTCACTTGATATCCATTTTAGGTCCACCCTAATATTCTTTTTTTTGGCAGGTAAGTATAATTTGTTTCATTGCTCAAATTAGATTGGAGTCATGGACCATAGTCACCATACTTGAGTAGATAAGTATAATATATATTAGTTTTTTAATTCTTCTGCTTACTACATAGAATAATTTAGTTACATTTATGTTTTTGTTTTTAATGTAAGTTTAATAATTCAATATGCATATGTCACATGAAATTTATTGTTTGTCTTCTTAGAATTTGTTAATATAGTTTGATTCATATTTATGAATGAAGTGGTTATGTGTTTCTTGATATTTCTTAGAAATTAGATAATCCATTATATATATAATATTTTTAATTATAAATAAAAGTGTACCACTAAATCCATTATATCCCCGCTACCGCTATATCAATGTCAACCTGCTAACCGCTATTGATAATATAGGTCAGGATGAGGGTTGACTGATGTGGGGCTTGCAAGCTCCGGTTTGAAATAAACTGAACCAAGTTGAAAGAAATTTCCTTAAAAACGATCTTCATCTATTTAAACTTTTCTTTCTCTTTCGTAGAAAATTTGAATATGAGCATCGAAGGAGCGGCTTAGCTCTTTAATCGGGCCTACTAGCCTACTAGGAGGCTAATATGTATATCATACCTGCCCACCGTTTTGATATAGAATAAAAGCAAAAGCCTTGCATCATGTTTTCTCTATGCCTCTTTTCTGATAAAAGGGAGTTTGGTGCACCTATCTTAGTGTTCTTAATTTAAGACTTAGCCCTTTCCCTTCATGTGCAACTTAGCCTCTACATGAAAAGGGCATGTTCTAGTTATCGTGCTCACCTTTCATATATGCATAATGAGCTTGTGGTTTATGCACACAAGTAATCATGTTAAATCATCCTCAATGATCCAGCAATTTAATGAGTGATTGATATAAAAAAAAGTAAAACATTGTTTTTTAAAAAAGTACACGCATAGCTTTTTGCTTTTTGTTTTTAATTTCAACCATTGGTATTTTTTATCGACTATTGGAATCATTGGAAACACGGATTTAGCACGATTGCTCTCTCTATATCTATCTATCTACATATATGTCCATATCTATATCTATATATACGTGTGTATATATATATGAACGACAACCACAACAAAGGCAATTACCTTTTCATATCGAAGGTATTGTGTGGTGAACATATTACTATGTGTCCAGAATCAGTGTGCATTTTGATGCCTAGAAGCCACTTGCTGAAAGTGTTTGTGCTTGAAATGAAATCTAAATAATTTTGCATTGTCTTTTTGAAATTTATACGAGATGAGCGTTGGGTGTCTATCCCAATAATTAATAGGCCTATCCTTGTGTTTCAAAAAACTTATCCTAGTCGGTTTCAGTTCAAACCTAACCCTATATACTAATACACTATTTGACTCTATAATTAGAAGAGAGTTGATAACTTAAAAGACTAATATACCCCTTATACTAATACACTATTAATAAATATTAATGAAGAATGGATATAGAATTAGATTCAAATGTAATTAAGAACAGAAATAGTAAGATATGGTCCAAAGGTCTTCTCGAATCTTCCTCTCAAGTTGGGAAAAAGATATTCATGACTCTCAACTTGCCAAGCATATTCACAAGTCCATTTTGATTGATTGTCTTTGTAAGAATATTGGTACATTGTTCTACAAATTTAACAATTGTGTTAAAATACTGTAATAGGATAGGTCACTAGGACCTATTTTTATATTTTGTAATAGGACAACATAGGCCTCAAGGGCCCATGACTTTTTGCAAGAACAACATAGGCCACTAGGGCCTGTAGGACTTGGACCAATTGGCCTGACCACTAGGGCCAAGTCCGGTCAGTAATGTTGACCCCAACTAGTAGTTAGGGACCAGTTGTTGGCCCCCAACGGCTAGTTCAAGTAGCCATTGGAGGCTAGCTATGCCCCAATGGATCTCCCATTTCTCTCCTCTTTCCACTATTTGCTGTAAATATTGCTCTATAAATAAAGCCTTCCTACATCAATAAAAATAGCTAGAATTGGAGCTCTTTGATATTTGACTTGACTTGTGACTTTGGTTTGTTCTTCACTTGAAACACCCATTCTCGAGTGTGTTTGTATGACTTGTTGATTTGATATTTGATGATAAGAGATCAGGTTGCTTCCAACTATGAATATCGACAATTGTTTACATGGTATAAGAGCCTCATTTCAAAAAAAGCAAGCACATTGAGAGGCAGCCAACTTGAGAAAATCTACAATTCTTGGTTTTTGACATTTTGAAGTTCAAGGTAACTTTAGAAAATTTATTTGTTTTGAAAATTGAAGGAAAAAAATGAAGTTCTCAAGTGATTATGTTGTCTTTATGGAAATTTTGAAATTTCTTATAAATTTAGTCTTCTCTTTAAACTTGCCAGTATGACATTGTGTTTAGATGTGTTCACTTATAAAATTTTCTTTAGTAATGTACGATTTCCTGTAGCAAACAATTCTTGACTTTTGATAATTTTGGATGTGTTCATTATGAAAATATCGATTATAACTTTTTTTAGTAATATATGATTATAGCTTTTTAGTATACATGCTTCTTGTGATTTTAATGAACTATTCTTTGCTAAAATAAATTTTTAGCCATGTTTGGTGCTTAATATGTTCAGAACATTTGAAAACTTAGTTTTTTATTGAACGTCTTAGTTGCTCTGAGTAAGACATGTGTACTTCCAATTTGATAATTAAGTTTTAAAGCTCACCATATTTTTGAAAAAGACAGACGAGTTAGGCTAGTGTGTTTGACATTCTCGTTTTTCAAAAGTTGTGTAGTATAATTGTTTTTAGTTATTGATCCATATCTTAAACTTAGTGAGTCTGTTGTTTTTGGTATAAAGTTTCTAAAAATTGTTGAGTTGCATGATCTAAGTAATATATGTTTTATGGTTGTGCTTTACTTTTATTAAAAATGTTTTGAGCTTTTTTTTGAAGAAGATGATAGATTAGCTCATTTGAGTTGCCTATCACCAAAATTAGATTTCTCATATGACTATTAAGCTTGTACTTGCATTGTTTGTTCCATTTCTCGAATTCTATCTTCTCGTTTTGTTGGTCCATGGATAGTAGTTTGGTTACCTATACCTTCGTTTTCTGTAGAAATTTGCTTTCTTTTGATGGTTTGGGGAGATGCATTTGTCTACTTTATTGGGAAACCTTACATGACTTCTGAAGTTCTAATATAGAAAACCAAAAACTTAATAGTATTTCTTTTGCTATGAATCTTGATAGTCGTTGTTGTCCCTTGAAATTTTTAGTTCATAGTTGTTATGAGAACTTGTTTCATCTATCTATTGTATGATTTGTTTTTGGCTTAAGGACGATTTATTGGTTTATCTCCCCTTTCTATGAGAAATCCTAATTTGTTTTGATGTAAATATGGTTCCTTATGATTTCTTTAAGCATGTTCATTAAAAAACCTCTTAAATGGTCATTGAATGGTTACCTGAATTTTGAAGAAATCACTATGTTTTGTGCTTTGAGGTTCCTCAAATTGATTGTATTTGAAAAAATTTCTGAATGTGATTTTGAAGAGACATTTGTTAGTTCACATTGTGTTGATTTGGATTATTTGGCTTGTTAAAAATCTTATGAGACCACTTGTCTGTGAGATAATAAAAATCATTTGTGCTTATATAATCACGATTGGAAAGGTTTAGTACTATGATAATTATTGTTTTTATTACATTGTTTTAAATAGGTATGGATGTTATTGCATGTTTGTATAGTATTTGTATTGCTTAGTTGAATGAACAAATTTCGCTATTCGATCTGATTCAGATGTGCATGGTATTCATACTTGAGCCCATTCATGTGTGTTCCTTCCAACTTGGTTGTATGCAATATTGATTGTATCAAATTGTTTGTTAGCATGTTTAGAGAAAAAATGTGTTGCGATATTTGAATGATTTCAAACTTGACTATTGATAAGATCAAAAATATATTTGTTGGAAAACAATACATTATATCTTCCTGTATAATTGAGATCTATGTTATTGGTCTTTTGTTGAAAACCTTTGTGATTAAGGTACTTCATGTTGTTGGCCTTTTGTTAGAAATCAATTAATGTTTGTAGATTCAGTTATTGTTATTTGAGAATTAAAACTTGGTTGATGAATGAATTGAAAAAATGTATGTTGACAATAAGTTGCATCTACTTGTATGACTATGATCTATGTTGTTAGCCTTTTGTTGAAGACCTTTGTGATTAAGGTGCTGCATGTTGGTGGGCTTTTGTTGGAAATTAGTTGATATTTGAAGATGCACATATTGTTATTTAAGGATTTGTGATATTGATAACTTTAAGGTTACTTTTCATGAGATTATGATCTTTCTTTATTTGCCTTTTGTTCCAGATCTTTGTAATTAAGATACTTCATATTGTTGGACTTTTCGTTGGAGAGTAATCAATATTGTAAAAACACTTATAATTATCTTGATTAACTTGTATTTAATAAATTATTTTAAGAGAATTGTGAGATAAACCTTGTGAGACCTTTTAAAAAACATGAAGTATCACCCTTTGACTTGTTTTGATCATCTTAATGGATTCTCTTATTTTTGAAACCATAGAATCAATTTTGAATTTAAAGGATATTTAAGGGCCTTGGGAATTATAAGTATAAAGGATTTGAGCTTTGCCTAAAAAACTTGTTTGGGTTCGAGTTTGTCTTTAAAACTCAGGTTTTGAGCTTAACCTTAAAAAGCTTATTTATACACGAAGGTCCCCTTATAATATTACAATTTTGTAGTGATTTATAAACCTACTTATTATAATAGACAATCACATTTGGATGATATCCATGTTTTTTATCAAATGACTTTCTTCAATTAGAGCAAATCAACTTCATCAACTTATTTGACTCATTTTTTGTTTGTCTTTCAGATTGGATATCATAAATTGTCTTATTGTTTCTAGAAATTGAGTGAATGTATGTATTAATACTTCATTGATCTTCATGCAGGATGAAAAATGAATTGATACCTTGATTGTGGAAAGATGATCTGAAACTGTTTAAAAGGAAGTTGTGACAACTTGGATACTGTTATTGTGAAAATTTTTATCACAAGCAAACATAAAAATTGAGCTCTATTTGATTTATGATCTTTTTAGGCAAACTTTCGATAATCCACCGTAAGTTTGGAGGTGTGAAAATATTATAATAGGATAGGTCACTAGGGCCTATTTTTATATTTTCTAATAGGACAACTCGGGCCACAAGGGCCCGTGACTCTTTGCAGGAACAACACGGGCCACTAGGCCCCGTCAAACTTGGACTAACTGGCCTTGGCCATAGGGGCCAAGGCCAGTCAGTGTTGTTGGCTCCAACTAGTCATTGGGGACGAGCTGTTGCCCCCCAACGGCTAGTTCATGTAGCTGTTGGAGGCCAGCTATGCCCCAACGGCTCTCCCATTTATCTCTTCTTTCTACTATTTGTTGCAAATATTGCTCCATAAATAGAGCCTTCCGACATGAATAAAAATTGTTGGAATTGTATCTCTTTGATATTTAACTTGACTTGTGACTTTGGTTTATTCTTAACTTGAAACACCCATTCTCGGGTGTATTTGTATGTGATTTGTTGATTTGATACTTGACGACAAGAGATCGGGTTGCTTCCAACTACAAATATCAACAATTGTTTATAAATTAGAACCCCTTATTAGTCACTTTCTTACAATCAATGTCAATATGTTTCAACCTTTCATAGTACATAGGATTAACAACCATATGTATAATTGCTTTACTGTCACAATAGAGGGGAATTGCTCCTCCAACCTCCATTCCTAGCTCATTCTTGAGGGACTTTAGCCATAAGCTCTCACACATGCCTTATGTGATTGTTTTATATTTTGCTTTTCTACTTGATCTATCAACTATAGCTTGTTTTTCTCTTTTCATGAAATAATATTGCCTCCAACTAGTATAATATAACTAGAAGCAAACCTTTAATCATCAAGAGGACCAACCCAATTAGCATCTAAAAAAACTTCAATGTTAATATGTCCCTTATTAGAGTATAAGATGCCATGACCCGAAGTTGTTTTCAAATACCGTAAAATATGATAAATTGCATTCATATATTCTTTCGATGGAGCATGCATGAATTTACTTATCATTCTCATGATTTATGCAATATCAAAACGAGTAATGGTAAGATTTTTCCACTAACCTTTGATACCTTCTCACATCTTTATACTTTTATCATCACATAGATGTAACTTTTTGTTAGTTTTAATTGGAATTTCACTCCTTTTACAGTCCATCATCTTTATATCCTGAATCAAATCTATAATATACTTCTTTTGAGTCAACAATAAACCTTTGCTGAAATACAAGACTTTGATTCTCAAGAAAAGTGCAACCTATCCAAATATTTTAAATCAAAGTATTGGTGGAGCTTTACTTGAAGATCATCTCAAGTAACAATAATGTTATCCACATAAACAATCAAAATAGATACTTTCTTTTTTTAATGAATAAGGTATGATCATTCATACTTCTATAATAGCTCAAGCTGATTATACCCTCACTAAATTTTTTAAACCAAACTCTTGGTGATTGCTTAAGGCCATAAATAACTTTATTCATTTTTCATACCTTATCCTGCAATCCTCTATCATTAAACCCTTAAGGTATCTCCATATAAACCTCTTCATTGAGGTTTTCCTATAGAAATACATTTTTCACGTTTAACTACCACATATCCTAACTTTGTGCACAACTAGACTCATGAGGACTCTTATAGATGTGAGCTTTGCAATTGGGATAAAAGTTTCATTCTAGTCAATATCATATGATGGGTTGTATCCTTTAGCTACTAATCTTGTCTTATAATGTTCAAGGTTGTCATCAACTTTAAACTTTATCGTATATATCAACTTACAATCAATCAATTTCCTGCTAAGGGACAAATCAATAATATCTCAAGTTCTATTTTTTTCCAATGCAACTAGTTCACTATGTATAGCTTCCTTCTACTAAGAGAACTTATGAGCTTCCTTCTTCATATTTCTACATATATAGGATGCAATTCAGCATTCATGACAAACTTTTGATACTTCTTGAAGTAAAGTGATAAGAGACATATTAAGAAATAGGACAAAGAGTATAAGTTCTCTTACCTTTTTTAATAGCAATGAGAGGATCAGATTCAAGGAATATGAGAGGTTGATATGAATTCGAGAAGAAATCATTAGTCACACTAACTTGTGTTATGGGCATTACGAGCTTCCTTTCACCATGAGCATCCATCTTTGTCTCCTTAGGCATTACATCAATCATTATACGCTCATTAAACTTAGAATCCATCTCAATGGACTTATAAGAAGAACTAGGATATGTTTAGGAATAGGATCAATTGGCTCTCCTTTTGAGAAGAGGAATATCCAATAAATATACTTTAGTGGCCCTAGGGTCAGCTTATCTCGAACATGTGAACGAATATAATATAGCAAATACACCCAAAAATAGGATGTAGGATATAAAATGATTTACTCTCCGAATTAACAAACTTCCATAGAGACTCTCCATTAGAACTAAACTAGGCATCCTATTGATAAGATATAGGAACATTAGTATAGTATCACCCGAATAGGATTTAGGAGCATTACATCCAATAATTAGTATTCCAACCACTTCAAGAATGTGTCTGTTCTTTCTTTTTGCTACACTATTTTTATTATGAGATATTAGGATAAAAAGTTTGATACATAATGTTATATTTTTGAAAGTAACCTTAGGAAGTTTGATGCATAATGTCATGTTTTTGAAAGTAACCTTGTAGTTGACTAGACATGTATTCCCATCATTATCTGAATGAAGGATTTGTAATGAGGAATGAAACTGAGTTTCAATGAATTTATTAACAATAGGAAAGATTGTAGAAACTTCATCCTTCAATTTCATTAAATAAACTAGGGTAAATCATGTACAATCGTCAATAGAGGAAGCAAAGTACCTATGACTACCAAGAAAAGCAATATCACAAGGACCAATTCAAATGGTTTGAACATTCTAGACTCACTATAAGGAAAAGAAACATGATGGTGTTTTGCTTTTTGGCAAACATCATACTAAACTAAGAACTACATTACTAAGTTCAAGAAAAAGATCTAGAATAATATGTTTGATCTTTGAGATGGGTAGGTGTCTTGAACGATCATGCCATAATTTTATTTTTGCTTTAGCCATTGTCATGGCTAAGAGAGTGTGAATAGAAGCTTTCACAAAGACTCTTCAAGAATGTAAAGCCCCCTTTTCGAGCTATCATGACCAAAGATTCTTCTTATCTTTAAATCTAGGAAAACAAAACCAAAGGGAGAGAACGTTACTGAATAATTTAAGTGTTTGATAAGACAACTTATAGATAATAAATTTTTAAGGAAACTTGGGACATGAAGAACAAAAGATAAATAGAACAAAGTAGTTTTAGTGCTCCTCTTTCGTATCATATATGTATGTGAGTTATTTGCCAATTGAATGGGCTCATTTTTATAAAAGAACTGATAGTTAGACAAGTAGTTCCAATCTCCAACCATATTATCAGTTGCTCTTAAATCGACAACCCATATTCGAAGTACTATGGAGGCAGACTTATGAACAATGTCCGGGCCATAGTAGCTTGAGACTCGAAGAAAGATGTTTGGTTACTGAAGCCTGATTCTAAGCTTTCTTCATTTCAATAGTTCATGTATGGTGCCCATATCAGCTTTCTCTATAGTATGTTCACATATTGGTGTGATATGTCTTATTTTTACTAAAATTTGGCTTCTCAATCAGATCTACACATTTTTCTTTTGTGTGTCGATTTTTACCATAGTGAGAGCATCTCAATTTCTCTTTTTCATCACTAGATAGAGCACCATGACCTCTTCCTCCATGATTGCCATATCTACCTCTTCCCCAGGTTTGTTGATCCAGATTCTTTCCAAAGAAGGTAAACTTGTCTATACTTATCATATCTTCTTTCTCAAAGCCTCTTCGATCTTCTCTCTAAGTAACAAGTTATAAACAGTACCTAAGGAGGGTAATTCTTCTATTCCAAGGATGTTCACTTTAACTGCCTCGTAGTCTGAAGAGACTCTCCCATTAAAGAGCAAATACTTTTTGTTTCAACTTCTTCATTATGTTCTTTTCAACACGTAGAACATTTAATATGTATAAAGAGTTGTAATTCATCCTAAAGTCCCCTAAGATCGTTATAATATTCACTTATAGTTTGATTTGCTTGTCTATATTTTCTAATCTATTCTAGGATCTCATAAACTCCACTCACGTAAGGGATCAACCTTGTATGGCTAGTCCCAAGCCCGAATAAAAGAGGAGGGTTGCTTTCAACAGTCAGCATAAAACTTTGTTGGACTTCTACCATGGATTTTTCAAATTATAAGCATTGTGTTGGGGTGTTCTGCAGAACCCAATGCAGTGAAAAGTAAGTAAGGGCCTCTATATCTTCGCTCAGATATAGTGAATCAATTGTAGAAAGGGTTCTCACATCATGAACAAGTGTGAGTAAAAAAATTAGTCTCGCTACACTATCGTCTGAATGTAGTGAATAAGTTACAATGAAAGTCTCTACATTTTCAATATAGACGGATGTGGGGGATAAGGAAGCTAGTCCTAGATAATAAGATTTGTATTGATATTTTGAATATCGTAACATTGATCGATAAGTTAATAAAGGTGGTATATACTACTATTTATAGGAGGATTTACATTCTATGTTCATAAGAGATAAAGTAGGTTGGAGAAAAAGTAAAGGAGATTGAGAATACAGGTTTTAAATTATAGTGCTCAATAATTTTAAAAAAATGAGATGAACATTTAATTACTTATAAGAGTGGCTTATGACAAATACAAATTGATTATTTTATTTATAGGAAAAAAGATAAATCGTATTGTAAAGATTATAATATAATTTCATGAGAAAACTTAACTACTCAACATTGACTTTTAGTAATGGATTTCCAAGTAAAAAAGTAGACAAAAAATAACAATGCACATAGAGCCATTCGTACTAGATGAAGGAACCTCAAATATGAGATAGAAGATATATTTAAACAGAAATTCTTCAAGGAGACACTTGAAATTATATAGGTACACCTTCTGATATGTGGAACAATATGACTATACATACTAGAAAAGTGGCAAAAGATGTGTTAGGCGAATCTAAGGGAGGCATATCGGCACATAAAGAAGCTTGATGATAGAGTGAAGTGTTGGAAGATAAAATCAAGGCAAAGAAAACATGTTATAAATTATATTATGCCAAGAAGACTAGTGAAACTTAGGAAGCTTATTAGAATGCATGGAAAGAAGCGAAAAAGGCTGTTAGTGAAATGAAAGCTAAAATTTAGGAGGATTTGTATGAAAAGCTTAACTTAAAAGAAGGTTAAAGAGATATTTTTAGGATAACTAAGGGTAGAAATAAGAAAACTAAGGATCTTACTTTTGTTAGATGCATCAAAGATGAGGATGAGAAGATTCTAGTGGTGAATGATGATATCAAAAATAGACAAAAAAATTATTTTTGTATGCTTTTTAATGAAAATACATATGGTAGTATTAACTTAGGAGAGTTAGCCAAATAAAAAAAGTATATAAACCACAATTTCTATCAGCGTATTCAAAAGAATAAAGTCAAAGAGGCTCTTAAATATATGAAGATTAGTAAATCTATAGAACCAGATAATATTCCTATAAAAGTATGGACAATCCTAGGAGAGATAGAACTCACTTGGCTCGCAAGACTATTGAATGATATATAGATAATACAAAAAATGCCTAAGAAATAGAGAGCAAATACACTTATACCCATATATAAAAAAGAGAGAGACATTCAGAATTGTATGAATTATCGAGGTATCAAGTTAATGAATCATAGTATAAAATTATGAGAAAGAATTATTGAACATAGGTTAAGACAAGTATCGAGTACAACAGAGAACCAATTTGGATTCATGCCCGACAAATCTATTATTGAAGTGATTCACCTATTGAGACGTCTTATATAACATTTTAGAGCAAAACAGAACTTGATCTAGAAAAAGCTTATGATAGGGTACAAAAAATATTCTTTGGAGAACCTTAGAAAAGAGAGGTATCTCATTGACATACATAAATCTTATAAGAGACATGTACGATGGTGCAAAAGCTTGTGTGAGGGCTCATGAAGGAATCATAAACTTCTTTAAAGTTAATATTGGGTTATATCAAGGATCAACTTTAAGTCTATATTTATTTATATTTGTCATTGATGAGTTAACAAAACATATTCAAGATGAAGTACCTTTGTGTATGTTATTTGTAGGTGGTATTGTGTTAGTAGATGAGCCTAAGAAAAAAGTTAATAGGAAGTTGAAACTATGGAGAGAAACATTAGAAAGTAAAGGCTTACGACTTAGTAAAACAAAGATAGAATATATGGAATATAAGTTTAATCATTTTGGTACTTTAGAGGACATACAAATTAAGATTGACACACATTGCATCCCTCATAAGTAAAGTTTTAAATGCCCAAGGTCAATTTTTCAAAGTAATAAAAAAATTGATAGAGTTGTTACGTATAGAATTAATGCCGATTGGTTAAAATGGAGAAGAATATCATATATTATACGTGATAACAAGATACCATTAAAGTTGAAGGATAAATATTATAGAGATGCAATTAGACGTACTATGTTTTATGGTTTTGAGTATTAGGCAATTAATGATCAACATGAACAAAACATGTCTGTAGCAAAAATGAAGATGTTGAGATGGAGGAGTGGTCATATAAGGAAAGACCGTATATATAATGAGGTTATTAGAAATAAATTAGGAGTGGCACCAATAAAGGATAAAATGAGGGAAAATTATTTAAGATGGTTTGAACATGTAGAAAGTCGATCAAAGGAAGTTTCAGTAAGAAGGTATGAAAAACTAGATTGTGAAAATGTTAAAAGAGGAAGAGGAAAGCTACAAAAGTGTTGGAAAGAAACAATAAAGAATGATCTAGCTTATATTGAGTTAACTACCAACACGACACATGATAAGGCTCGGTGGAAACAAAGAATCTATGTAGTTGACCCCATCCAATATTTAAAAAGGCTTAGTTATTGTTGTTGATTCTAAGATCTCATACTCATTTGCTATATTTATTCATCTTGAATAAGCTTCAGAGGTTGCCTTTTAGATGTATTATGGATACGTAAAAGTTCTTCCTACTGAAGGAACCATAGATTGTAGCAACCATGAAGATACCAATGCATTATTTTTTCTCCATTTGAAATAGATAGGACTATTTTGATCACGGTGTTTCACACTTGGAAGATAATCCCATCTTTCTCTAGCAAAAACTACCAACTCAACTGACCATGCCCCTTTATGGTAATTTCGACAAGAAGTGTTTGATTTTTCTTCTGATTGGCCTTCAGAGGATGAGCAGGAGGTATCCACACTTTTCTCTTTATAGAGATTATTCCCCAATGTGTAATTCTTAAAAAAAGAGAGAAAACAAATTTCTGTTGTAAGTTCTTCCATAGAATAACAACTAGAAGCCAATAATCAGGTGTTATCACACTACTCAACGATGCAATACTACCAACAATCGACTTAGTGGCACCTGCAATGAATATCTTGGCTGCTCTAACATGTTGTCTACCGATCAACAACACAAACATTGTCTTTGTAGTGATTTCTGGTTACGTACAACACCAACAACACGACTGTAACACATGTACTATCTTTCAACAGGTGCCCTAAGGCATAAAATAATTTGACTCTATTAATTGGAAGAGAGTTGATACCAACGTTATAAATATAGTATCGTATGATACGATATGATGATAGCATATATCAATAGAGGGATTGATACGATCTATGTATTTGTATAGTTGAGGTTTATTTATTGTTCTATATCCTGTGTATTGCTTCCGTATCAATTGTGTATTGTATTGTACCATTGTGATATGCTATGTATCGTATTTGTATCATATATTAGAATAATACATAAACATTCTGCTATATTTATTATATTAGACAATTATAAGTCTTACTAGCTACCAATAGAGTGTACAATTACTGCAAGTAGGACCTAGGATCATTAGGTCTATTATACATAGAGTAGCAGTACTCAATAGAGTTTACAGGTTCTGCAACTAGGCTCATTAGGCCTATTATACACTAGCAGTACTCTAGCAATGTACTAACTGTTTATATTTTATAGTTTATATTACACGAGGTTCCTATCATCCTATAAAAAAAAAGTAAGAAATTTGAAAATATAACTTAATATATCAATATACAACATTATTTAACAAGAAAAGTTAAGAAGTAATGATTTAAAGTATTTTCTTTAACTAAATAAAACAAGTTTGTATCGTATCATATGATATGATATGATTATCGTGTTTCAGTCCCTCTTTCGATATGAGACCCAATACGATTTTTACAACATTAGCTAATACAACAACACGAAGAATAATCTCTTGAAGAAGTTGACTTTGGAGCAGCCACCACTTTTATTTCTTCATCCCTCTTAGGGTTCTGATTTGTTTCTTGAATTATATATAAAAGGTTTATAACTTGAAAGACTAATATACCCTTATACTAATACACTATTAACATATATTAATCAAGAACGGATATAGAACTACATCCAAATATAATTAAGAACATAAATAGAAAGATCTGATCCATAGATCTTCTCAATAGTAAGACACCCTTAACCAATGATAGGCTTAAAATGACCATTCAGGTTCCCTTGATTATGAATCCATTTGTTGGAGTTAGATATGAATATGATCTAGGTTCTGAATCTATTAAATCAAATTTGATAAGATGATTTGTAGTAGAAAATTATTTGGGTCTTCCTAATGAGAATAAGCTTGTCGTAGTATCATTACGAATGACTACAATAGACAAATGCATCAAAGAGCATGAAATATTCTCTAATTCTTTTAACAACATAACTGGAAGCGATCTGCTAAACCACTTCCTGTGACAAAAAAATCATGAGCATGGGAAGATTAAATTTGGATCAAGTAGTTGTTATATGTGCCAATTATGCATGTATTTGCAGTTTCCACGAATAAAATGTCTTGGGGCTCAACTGGCTCCAACTTTGAAAATATGACTTGGAATGATACCCATTATTGATGCATAAACAGCTATGACTTCCTAGTTCAAGGGTCGACTCAAAAGTCCTTTAAGTCAAAGGTCATGAGTTCAATACCCAGGATCTAATTGACTCAAAAACAGTTCAATCAATACGGTTGTGATAATCAGACCCTTGAAACACCATCTCAATAAATAACATTTCTCATATCCCCAATCTATTAGAAAACAACCTAAACATTTAATGGCATTGTAAGGGGAAACGACAGACAGAGAGAGAGGACGGGGAGAAAGGATGGATATCCTTGAGATTACATTGGTCTCGACAAGAAACAAAGAAATCCACAAAAATTCCCTAAGAGATATTTGACCACAAAGTTAGATGTAAAACCAATGCAGTTTTCAAAGACATCTTCGTAAATTTTGCATCGACAAACCTTCTTCCATAGAGGAGGCAAAAAGAACAATAACAACCAACATTAACACCCAACAATTTACTTGGTGGATTGTTCTAATTCTTTGTGATTCTATATTATTTCTCAATTTTTGCAGTTTAATGTATTAAAGGGCCTTAGGAATTACTAGCTAGGAATTCCCAGAAAATAGTTGCCACCATGCAACATTAACTACTAATTAAACTATTTCAAAAATTGCAAAAAAATCCAACTTAAAATGTCCTAGAAACTCTTCGGTAAAGCTTTATATCAGTTGTGCTTCTAATTAAGACTCTGAATTGCGGTAACTATAATTTCCTCTATAATCTTTTGTTGTTGGAGGATGCACATGGCTTTGACAATGGGTGGGCCCATTATTTTCCACTCAGACTAGGTTTCCATTCCACTCTTAATGGACTAGTTAACTAGTACTCATGTGAGAGGTCCTTGGTAGCAGTTTGTGATGTCATTGGTTGATACTTGAATTTATTATCCTCATAGGGTTGATTAGGATTTGACCTCAAATTTGGGTTGTTGGCATCTTCTTTGTAAGGAGTAAGGTTCATGACATTGAAAGTGTTAGAAACATTAAATTCTCCAGGCAAAACAATTGTATATGCATTATCGTTGATTTTATCGAGTATTTTGAATGGTCTTGCTGCTTAGGGCCTGAGTTTGGATCGGCGTTTGTGGAAAAAAATGCTCTTTGCACAAGTGTATCTAAACAAGGTCGTTAGGTTCGAATGTGGCAGTCCAACGCTTCTTGTGACCATCTCAATTTGCTTCTTTATTTATTGTTCAATTTGTTTGTGAAAAACTTGGATGGCTTCAGCATGAGTACTCCTAGTTGCAGCTACTCCATCTTTGTCTGGAATTTGAGTTAAATACAAGGAGTGTTGTTGGATTAACACCATAAACAATTTTGAATGGAGATTGGCCAGTGGTGCTATGAATAGCCCGATTGTAAGTGAATTCCACCCAGGAAAGTTGATCCACCCAATCACATATTATTTTAGAGAAAACCTCTAAGAAGAGTTGTGAGCGTACGATTAACCACTTCAGTTTGGTCATCGGTCTGTGGATGCCATGTCGTGTTGAACAATAACTTGGTTCCCAAACTTTTCCAAAGTGTCTTCCGAAAATAACTCTTGAATTTGGCATCTCGATCTGATACAAGACTGCTTGGAATACCATGAAGCCATACTATTTTCCAAAAGAATAAATTTGTATGTGGATGACATCATCAGTCTTATGGTATGGTACGAAATGTGTCATCTTGGAGAACCTATCGACAACAACTAGAATTAAATCTTTGCCTCTTCGAGTTATAGGAAATCCCAAAATGAAATCAAAGTTAACATCAACCCAAGGTCGATTAGGAATGGGAAGTGGCATGTAGAGACCCCGGTTGGTTTCCTTGCTTTTGGCCATTTTGCAAGCAACACACCTTTCAAAAATTCTATGAATATCTCGGTGCATTCGAGGCCAATAGAATGCTCTTTTAATAGTTCAAAGGTGTTTTTTTCCCCGAAATGTTCGGCTAGACCCCGCTACGGGCCTCCCTAATCAAGAGTTCATGATGGGAACCCCTTGGCACACATAGATGACCCTTCCAAAACATGTATCCATCAATATGATAATACCCATCCGTAACCTTTTCACTGCTAATGGCAATGATTGGAGGAAAATCGAGTCTTGGGTATATTGTTCTTTGAGTACTTCAAACCCAAACATTTAAGCAGAAAGAATGGAGATCAATGAGTATCTTCGTGATGGGGTGTCTGCAACTATATTTGTTTTTTCCTTCTTATATAGAATTGTGTGGGGAAAAGTTTCCAAATACTCAACCCACTTGACATGATGCTTGCTCAACCTTCTTTGGCCTTTGAGATGTTTAAGGGACTCATGATCTTTATGAATCATGAACTCCTTGGGTAAAAGATAGTGCTACCAAGTCTGTAGTACTTTCACTCGTGCAAAAAACTTCTTTTCATAGGTGGAGTAGTTCAAATTGGCCCCTTTGAGTTTTTTGCTAAAAGGGTTATGTTGAAATCTGGAAGTGCAAGAATAGGAACTAAGCAAAGTCTAGTCTTGATTTCATCAAAGCTACATTGACATGAAGATGTCCACTAAAATTCTCATCCTTGCTTGACACAGTTAGTTAGAGGGGCAACTATGCTGCTAAAATCATTTATGAATTACCTACAAAATAAAGCCAGACCATGAAAACTTTGTACCTCAGAAATATTGGTCAAAACCAGCCAGCCTTGGATTGCTTTGATTGTCTCTGGATCTGCTTTAACTTCACATTTGAAAACAATGAATCCTAGGAACCAAACTCGTGGTTGTCCGGAGCTACACTTCTTTAGGTTACCAAATAGGCATTGCATCTTGTAGCGCTTCTAGAGCCTTTCTTACATGAAACAAATGCTCTTCCATTGTTTTGTTGTAAACCAAAATATCATTGAAATAGATGATAACAAATTGGCCAATGAATTCATGAGACGCATGAAGGTGTTGGATATGTTTGTAAATCCAAACGGCATTATCAACCACTTGAACAAACCCAGTTTTGTTTTAAATATCATCTTCCACTCGTCTCCTTCTTGGATTCAGGTTTGATGATAGTCACTATTCAAGTCAATTTTGGAGAAGACCTATGAACCATTGAGCTCATCCAATATGTCATTAATCATGAAATAGGATAGTGATACTTGATGATAATTTTGTTGATAGCTTGACTATCTATACACATCCACATCGACCCATCCTTCTTGGGTAATAGGAGGGCTGGGACTACACACATACTCATTGATTCCTGAACAAACCCTTTAGGGATTAGTTCCTCGATTTGGCATTGTAACTCTTGCTTCATGAGAGTTACTACGATAAGACGATTTGCTTAGAAGTGGTAAACTCGGAATGAGGTTGATGTGATGTTCTATGCCCCAAATTGGTGGTATTTCGTTTGAAAGCTCTTCCATAAATACGTCAGCAAACTCAGTGGTTGCTCAAACAAGGGTAGGCATGAGCTTGGTGAGTTGATGGTTGCCTCTTTGCATAGACAACTCCTTCCCGATTTAGGACCCTTTCTAGGTCTCTTTTAGAAAGATACAAACTCTCCTTATACGATGATACTTCTAACAGTTGAGGTGCATGAGTTATTTGAGTTGATAATGGGGCCAATGTGATCTGTCTACCATTCAGCAAGAAGGTATACATATTTCGGTATCCATCATACATGGCCTTTCAATCAAACTACCATGGGCACTCTAATAAGAGATGACCAATACTCATGGGTACCTCACACAAGATGGTCTCCTTATTGGATTTTCTAATAGTAAAAGAGATCGAGACTTGGTGTTGCACCAAAATCTCTTCTTGCTCATTGACCACCTTAGCTTGTAGGGGCGGGGGTATATGCTCATGGGTAGTTGTAGTTTTTCTACAACTTCCATGGAGGCCACATTTGTGCAACTTCCCCATCAATGATAAGTGTGCAAACCTTGTTGTTGATGGTGCAACAAGTATGGAAGATAGCCTCCCACTGTTTAGGATCGGGGGTGATTTGTGAGTTCAAAACTCATTGAATGATGAGCAATTCACCGTCATCAGTATACTCCATATGCTCAGTGATTTCATCATCATGGGTAAGTATTTTATTATCACTTTTGAGTTTCTCAGATGTTCCATATAGGACCAATTTTCTTTTGTTCGGGCATTGTGCGGAGGTTTGTTCATGTATGAGACACTTAAAGCATTTAATGTCTCTATTGTGGGATCTGGACTCGGGGGTCTCAGCTGACTCCTTGACTTTACTATCAGGCTACCTAAATGAGGTAGAGAATGTCTTTTTGCCCTCCGTTGCAGCCTGGTTGGTATTAGGGATGGATTTGGTAGGGAACGGTTTTAGAGCAACATCTTTGAAAGGGCCTTTTTCTCATTGTCTCTCAACTTTGAGTACCAAGGTGACAACATCTTCAATGAACGTAGGGTTGTAGTTCTACGATATCAGTGTTCCCTTTGTTCAAACCTTAAAGGAAACGAGCCCTTTGTTTTTTGAATCTCACACCATAGCATAAGGGTCTCGAATTCTTTGACATAATCCTCTACATTAAGTCCACCCTGCCGTAGACTTTGTAACTTGAGATATAGTTCTTGACGATAGCAATCAGGTACAAATCGTCTATGCATGATCTGCTTCATCACACCTCAACTGATGATGTCACCTTTGCGTTCTCTCTTTCATTGGTCTTGAAGCCTTTCCCACCACAGATTATCATAGTGAGTGAACTCGAGTGTAGCTAGCCTACATTTCTCCTCTTCGGAGTACCAATAGTAATCATAAATTGTATCTACGTGCTAAACCCAATCAAGAAACTCTTGAGAACTGGATCTCGTGAATGGAGGGATTTTAATATGTTTAGTGGTCTCCTTCCCGTCGTTCGAATCATACATCCTAAGGATTCTAGAATGTGGATCTTGGGTCGGAATGGTTCACTTCTTCCTCATATTCACCGTGATGAGATGGGTTGGACAGGATTGCTTGGTTTCGTAGCAAGCCATCAATGGCATGAGTGAGTTGTGTCACCTTCACCTTCAACTCTATCTAGCTTCACACCAACACCATGATTTGAGTTTCTTCCTTTGATAATCCATGTGACACTGATGGAGGGACGAAATTTTGATCGACCATCCTCTCAATCTCAATGAAAACACTAAATTGATGTGAAACAGATCGAGTTTAGAGGATGTGAGCTGAGCTAATTAGAGAGAGTTGGGAAGTATTATGTGCGAGCAACTAGTAACACTCTCTCATTCGCTTGTGAAACCAAGTCAACACACACACCAAACTAAGTCAACCAAGGAATGGTGATAAGGCCTAGTTCACTCACCATCTATAGAGGATAAGATTGAGGGAGATAAAGTAACACTCTCGAGCCAAAACAATCCGATTTTTCATTCTAAAGTTTGTCTATTTATGCTTAGAACAAACTCTTCGAGCTGAGTTCAAAAAGAACATAACACCCTATAATTTAATAGGAGGATTGTTCTCATTCCATGTGATTCTATGTTGTTTCTCATGCTTTGTAGTTGAATGCATTAAAGGGCCTTGAGAACTACTAGCTAGGAATTCCCAGGAAATAGTTTGTACCATGCAACATTAACTACCAATTAAACTATTTTGAAAATTGCAAAAAAAACTTAAAATATACTAAGGACTCTCATATAAAGTTCTGCATCAGTTGTGTTTCTAATTATGGCCTCAAACTCTGTTAACTCCTGTTTCCTCTAGAATTTTTTGTTGTTGTTGCTTAGGGGCTTGCTTAAGTTCATACAAAGACATAACTAGTTTTACAAACTTTATTTTCGACCGTAAATAACAAACCTCCTTTCGAGATGCTTCATATACTCCTCCTTATTAACTTACCATTTGAAGAATGTTGCTTTAACATCCATTTAGTGAATAACAAGTTTGTAAATTGAAGTCAAGGCTATCAAAATCGATTGAAGAAATTCTAGTCACAGGAGCAAAGGTATCAAAATAATCAATCCTTTCTTTAAGTAAACCCCTTAGAAACTATCTTAATTTATCAATGGTTCCATTCTACCTTCATTTTCTTTTTGAAAATCCATTTTACCAATAAGCTTGGAACCATATGGGAGGTCTAGTAGTTTCCAAGTTTTATTCTCCATTATTGAGTCCATTTCATCTTGTATTGCTTCTTTCTAGAAAGCTACATGTTGAGATTTCATTGCCTCTTCAAATGTTTGGATCACTTTCTATATTATAGCATAGTGGTGCATGACTCTCTATGCATGGAGTCTCTTGTCACTTCAACTAGGAACATGAACAAATCTATTCCATATGTTTTTATCTTCTTAATTCTTTTACTTCTTCTAGGCTCAAAACTTTCTAATGTATCCTTATTTGATACATTATTCTTTGGATCATGTTCGCGTTCATTAGAGTTAACATTGACTTTGGGTCTTATAATTGAGTTAAATATGTCTTCTTGAAATATTGCATCCCTAAACTCAATTTCTTATTTCTGAGAATACGAGCTATTGGATTCACTTACATACAATAATATAGTTTGCTTTATATATTTTTCAACATAACTCAAGCATATACATTCAATTCTCCTCTCACCCAATTTCTTTCTTTTGGGTTAGGAACCTTTACTATTACTCTCTGACCACTAAACCTTAAAATGTTTAAGGTTGGCCTTTCTTTTCTTTCAGAATTCATATGGGGTTATTTTGTTCCTTTTATTTAGAACTCTATTTAAAATATAACAAGCTATCAATATAGCTTGCCCTTAATAACCTTTTCCTAGATCAGAATAGGATAACATGGCATTTACCATTTCTTTCAACACCTATTTTTTCCTATACGCAACACCATTCTATTGTGGGGAGTATGGTGCAATTATTTCATGTATATTATTTCAATGAACTCAAAATAACTAGGATGATTGTATTCTCCTCCTTTATCAGCACTTAAACACTTAATGAAAGTTTCATGTTGAAGTTCTACTTTAGCCTTACAAATCTTAAACTTATCTAACACTTCATCTTTTGAATGCATTAATATGTAAAACAATAGTACCTAGTACAATAATTTATGAAGGTTACAAAATATTTCTTACCACCTATAGTAGGCTAACCATGCAAATCATATACATTAGAATGTATTAAGTCTAGCACCTTTAAATTTCTTTCTACTATTGAAATAGATGCATAGTTATCCTTGTTAGCATTCAAATTGTACATGTTTATGAGTTTATCTTTGATTTTGGAATCAAATCCAATTTCATCATATCATCTCATTTTCTAAAATTAACATGTCCTAAATGATTATGCCATAAATCAAGAGACTTAAAAATATAAGCTGAAAATCATCATTATTAATAACATTTAGTTTGAATATGTTCTCACATAGATACCATTTCCATACAAACATGCCACCTCTAGAGAGAATAAACTTGTCTCCCTCGAAATACAGACTTAAATCCATACTTATTAAGTAGGGTATAGAAACTAAATTCTTTCTCTATCTAACATTTGGTGCGTAGTATACATAAGTAAGAGTAAGCACTTTTCGAGGAAGTGAATTCTAGTTCCCGTCATTTTGCCCTTTAACTTGGACAATTGAGCGTTACTTATGTATGAACAACCCGATCTTCTTCTTTGATTATCTTGAAGAGATCTTTGTTCGTGCACATATGGTAGGTGGCAACAAAATATATCCACCATGAACCAACATCTTCAATCATGCTAATCTCGAGATATGGTACCGCAACAAGGTTTCTTTTTGAACTAGAATCCTTCTCCTTGTTTTTTTTAGAAGAAAGGCGACACTTATTCTTGAAATGTCCAGGCTTTACACAATAGTAGCAACTAACTTTCTTTTTCTTTTTTTCTTTTGCCATTGTTGTTGTTACCATTGTTGTTACCACTTATTACTTGTATAAGATTCTTCAAAATTTCAAGGCCTTTTCTTTGAGGATTTGTTGGACTTCCCTTCTTCCATCACATGAACTTTCTTATGAGTAGATTGTTTCTTTAGTATCATCTTGTCTACGATACTCTTTCTCAAGATGACGGTGATTACCCAATTGCTCGAGAAAGATTTCATCCTTTCTATGTTGTAGACTTCTCTTAAAGTCTTTCCATAAAGGAGAAGTTTGTATATAATTGAGGAGACAATAATGGCTTCATCCATATACATGTTATGTTGCTTGAGAATTCATTCTATTTTGTGCAATTGTTCCATAATAGATCTACCATCAATAATTTTATAACTATTAAAAGGATTAACCAAGGATTTCGTATTTGTAGCATCTTTGAGTTCTATCATGTATCTTGCCTCCAACTTCTCCTAAAGTTCATTTGCATTCATTTGTTCTAATATGTATCAAATAAAGAATTTGACATCCTGTTCAAAATGTGGCGGTCATATGTAATCATCATTGTCCCAATTTATGCCTTGCATGAGTCTACTACCACGATTTCTTCTTTGCTTTCTTTTGGCCTTGGAGTAGTCAACACATACATAATTGTAAAAGTTGTAAGAAGGAAGTGCATTTTCTTTTGCCATATCGTCTAGAAAAGTTTCCTCCATCAAACCTCTCCAATTTCACAAAATCTGAAATCCTCCCTTAATGTTGCCGGTGTTGCAAACTAAGAGAAAGAATTAAACCTAAAGATTACACGATCAAAGATTGAGCTGCAAATGGAATGGTTTTGCTTGTAAATTTGGACAACTACATACGCAATGTGGATGGATATGGTCCACGCCTAAGTTTAAAAAGAAAGATTCCATGTTCATTTACAAGTTTTATCGAGTCGTTTCGGGTTGGGTCAAAGTCAAAAACCAAAAACAGCATATCGAGCACGTGCCATGCACACGAAAGGACCTTTATTGACCCAAATATGAGCAGGTCGTGTCAGTTACATATCGGTTTGCTACGCTACAACATTCTCCGATGTTTGAATTGAAAACCGTAAACGGATTTGAAATCCTAACGGGCGAAAAAAAAGGCGGAAAGGTGCGGAATGTAACAGTACAGACACGAGAAACAAAGAAACAAAGAGACTCTTCAAATTCGACAGGGAAGGAGGGAAATTCTGTCTTTCCCTGTCTGCTTGGAAGCGCGCTCTTCTCCGTCAGGCATCTGGATGGGAGACGCATCCGACGGCGTGGATCTCCGATTGTGGCGCGTGTGCGCTGGATTAACAGTCAAGATCCCTCCGATCGGTTCCAGGGTTTACTACTTCCCGCAGGGCCACGCAGAACATACTTGCTCAAACCTGTCCTTCCCCCCGTTCGCCGACCCGGCCATCTTGTGTCGTACTGATTCGGTGCGGTTTCGGGCGAACAGGGAAACTGATGAGGTTTTTGCTGAATTCGATCGGCTGCGACCCCTCGAAGAGAGGCGACGGAGACGGAGAGAACACGTCCTCGTACTCGAAGGTTTTGACTCAGAGCGATGCGAACACTGGCGGGGGTTTCTCCGTCCCGAAAATGTGCGCCGACTCGATCTTCCCGCCGCTCAACTTCGAGGCAGATCCGCCAGTTCAGACGATTACCCTCCGAGACGTCCACGGATCGGTGTGGGACTTCCGACATATCTACCGAGGCACGCCCCGACGGCATCTTCTCACTACTGGGTGGAGCCCGTTCGTTAACAGCAAGAAGCTCGTAGTGGGTGACTCGATCGTCTTCGTTCGGGTGGATTCCGGTCACATGTTCATCGGCGTTCGGCGCTTCTTCCTAGGAGGGAGCGGCGGAGAAGGCTCCGAGGTCCCCCGATGGAACACGCCGTTTAAGGAATTGCGGAAGCCGATAGATGGCGCGGAGGAAACGCCTGTGACGACGTCTCCAGCAAATGTAGGGTTCTCCCGTAGGAAAGGGCGGATCTCGGCCGCATTGGTGGCAGAGGCTGCCGGAAAGTGGATGTCTGGACGGGCATTCGAGGCGGTGTACTACCCAAGGGCGGGGATGCCGGAGTTCTGCGTGGAGGCAGAAGCGGTGGAAAAGGCGATGAACGTCCATTGGACGTCTGGAATAAAATTCAGGATGAAGATCGAAAGAGACGACTCATCCACAACGACCTGGTGCAGCGGCGCAGTCTCAGCCGTGAGCATCGTCGATCCCGTGGCCTGGCCCAACTCCCCCTGGAAAATGCTGCAGGTCTCTCTCTCTCTCTGCGAGCATGTGTTTTCTCATGGTGCTAGGTTGATGGAAGGGTTGATCTTTAATGATAGAAGCATGATAAGGCCTGTGTAGATATTTATTTATTTATTCTTGGTAATGCTGCGTAGATCTTTATTTATGCAATTTGTTTCTGATCAAAGCATTGAGAAATTTAACGATGATCAATATTGTAGGGTTGACGCAACGGGATCTGGTTATCATCTAACTCATGTGAGAAATAAAGGATGTCAGTCCAAGCATTTAGTCAATTGGGTTGAACGCACGAAGCATGCTTTCCTGACAATGTAGATTTTTTTGGCAAATGGTTTTCATCAGTTTAAACGTTAACTTAATTAATGATTATACGAACAGTTTCGAATACAAGCAATAAATATATGTTAGTTTGATTAATTTAAAATGGACTCTTGACAAGGATTGAAATCGCAAAGCTTAGGTCAAGTCAATCTAGAGATTCATCTGTGATTTTGCTCAAATTGTATGCAATATGCATTTCAACATAATGACTGGGATAATGATGTAATAACTGGCTTTAACGCTCTCAGTCTCTGCATATCATAAGTTTTTGAAACGGAACTATGTCATCGTTCTTTCCAAAATTTCTGGATACCAGGTCACATGGGATGAACCTGAAACTTTGACAAACATAAAGAGAGTCAGCCCATGGGAGATTGAAGTCGTATACTCCATGTCACCTCTCTCAATCCCCACATTCTCCTTCCAAAAGAAGAAATCCAGGACACTTGGTAACCCCGAGCCACTGGTAGCGGAAAAACCTGTTGCAGGGCTGGTACTCAGGAACTTGATTCCTTCAGTGACAAACTACGGTAGTTTACCTGCAGGCATGCAGGGAGCCAGGCATGAGTCTATGTTTGCAAGTGGCTTTCCCAGCCTTTTGCCCATCCAGAACCACCATGGATCATTATCAGACTCTCAGTTTCTGCAGAATACTCTTCCTCCATGGAACTATGGGCCTCCAGAACCAACGGCTCTCAAAATTTCAAACTCAGAGCAATCCTCACGAGACACCTCCAGTGGCATGCAGTCTCTCTTGAATGGTCCTATTGAAAATAGGGAAGGGGACAAACCTGAGAGTACTAAGAGTGTTGTTCTCCAATTGTTTGGAAGAACCATCCTGACAGAACCAAATGCATGCTTTTTCAACAATGAACCTGCCCAAGAAAAGCATCACAGCCTGAACATTTCTCCTACAAAGCAGCTCATTGGACGTAGATTTAAAGAAAGAGACCAAGAGTGTGTTGAGGGTGAATTGAATGAGAAATACACGATGAATGACAGGTCCTTCATGACCAACAATGACAGCATGATCTGTAAAGTATACAAAGAAGCCGAGGGTGGTTCCCCAGGCCATGCAATTGATCTGTCTAAGTTTTGCTCATACGAACAGTTGTTTCAGAGACTCTCAAAGATATTCAGCATGGAAGAGTCTCAGTTGTGGAAGCGTGTCTTCTACAAAGGGAATACTGGCTCCTTAAGGCGCGCAGGTGAAGAGCCATTCAGGTAATGGTGCTCTCTCTCTCTTGATATATATATATATATATATATATATATATATGTTGTATATGTGTGTCCACATATATATATAAAGTGCATATGCATGTGGAAGTTGGTGGGGGTGTGGGGCGGTATATCACATTAGATTGATTTTTCTTCACAAAATTATTCACTCTCCAGTAAATTGAATACACAGCATTTCATCATTGAGGGTTTTAACTAGTATTGTTCGATGCGTATCATATCGTGTATCATTTTGGTACACGATACAATACATATTGTATCGCCGTGTATCATTTTTTAATACTAAAAAATTGAAAAAAATCACAAAAATGCTGAAAAAAATCACGATAATTAAAAACAATTCATATAATGTATAAGTTGAGTACATATTCATCAATCACCATTCAATTTTTATTGTATAAAGCATTTAAGCAGTATATCCTTAGCAAAATTAGAACTTTCGTAATTGAAAAAAGAATTATATTTACATATCATAATCAAGATCAACTATATAATCTTCATCTTCTCCTCCTTTTCAAGATCATCACCACCTTCAGCTTCAAAATCAAAATCCTAAGTCACACAGACACTTCTAAGAGGTAGAGTGTCGACCTCGACACAGGTGCGACACTGACATCGACACCGTGTCAGTGCGGCATGGCAAAAAAAAATGTATATTTTTTTTTGTAACTCACAGTTTTAAATTATGGTACTCAGGTAAAGAAAAGGCCCGAAACGGAGTTGGTATTATCATAAATAAAGATTTAAAGGAGAGTGTAGTAGACATACAACGATACGGTGATCGAATCATGACATTGAAATTAGTGTTAGGAGTAGAGGTTTTGAATATAGTTTGTGCTTACGCACCTCAAGTAGGACTAGAAGATAGTATAAAGACTGTTTTTTGGGAAGAGTTAGATAAGGTGTTTCAAAAGATTCCACAAAGGGAGATGATTTGTTTAGGAGGAGATTTAAATGGACATGTCGGTAAAGAGGCATTAGGATATCAAGGGATTCATGGAAACTTTGGTTATGGAGATATAAACGAGGAAGGTAGGGAGATTTTAAATTTTGCTATGTCATTTGATCTCTTTATAGTCAATACAATCTTCAAAAAACGAGATGAACATTTAATTACTTATAAGAGTGGCTTATCATAAACACAAATTGATTACTTTATTTGTAGAAAAAAAGATAGAGCGTGTTGTAAAGATTGTAAGGTAATTCCAGGAGAAAGCTTAACCACCCAACATCGACTTTTAGTTATGGATTTACAAATAAAAAAATAGACAAAGAAGAAAAGAGTGCATCGAGCTATTCGGACTAAATGGTGGAACCTCAAAAGCGACAAAGAAGATATATTTAAACAGAAAGTCCTTCAAGGAGATGTTTGGAATTATGTTGGCACACCCTCTGATATGTGGAACAATATGGCTATACATATTAGGAAAGTGGCGAAAGATGTGTTAGGGGTATCTAAGGGAGGTGTACCAGCACAAAAAGAAGCTTGGTGGTGGAGTGAAGTAGTACAAAATAAAATCAAGGCAAAGAGGGCATGTTACAAATTACATTACGCTAAGAAAACTAGTGAAACTTTAGAAGCTTATAAGAAAGCAAAGAAGGAAGCAAAAAAAGGCCGTTAGTGAAGCAAAAGCTAAGATTTGGGAGGACTTATATAAAAAACTCAACTCAAAAGAGGGTGAAAGAGATATTTTTAGGATAGCTAGGGCTAGAGATAAGAAAACTAAAGATCTTAATTATGTTAGATGCATAAAAGACGAGGATGAAAAAATTCTAGTGGCAAATGATGATATAAGAAATAGATGGAAAAACTATTTTTATAATCTTTTTAATGAAAATAAAGATGTTAGTATTAGTTTAGGAGATTTAGCCAAGTCAGAAAAGTATATAAACCACAATTTCTACCGACGTATTCAAAAGAATGAAGTCAAAGAGGCTCTTAAACATATGAAGAGTGGTAAATCGATAGGACCAGATAATATTCCTATAGAAGTTTGGAAAATACTAGGAGAAATGGGAATCACTTGGCTCACAAGACTATTTAATGAAATATGGAAAAACCAAAAGATGCCCGAGGAATGGAGAGCAAGTACACTTATACCCGTATATAAGAACAAGGGAGACATTCAAAATTGTATGAATTATCGAGGTATCAAGTTAATGAGTCATACTACGAAATTATGGGAAAGAATTATCGAACGTAGGTTAAGACAAGTATCAAGTACAATAGAGAACCAATTTGGATTTATGCCAGGTAGATCTACTATTGAAGCGATTCGCCTTTTGAGACGTCTTATGGAACACTTTAGAGCAAAAAAGAAAGACCTTCACATGATATTTATTGATCTAGAAAAAGCTTATGATAGGGTACCGAGGGAGGTTCTTTGGAGAACTTTGGAAAAAAGAGGTATCCCATTGACATATATTAACCTTATAAGAGACATGTATGATGGTACAAAAACATGTGTGAGGACTCATGAAGGAACGACAGACTTCTTTGAAGTTAATATTGGGTTACATCAAGGATCAACTTTAAGTCCATACTTATTTATAATGGTGATGGATGAGTTAACAAAACATATTCAAGATGAAGTACCTTGGTGTATGTTATTTGCAGATGACATTGTATTAGTGGAGGAGTCTAAGGAAAAAGTTAATAGAAAATTGGAACTATGGAGAGAAACATTAGAAAACAAAGGCCTCCGACTTAGTAGAACAAAGACAGAATATATGGAATGTAAGTTTGATCATTTGGCTACTTCAGAGGACATAGAAATTAAAATTGGCACACATTGCATTCCCCAAAAGGAAAGTTTTAAATACCTAGGGTCAATTTTTCAAAGTGATGAAAGAATTGATGGAGATGTTACACATAGAATTAATGCTGGTTGGTTAAAATGGAGAGGAGCATCAGGTATTCTTTGTGATAAGAAGATACCATTAAAATTAAAAGGTAAATATTATAGAGCAACAATTAGGCCTGCCATGTTTTATGGTTCTGAGTGTTGGGCAGTTAATCATCAACATGTACAAAAGGTGTCTGTGACAGAAATGAAGATGTTGAGATGGATGAGTGGTCATACAAGAAAAGACCGTATACATAATGAGGTTATTAGAAACAAATTAGGAGTGGCACCAATAGAGGATAAAATGAGAGAACATCGTTTAAGATGGTTTGGACATATAGAAAGAAGATCAAAAGAAGAACCTGTAAGAAGGTTAGAAAAACTAAATTTGGAAAGTATTAAAAGAGGTAGAGGACGACCACAAAAGTGTTGGAAAGAAACAATAAAGAATGATCTAGCTTATTGGGAGTTAAGTGCTAACATGGCACACGATAGGGATCTGTGGAAACAAAGAATCCATGTAGCCGACCCCGTCTAGTATGGGAAAAGGCTTAGTTGTTGTTGTTGTTGTACAATTCTGTCGTCTATGGTGTATTTATCCTGGAGAACCCGATTAACGAGGAGTAATCCGTGAAGACGATGAAACCGAAGCCTCTTAGTCGACTCATGACCTTATCTCCCATGATGACCACCTGAATTACCTCACCATAGTTTCCAAAATGCTCCTTCAGCTTGTATTCCCTCATCTCTCATGAAACTTTGCCGATGAACGTAGAAAAATATCTCAACGCGGACCTTCTTCAATTCGCTTTGTGTGGATATTCCACGCTTCAAAATCTGGTATCGATTTTGAAGTTCGGGTCTTTTTGGATAAATGGGTTCGGATAGTGAAGATTGATTTGTGTATTATGATGAAATTAGTAGTTGTTTACAATTTATGTGTATTGCTTTAATATAAAGTTGTGTACTTGCTATTGTTATATACTTATGTTAATTGATGTCTCACTTATTTTAGCTTCAATATTATACATAATATATAATATTATATACCCTAGCCGTGTCGCCGCACCCAACATTTTTGAAATTTGCCATATCCTGCACCCTCACCCGCACCCGCACCCATGTGACATAGTCAAAATCATCTCTTTGATGTTGTTGTGCTCCTTCCAAATTAATTCATTGAATGTCTTCTTAAGTTAGGAGTTTATTTGCTTCACTATTTTCTATAATCCACTCCTCTAAGATACCAAAATCAGTGTTGTCTGACGCGTATCGTATCGTGTATCGCTGGGCTCCATGATACGGGCATATCGTATCGTATCATATCATACTTTAATATTAAAATAATACAAAAATTAATTAAAAATCAATAAAAATTAGTAAAAAATCGGAAATAATAGAAAAAAATCAGAAAAAATAGAAAAAATCAGATAATTGCTTTAAATTCATATAATGTAAGTTTAGTACAGATTGAGCATTCAACATTGAACAATTGCATCCAAATTTACATATTTTGAATCCAAAAAATAAAATACAAACATAGTTTACAGTACACTACAGTTACATATAATGTTACATTTTACAAATTATAATCAGGATCATCAACTAAATAATCTTCATCTTCTCCTTGTTGCAGATCCTCCTCCTCATCATCAGCCACGCCCACACCTTCTTCTTCAAAATCAAATTCTTGATCTCCATTATGTTGTTACGCTCCTTCCAAATTAATCTAGGCAACGTCTTCTTCTGTTAGGAGGGCATTTTCTTCGTGTCTTCATAACCCAATCTTCTAATATATCAAAATTATCCAAACTTATTGGATCGAACTGACTTTCTTCTCTATTTACTTTTTTTAATTGCCTACGACACAAACAAAGATAAACAATTAGTAAGTAATATTAACAATTGAAAATTGAATTTAAACAATATTGAATTGAAAATTTGAAAGTAATACAATATTGCCTTTCACGAAGGCGCATGTTACAACGAATATAAACCAAATCATTAAGCCTTTTGTGTTCCAACCTGTTGCGCTTTTTTATATGGATGTGTTCAAAAACACTCTAATTTCTTTCACAACCTGTTGCACTATAGGTTTGGCTTAAGACTCTGACTGCAAAATCTCTAAGGTTTGGACAATCACTTCCAAACCTGTTCCACCAAACATCTGTAAAAAAAAATACAAACATTAGAGACATAATAATCCACAGACACCCTCTGATATGTGGAACAATATGGCTATACATATTAGGAAAGTGGCGAAAGATGTGTTAGGGGTATCTAAGGGAGGTGTACCGGCATAAAAAGAAGCTTGGTGGTGGAGTGAAGTAGTACAAAATAAAATCAAGGCAAAGAGGGCATGTTACTAATTACATTACGCTAAGAAAACTAGTGAAACTTTAGAAGCTTATAAGAAAGCAAAGAAGGAAGCAAAATAGGCCGTTAGTGAAGCAAAAGCTAAGATTTGGGAGGACTTATATAAAAAACTCAACTCAAAAGAGGGTGAAAGAGATATTTTTAGGATAGCTAGGGCTAGAGATAAGAAAACTAAAGATCTTAATTATGTTAGATGCATAAAAGACGAGGATGAAAAAATTCTAGTGGCAAATGATGATATAAGAACTAGATGGAAAAACTATTTTTATAATCTTTTTAATGAAAATAAAGATGTTAGTATTAGTTTAGGAGATTTAGCCAAGTCAGAAAAGTATATAAACCACAATTTCTACCGACGTATTCAAAAGAATGAAGTCAAAGAGGCTCTTAAACATATGAAGAGTGGTAAATCGGTAGGACCAGATAATATTCCTATAGAAGTTTGGAAAATACTAGGAGAAATAGGAATCACTTGGCTCACAAGACTATTTAATGAAATATGGAAAAACCAAAAGATGCCCGAGGAATGGAGAGCAAGTACACTTATACCCGTATATAAGAACAAGGGAGACATTCAAAATTGTGCGAATTATCGAGGTATCAAGTTAATGAGTCATACTATGAAATTATGGGAAAGAATTATCGAACGTAGGTTAAGACAAGTATCAAGTACAACAGAGAACCAATTTGGATTTATGCCAGGTAGATCTACTATTGAAGCGATTCACCTTTTGAGACGTCTTATGGAACATTTTAGAGCAAAAAAGAAAGACCTTCACATGATATTTATTGATCTAGAAAAAGCTTATGATAGGGTACCGAAGGAGGTTCTTTGGAGAACTTTGGAAAAAAGAGGTATCCCATTGACATATATTAACCTTATAAGAGACATGTATGATGGTACAAAAACATGTGTGAGGACTCATGAAGGAACGACAGACTTCTTTGAAGTTAATATTGGGTTACATCAAGGATCAACTTTAAGTCCATACTTATTTATAATGGTGATGGATGAGTTAATAAAACATATTCAAGATGAAGTACCTTGGTGTATGTTATTTGCAGATGACATTGTATTAGTGGAGGAGTCTAAGGAAAAAGTTAATAGAAAATTGGAACTATGGAGAGAAACATTAGAAAACAAAGGCCTCCTACTTAGTAGAACAAAGACAGAATATATGGAATGTAAGTTTGATCATTTGGCTACTTCAGAGGACATAGAAATTAAAATTGGCACACATTGCATTCCCCAAAAGGAAAGTTTTAAATACCTAGGGTCAATTTTTCAAAGTGATGGAAGAATTGATGGAGATGTTACACATAGAATTAATGCTGGTTGGTTAAAATGGAGAGGAGCATCAGGTATTCTTTGTGATAAGAAGATACCATTAAAATTAAAAGGTAAATATTATAGAGCAGCAGTTAGGCCTGCCATGTTTTATGGTTCTGAATGTTGGGCAGTTAATCATCAACATGTACAAAAGATGTCTGTGACAGAAATGAAGATGTTGAGATGGATGAGTGGTCATACAAGAAAAGACCGTATACATAATGAGGTTATTAGAAAGAAATTAGGAGTGGCACCAATAGAGGATAAAATGAGAGAACATCGTTTAAGATGGTTTGGACATATAGAAAGAAGATCAAAAGAAGAACCTGTAAGAAGGTTAGAAAAACTAAATTTGGAAAGTATTAAAAGAGGTAGAGGACGACCACAAAAGTGTTGGAAAGAAACAATAAAGAATGATCTAGCTTATTGGGAGTTAACTGCTAACATGGCACACGATAGAGATCTGTGGAAACAAAGAATCCATGTAGCCGACCCTGTCTAGTATGGGAAAAGGCTTAGTTGTTGTTGTTGTAATGTAAGATGCAACTTAAATATGAAAATAAATAATGTACCTGGACGCATCGTAGAGTGGTTGCGAATTGTAACAGGCAAACCCATCAAGTGAAGAGCATTATCATATATCTCCATCTCTCGATGTATCACATCTGCTATGCTCTCATCAGGGACTAATCTGTCGATGCATTCAATGATTCCTCGATTAACCTCACCGTCCCTTTTGAAGGTTGCTGAGTACCTCAATGATGGGTTTAGATAGTAGGCTGCTGTATGAATAGACTGATGCAATTGTTTATTCCATCTACTATCAATTATTTTCCAGACGGGCATATAATCTCTCTTTTTTTTATTAAAGTTATTTCTGATTGCTTCTTTTGCCCTATCCATGACTTCATAAAGGTAGCCCATAGATGGTTTCTCCTCGCTGTCAGCCAATCTCAAAACTTTCACTAAAGGACAAGTAATTTTTAATAATCTGATACATGCATTTCAAAATGAACTTCTAAAAACCGTTTGTGCAATCTCATTTAACTTTCTGTTCCTTCTGTTTTAGGCAACTCTGCAAATTGTTGCCACTCATCTGATGAGAACATTCTCTTTAAAGCTTGCTTCTGTCTCACAATACTCTGTACAGATAAGAAGTTTGTTGCGAACCGAGTTGCAGCTGTGCGAAGAAGCTCTGCACCTTCTGTGTATCTCCTCATCATATACAAAAAAAATGCATGATTGTAAATGAATTTTGTAACATCTTGGCAACACTCAGTTGCTGCCTTTATTTCATCCATCTCACCAATGTCCTCGAGGATGAGATCTAAACAATGGGTTACACATGGTGTCCAGTAGAAAGTCCCATAAATATCAGCTAACTCCTTTCTAGCTGCTTTATAGTTAGCTGCATTATCTGTAATCAATTGGACTACATTTTCTAGCCCAACCTCCTGTATAACCTTATCAAATTCCTCTCGTAGGATATCTGTAGTGTGCCTCTCCTCTGACATATCTAGAGATCTCAAAAACATGAGTCCTTTAGGACAATATACAAGAAAGTTTAGCAATGTCCTTCCTCGCCTATCGGTCCATCCATCTGCCATGATAGTGCATCCTGTTTTCTTTCACGATTGTCTCAAAGTCGAACAATATTGTTGCACTTCAATGACGGTCTGATCTAATATCTTTCCTCTCAACTTCTGATAAGAGAGCATCTTGTATCCTGGACCAATGTTAGTAATTGCATCTGCTATTGCTTGAAAATGAAAACTTTTTGCTGCATTAAATGGAATGCATGCATCATAAAACCATCTGCCCACTGAAAGGTCTGCTTGATCATGCAGTTGTTCTGAAGCCATAGCAGCACGAATTCCTGGTTGAGCACCAGGTGTGGTGGAAGGAGGAAAGAACGAATGTATGCTAGAAGAAGATGCTCTTCCTCTACTCCTTCCTGAACTTCCTCTTCTGTCACCTCCAAAGTCTTCAATTGCAACCCTCTTTCTCCTGCTAGATACTCGCGAACTACTACTACCAATATCTGTTCTAGTATCTGAAGGCAAACTATCAGTGAATCCAACTCCAGTGGCAGTAGCATCATCAGCTTCTTCACACATCTGAAAATCATCCTTTTGTTGTCTCCTTTCCTGTATGCTCTCAATCATCTGCAAGCATTGTCATTTAATACCTTCTGGCACACTTCTAACTCTGCCTGTGCATGGAGCAACTTCTTTCTTGGTTCCTGCTAGGTGGTGTTTCAACCTTGAAATTCCACCACTAACCACCTTTTCACAAAATAAACATATGATTTTTAACCTTGAACCCTCAACTGGTATACCCCACTACCATGCCAAATCATCAGACTTTGAATGAGAGTCTCTACCACCCCTTCCTGCCATCTCAATGGAGTGCTTTAATTCAAACAAAAACCTGAAAATAAAAGCACTTCGTAAATCCCCCAATCTTTAAATAACACTCAAATCGCATGTCTCCCACTTCATGAATGCAATAAAAATCATATACACACACTTAATAACTTCATATTTTGTCATTAAAAAAAAACTAAAATAACACAAAAAATAATAAATATAAAGGAAAAAAATAAAAAAAACATTAAAAATATACCAAAATCCGAGTTTGGAGGCTTGCACGAACACCGTAGGGCATGATTTTGGAGCTTTGAACACTAAGGAGGTGAAAACCGGCTCTTAGGGAGCTTGAGGAACCCAAGAGGAGAGAGAAAACCCGCAAAAAATCACGGGTTCCAGTCGGCCCGGGACCCTTTATAAGGGTCACAGGGAGTATCGCCCGTATCGTACGATACGATACGGGTGATACGTACCGTATCGCACGATACGGTGCGATGCGCCCGCACCTGAGATACGGGCCCCCGTATCGTATCGTGGTGGTCCACGATATGATACATACGATACGGACAACACCAACCAAAATTGTTCATACTTATTGAATCAAATTGGTTCTCCTCTCTATTTAACTTTTTTAATTGTTTATAAGAAAGATAAGTAAATAACATTAATAATTAAATAAAATAAAATATTGAATTAAATACTTAATTAGTAATTAATCATTTATTATTTTTGTTGGAGTCGCATATTATAACGGATAAAAACTAGGTGATTGAGCTGCTTATGTTCCAACTTGTTATGCTTTTTTGTTTGGATATGTTCAAAGATACTTGAATTCCTTTCACAATCGGTTGCACTATAAGTTTGACTCAAACTCTTATTGCAAAATATCTCAGAGTTTGAACAATCACTTCCAAACCTATTCCACCAAACATTTAATAGAAAAAGACAAACATAAAGAGTTATTACAATGATATGGTAAGCTAATAAAAATGATAGATACTATGATTCATAAAAAGATTCATATCCTATGTTTATAAGATATAAAGTGGGTTGGAAAAAAAGCAAAGGAGATTGAGGATATAGGTTTCAAATTAGGGTACTCAGGAACGGAAAAGGCTCAGAACGGAGTTGGTATTATCATAAATAAAGATTTAAAAGATAGTATAGTATAAAACTATACATACAACGATATGGTGATCAAATCATGACATTTAAATTAGTGCTAGGAGCAGAGGTTTTGAATATAGTTTGTGTTTATGCACCCCAAGTAGGACTAGAAGATATTATAAAGATGACTTTTTGGGAGGAGTTAGATAAGGTGATTCAAAGAATTCCACAAAGGGAGATGATTTGCTTATAAGGAGACTTAAATGAACATGTCGGTAAAGAGGCATTAGGATATCAAGGTATTCATGAAAACTATGGTTTTGGGGATATAAATGAGGGAGGTAGGAAGATTTTAAATTTTGCTATGACATTTGATATCTTTATATTCAATACAATCTTCAAAAAACGAGATGAACATTTAATTACTTATAAGAGTGGCTTATCACAAACACAAATTGATTATTTTATTTGTAGGAAAAATGATAGATCATGTTGCAAAGATTGCAATATAATTTCATGAAAAAGCTTAAACACTCAACATCAACTTTTAGCTATGAATTTAGAGGTAAAAAAAGTGGACAAAGAAGAAAAGAGTGCATCGAGCTATTCAGACTAAATGGTGGAACCTAAAAAGCGAGAAAGAAGGTATTTTTAAATGGAAAGTCTTTCAAGGAGATGCTTGGAATTATGTTGGTACAACTTGTGATATGTGAAACAATATGGCTATACATATTAGGAAAGTGGCGAAAGATGTGTTGGTGAATCTAAGGGAGGTGTACCAGCACAAAAAGAAGTTTAGTGGTGTAAGATAAAATCAAGACAAAGAGAGCATGTTATAAATTATATTATGCTAAGAAGACTAGTGAAACATTAGAGGCTTATAAGAAAGAAAAAAAGAAGTGAAAAAGGTTGTCAGTGAAGCAAAAGCAAAAATTTGGAAGGATTTATATTAAAAGCTCAACTCAAAAGAGAGAGAAAGAGATATTTTTAGGATAGCTAAAGCTAGAGATAAGAAAACTAATGATCTTAATTTTGTTAGATGGATCAAAGATGAGGATGATAAAATTCTAGTGGCAAATGATGATATAAAAAATAGATGAAAAAATTATTTTTATAAGTTTTTAATGAAAATAAAGATGTTAGTATTAGTTTAGGAGAATTAGCCAAATCAGAAAAATATATAAACCATAATTTCTATCGAAATATTAAAAAGAATGAAGTCAAAGAGGCTCTTAAACATATTAAGGTTGGTAAATCGGTAGGACCAAACAATATTCCTATAGAAGTTTAGAAAATCCTCCGAGAGACATGAATCATTTGGCTCACAAGACTATTTAATGAAATATAGAGAAACCAAAAGATGCCTGAGGAATGGAGAGTGAGTACACTTATACCCTTATATAAGAACGAGGGAGATATTTAGAATTTTGTGAATAATCGAGGTATTAAGTTAATGACCATATTATAAAATTATAAGAAAAAATTATCGAATGTAGGTTAAGACAAGTATCAAGTACAATAGATAATCAATTTGGATTCATGCCAGGTAGATCTACTATTGAAGTGATTCACCTTTTGAGACGACTCATGGAACATTTTAGAGCAAAAAAGAAAGACTTTACATGATATTTATTGATCTAGAAAACACTTATGATAGGATACTAAGGGATGTTCTGTGGAGAACCTTCAAAAAAAGAGGTATCCCATTGACATACATAAACCTTATAAGAGACATGTACGATGATGCAAAAACATGTGTGAGGACTCATGAAGGAATGACATACTTCTTTAAAGTTAATATTGGGTTACATAAAGGATCAACTTTAAGTCTATACTTATTTATAGTGGTGATTGATGAGTTAACAAAATATATTCAAATGAAGTACCTTTGTTTATGTTATTTACATATGACATTGTGTTAGTGGAGGAGTCTAAGGAAAAAGATAATAAAAAATTATAACTATGGAGAGAAACATTAAAAAGTAAAGGCTTCCAGCTTAGTAGAACAAAGACAGAATATATGGAATGTAAGTTTGATCATTTGGTTACTTCAAAGGACATAAAAATTAAAATTGACACACATTGCATCCCCAAAAGAAAAGTTTTAAATACCTAGGGTGAATTTTTCAGAGTGATGAAAGAATTGATGGAGATATTACACATAGAATTAATGCAGGTTGGTTACAATAGAGAGGAGCATCAGGTATTCTTTGTGACAAGAAGATATCATTAAAGTTAAAAGCTAAATATTATATAGTAGCAAATAGACTTATCATATTTTTATGGTTTTGAGTGTTGGGCAGTTAATCATTAACATCTACAAAAAGATATGTATGTCAGAAATGAAGATGTTTGAATAAGTGGCCATACAAGCAAAGACTGTATACATAATGAGATTATTAGAAACAAATTGGGAGTGACGCCAATAGAGGATAAAATAAGAGAATATCGTTTAAGATGGTTTGGACATATAAACAGATGATCAAAAGAAGTGCTTGGAAGAATGTATGAAAAATTAGATTTTGAAATTTTTAAAAGTGGTAGAGGATGACCACAAAAGTTTTGGAAAGAAACAATAAAGAATGATCTAGCTTATGTTGACATGTCAAGTGATCTAAAAAACATAAGTCCATTAAGACAATAGATAAAAAAGTTTAATAAAGTCATTCCTCACCTATCTGTCCATTCGTCAGTCATGAATAGTACATCCCGTCTCCTTCCATAACTCAGTCAAAGTTGAACAACACTCTTAGACTTCAAGGACAATCTTATATAATAGTTTTTCTCTTAACTTTTGATAAAATGATATCTTATAACCTATACCAATGTTAGCAATGGCATATGCCATTACTTGAAAATGAAAAGAATTTGTTGCATTAAATGAAATTCATGCATAAAAAAAACATCTCCCTACTACCTTGCCTACTAATGTAATTGCTTTGAAGCCATAGCAACACGAATTTCAGGTTTAACATCAGGTGTAGTACTAAGAGAAAAAAATAACTCTATGTCAGAAGAAGATTTTTCTCTAGCCTTCCTCTTCTATCACTTACAACCTCTTCAACAACCTTTTTTCCTCTGGTTGGCGGTCGAAACTATTACTACTAACCTACTTAGCATAAGAAGGGATGTTATCACCAAGTCCACTAGCATCATCCTCTTCCTCAAACATCTCTATATCATTCTTTTGTTGTCTCTTCTCAACTATACTCTCAATCATTTACAAACATTGTCATTTAATAGCTTGACACTTTCCTAACTTTGCTTGTACAAGGAGCAACCTCTTTCCAAGTACTTGATAGGTGATATTTAAAATGAGAAATTAATCACCTTCTCACAAAAAAATATATTTGATTTTTAACACGAACATCATAATGTTGATGTTGCCACTAATAGAGTGATGGTGGTGTTAGACATAAGAATGTTGGTGTTGCCACTAACGGAGTGATGGTGGTGTTGGAGACTCTTGAAAACTGTTAGAGATGCCTCATCCTAGTTGGAAGTCACCTTGAAGGAGCTTGAAGATCCAAAATGGAAGCTAGAAACCCCATAAAAATGTGGGTTTTTGTTCGGTCAGGGACCTTTATAAAAGGTCCCTACACGTATCGCCCATATCATATGATACGGGTAATACGCTTTGTATCATGTGATACAATACGATATTGTATCTTATACGATGCAGTATTGTGTATTGTATCATGGAGTCTCACAATATGATACATATTGCACCGTATCGTACGATATAATGCGTTATGCATAACACTGGTTTCAACAATACCCTCTCAAATTTTGGTTTCATTCTGATAACACTTTTCATCAAATATTGCATTTTCATTTTATCATACCTCTACACTATCTCTACACTATGAAATTAGTGGAAGCTCTAAGGCTCTCGTTTCTCATAATGTCTGTAAGGGTGCCTCTAAAACGCCCTGGTTCTCAAACAAGATGATCAGATTTGATAACCGTTAGACTAAACTTCATGTATAGCTGCTTCATATCTCTTACGTTGGTTATAGGTTCATAGGTGTCTGCTTCAGTATAACATAATGTTGTAAATTCATGCAATCCTGGTTCAGCCTCCACAAATCAGACACAATCTGCAAAATTAACTAAGAAAAATTACTTCAGGGGACTGTATCTCGGACTCAGCAGTTCTGCTTTTGGATTAGCAGAAGGTTTGCTAATACTCTAAAGGGTTTAGTTTATTATTAATGTGTCATATAGGTTCCTTTAGCCTGTAGGTACTGTTTCCTTGAGAGGGTGTGAAAATTAACTTTAAGATGTCTATACACCCTACATGCAAACTTGCTTGTGCAGTTTCTGTATTTACTGTTGCTAAATCCTCTGCTCAAAGGCTGTCGCTTTTTTTCCCCGTCTGCAAGTAATCAATTTTCTTTCACGTTAAACATCGGATGCATGCAGAGAATTTGCGAGGAAGGTGAGGAAGTTGATGATCATTTAAGCTCGAATGGATAGGTGTTGGCAGATGTCGGTGTTGCTTGTGCAGTATGATTTGAAAACTTGGGTGTGAATGTCTCTCCAATTGGAAGAACAACCTAAACTGACTGTCAAGGTGTTCCTCTTCACATGAGGTTGTGCTGCGATTAGATGTAGGAATTCTGAGTTCATAGTGCACGTAACAGTAGGCTTTCCTGTTTCTGGCGTTGCTTGTACACGTACTTATGGTTTAGATGCTTGTACTTGAATTGTTTCATTTAAGCTTTATCTCAATTTTAATGTTTGATATAGCTGTATCATGTATGCTATGCTTTGAGCATTCAGATCATATCGTGTTGTAGTGGGGCATTGGTCCATCTGGCCACAGATAAGAGGCTCAATTCCTGACGGGTTCTTTGCAGTTGTAACTGCTAGAGGTCTGCCTAACCTCTGCTTGGCTTGGTTAAAGAAAAATATTGCCCTAGCTGGCCATGTTTGGATTTCTCATTATCGTCTCGTATGGCCAGGAGCTGAGCACATGTTGCCTGACTGACAACGAGGGCCTTGAGACGAGCTTGAACTATTCATTGTGGTATGTGGTAAGTTGGGCCAAATGTGCACAGCCAAGTTACAGGAGCCTGTGGCAAGGTGAACTTGGATGATCACAACTTATCAAATTTACCAAACTTTACCATACCGAGCTTCAGTGAGTAGGGGTTTATGGAAGGCGATTTCAAAAACATTGCAAGACGACCACTTATGGTGTGTTTGTCGTAGCGGAAGTGTTGGATTATGGAAGGTAAAGGTCCACAAGGGGACGTGCCAGGCTGAACCGAAAGCCGTGCATATCTGACTGATGGGACTGAAACAGTACACAGCCCACTTATGCCCCAACCAAGCTCACCAAGAAAAGTCCATAGCCACCAGCCTGATGATGCTACGACCTGTTAGTTTGTATTTCAGTATTGTGCAGAAAAATGGCCACACGATCAATTGCATTTTTCCATACAGAGTTTATCAACAAATTTGAAACTGCTCGGGAATCAAAAGCATACAAATTTGACACTAAACTATATATCTGTGACCTCAGGATTCCGTTAGCAGATCTATATCGTTGGCTCTCCATGGGTCATTGCAACGCCTTCAAAAATAACGTTCTTATGACAGGTCAATTGCAAACTCGACTGCTGCTCCCTTTTATCCTAGCTCTCCCCGTGAGCATCTTCAATGCCTTATCCCTTGATTCCATGCTCTTTGTTGATTCTCTTTCCTGTTTTTATACACTTGTGGCTTTTCTTCTGCGTTTGTACCGATTCCAAACGTATTGGAGGCTTGTCATTACATACCGTATTCCTTTCATTTCATGCTAGGTACCAGGACACAGGACCTTTTGTCATCGTCTACAAAAAAATGAATTATATTAGTAGTGCCTTCCGTACTACTAACATTAGATATTCCTATCATTTCATCACATCTATATAGTGTTTCTCATGTATAAGGACATTATGGCCGACTTTTCATTGAGTACACAGATAACGTCCACCTTCAATCTCTATTTTCTTTTTCCTTGGTCTTTGTCTACATATTCTCCATTTTAAGAAAATCCGTTATCTTCAGGGAATGCCCATATCCCATAGGCGTTTCCACCAATTTTTGTTGGCTACACAACCATTAAAATGGAAAAACGCTTGAGCCCCTTCCCATGCTTTCATGGCCAGTTCGTGTTTCTAGGCACTATTCATAGGCCTCTTTCACTATGTACTCGCCCTTTTGATTGAAACCAATATACTGAATCAATGCTTCATATTGTTGTAAAGGAATATTTTTAATTAAATTGCATAGTTCTTTTCAAAATAGGCTAATGTTGCATCCTAAGCATAATTCTCAACTCTCTAAATATCATATCCCACTAGATGTATGATCATTATTCGCATGCTATCTCTAGACTTATCTTGATATAATGTACAAGCTAACTGATACAACACATATAATAAAGTTTTATTTTTGTTACTGACTCTCTTTCATGAAAATTTAGTGTGGAGCACTTCAAACTTAATGTTTACGGACCTAATCTCTAACACTACTAGATTGATACTCATCTCCAAAGATATCACTCAAAATGTCTTCTTTGCTTATAGCTAACATCTCTTGTATCAAGGTAATAAGCTTTTCCTCCATTAGAAGACCAAATATCTCGTAGTCATTGTGAAGTGGTAGTCATCTTAGACCATGGTACGTAGAAGCTGTTTGTATACCGCTCGATAAAAGCAATCAACAATGCATGGTTTATAACTTAAAATAGCAAACCTATCTACCCAATCAATCCACTCTTATATGCAATCTCAACCTAATTATCGAGTCTCACATTCATCCTCTTCATTATCCTTGCTCTCTCAATAGTATACCTTGTGTGAACTATTATGATTTTTTGCCATCTATAGAGTTGTCCTCCGTATGTTATGGCTTTGCATCTCCTATATGAAGCGGTAACATTATGCCCTTCTACTTATACTCTATGAGTGATATATGTATAGCAAAAACGTAAAATTAATTAATCAAATTAAAATAAGAGAGACACACCTAGGGAGTAGGTATCTTTAGGTAGGAGATGCGTCACAAATGTGTCTCACCTATGCGGGAGACACTCTACAATCGCGTCTCACTTATGTGGGAGATGCAACCTAGGTGTGTCTCCCATCAAGAGAAACCCATGCCCAAGAGAGACTAATGCTCCAAGTGTCTCATGAGTAGGGGAGACGTGCTTGGGGCACGTTTCAACCCGTAAAACTAGGTTTTTCAATGAGAATATGATAAAGATCCCTCAAAACAACTAAAAAATAAAATTTTCAAAACCTAATTAACAATATACCTTGATAAATCAATGAATCTCTATTTGAATTAGCCTTTCTTTTCTTCTTTTTCTTCCTTTTCCTCCTATTTTTTTCTTCCTTTTTTGATGAATTTTAATGCATTCTTTTATTGCAAATGGCCACAGATCGAGTAATGTGTGACTGGAGTAGGTCAACCAGTGAGTGATCGGAGTAGGTCAGGGAGTGAGTAACAGATAGAGAAATGATCAAACGGGGACAACATACAATGGTTTGTGCAGGAGGTGAAAGAGACCCGATTTGTCATACAAGAGTACCCTAGTAATTACCTATAATTTCTACGATTATTTTGAGAAAATCTAGAAAAAAGAGGTGTGTGGATAGTAAAAAGGTGTGTGCGTATCAATCCTAGTTGAGATTTGACTATGTGCGAGTTGATTCTTTGGTAAGGTTACAACTTAGTGTAAGTGACTTAACAGAGAGGATTTGAAAATGCATGTTGAAGAGAACATTTTCTAGGTTAACTCGTTTAAGGTTACAACTTAGATAGGGTTGCAAGTGAGCTTATTTCTTGTAATTCAATTCAATAAATGTCAATTTGTGAGCATTCTGTGTATTTGATTATGTTGTTGGAGGTTGGTTGAGTGATACAAATGCATCAAATTTTGCAATGGGATAAAGGATAATTGGGTGCATATTTGGCTATAACCTCCCAATAACAAACAGGTAACATGGGAATTCTTCTAGAGAATGTGAGAATAAAGGTTCTACCATGAAAGTGCAATCTCATCTTGGTGAGAGTCATAATCTTCCCTATGTTCAATTTTGAAGGTAGGCATCGTACGTGGATGCAAAAGAAACTCCATAAAATGTGTGGTTGGATCGAGATTGTTGGGCATGACTCCTTGGATTAGATTTCTATCTGGGCCAAGGATTTGGGGTTTTAAGAGAGGAGATTCTACTATGAGGGATCCATATCGAGGAGACATGAATTTGAGAATCTTCAAAGAGTTCATGCTAGAAGTAGGCTAAGATCCTCAAATTGAACTTTGATAAGAGTGTGGACAAGCAATTCCCTTTCTCTTTGTGTACAAAATTTGGACGGCTTGTTGTAGAAGTCAAAGGAGAGGAAGAAAGAGCTAAGGCAATTGGACGAAGAAACACTTTCAATATGTTTTGAAGTGATTCTTGTTTCTTTCTTACTTGTTGTCATTGTTAGAGATTGGTTCATTAATAATCGTTATGGGTCTTAGTGTAACTCGTTATGGGTCTTAGTGTAACTTATGTCCATTTAATAGTACTTAAGTATGATTAGGGACAGTTTAGTTATTCAAGTTAGATAACTTATAAATAGGTAGATTAGAGTTAAGTCCATTAGGGAAAAGAGGCTGAGCAACAGCCAGACGTGGTGACATCTTCCTGTCTTTTGCCTCCAATCTGCTAAAATTTGTAAGTTTTTCTTTCATTCAATAATATGATTTGTAACATGGTATCAGAGCCTATAAGGTTGTTAAATCTGTGTTTTGTGTAAAAAGAATGAGTTTCTTTCTTGAAAAAGTGAGTTTTGAGAAGAAATTAGACTGAAATAGTCTTGAAAAAGTGTGTAAATCGTGACAAGAAAGTGGTAGCCGACCACTAATTTTTGTGTACCATACCAGAGAAGACAGACGACCATAAGTTTTTCATAGATCGTGACAAGAAAGTGGCAGCCTACCACTATTTTCTGCGTACTACATTAGAGGAGACAAACAACAGATAGTGACAAGAAAGTAGCGCCTCCACTGTCTTCTGCGCATCCAGCATATGGTCTTCAAACTTATTCTCTAATTTCAGTCTAGTCAAATAACATGAAGTCTTTCAAACATATAGTGAAGGTGTGGTTGATGAATTCATAATATTTTCAGCATTAAACCTCACCTGATTCTTTGGAAATTGAAGTATTGAAGATTAGATTTTTATTTTGATTGTGAGAGGTCAGTTTGTTTGTTCCTTTATAAATGGTTGGCAAAGGAAAAGGGGTTGAGAGCCCTTTCAACACATCTGAATATCCTTCACTTGAAAAAATAGAAAATTTTCATATTATAACAACGAAGTTAGATGGCAGAAACTTCTTGGAGTGGTGTTGGTCTGTGAAACTGACTCTTATAGCAAGGGGCAGATGAACTCACCTAATGGGTCAAATACCGAGTCCAGATACACATGATGCACAATATCTTGTTTAGAGAAGAGAATATACATTAATATCATCTTGGTTACTTCAGTGTATGATCTCATAAATTACAAAAACTTTTATATTTCTTGAATTTGCCCATGAAATTTGGTGTACAGTCTCTGAAGGTTATTTAAGAAAAAAGAATATTGCAAAAGAGTATGAGATTTTGGAAAAGATCAGAAAATGTAAACAAGAAACTCCTTCTATCAATGAGTACTATGTAGAACTTCGAGGACTTTGGGATGAACTTCTTGATTATACTAATATAAAGTGTTCTTCTTGTTACACCGAAAGAAATGCTGAAATTGAAAAGAAGAAAGTATTTGACTTATTATGGGGTGCAAATTCAGAATTTGAGTCAATAAAACTCAATATCTTGGGCAGAGAAGAACTTCCTTCACTGGGCACAGTATACTCATTATTAATTAGGAAAGAAGATCACAGAAATCTTGAGGATGACAATATCTCAGTCATAAACCAACATGCACTTCAAATAAGGGGAGAAAATTCACATTATCGTGGAAGAGGTGGACAAAAAAGTTGTGGACGTGATCGTGGTAGGTTTCATTCTGATGAGAAGGATAAACTTGTATGTTCTCATTGTGGCAAATCAAGGCATTCTAGTGAAAATTATTGGGAATTACATGGTAGACCTGATTTTTCTTGAAATCAAAACTACTCTGCTCATGCTGCAGAAAATTCAACTCCTATTATAGATGGAATTTAAGAGATCATTAAAATGATAGAAGGTCTAGAAACAAAATTATCTGAACATTCTCAACCATCTTCTTCTCAAGTTACAGTAGAACATGCGACTTATACTGTGAAGGGTAACAATTTCTCTCTCTCTCTCTAATTTAAAAACTTGGATAAATGATTCATCATATTTTTCAGAATACAGAGTTCTTAAAAAATGGGAGCAGATTAAGTTAGTAGATGGTTTATATTCTTATATGATTAGACATGGAAGTGTACTCACATATTTTTCAGACCTAAAATCAGTCTATCATGTTCCCAGTTTTTCTATAAATCTACTTTCAGTCAGTTTGTTGACTCGTACTATGAATTGTAGTGTAACTTTTAATCTTACTGGATGTGTGTTTTAGGATCTGAAGATGGAGAAAATCTTTGGTCATGGTAGCCTACAAAAGGGCTTATACATCTTAGATGACCACTTTCAGCATACAACTCCTTATAGTGCTTTAGTTGCAACTATTCAGGATGTAGAAATTCAACTTTGGCATTGTTGCCTTGGTCATTTGCTTGTGTTAAAGCTTTAATATGTGCTACCTCATCTTAGGGTCGAGTCAAATAAACCTCATTTTGAATGTGAAGTATGTCAACTTGGAAAACACTAAAGAGCCCCTTATCCTTTAAGTGACTCTAGGCGATCTCAACCTTTTGAGGTCCTTCATTCTAATATATGGGGTCCCAGTCCAGTTACTTCATTGTTTGGTTAGAAGTATTTTATATCCTTTATTGATGATTGTACGCATCTTATAATTATTTATTTAATGAAATTAAAATCAGAAGTTTCTACTATCTTTTTAATTATACATAAATTCATTCTCACCCAATTCAATACTTGTGCAAAAATTCTTCATTCAGATAATGGGAGAGAATACATTAGTAGACATTGACAAGAATATCTACACACACATGGTATTATTCATCAGACTTCTTGTTCTTATATACCTCAGCAAAATGGCATTGCTGAAAGAAAAAATCGTCATATTCTAGAGGTAGCTAGAACTCTCTTACTCCAAAATAATGTACCTAAATTCTATTGGAGAGAAGTTATTATTACCTTTGTCCACCTAATAAATAGGATGCCTAATAGTGCACTCAAGGGTAAAAGTTTAATGAAATGTCTCGATAAGGAATCAAAACATTTTCATATAGCTCATCGTATCTTTGGTTATACCTGTTTGTTCATGTTCATCTACCTAGTCATGATAAACTTGATCCTAAGTCTGTAAATTGTATTTTTCTTGGCTATTCAAACTCTCAGAAAGGTTATAAATGCTACGATCCTACTCTTAAGAAACTATATGTATCCATGGATGTCACATTCTCAGAATCTACTCCTTATTATTCTTCTCAGGAGGAGTTAACTACCTCTCAAAATATATCTACTTATGTCCTTCCACTAATTCCTAGTGAGGCAGAAGACAATGCAGATGACTATAGAGAAAAGGCAAATGAACCAAATGAGACCTTGATGTACAAGAGAGGATCAAGGAAGATTATTTACTCTCAAGAAGAACCAGTTCAATCTCCAATTATTAAAGATATTTTCCTTGACTCATATCCTCAATTTCAAGTGGAAGAGGACCTGGAAATTCCTATTACCATTCGTAAAGGTAAACGTACTTGTGCACGGTATCCTATCTCTGATTGTATCTCATATGCTAATACTTTTGAAAATTATCGAAATTTTGTTATAAATGTTGATAAACACAAGATTCCTACGAAATCTGAAGAAGCAAACAAGTGTCCTTTATGGAAAGCTACAATAGAAGAGGAACTAGATGCCCTTATGAAAAATAATACTTGGACCATCACAAAACTACCTTTTAATAGGAATATTGTAGGATGTAAGTGGGTATTCACTATTAAATATAAGACAGATGAAACCATTGAAAGATATAAAGCAAGATTAGTTGTTAAAGGATATAGTCAATCATGTGGTATTGACTACACTGAAACCTTTGCACCTGTGGCTAAACTTACTTTTATAAGAATACTTCTTAGTATGGTAGCGAACTTGGGATGAGATCTATCACAGTTGGATGTGAAAAATGCCTTCTTACAAGGAGACTTGAATGAAGAAGTATATATGAAACTACCTCTATTAATGAGTATCAAAGCATATGATGATAAAGTGTGCAAACTAAATAAAGCAATTTGTGGGCTAAAACAGTCACCAAGAGCTTGGTTTGAGAAATTCAGTAAAGTAGTGTGCAATCTGGGGTACCAAATGTGTCTCAATGATCATATTATTTTTTTTCAAGAAAGATACAAAATTATCTATTCTTGTTGTCTATGTTGATGATATCATTGTTACAGGATATGACATTGAAGAAATATCAAGGTTAGAAATGAATCTTCATAGATTATTTGACCTCAAAGACTTGGGCCGACTCGACTATTTCTTGGGTATAGAGGTGTTATATTCCACCCAAGGTATATTCCTAACTCAGAGAAAATATACCATGAATCTCCTTCAAGAAACAAACATGCTAGATTGTAAACTAAGTGACACTCCTATGGAAGTAAATCAGAAATTGTTCATTAGTGATAGTGAAGAGTTTAGAGACATTCATAAATATCAGACTTTGGTCGACAAACTTATTTACTTAACAATCACTCGTCCAGATATTACTTATGCAGTGGGCATTGTGAGTAGATTTATGCATTCTCCTACCAAGAATCATATGGATGCAGTGTATAAAATTCTTCAATATCTCAAATCAACATCTGGCATGGGTCTATTTTATTCTAAATTCTATAAATTCAACATTGAACTTTATTCTGATGAAGACTGGACTGGATCTAAAGATGACCACAAATTAACTACAGGTTATGTTACACTACTTGATGAAAATATTATATCGTAGAAAAGTAAAAAATAAACAGTTGTTGCCAGATCTACAATTGAAGCAGAATACAAAGCGATAACTCAAGCCATATATAAAGGAAAATGGGTATCTTCATTAATCAGTGAACTTGGATTTATTTCTATTCAGCCTATACCATTATTGTGACAGCAGTACAACAATTCAGATGACTTCCAATCCTTTATATCATGAAAGAACCAAACATATAGAAATTGACTGTCACTTCATTAGAGAGAAGATAACTAATCAAGAATTAAAATTAGAGTATGTTAAATCAGCAAAATAGAGGGCTGATTTTTTTACTAAAGCTATTGCTAGCAGACAACTCAAGAACACACTATTCAAGTTAGGTGTTCTCAATATCTTTCACCCAACTTGAGGGGGAGTGTTAGAGATTGGTTCATTAATAATTGTTATGGGTCTTAGTGTAACTCGTTATAGGTCTTAGTGTAACTTATGTCTATTTAGTAGTACTTAAGTATGATTAGAGACAGTTTAGTTATTCAAGTTAGATAACTTATAAATCGGTAGATTAGGGTTAAGTCCATTAGGAAAAAGAGGCTGAGCAGCAGCCAGACGTGGTTACGTCTTTCTGTCTTTTGGGATAGATTGGAGGAATGCGTCCAATCTGCCAAAATTTGAAAGTTTTTCTTCCATTCAATAATATAATTCATAACATGGTATCAGAGCCTATAAAACTGTTAAATTTGTATTTTGTGTGAAAGGAATGAGTTTCTTTCTTGAAAAAGTGAGCATAAGTTCTGGGAAGAAATCAGACTGAAACAATCTTGAAAAAGTGTGTAAATCGTGACAAGAAAGTGACAACTGACCACTGTTTTCAATAATATGATTCATAACAATCATTGCTATGAAAGTTGTGAGGTAGGATGGCTTAAAAGGCTAGGACAAATTTGGGAAAGGAAGGTTCTAATACCCTAGACTATGAAGATACACAAGGAAGGGATACGATACGAGTTAAGTTATGGCTCAAGATCTACATTAGAAATGAAGAATCTCCCAGTTGCTTGATAAAAAAGTACTTTTGATTGGGTCTCCTCTAAATGATCAAAGATATACTATAGTTTACCACTGAGAAAGGAAGCGGGAGAGTATAATAAAGGGAGTTGGGAAAGAAGGGGATAGAAAGGGAATAAAGCAGTATGTATGAATAAGGAAATAAAAAACCCAATAGAATGCAAGCCAAGAATGGAACAAAATATTTCAAGAGCAGTCACAAGTAGGTGGCAAATCAATGGAAGCATTCTTACGAAAATTGAAAAAATTATCCAACCTTTATATAGAAATTAAAGCAAATAATAGAAGAAAAAAGTATTTTCAATGAATTTTATTCCGTGGGAATAACTCTACTACATTACCAAGTGTCACAACAATATTATAGTGGAACTACAAGGGGCTGAAGAACTCATCTAGTTCTTGTACTATGCCTCCTTTTAAGGACGTATAAACCTAGAATTGTTTGCCTAAATGAAGTTAAACAAAGCAGTTAAGAATTTAGTGGTCTAACGACAAAACTAGGTTACAACCAAGGGTTGCAGTTTATTGTGAAGGAAAAAGAGGTGGCTTCAGATTCTTCGGTTGGAACAAGATATTCTAGATAGTAGCTTATAATAATCAGATCATTGATCTCATCATTAATAAGGAAAAAGTAGAGGAAGAATAACAATATAACATGTTTTATGGATATCAAGAGGTTACTAGAAGGTCAGAATTGTAAAGATTACCATGCAACCAATTGGTTATAGGAGGGTACTTCAACGAAATTCTCCTACCTTGTGAGAAACATGTGGATGCAAGCAATACAAAATGAACGAATTGTAAGAAGTAATAGACAACTGTAATTTACAAGACATGAAATTTGAAGGACATTATTTTACTTGGTTTAATAAGAGATCTGGTGCAATGAACATACATGTTACATTGGGTTCTTTCTTTTCAAACTTAGTGTGGGCTAGTAAATAGTTTGATGCAAAAGGTTAGACACCTTCAACATACTTCAACCAATTTGTAAACACTCAAAATTTTCATTCAACAACTAAGCCTTATCCGATAATAGATGAAGTCAGCTAACCCAAAATTTTCATTAAAGAAACAAAATGTTAAAAAGGTTTTAAAAAATATGAGATAATGCTTTTAGAATCAAAATTCTTAAGAATTATAAAATGTTGTCCAACGGTGCATCAAATGGAAACCATAGAACTATCATGCCAAATACAACAAGCATATCCGAAAAAAGATTATATTTCATGTCTAGGGTATTACATAGACTCACAAACTACTAATGAGAGTGGGGACATAAAAGAAATGGGGTTATATGTACAATTAAAATACTACAAGGAATGACTTTTAAAGTAGACATACAAATTGTAATATTTAGCTAGGAAGTTGATGCCCATATAAAGAGCAAAACTAAATTTTGGAAGAGGAAAAGGAGAAATAATATCTCTCAAAATACAAATTTTAAAGAGCCCCCTTTGGCCATCCTATGGCAAGATTTAGTTGACTTTCTTTCTAGTATTGTAAAAGATCAAAAAATATCTCTCTCAAACGAAGACAAATCATCCACAAATTCTTGGACATTGCTACACTCAAAGGAGCTGGGCATTCAACCACCCTATCTTCTCAACTCCACAAAGCGCCATGCAATAATACCCTCCAAAAAGCATGAAAGGCAAGGTTGTAGCATGAAAGACAATTTACTTTACTAGGAACATCTATGATCAGGTTCATTTCGCCATAGCCTAAATTCATTCCATATATGATCTCGTTTTATCCCATGATCCTAATTATGATTTTAAATCAGTTCCAGTTGCATCCAACCCATCTAATTGAACCAAACCCAATCTCAACATCAATTAGAGTAGACCCATTCTCCAACCCAAACCTAATTCATTTCACCTAGACTACATCGAGAACCAAATGCATTATCTAAGACTCGCCAAATTTACAATTAAGGAATCCAGATTTTTTCAAAGCAAACAATTTGGTAGTAGAACAAGAAGAACTTCGGCGAAAAGAACTTGTATGGTCCATATCGCATAAGGAGCATTTGAAGGTATTTTCGTTTTGAGCTTTATTGTCTAATTCTCCTTTCTTTTTAAGAAGATTATGTCACAGGTTGAGGTTTGTTGGGATAAAAAATTTGCACACAATTCTCTTTCAATTTGAGACTTAAAGGGTCTACCAAATTTTTTTGTTTGGTTTAAATCACATCTTCTTGTTGGATTTTGTGAGCATCTTGGTTGATATTTCCACATACAAAGGTGCACCTCGTGTAATGCACAACTGCATAATTCACACTCATATGGATATACACTCGTGCTCATACATCATATTCTTATTTATCTTGTTGTATATGCTTGTATCACTTTTACACATAAGTACTTAAGCATTCTTAGGTCTGTCTATAGGAAATTACCTTCATGAGGATCTATTTCCACCCTCTAAATTTTCACCTCCAACTATTGAGGATATATTCCCTAAAACACTCTCCCCATAACTCCATCATCAATTCCTTTATATGGGATGCCAATTTTTCATCACCATCACCAAAGTTTAGAGTCAACCTTAAAACATTTGAATCTAAGGTACTTTTATCTTCCATTATTAGTCCACACACTACCGTGCCTAGCTCCACCAATGATCATACATTAGCCTAAGAGTCCCCTCAATCCTAAACGAACAAGAAGTTAGACTATAGTCCTCTCCACCCATATGAGAAGTAGATTGCAGGATGCATCCATTGAATTGAACAAACCTATGCAATCTACTTCCAGTGATGTTAGCCCAAAATTGGTCATCACTGACCTTCCTACTCATACAAATCTTTAATAAAATATCATAGCTATGTTGAGCCGGGACGAGTTCCTAGAGCTTAATGATATTAACCTCGATAGTCATCATCCATCTACTCATTCATTTAGTACAAACACACTATTCCTTATTCCGTTAATTGTTCTATTGAGCTTAGTGGATTCAGCCTTGTTCATTTTCCTAGACTTGATCTTTTGAATAGTCCCATGATCCTAGGACTTGTCTCGTCAAGATCTACTCCCAAAGGCTATCTTTCCATATGACGTCTCCTACTATGCTATTTTTATCATGTCAATCTTATGAGCATAGTGTCACCATGCAATAACATGGACCTATTGCCACAGGCTTACCATGTTTGAGTTGGGATGAGCTTGTAGTGATTATCATGGAGTTTGGTCTTCCCAATGAGCCCCTCAATATTTTATTGTTCCCTTTAGGGACAAATCATGTCCCTTCCCTGGCTATCCCTACTAGGTCTAGTGTTGTCTTTCTCATTGTTCTTCATGTTGTATAGACATATTAGATTTCACTCTCCCTACCATCTAATCTAATCAGGCTCTCTACTCTTAGGGTTAACCATCAAATGCATCATTATTCTTGAACACCGTCAGTAAATTTTCTGATTCTTTCATTCAAGTATTGGGGCATTCTCCACCTTTAGCTTATCTTACATGCGAGACATGGTCCTTAATAACCCTGATCATAACCATACATCTTGTGCCCTCTTTCATGTTTTTCATCTTCTTCATCTTTAGTTGTTCCTACATGCCTATCTACTATCATGTAATTGTCAATTTTATGTTGACTGCTTTAGCATATTTATTTGTCTTAGCATTTTGCATGCTCTTGCTACTACCTACTTGTACACATACTAATAGTTTTCTAGCTCACACACTTATTTAGAAATTTGCTAGTATCTTATTCTTTGTACTTGCATGGTCACTAGCGTCAAGATTAGTGTTAACTTACCCAAATCCCCATGTGTTTGTGTTTGTGTTTGTACCTCCTGTGCAATAAAGTTTTGAGTAAGTGATTATGTAATTAAAGACTTCTATAAACTCACTGACACTAGTAATAGAGACTTGTTAGACTCGACAAATATCAAATACTTAAAAAAGTATTATCCTTGATGTTTGTTGGATCTTGACTTTCAATTATGTAAAGTTTTGTGTAGATAATAAGAGAATATTTCTTAAAAAAGACCTAAAAGCAAGGATCCTACATGATGCTCTTACTCATGGCTTGACCTGTTTGAGTTGTTGCTTTCATGGTTAGAAGTACTACTTTTAGATTCTAGTTTTTCATATTCTAATACACTCATATTGTTTTTGTCCATTTTATGCCTTTTGGATTTGGTTTCGAAAATTCTAATCTCACCTTATTTCGATCTATTTCAAATTAAATCTTCTTAAACAAATTGCTTTCACTTGATTTAAGTTTAGGAAACTGTCAAATGCAATTTGGTTACATTATCTTGACTTTTTAAATGTTGAAATGATTTATGTTGGGATATCTTAGCAAGTAGATTAACTAATGTCTTCTTCCTTATTGTCTATTATGGTGTTTGTACTCACTATAATGGATTTTCAAGTATGCTCCACTTATTCATACTTCATTGATATATTCTGATGTGTTCATTCTGTACATGTGCTAAAATGTTATATTAAAAAATAGAAAGAGAAAGGAAACATGGGAAATAAGAAAATTTTGGAAAATACAAAGCTCTATTCTTTTCTTATACCTTTTGGCTTCTTATCCTCTTGTATACTCAGGATGTTTCAGAAGGAAGCAAATGAGTTTTATGGTGTATCTTCTTATACTTGAGATATCATGATCTTATGTATATGGTCTTGAGAGTTTATTACATTTGATTAGAAACCATACTATTTTAGGATATCATGATCTTCTTGTACTTGGGATATCATGATCTGAAGTTAAGAGTCCTAGTATGTTTATTTGTTTATGGGTCTTTAGATGATTGGTTCTCGTATTTTAAAAATTAATATTTTGATTGCTAAAATTAATATTATCTTTTTACTCTATTGATACTTTGAGATAGAGTTTTAGTTAACATGCTTTATTCAGTTCGATTTTATTTAAAGTTATTTATACAAAAAGGTTGATTTTTGAAATATCTCTATGATTTTTTAAAACCAGCACATGTCATGATCACCTACAAAAAATTTACTTACATGTTTGTTCTTATCTTAGTACCTAGATTTGTCCTGGCCTTAGTGATGAGTCTTGTTCTTTTTCTCCTTTAGCTTGTACTAAAAGGCATACATTTCATCATGGCATTTTGGCAGAGGCATCACCTGTCTCACTAACACATGAATCACATGTCATGTCATATCTTGTATTGTACTCTTGTTCGTGATACATTCTCATGGCATAGATGTATTTTCTTATAAGTGGAGGTATCTTTCTTTTCTTTGGGGTCATCTTAAGAGTCAAGTAAGTCCTTTTGACATTAGAGTTACAATCTCCTCTCACTATGATAAAGATGTTTTCTTTGATACTTTATATATATAATAACCTTTTGATTTAAGGAGATTCTTCTGAGTCCACTTTTAGTTCTCTCTAACCGAGACATCCCTCTACTTTCACCTTACTTCACTTTCACATTCATACTCACACTATATCTATATGTTCTCATTACATGCTTGGTATATGTATGGTATTTTTATACTTTTTAGAGTGTTATTCTTTTCTTCATGCATTTACTTGATCTTGCTAGAGGTTTTTTTATATATTAGAATTTTGCAAGTTTAGTTTTGTATGCATAATACGTGTTGCCCTAAGTCTCACATGACCTACCTGACCTACCTTTGATCTATATCAACTTCAATGAGTGATCATATCACGGAGATTGGAGAAAATGGGTTTACATGTTAAGATAAACCTATATGGTAGCTTGAGGATATTTGAGAAGAGACTACATGAGTGCCTCAAGAACACTTTAGACTCAAGGACAATTGAGTATGGACCCAAGCTCAAGCTGCTCTTGTTGAAGAGAAAGAAAGAAGATAATATTTACATCATACTCATCCACATTTTAAGAACATAAGTTTAAGGTATCACTCTCATGTTATTTTAAATCGATCATTTTAAAATCTGTTTCACAAAAAGCAAACTCATTTTTTCAAGAAAAATAAAGGTATCACTTTTGCAAGAGCCTCAAATGACCTTTTGAAGAATGTTTGCTATTTTTTTTTTAAATAAATGTTTGAAAAGTAACCTTATTAATTTGGGTTTGGCAAAAATTTTTGTTAGTAAACTTGAATCTCCTTATAAAACCAATCATCTATGTCAAAAACATAACCTGTTTGTTTTGAATACCATCACCCATATGATTCATGGTAAGTCCACCGTAAGGCATCCTTTGGTCCTGATCAGGCTATCGTGACCCCATGTTTTCACACTGGATTTTAATAAAAGATTTCAAGTCATGTCAAGATAATTTTTTCTACCACATTGAAGTAAATTAAATTTTGTGTTTACTTCTTTGATATCAACCAAACACATATTAATTAATATCAAAGAAGGGCATCTGTCAACACCCAAACTTTTTATTGAAGAAACAAAATGTTAAAAAACGTTTTGAAATGATAGATTTCCAAAACTATCAGATAACACTTTTAGAATCAGAATTCTTAAGAATTGTAGAATGAGCCTCATATAGTGAACAACGGTGCATAAAATGGCAACCATAAAACTATCATATCGACAAGATTGTATTCGTTATCATTTCATCCATACAAAGGTAGACCTACAAACCACTAATGAGAGTGGGGATACAAAAGAAATGGGACAATACGTGCAATCAAAATATTGTAAGGAACGGTTCCCATCATACTTTCTGGTCATTGGTCATCCTGTGATACTGTCTGAAGAATCTTGTCTGTTTCTTCAAAGTCTCGGGAGTGACTTGCAGACCCTATAAAACAAAAGAAAAGGTAACTGTGAAGAGCTCTCTCTCTCACTCTCCAATTTGCTACACGCATGCTGCCTGCCCTAGACATGGCCAGTTTAGAACCGACTTAGCGGTTTGAACCAAAACCGAACCGGCCTCAAAACCATTGGGATCCACGGCGGTTCCAAGTCGAGAACCGTAATTGTAACCAAGGACCTCTCAGTTTGGTTACGATTCATGAATTTTAGAAACCGATCCAAAAGCAGAATTAAAATCCAAACCGACGGTTTCAAACTGTCATTTATATTTTGTGTCTTGAAGTAGAGAGTTGAACTCTTGTGGTTTGCTTTTTGCTATTTGAAATATTTTATAAGATTGTCATTTTCAACTAATCATGGAGGGTTCGAATTGCAGGGACTGTATTTATGGTTTTCCAAAAAAAAGTCTTTTTAAATCTGTTTTGCAACGGTTCTAGATCTAAAACGAGAACCGTCGGTTTCGATTTATCTGACAGCAGACATGTCTAGCCTGCCCCCATCATGCAGTCTAACTGCCAACTCCTCGCCACCGATACCCGCCTGATCAACAACCCCTCGCCATCTTCCATTGCCACCACGATCCATCACTTGCGGCCTGGATGCTCCATCTCCCTTCTCTCTTTGACCTTCCCCCTCTCTTTGATTGTGCGTTAAAGGCCTTCGCTCGTGGCCTAGCTGTTCTCCTTTTAAATGGAATTGAATGGGGTCTGATTGATTGGACCGGGCACATCCCTTTTGAACTTAGTAAACTTGCTTCATATATATGATATTACGAATTGGGTTTTATCTCATTCAGATCCGATCCAACTTGGATCTAGAAACCAAATCTTGAACCAAATCCACACCAACTTAAGTAAAAGTCCAACCCATTCTGACGTCCATAACTCAGACCCTTTGGTTTGGACCCAACCCTATCCCTTTACTTAAAAGCCCATTTTAAATCGGATTCAATTGAGTTCGATTGAACCAAACTTCATCCATCTAGCTGATCCAAATCCATAACCTAAGTTCATTCTATATATGATTCAGTTTTATCCTACGATCCAAAATTTGATTTTGAATTGGATTTAGTTGAGCTCAACCAAGCCTAGACTTTACTCATCTAACTGAACCAAACCCAATCTTAGCTTAAGTTAGACCAAACCGATTCTCCAGCCCAGACCTAACTCATTTCATCTGAACTTCATCCTTAACCAAATCTTATTTGCCTTACATATACTTGTGAAACCCAAGCCGTGATTCATACTATGCAAGGCTCACCGGACGGACAATTAAGGAATTCATATTTCTTAAAATAAGCAATTTGATAAAGTAGAAGATCAACCCTTGCTCGGTGGAACAAGAAAGCCTTTGGCAAAAAAAGCTCATACAAGTCCACATTGCATAAGGAGCATCTTGAAAGTATTCTCTTTTTGAGCTTTATTTCCTAAGTTTCCTTTTTATATTGTGTTGCAGGTCGGAATTCCTTGGGATAAAAAATTTACATACACTGTTCTTTTGGACAACACTAATGATAATTTATCATGAATGGTTAAAGAGCCAATCTTTAAATCGTAAGCAATGTGGTGGTGCGAAAAAAATGAAAGAATTGTAAGGGTGACTTGGGAGAATCAGAAACATAGAAAATGGGGGTGTCATCAGGAAGTCTCGTAAGATCAAATAAAGGTTGCCAAAATAGAATTGGGAAGAATTCGGGCATGTAGGAAAGATCAATCAATTGGAATATGAGATTGATTACTTACTAACAAATGAAGAAAACATGGACAGGCTCAAAATGATAAAGAAATAACCAGCATAGTTAGTAGTTAAAGAGGAAATTGTATGCAAACAAAGATCACAAGTCTGATGGATGAAGGAAGGTGATTGAAGCATGAAATACCCCCAAAATCAGGCTGCTTACACAAGAAGGAAGAATAGAATTCAGAAGCAGTAGATTTTTGAATGGTTATGGCTATGTTGTGAGGATGCAATTGATGACTTGGCGATGGAGTACTTTCAAGGCCTTTTCAGTTCCAGCAACCCTTCAGAAGAATAGATTCAGTAGGTGACTGAATGTGCTGATCAAGTTGTTGGAGAAGATATTAGTTCTTTCCTTAATATGCCACATACAGCTAGTGAAGTTAAAGAAGCAATAGATCATATGGATCCTAATAAAACACTAGGTCGTGATAGTCTACTTACACTCTTCTACAATTTTTTGTGGGCTCAAATTGGCAAAAAAACAGTAATTGCAACACTGGATTGTCTAAATGATAGAGGCGAGTTATAGAACATTAACCGGTGCTATACTATGCTAATAACAAAAGTATTAGCACCCAAGAAAATGGAGTTTAGGCCTATTGCATCGTGTAATATTCTTTACAAAATTAATGGCAGTAAATAGACTGAACATGTTCCTGCCGCAAATAATTTCAAGGTCCCAAAGTGAATTCTTTGAGGAACAGGAGAATATATTTATTGCATAAAAAATGGTGCATTCAATGAAAAGGAAGTGTAAAGAGAATGAGGGTGCTATAGCTTCAAGAAGGCCTATGATTGTATCAAGTGGGTGTATCTTTAGGCAGGTTTGATGGAAAATGCGTTGTGGTGGTAATGAAGTGTGTCATTTCAATGAAATACTATTTGGTAATCAATGGTAAGAGGTGTTTGTTTCAAACCACAGAGAAGTCTACAGAAAGGATACCTTCTTTCGTGATATCTTTTCATGTTATACAGCGAAGGACTTGGATAAATGGTTAAGAAAGCTGAGAAAGGTGAATGTATGGTCTCCGAGTTAGTATAAGAGCTCTAGTGATGTCACGCTTGTTTTTCGTAAAGAATTATTTTCGTCAAAGCAAATCTAAGGAAATGTAAATGTCCTACACAATGTTCTTACTGATTACAGACAGCCATGGGCCAGCAAATAATTTATGAGAAATCGGCTATTTTGTTTAGGAAAAATGTGGGCTTAGTTAGACATGAGATAAGAAATCTCAACTGTGTACAGGATTTGCAAGATTGCTTATACTGAAAAATGTCTCCGTTTGACATGGGTAGGTTGTTATAAACTAAACTTTATTGAATAGAATTAACATAAATTACAAGGAATCAAGTTACTCCCAGGAGTACTTCACCACCCACACGGTATTGGGTTCTTCATGGCTGCTGGTTTCTTCTTCTCATTAGATCTTCTTTAAGCATGGTTTATATAGGGTTGTTATAACTTGAAAGACAGAAATACCCCTGGTTAATATATGAACCAGATTATAATACATTCTAAACCTAGGACCCGATAATATACTCTTTAACACTCTCTCTCAAGTTGGGAGAAAGATATTGATACTCCCAACATGCTAAAGATATTCGTAAGATTTGGTCTCGTGATAGCCTTTGTGAGAAAGTCACCACGTTGTTCTTGTGAAGAGATATAGATGAGATGAAATTCCTTAAATCTAACCTTCTCATGTATGAAGTGATGATTTATCACAATGTGCTTAGTTCTTCCATAGAAAACATGATTGAAAGCAATCTGTATAGTTGCCTTACTATCACAATGAAGAAGATTAGTATTGTGTGGTTTCATATCCAATTCAATCATTAGGGATTTTAACCATATTCCTTCACACATTCCTTGTGCAATGGCTCGATATTCTACTTATAAACTCAATCGAGTCACTAATGCTTGCTTTTTACTCTTTCATGAAACAATATTCCTGCCAATAAATCATAAGTGAACTTCCTATCATCCTGTGATCAAGACCAATATGCATATATAAATATTTCAATATCTAAATGCCCTCTATTAGCATACAATATTCCATGACTTGGTAACCTTTTCAATATCTCAAAATACGATATACTGCTTGTATATGATGTTTAATAAGAGCATGCGAAAATTTACTCACCATTCCCACTATATAAGGAATATTTGGATGAGTAATAGTAAGGTATATTAGCTTACCAACTAATCTTTGATACATACCAACATCATTATAATCTTCAGTATCTCTAACGTATAATTTGATATGTTCCATTGGAGTGTCACTTTCCTTGCAGTAAAGGTGTATTTCTAATACAAAAAAAATAACAATGCCCAAGAAGTAATGCAATCTGCTCATATCCTTCAAGTCAAATAATTGATGTAATTTTGCCTTCAATAAATTAATTTCTTCTGTATCATCACTTGTAACAATTATATCATCTACATAGACTATTAGTAGAGAAATCCCTTTGCCCTTTTTCATAAATAATATATGGTCATTAGTACTTCTATGATACCCTAGGTTAACAATAACATCAATGAATATGGAAGTCAAGGGTGTATGGATTTAAACTTTTCTTTGAGAAGGGCTCTGACCCCTCATATAGTTAGCCAATCTTAGTTAAGGAGGGTTTAATCTTAGATTCTAAATGTAATAAACTCATAATTATATGACTAAGTACTAAGTGCTTTTTTTGTAAGGGCTAGTTGTATGATATAGAGGACCTTGTTAAAATTCATGTTGAACTTATATATGTTTTTTCAATAAAGTTTAGTGTTAATAAAGCATATTTTTCTTCTATTGCATTCAATATTTAATCATCTCATATATGACATAAAAGGTCAAGTCATGTTAATTTTGATTCTATGAAATGAATCATAAATTTGAATATTATTCCTTAGATTGTTATAAAAAATACAAATATCATCCCAAAATAAAAGAGAAAGAAATTGGAATCTAAAATTGTTGATTCTATTTTCGTGTTTCATGGAAACTAGCTATACATGCAAATTCTTTGTCATTATATCTGACCTATCTTACATAGATGTCAATATGATTGTATAACTATCTGATGCAACATTCTTTAAGAATGTACTTCTATGAAAACTAGTGTACCCCAAAGTGTGACTTATATAGATCTTAACCCTATTATTGGTTTCATTATCGATTATGTGAAAAGGATGATAAATGTAGGAGTTGATCATGAATGTGTTATTTTCATATCAGAGGACTCTGAAGATATAACTAAACCAAGGAGGAGTAAATGTACTAAAACATCCAAATACTTCATAAGAGGAGGATATCCTTGTTATCTTCGAAGAGGTTATGACCTCACCTAAGGTTAAGTTTTAGAAAAAAGCCATTAATGATTAAATTCAATCAATTTCTCAATGATATTAATAAGTTGGTTGATTTACCTCCTGATTGCTCTATAATAGGTTGCAAATGGATCTTTAAAAACAAATTGAATGAGGACAATCAATAAGTACATGGCCTAGTTAGTTACCTAAGAGTACACACAAAATGAAGGAATAGACTATTTTGATACATATTTCTCTGTTTCATGCATGACCAGAATTTGAGTACTTATAGCACTAGCATCTATATATGATCTCACAATCTATCAAATAGATGAAAATTGCTTTACTGTATGTGTGTTGTAAACTTGTTAAATTATTGCATATGATTAAACAAATCCTTAAACAATGACATGAAAGTTTGATTGTGTAATATCATATTTGGCTTCATTTCAAACAAATGTAATAAGTGTGCCTACTATAAATATGACAATGATGCATTCATCACTCAATGCTTTTATGTAGATATTTTTTATTGTTTGGTTATAATATGAGAATTATTAATGGGATAAAAGAGCATTCTTATATAATAAATTTGAGATAAAAGATGAGGGTCTTGCTTATTTGATTTTAGGGTTTAAAATCACAAGGTCGATTAATGATATAGTAATCACTTAAGATTTTAAAGATATTTGAATATATAAAATGTAGATCTATTAAGACCCTATATAATTCCTCAAAGGTTTTGTAAAAAAACGAGAGTGGTATTCTTATGTTTCAATTAAGATACTCTCATACTATTGGAAGTTTGATGTATATAACCATTTGTATGTGACCAGATAATTCTTTTGTTGAGTATAAGTTGAGTAGGTAGTTGTCTTAATAAAACTCATTGAGAAGCTTTAGACAAAATACTTTAGTATTTTAAGGGAACTATTTCTCTTGCACTGCATTATGGGAACATCTTTTTGGTCTTCAAGGATATAGTGATGCTTACTGATTTGTCAAGAAAAATAAGAGTAATAGGGTCTTTGAATATGTTTGTCTTGAGTAGTGGTATCATCACTTAGAAATCTAAGAAACAAACTATATTATCTCATTTTACCTTTGAAACTTATGTCTAGTTTATCAAACTTATGTCTAGTTTATCTATGATAAATAAGTTGTTTCCTACAGTTTCAGTATACTCTGATGTATGACTATCATTAATAAAATCAGAAGTTTTAAGTACAATAAAAAACGAAGGAGACACTTTCAAGTCAGACTTAAGTTTGTAAGGACACTTGTGTCTCATGGGGTTATTATTGTAGATGTCATTGGATCCTAAGATAATACAATCGGTCTTTTAAATAAGAGACTAACATTGATCTTAATAAAAAAATCTAGGTTGGGGATGGGATTGAAACTCATGAGTTATTCACAAGCAGTGACAACCAAGTTAACTGAGTGAAAATCACTCATAGTAGATACAATGTGATAACAACAAGCTATTGGGTAAATGAGATAATAATAAAATATGATACTTTGAATATCTATGTGTTTGTCTCGGTTAAACCAAAGTATCATGATTATAAGTTAGTAAGAAATTATTCTCTAAATGAAATCAAGTCTTAGGACAGGATGCTAGCAATAAATCCTTTCAGATGACCACCTAAGTGATTGATATCATGAGGCCATAATTGGGGAATTGAGTTGTTTCCTGAAATCAATTATGATATAGGATATGAATCTATAGTTATTAACGAATCAACCTTAAAGACCATTGTCATAGACTTTATTATGTTGTTAGTAATAAATACAATTTACAATTAAGGTGCAAGTTCAAGATATATGTTCACCTAGTTCTTATAAGGGTAATATTAGATAACTTAAGTAATGATTTAAACCAGAAGGTACCACTATTGAAAGCATAATATGATAGTTCATTTTTTAGAGTACTTCACACTATGGACTTTGTGGAGCTTATTGGACTTAATGTCAATTAGTGATAGTTAGGCCTAATTAAGCTCATGTGATATTAGTTGCATGTAGTTTATGTTAAGTATCCCTAAATGTTTGATATGTCTTTGATAAAGATAAAAGTCTAAAGTGTGAAGTCACATATGAGTGAGGGACTTGTTCATGTAAATACCATTGAACATTTTTTAGTACCATATTAATGGTTTGAAAAATCCTATATGTTCTTTTATATAGGTATAGCTCGTGAACCTTAGTTCAAAGAGCTTAGGGAGGGCATGGATGACCACATACATATGTCGGATTGGGCTCGGGACAAACCCGAGGAGGTGTGTCTCTTTGAGTAGATCCGAGATCCATTTTTTTTATTATAAAACTTTACTAGGGATTCCTAATAAGTAGTTAGTGATAACCTCTCTGTGCTTTCTATCTCTTCCCCGTTTGTCTATTTCCCTACGTTTACAAGCTTTTGCATTTGTTGTGCTTGTTATGCTCTCTCTAATTGGCCAGGTAACTAAGGCATGATCAAAGACATCTTGAGTCGAGGTACATGCTCTTTCTCATGTGACCATTCTATCTTAAGGAAAGGCATTTATGCTCATGCATAGCTGATAGCAGGGTGTTGATTTGTTGAAGGTAAGTCTATGAGGATGACTCGATCAATAGATAAGTACTTTACTAATTTTGTTTTGCTTTATTTAGTTCTTGCACTATTTGCTTTTGGATTTCTCTACATCCATGGTTTTGATTGATGTCAACATGTTATTATTTGTTTATGCATGTAGTCAATGCCTAGGTTGTTGAAGAGTGTCATTGCAGCAACGAGCATGGTCACATGAATTGAAGTGAGGCAAATTCAGGAGAACTAAGATTGATGAAGAGAGGATTGAGAATTACACATATTGATTATTGAGAGGGAGGGAATGGTTTGCTAGAATCTGTAAGCTCAAAGGGAGAAGTAGAAGGATGAGAACAAAAATATTGATAGATCGTATGCCTAAGGAAGAAGATGCAATTGCATTCATGTTAAGGATGATATTTAAAAGGGGATATTCTTTGTATTATTTACAAACATATTCATCAAAGTTGATCTCAACCCTCAGTGGGCATCTTCAAAATGAGTAGAATAACATATTTTCTTATGACCATGGGTTCAACATATTCTATTTAGTCATCTAAATCTCCCACTACTTGAAGACATGAATCTTCACCTTAATTTCTAAGTTGTTTCATAACACCTCTAGTGGCATCATGGACTGGATCAAAACCTTAGAGTGAGATCCATTATCCATCCTTACTAAGCTCCAATTTGGGATGTAACATACTTTGGTTGCCTACAAAATAGATGATTGCTTTGAGTTTAATGATGTAGTTGATTGTTCTTTCCAAATTGGTTGCAAAATTAGATAGTTTATCTTCTTGAATGAGTTGCAACCTCTCATGGATTACTGGTAAAAAAGGGGTTTTCCAAATGTGCATGCCAGTGTTGTTGATTCCTAATGGATCTCAATGCCTCTTGGTTTGTCCTCTAAATCACTTTCCTCAAGGCAAAAAAACAACTTCAAATGTGCAAGCATATACAAAATTTTCCATTATGAGAATTTTCAAAATTTGAAAGTTCAAGAAGATTATTTCTCCATAAAAATGATTCTTAAAAAGAATTAAAATGGATTTTATGAAATGATTTTTGAGAAAAAATTTGGTTGAACTAAGTTATGGAGTGGTCTAGTTTCTTCTCAAGGTTCTGGTAGGTTTTGCATTCAATTTTAAAGGAGTTATGCAAGACTCATGCTAAGGTGGAGGACAACTAGTTATATCCCATATCAAGAAGGGTTAAGCAGCCTAAGTACAATACAATCAATTTTTCTAAAGGAAAGGTCACCCATTCACATGATAGGGCTATGTGGAAATAAAAAATCCATGTAGCCGACCCCATCTAGTATGAAAAAAGGCTTAGTTGTTGTTGTTGAAAGGGTCACCCATTGCCTTGGAAAACTTGTTTTCTTGATATACTTTCCTAGTCATTAGAATTGAAAATAAAAAGTGTAGTTGCTAGAATTTTATTGCAGAATCATTGTGAACTTGCTAGTTTTGTGTACCCTAATTTTCTTTGATAAAAGAAGTCTCCACTCTTATTGTAAGGAACAAAAAAATTAAGAAAGTATTCAAGATTTAAGAGCAATCTAGAAAATTTCAAGAGCTTGTTGATTCTTCTTCTTTTATCTTCTTTGTTTGTGTGTTTATTATGAGTGCTTCTAATAAAGAAGGATACAGGGTGCTTGATCCTAGTCTTCTCTAAGTAAAGTATATATTTTAATATTCTTTTCCATTAGTTTCGTTATCCATCTTAGTTGCCTTGTACTATAATTCTTGTTCTAGTTTCATAATAATTCATTTTATATTACTTAATCATTGCATGTTCATATCCATTATATTCCAAAGAACCATTGGGTATTAAATTTCCATGCCTAATCCATTAATAATCATTGCATATTACTTTACATATATCTTAAATTATAGTTAACATTCGTCTTGCATTAGCACAATAATAGTTATATTATAGACTCATTGTTTTGTATATTCTAGGCTATAAATATCATCGAGCATGCATTAAAATTCTGCATCTAATTATTAGAATTTTTGATAAATTACACGGTATTTATATAATTTTTCAAGTGATTGAGCTACCCAAATTGTTATTCATGTTTGTTGTCCCATAATTAAACCTTAACCAAAATCTAATCTCATATTACTCAAATCATCCCGTAAGGCTCAATAGCTCATCCTCCACAATCCAATCTAGTTGAATTCTTCTTTGTCTATTAGTTATCTAACCAAATATATCCATAACCTACCCCTAGAACCTATCTAGACTTATCCAAGACAAAAGTGTTAGGCAATCCAATTTAGGAATCCAAGATGTCTAACTCATTCAACCAGACCCCTGCCCTATTTAGTTATCACTTTAGAAGACCCAAATCATGCCTAGAATACCTTTAGAATAACCTACCTACAATCGGATAGCAAGTAGCTCTCTTTTCTTGCTCACCTTTTCTCAAGTGTGTAGAAATCTCTTATTTGAATTAGTTAAATAAATTTTTAGCATGAAGGTCGACTCTTGTCTAAAGGAATAAGAAGACTTTTGTGAAAAGAACCGATACGAGCTTACACGCATTGGGAGTTATTGGTGGTAAGTCTTAAAAAACTTATTTCTAACTCATTCCTCTCTTTTAACAAGGTTGTGAATCACGGTTCCACATAACCAAATTTTGCATACAGTAGAGGGCATGCGTTGACGCTAAAAAAATACAATAGGGCACTTGTTAGAAGATCAAGAATCTCAAAGAGAGGAATACTCAACTTTCGAAAGGTCGAGATCCCAAACATGTGAAGAAAGCCTACTACCTTGAATCGATCTTAAAAATACAGATCATGGGTTAGTTGGCACATCCTAATCAGTGGGGCGATAAAAAGGATGACATAAATTGGAGAATTAGAAGGAATCACGTCCAAGAAGATCGACGCATCTTTTGTTGTTTCAACAAAAATCTATAAATAACACTTATATAGGAAGGGAAGAAAGGGCATCATAAAATCAACCAAACAACTGTGGTTCTTCTTCCTTTACCTTTTCTGAGAGTAGCAGAAATCGGTATCTTCTCGAGCACACCGTGTGTTTTACATAACTCATCGGCAACTCAGATTCCCGAGGACTTGTTCCATCAGCTGAAGCCTTCTCCATTCTCTTTCTCCTTCAAAAGTTCTGTGGCATGCCCTTACATATTATTCCATTTCATCGGGTTTAACGTGTTCTAAGAATCAAGTTGAGTCGCCACTTCTAGCAACAACAATTTCAGCTAATCGAGTTGAGTCATCACTTCTAGCGACAACAATTTGTAAACCAGGTCAAGGCAACAAACTGATTATGTCGTTCTTGGCAAGTTTGATGACAGATCATTATGTTTTCTGAGGACGACAGTCCGTCGTGTCTTTTCTGGCCAACAAACTTATCCAATGCCGATAGATCGGGGGGACACCGTGTAAACTCAGGTCATCATTCGGTTTGCTGGCAAAACCCGGTTCAATTCCAGTGTGCTAGTCGATAGTTCCTGTTTTATGGCCTCTGATAGTGTTTATTTTGATCGCTTGTCCTAAAACTTTGGCTCTCGTCGAGAGTCGGTCATATACGATACAAATGTTTCTTTGTCGATGAGCTCAGATTTATCAAAGTCGTTCCCTTTGTCCAAAACAAGTTTGTTTCTTTGTTTTGATTTAGATCGAGTCTTCTGAGCCAGACTTTGTCGATCAGTTTGGTTCAATCTGTGGATTGTGCAAAGCATTATCTCTGGATGTTCCGCCTGGCCTGAGTCTAATTTTTTGGCCTCACATCAAAGTACTAGCCATAGCCTTGAGTTTTTCGGCTTTAATTTCATCTGCTCCAAGAGAATCCAGGCCGGTATGCATGGGTTCGGGTTGAATCCTTGTCCAGTTTGTAAACTTGGTTGAAGTCGAAAACTTTCTGGTCACTGGTTGTGTTATAGGTCTAGTTCAATAAGATCAGACCAATCCTTGTTCAGATTCATCTTTAATGGCATTTGGTTGGTTGAATTGTCTTCTTGTCTAATGGGTCTGATTAGAATTCATCATCCTGCTCAGATTTCATTAAAGCCACCTGTACTGAGCCGGGATTTTGTTTTCCAGCAGATGTGTGGGTAGTTCGGCTAACATGTTTGAATCTGGTCTTCTTTGTGGTGTCCGTCTGATTGTATCATCCCTTCACGGGTCTCGACAGCCAATTCAGTCATAAGAAATTGCCGAAAGCATGGGATTTTATCTGCTAAAACATGATCATCCCCATCAGAATTTTATCAAGATCCACTCCTGTCTCATCCAATCTCCGGTAGAAAAAATTGGTTCTTCAGCATACAGAATCTTGGCTTCATTGTGATAGTCAAGTTGTTTGATCAATATTTGTATGAGCCATTGCCTTTGAAGTATATCTTGGTGCTGGAAAGTTGTATTTGCAAGACTGTTTGCTTAGGCATACTCGTGCTTCCCAGCTGTATCGAATTCCTGCATATTTTTCCCCATGGTTGTGGTGCGATTTATGCGGCTGCTCAATATCCATTGACAAACATATAGTCCTTGATTTTGGGACTAATTGTAAATTTATCGACAGCATTAGTGTCTCTCCGTAGCACTGTGGTTTTTATTCAATGCTTGCTAATTTCAAAATTAGATGTGCAACCATTAGAGGTTCTTGGCCCACTATCTCTCCGCAGCAAAACAGAAGGTGAGTGATTCGGATTTTTGAGGTTTCCTCGCAGTGGAGTTTTTCGGGGAAAGATGTTTTTCATTGAATATTGATCTTTTTTTTTGTTATGCGCTGCTCTGTATTTATAGAGCAGTGCATGCTCCTTCCTTCCCGATTATCCTACTAGGCTTCCCTCATCTGGAGTATCCTTTATCCAAACTGTTATTGAAATTCTCGGTAACCGTCCGACTGTTATGGCCACCGTATCTTCAACCCAAGATACAGGTAACGGACTGGATGGCCAGTCCAGCTGTTACCTGTGCTAGGTTTGTGAGAATGGCCACAACCTAACAATGGGTGCTTCCTTTTGTTGTAGCAAGCATATCATCGTCATCATCAACCAAGGACAAAGGGCATCACACAGTATAATGCCAAGAGTAGCATGGTTTAAATGATGAGCGTTTGGCTGCCTTACATGATCACAGTTTGCCAGTATAAGAAGAAGCCTTAATGAGGTTGAACTTATCAGAGAACCCGTGCGTGTGTGAGTAAGAGAGAGAGAGAGAGGGAATATGTACGTTATGTCTTGCTTCTATGGTTTCAGAAATGTTGCTACCGGCAAAAGAACTGAGAACGACAAAAGCTCACCGAACTCAATTCATGCTCAGTGACCTCAACCCCAGGATTGCAGAAGGAAGACCACCCACAGACACCAAACACTTGAAAGCCCTTACGGAGATCGGCTTGCAACAATACAACAATAACTAAGTCTTTTCCCATACTAGAAGGGGTCGGCTACATGGATTCTTTGTTTCCACATAGCCCTATCATATGCCATGTTAGCAGTTAACTCACAATAAGCTAGATCATTATTTACTATTTCTTTCCAATACTTTTGTGGTCGTCCTCTACCTCTTTTAATACTTTCAAAATCTAGTTTTTAATACCTTCTTACAAGTTCTTCTTTTTATGTCCAAACCATCATAAACGATATTCTCTCATTTTATCCTCTATTGGTGCCACTCCTAATGTGTTTCTAGTGACCTCATTATATATACGGTCTTTTCTTGTATAACCACTCATCCATCTCAACATATTCATTTCTGTCACACACATCTTTTGTATATGCTGATGATTAACTACCCAACACTCATAACAATAAAACATAGCAGGTCTAATTGCTGTTCTATAATATTTACCTTTTAACTTTAATGGTATCTTCTATCACAAAGAATACCTGATGCTCCTCTTCATTTTAACCAACTAACATTAATTTTATACGTAACATCTCCATAAATTCTTCCATCGCTCTGAAACATTGACCATAGGTATTTAAAACTTTTCTTTTGGGGATGCAATGTGTGCCAATTTTAATTTCTATGTCCTCTAAGTAACCAAATGATCAAACTTACATTCCATATATTTTGTCTTTGTTCTATTAAGTCGGAGGCCTTTGCTTTCTAATATTTCTCTCCATAGTTCTAATTTTCTATTAACTTTTTCCTTAGACTCCTCCACTAACACAACATCATCTACAAATAACATCACCAAGGTTCTTCATCTTGAATATGTTTTCTTAACTCATCAATCACTATTATAAATAAGTATGGACTTAAAGTTGATCCTTGATGTAACCCAATATTAACTTCAAAGAAGTCTATCATTCCTTCATGAGTCCTTACACATGTTTTTGCACCATTGTACATGTCTCTTATAAGGTTTATTTATGTCATTGGGATACCTCTTTTTTTAAAGGTTCTCCAAAGAACCTCCCTCAGTACCATATCATAAATTTTTTCTAGATCAATAAATATCATGTGAAGATCCTTTTTTTTGCTCTAAAATATTCCATAAAATGTCCCAAAAGGTGAATTGCTTCAACAATAGATTTGCTTGACATGAATCCAAATTGGTTCTTGTTGTACTCGATACTTGTCTTAACCTATGTTCGATAATTCTTTTCCACAATTTTATAGTATGACTCATTAACTTGATACCCCGATAATTCGCACAATTCTTAATGTCTCTTGTTCCTATATATGGGTATAAGTGTACTCGCTCTCCATTCCTTGGGCATCTTTTGGTTTCTCTATATTTCTTGTTAGCCAAGTGATTTTTATTTCTCATAGGATTTTTCATACTTCTATAGGAATATTTTCTGGTCCTACCAATTTACCACCCTTCATATGTTTAAGAGCCTCTTTGACTTCATTCTTTTCAATACGTCGGTAGAAATTGTAGTTTATATATTTTTCTGATTTGATTAACTTTCCTAAGCTAATAATAATATCTTTATTTTTATTAAAAAGCTTATAAAAGTTTTTCCATCTATTTCTTATATCATCATTTACCACTAGAAGCTTTTCATTCTCGGCTTTGATGTATCTAACAAAATTAAGTTCTTTAGTTTTCTTATCTCTAGCCCTAGCTATCCTAAAAATCTCTTTCATCCTCTTTTGAGTTGAGTTTTTATATAAATCCTCCCAAATTTTACACTGATGGCCTTTTTCACTTCTTTTTTTGCTTTCTTATAAGCCTCTAAAATTTCATTAGTTTTCTTAGCATAATGTAATTTGTAACATGCTCTCTTTGCCTTATTTTATTTTGCACTACTTTACTCCACCGCCAAGCTTCTTTTTGTGCCGGTACACC